>OY723286.1:1419760-2019760 GCA_963210315.1 Rhynchopus euleeides | reverse complement strand
GCAGTGGACCACACCGCCCGTCAGGCTGCGCCATGCAGCCAGGTGGGTGCGGAGCACGCTCTCGGTGTGGAGCACTGCGGAGTGGCGGAGGCACTGCAAATATATGCGCCGCCTGTGGTGCAGCCGCTTCCACCTACACCACACTCGCACCGCAAAGGCGCGTTCGTCGCCTGCGATGAGCAGGGCGGGCCACATCATGGCAAAGCGGTGGGAGGGCACGGTCCGCGCGGCGTGGTTGGTGTAGAGCACGGCACGCACGAGATAGCGCTCCCGCCACGCCTTCCATGAGGAATGCACGAGGTGGATGCGGCGCCTCTGCTGCGCGACGCATGACAGCCTCCGCGACTCGGCCCGTTTGTAGAACTCATAATACCACCGGCGGAAGGCTGAGGTGGTCAGGCTGCTGCAGAAGCGGTGCGACGCATCCCGCAGCTCCAGCCGGTAGCGCAGGGCGCCGAACCACGCCGCAAGAATCGCCCTGTCGCAGAAGCGATCAGCAGCGTCTGCCTGGCTGTGGCGCAGCTTCTTCACCTCGTTGGACACAGCCAGGCAGCCGAAGGCCCGCTGGAGGACCTGCTTCTGCCGCATCGCAAAGGGACCCCCGGCCTGGGCACGGCGCTGCCTGTGTTGGAAGAGGACTCTCTTGCGGAGGGCGTGCACCCTGCGGACGCACCGCCTCCACTCCTCAAACACCTGGGTCAGCCCAGGGGCAGACCGCGATGTGGTGAGGGCGGAGGTGACATTCTCATGGTCGCGGAGGTCCATCATGGCGGGGCGGGCGCGGTGCTTCTTCACCCTCACCACGCCGCGCATTGTGTAGAACACCATGTTGAGCAGCTGGTGGGTCCGGAAGGCCTGGGCGCGGGCTGCGAAGAACCAAACCTTGAGGGTCCTGCAGGAGAGGCTGTGGTGGTAGCGCTCGAGGATGGATCTGCGGAGGGCAACCGCGGCCCTCCCTCGGACCGCCCAGCGGTGGAGGGGGACGTGTGCCGAGGGGGGCAGCTGGATGGCGACGTGGAACCTCTCTAGCTTCCGCATCGCATAGGAGGGGACGCGGATGCCCCCGGTGTGCTGCATCATCGCGCCCACCGCATCCCACTCCCGCCGGGCTGCGAAGTGCCGCCGCACCTCGCCGTGCACCAGCTCCGACTCGTGCTTCAGCTTTGCCAGCGCGTGACCCCCGCGGAATATTATGTCCAGCAGTTCCACAGGAAGTGCCCCTCCCATCACACCAGGCCCCCCTGCACGCAGGGCTGCAGACGCTGGCCCACGCTGGCCACCCCGTGGGGAGAGATGCTCTGGGGTGAAGTAGAGAGACGTCGGGTCGAGGGTGGAGGAGGAGGAAGCTGTCTGCTGCTGCTGCTGCTGCTGTGGTTCTGTGCCTTGAGGAGCTTCAGGGGGATCAGCAGGGAGGCGTGAGGTTGTGGCGGTGGAGGTGGAGGTGCCGCCGGCGGCTGGGTGGCGTGCGATGTGGTGGCCGACGGAGGAGATGACACACCGGATATACTTCTCCGCCGCAGCCTCGCAGTCGCGCTCCGACATCGCGGCGCTGCCGAACGACATCTGCGGGTTTCCGCTCCCCCCCCGGACACCCGGCGCAGCGCGCGGCGGGGGCGCCCCCCTCTCCACACGGATCCCGATATCGACACCTCCCCTCTCAGCACCCCCGCTGTCGCTGCCCCCCGCACTTCCTCCTCCACCTCCAACGCTGCCGCTCCCACTGCCAACCTCTTCTTCCTCCTCGTCGAGCCCCCCCCAGCCTGCGCTGCTGCGGGGGGACCACCTGAGGGTGATGCAGTCGTCGTCAGTATTGGCATCCTCACCTCCGTCAACACTGCTGACGCTAACGGTGACGCTGGCACGACACTTCGGAGGGCTGTGCGCCCCCCAACGGGGGGCAAACGGGGCGGCTGGGGAGGGGGCCTCGTCGGTGCTCATGAAGGAGACGCGCGACATGCTGCGCCCGGGCGACCGGCTCGGCTTCCGGAGGGCACCCACAGGGGATACAGGGAGGGAGGGCGGCGCGGCGACACGGAGCAGCGAGTCGCTCCGCCTCGCCGAGGGGATGGGCACCGGCACACGCACCACGTCAGCCTCCGCGTCGGGAGGCACCGGGGTTGGGGGCGGCGGCGGAGCCGCCGCCACGCCCTGCGCACCGCCGTCACCCGACATGCGGCACTTCGGCAGCTCGTCGGCGGCAGAGCCGCCCTGCCTTGGAGGGGGTTTTACATCATCAGATGGCAGCCTCGCATCCGCACCACACGCAGAGGGCTGGATGTAGATCGGCATGAAGCTCGCCCCCTGCGGGGGCTCCGCCCTCCGCGTCGGCGACAGCGCCGACGACGCAGGCGGCACCGGCGTTGCCGACACCCGGAGGGCGGAGCTCTCCCCTCCGGTGAAGCAGGATGGGGGTGGCGCCGGGGCGAAGGAGCTGAGACGGTGGAATGAGTTGCGCGAGATGGGCCGCGGCTCCGCCTGCGGGACATCGTCGTCGGCATCGGGGGGCGCACCCAGAGAGGCGGGGTGGCGGCGGCTCCGGCGGCGGGAGCGGGAGGAAGGGGGGGCGGCGGCGGGGGTGTCGCCGGCTGCTTCGCGGAAGACGCGGGCGCGCCTCACGCCGCAGAGGAGGGCGGTTGCGACCTTCTGGGCCCCCTCGCTGACCTTCACCTGGGCGGCCTGGCGGACGCGCTGCTTGTGGCGTTTGTCGGCGACTGCCTCCTTTCCGAGGGTGTTGCCCCATTCGGCCCGCTGGCTGTCCAGCAGATCCTGCCACCCCATGACGTGGCAGGTTCACAGTCTCCCATGCCCTGTGCAGGCATGCCTCCTGCTGGGTGTGGTGTGGTGTGGTGTGATACAGTGTGCGATGTATACCTACTGCCTGCTGAAAACATGGTGTCAAATTGTGTTTTGTCACGCTCCATCCAACAGCCCATCCCTTATCAAAACACTCCAAAACAATGTTTCACGGGGGAGGAGGGGGAAGGGGGGGAGGAGTGGTGCATTGAGCATCGCTATATCTGCACCCCTCTTTGCATCTTCCCATGCCCCCGTTCATTCTTTGGGGATGCTGTGAGGGAGAGGGCGGGGAGGGCGTGGGGAGGGCGAGAGAAGATGCACGGGTTGGATGGGTGGATAGGGGCTTGTGTGCATGGATGGCGGGGGGGAGGGGGGGGGGGGTCCAAGGTCCCTCACCCCCGCTTCATTCGCCGCACCACCACCACGGCCCAAAGCCTTCCCCACACCTGCACCCGGTGCAGCAGCCCGGGCGAGACACACAGCACCTTCAGGAGAATTTGGCCCACAACGCGGACTTCTCGAAATGCCCAGAAATCCTTTTGAGATCACAACTCTGATCAGAACAGCAAGGAAAGGGGAATATCCGGCAAAAAAACGCCAAAAATAAAGGGCAGGCAGGCACCGTGAACACCCTCTCCCTCGTTGAAGGTTTCACTTTTTTTTGTGTGTGTCATGCCCGTGTCTGCTGCACCGGGGGTGGGGGGTTTGGAGGGTGAATGGGAGGGGGGGGGGGCGTGGGTTGAAAAAACTGGCAAAAAAATCACTCAATTCACGCTGTTTTGACAAGGACATCGCGGCACACTACAGCACGCTCTAAACAAATCTCGGAAGTCGATTTTTGCCCCCCCCCCCCTCCCAAACCCACTCCCCGAGACGCACCCCACATTGGCTCAAAAGTTGCCGCATGAATCGCAGTGAGCAAGCCAGCTCTTGGTGCGAGGCATGCCGGGCCGAGAGATAACCAACCACTCCTACACATGCACACTGGTGAAAGCGAATCCCGAAGAAAAAAACATTCAGAGGTGAAAGCCTGGGTTTGCTGAGAGGGGTCATCATGTGGCGTACAGCCAGGATTCCTGGCTGTGTGGCTGGGGGGCAGTGCAGGAGAGAGGCGCACCGAGCAGCAGCTGCTCTTGATGCGGCCCTCCCACCGCAACCACCTCACCATGCACACACTCAGCACACAACGTATCTCCAGCTCTTTCCTTCGGGGGCTCCGCTTGTTGAGAAATCATCACACATTACAGATACACATACAGCAGCACCACCACACTTCAGCATAAAAAAAAAGGACACGCACGAGCTACCGAGAAGGACATCACACCCCGCGCAGTGAATTCTTCTGTAGAAACGTAGAGGGGCGCACACAGAGAGCAGCATGCTCTTGAATTCATGTGTTTGCCCTCCACCGTGTCAAGACGCACAACACCGCCACGCCGGTGCTTCGGACATCTCTGATGGCATATGCGCAAATCGTGTGCCTCCGCGACAAAGAATAGGCTGCCTTCGGCAAGCCGTCCACGTGGAGGCAAGACCTGCTTTGAAGCCCAGGAGAACCGAAGGGGGGCCGAGGCGTGGCGTGTGTTGTTTTGGCTGAAGCCTTGTTTGTGACTGCCCTCAATCCCCACATCACCCACCCCTCCTCCCGCTCACCACACACGAAGGTGTGGCCTGGTTCAAAAAAAACAAACGTGATGACTGTCACACACGCACATGGATCTTTTTCATTTAGTGTCGGGTGCACCGAGCTAACTCTGATGTCACCTGCACTGCAACACACATGTGTCACGGCATAATCTCCTTTTGAAAGAGTTGTTTGGCCAGCTGCTCTGAGATACTACCGTGCAGCGCCATCCTCATCCCACCCCCCCTCCCGACCCAACCGTCCAGATGTATCGCCAACAAACAAGGAGGCATACACGTGGTTGTTTGACGGGATGGGTTATTTTGATTTGCTGGATCTGCGGTGAATCAACAGCACGGCACAACGGCACGGCAGCTGCGAGACGTGCGGCAGATGCTGGTGGCTCGTCGAGGGAGGGGATGGGGAAATAGCTTGAGTGGATGATATATAGGCTACGGAATCAACGAGGCAGGGGTCGGGTAATGCAGAGGCCGATGTCGAAGGAACTTGAACAGAGAGCGTGAATTGGGCTCGTTGGGGTGGGGGGGTGGGAGAGGGCTCGGAAGGAATGGAAGAAGGGGATGATAGAGGTAGGGAAAAAACATATGAAAGCGTGGCTCTTGTTGTTGTGTTGTCGAACAGTGCAGTGCGCAGGCACAACAGTATAAAAAAACAGAATCGTGCACTTTACGCTAGTAGGTAGAAGCACCCTGTCCAGCAGCTGTATGAATACCAGCCCGGGACTACTTTTCGTTGAGCGCACACTCTACGAAACAAAGCCAGGAAGGCCCGTGTGAAGGGTGGCGTTCAGGTGAAAATCCTAAAGCTTCAGTTGTACGATTTTTTCCTGCGGAGGTCGCTGGCCAGAAGTATATAAACACGGGTGTCGCATGAAAGCAAGACACAGTACACAACACGGCAGTGCAACAGCAAAAAAAAAGGGAATCTCGCGAGCTTTGAGCCGACACCAATGAGAAGGCACATCCAGTTTCCCAACACGCTGGTGGAAGAACACAGCGAGCCGAATTGCCTTTTCTGCTGCAGAGCATGAGACTGCGTCAAATCCTGCACAGACACCCCGCACCTTGAATGCACAGGTGATCGCAGGGTATGGCACATGCTCTACAGCAGTGGCAAGTAAAACCAAACATGGCTCCCAGAAGTGGAGAGAAGGCTCGGCCCGCCCGATTTTTACCTTTTGTTGTGATCCCCGCCCCCCCCCCGGACGATTTGTTTGACACCGACGATCTCCAGCCTGCTGTGCACACTGTTCTGTTTCAGCGTGGCCTGAGATGCACAGGCCATGTCAATAAAACCCAGTTTGTGGAAAAGCAATGTGGCAGGAAATAACACGGCAAGCCCCCCCCCCCACCCTCCATCCCTCACCCCTCCCCAACCCCTTGCGCCTTCAGATCTCAGTTGATCGCCACACATGATCTCAACACGGCACATTCCCTTCCCGTAGTTTCCCCTGTTCAACTCTGGCCATTTTCCTGCCCAGCACACACGAACAAAACCAGTCGACACCAATAGGCCCGTCGATGCAGTCACCCCCTTCCCTCCCTCACTCCTTTCCGGAGGCTGTCTGGGATAAGCGGCAAACGGGAGAAGGTGGGAGAGGAAAGGGAGAGACCCTAATGTAAGTAACCTCACCAAATTCAAAAAAAAGTACCCATCACTACAAACCGATAGACACACGGGAATCGTGAATCCTTTTTCTTTTCTTTTCTTTTCTCGCTCCTTCTTGTTGCAGCAGAGCGCGCAGAGCACATATGTCTGTGATGCGAACCGCACACAAACAAACCCACTTTCTTGTTGAGTAGCGAGGGATGCACCGAGGAAACTCCGAGGCAATCTCACGCTGATCAGGCGAATCGATTTTTCTTTCGAGCAGTGCAGAAGAGACACAGCAATCCTCCCTTCCCCACACACTGCCCAACACGCTGCCTCACACACTCACATTCAGAGCACGCTGTACCCTGCGGACTTCATGTGGAACATCACCGGGGCCACCAGCAGGGCAACACCCACGGGGTAGGTCAGCGCCACGCCGAAGTCCGCAACCACCTTGCGCTCAGCCTCCCCGAGGCCCATCTTCAGCACAGTCTTGGGCCAGCCCACCTGCAGGTGCAGCATGATCGCCGCAACGCCAACGAGGTACGCCACAACCGTTGTGATGTCGGCAAACACGCCAACCTCATAACGGTAGTAGTCACGCTGCCCGTTCTCCAGGGTCGGGATGGCAGAGGGGTCAGCCCTGAAGCTGACATACTGGGTGTAGGCGAGGTAGAGAATGGCGGTGCCGGTGAGGGACAGCACGCCGTTCTTCATGGGGTTGCTCAGGATGAAGGACAGCTTGTTCTTCGCCTGGTACCCTGCGATGGCGGCGTGGATCACACCTGCGAGGAGGACGTAGTAGTCGATAGCGGTGTACACAGGGGACGCGTCGAGGAAGTTCTGGAAGCCGTTGAAGCAGTCAGGACCCAGGAAGATCACCAGGCTGCCCAGCGCCGCTGTGATGAGGTAGGCGTACATCAGCAGAGCGGTGCGGTGCAGCGCGGTGCTGAAGTTGGTGGCATAGATGGTCGACGCGACGCCTGCGAGCAGCGCCTTGAAGAAGAGCCCCGCCTGCCCCGCGGGGGTCGTCGGGACCTGCGGCCCCTCCACAGCCTCCAGCAGGACCTGCATCTTCGCGATCTCCGCGCGCAGCTCCGTCGCAGTCTTGGGCTGCGCCGGCTGCACCGCAGCCTGGCGGACGTAGGGGCTGGGCGGGACACGCGCCACATCGGAGTGGTTCGTCACGGCAGACGCATCCACCATCTCGGGCTTCAGGTCCGCAAGGGTGGCAGCGCCGACGAGCTGCATCGACTTGACAAGCTCCTCCTTCAGCACGGAGAGCATCTTGACAATCCCGTCGCTGCCGTAGGCCGACCTGTGCGGGGGATGGAGGGTGGCAACACGTCACACAGAGTGGTGGTGACGGGGGTGGGGGGGTGAGAATAGGATCAGACAACAAGCGCACACAACTTTCCCAACTCCTCGCTACATACATGGCATAGACGGCAGGCTTGCCCAGCCCCACGCCCTTGGCGCCCAGGGCGATCGCCTTCAGGATGTCAGTCCCGCGGCGGACGCCACCGTCGACGTACACCTCAAGCTTGTCCTGCAGCCCCTTCGCGCGGAGGGCCGCCATCACCTCGGGCAGCACCTCGATGCCAGAGCGGGAGGTGTCAAGGTTGCGCCCGCCGTGGTTGCTGAGGATGATACCCCGGACGCACCCGCTCTCCGCTGCGATGACGGCATCCTCAGCCGTCTGGATGCCCTTCAGCACCAGGGGGATGGTGGTGTGGGTGCGGAACCACTCCAGGTCGCTCCAGTTGAGGGCGGGGTCGCGGTTTGCGTAGTTCCCGGCCTTCCTGGCGGAAGTTCCCTTTGCGGCAGCGCCCTGCTGGGCCTGCTGCCCGAGCTGCATCGCAATCTTGTTCCGCAGGTCGCGCTCACGCTTCCCGGGCACCGCGGAGTCGACGGTGATGCAGAGGTTCTTCACACCCGCAGCCTCGAGCTTCTTCAGCTGGTCCTCCACGACGGACTTGTCGGGGTTGACGTAGATCTGATACCACGCGTCCTGCCCCTCGGCCTTCACACCCAGGATGTCATCCAGCGGCTTCGACGACAGGTTGGGCACCATGAAGGGCACGCCAGCCTCCTTTGCGGCGGTCATCCAGGCGCACTCCCCATCCTCGTGCCCCATGCCGCACATCGCCACCGCAGAGAGGTAGACGGGGAAGTCGGACGGGCTCCCGAGGAGCGACGCCTCCGTCGCCACCTCCGCCACATCCACCATCACGCGGGGGCGGAGCCAGATGCGCTGGAATGCGGTGACGTTCTCGTTGTAGGTCAGCTCGTCATCCGCACCGCTGGAGTAGTAGTCCCAGGCCTGCTTCTTCCCGGTGGCGTTCATCTTGCGCTGCGCGATGGCCTCCATGTCGTGCAGGTTGAGCACAGCCTGCAGAGGCGGCACCAGGGGCTCGTCGCCCTCCGGGGCTGCGGGTGTGACAGAGGGTGCCCTCTTGGTGTCCTTCGCAGGCACGGTGGACATGTCGACCTCGCCGATGAGGCACTTCGCCAGGCCGTCCTTCCCCAGGGTGAGCGTCATGATGCTCTCAGGGTGGGCGTGGAGGAACTCCTGCGTGCAGTCCTTCCCGGCCTGCTCGGTGACAACCCCCTCACCACCGGGGTGGTCGGGGGCGAAGTCGGTCAGGTCGTACACCTTCCCGCTGATGATCACCCAGAGGTCGCCCGGGGTGTTGTGCTTCTTCACCTCGTCATAGGTCAGCTTCTGTGCCATCTTGCCGATGCCCGTGTATCCTGCAATAGATGGGGGTGGTGAGGGGTAATAAACCTGAAGAAGATTTAGTGCCCGCTACTGTGCACACAAGCGAACAACATCATAGAGCCGATTGCAGTGCTGCTGTGCTGGAGGGGGAGGAAGAAAAGGGGGGAACGAAGTGTGGGGGGGGGGTATGTGGGATAAGGGGCTTTTTCGCACACAGCACACAACCCGGTGATGAGGAAAAGAGGCGTTGGCACACACACCCCCCCACCCTCTCCGCTCCTCCTTCCTCTTCTTGCATCACACTCCGGCACGGAAGTGCCTCGTTGCAAACGTCAGGCAGGAGAGGGATAACCCCACCACACAACACAACACAAAACACACCCACCTGTCTGGCCTACGCACCTGCCGCAGCAACACATAAGGTGAGGGCCGTGTGTGGGTGTGGCGCAGCGTTGCCCCATCCACCCCTCCTCCTTGGTTAGAACGCCTTAAAGTTAGGCCCCAGAAACTCCGCCTCAAACTGTGTGCTGTAGAAGATCTGCCGCTTCAGAGTGAGAGGTTCCTTCTCAAGCAGGCTCGTCACCCGCTTCCGCGCGCTGGGAAGCTCTGCGAGCAGACGGATCGCCTGGTTGCAGTTCGTCACCACGCTGGCAGAGCACTGCAGCTCCTCGGGAGACGCGCCGGGCGGCGTGGTCCCCGCCTTCGCTGCGCCACGGATGGGGTGGTAGATTGCATTCGCCTGCTTCAGAAGCTTCACCAGGAGATACGCTAAATTCACCTCAAACCCCTCCTCATGCTGAGGCGGGACATGCAGCGGCTGCAGGCAGGTGTGCTTTGTCTGCGCCCTCACATAAAGCGCCGCAATCGCCCCTGTCGTCGCCGCCTTCACCCGCAGAACCTTATTAGGATACTTCACAGACTCATAGAGAATCGTCCCCAGGGTCTGCGGGACGAGGGGCACCTCCATGGCACGGTCCTTCCCGAAGTCATCCAAGGCAATGTTGCACACCACGGTGGCAGCTTGGTAGATCACCTCTACGGCGGAGTCGTCGAAGACCCACTCATCCCCGCTGCTCGTGAGCTCCTCCAGCACCTTGTTGATGTCGCGGAAGATGCTCTCGCACAGCGCGAGGTGGAGGCCGCGCTCCACCGTTGTGATATTCCCGAGGCACTTCAGCGCCGACAACAGGAGGGAGCGGTCCTTCGATCTGACCTTCGCAACCAGCGCCGCGACGAGGCGCTTTGCGAGGGCTTCGGAGGCCTCTGCCTGCTCGTTCACCGCGGCGGCATCCTGGGGGGAGGGGGTGCCGAACCCGTCGGGCAGTTCCAGGCCCAGGAGGAGGGCGCGCCCATCCCATGTCTCCGCCATCTGGCCTAATGCGTTGCACGCCGCGAGGCTTGCCGTGGTGTCGGTTTGCTCGTCGAGGATGGAGACTGCCAGGTCGATGCAGCCCTGCTCTGCCAGGGCGTGCATCGAGGTGGGCAGGGCTGCGAGCTGCTTGAGTGCCTGGCACACCAGCTTGTCGCACGTCACGGAGTGTTTCCCGGGCGGCGAGGCGGCGAATTTCAGCGTATCGAGTATCCCATGCGAGAGGAGCCGGGCCTTCGTCTCGCAGTTGCTGAGATGCCGCAGGAGGTGCTGCAGGGCCTGCTCCTTCGCAGCAACAGGCTGCCCCTCGTCCGACACCTTCCGGATGCTGTCCTGCAGGCCTCCGATGCCAAACCCGTTGGACCCGCTGACCCCGCCCTGCGCCTTGGCATCCCCCTTCCTCGAGTAAGGGTGCCTGTCTTTCAAGGCATCCGAGACCTGGTAGCTCACAGACCCGTCCAGGTCCATCAGTGCCGGAGGATGGGAAGGTGTTGCCGCGAGGCGGGGAGGGAAACGAATCAGACGAACAGGGGAAAGGGTGGGAGGGGAAGGGGGGGGGGTGTGTGTAAGCCACCCTGTGTGTCGTGTGGTGTGGGGCGGAGTGTGGGGGCAGGGGATGGCAGCAATAAAAGGTAAAGGTGTGGCAGGGGGTGGGGGGGGGGGTGGGGATTTCCCTTTTCGCTCTTTTTGCAAGGGGTTTGCATCTAAATACAGCTGCGCTGCCCCGCCCCCCCTCAAGGCCAGATCGGGGTGGGGGTGGGGAGTCGGGCACCCTCTCACCCTCTTCTCGTCTCCCCCCCCCCCCTCCAGACGACCCCCCTCAGCAGACAACAGCCCCCATCCCCATCCCCCTGGCTCTCTCTGCTGTTCTCTCAGAGGGGGAACTCGAGGGATTCGAGGTATGCAGCACACGAGGCTGCCGAGTGTGCCTTCCCCCCTTCCGCCTGCCCGCAGAACACCGCAGGCTCCAGCCCCGTCTCCCAGGACACCGCAACGGCAGGGCTGGACCGCACCGCCAGCGCCACCTCCGGGGCTGTGGGGAGCAGGCGGCGGCAGGGGGCCACCGTGTGGACGGGGCGGGCGGCATGGCGCCGTGCCTCCTGATTTTCCCGCTTGGCAACCTCGAGGTTTTTGGGTGTGGTCAGCTCCAGCACCTCCGCGTAGCCCGGCAGGGCCTGCACCAGGGTGGCGATGGGGGGCGCCAACAGGCCGAAGAAGAACGGCCCGCTGCACAGCGGCACCTCCACGCCGTTGGCAGCCGCCTTCGCCGAGAGCTGCTGAAAAGCGGCCTGCGGGGTGGTCCCCGAGACGCGGAGCCCGTCGCACGCGATGTCGAACAGCATCTGGCGCTGCCCCGTGCGGGCCTCGCGCAGGGATGTGGTGGCGCTGTACCAGATATAGCCTCCCTCCCTCTCGTGGCTGACCCACTTCCGCTTGGCGCTGTACCCCAGGGGGTGCAGGATGGCGGCGTGGGGCGTGGGGACCCGCGCCCCGGCGACCGCCTCCATGCGGCCCAGGCTGCGCAGGACAACGCCGTCGAAGTCGCGGGTGAACACGTCATGGTCGGGGCCTGGGATCCGGCCGGACTCAAGCGTGCGGATGGCTGACTGGAAGGCCGGGTCCTTCACTCCGTTGATGGGCATCTCTGAAGGGTCGTGCCGCCAGCCATGCACAGCGCACACTGCGACGACCGGGCCACCGCACGCCTGGTGTTGAGATTTTCTTTGCAGCAGCAATCCGCGATGCAAGGGCAGGGTGGAGTAGGGTGGAGTAGGGTGGAGGGGGGGTGGGGTGGGGTGGGGTTTTGGGTGTACCAAGCCTTCGTTCTGTTCATTCCTCCCACCACCACCGGGTGCGATGTTTTGTTCTGGGTGCATTATTCCTTCTTTTGCTTGGGGGGTGGTGGTGCCGAGCATCGCGACATGCCACTGCGAGAGCAAAGACAGCCTTTGCTGCAGACCCGAGAGCTCCGTTTGCCAAAGCCCCTCTCATGTGTCGACATTTCTCTCTCAGTGATTCATATCCTCTGATACACGACACAACCTGAGCAGCAAACCAAGCCTGCATCTGGCACCCCATGCGGGACGGCCAGCAGGAAGGAGAGAGAAGAGAAACGTCTCCCCAACACAACACACACCAGCCACATATGGGGGGGGGGCATTGTTGTTAGCCCCCATTTAAAACTTTACGTTTTAAACGTTTTAAATGTTTTAAATCATGGTTTGACAGAATTCTGCCAGAATTTCACAGATTCTGGCAGATTCTGGGGATTTCAGATTTTTCAGAATTTTCAAAATCTGAGAAAATCTGTCCAGATTCTGGGCAGATTTTTCCAGAATTTCCAGAATTCTGGAAAATCTGAGAAATCTGGAAAAATCTGAGAATTCTGGAAAAAATCTGGCCAGATTCTGGACAGATTTTTCCAGATTTTTCCAGAATTCTCAGAATTCTGGAAAATCTGAGAAATCTGGAAAAATCTGAGAAATTCTGTCAGAAATCTGGAAAATCTGTGGGGGGGACCTTTTCGAATTTTTTTTGGGGTGGGCCTATTTTGGACATTTGGACCCATTTTCAAAGGAATTTTTGAATTTTGAGCCCATTTTGAGCCCTAAAATGGCTCATCGAAATATTTCTGCAAAAAATCTGGGCCAGAATGCCAAAATCTGAAAAATCTGAGAAAATCCGGAAAATTCTGGAAAATCTGAGAAATCTGGAAAATTCTGAGAAATTCTGCGGGGGGGACCTTTTCGAATTTTTTTTGGGGGGGGGGGGCTATTTTGGACATTTGGGCCCGTTTTCAAAGGAATTTATGAATTTTGAGCCCATTCGTTGCCCTAAAATGGGCCCGCGAATATCTAGCTCCTGCTGAGGACCTGGGTACATGGCCAAATCAGCCAGAAATCTCAGGTTTTCGTCAGCTGATTGAGGGTGTGATATGAGGGTTCTCGCAGTGCAATTTGGGTTCGCGTGCTGGTATCGCAGCCTGGCCCCGAGGGTCCATACCGTGAGTAACCGGGCCCGCTATCCTACACTCGTTTTTTCCTAGGTTTTCGTCAGCTGAGTGAGGGTGTGATATGAGGGTTCTATCCAACAAGGATATCAAGGCGGCACTTCAAAGTCCTGCCAAGGACAGCGCCACGTGGGTGTGTGCTTCTGATGTACGTTATGTCATCATGTGAACCCTCCCCAGCGTGTGCCAACATCCCTGACACGCTCACGAAAAGCATAACACGGAGAAAACAGGTGCCGAAACAACCTGCCGAGCACACGGGTGGTGCCACGTTGATCCACGCAGCGATCTCCCATGTCAGGAAGCCTTGTTGCCACGGCAGCGTGCCGCAGACTGTGGGAGAGGTGTCGCCAGTCACCTTGAGGTTGCAGTGTGTCATCAGACTAAAACCCGTGCCTTGTTCACCCTGTTGTTCACCCCTGTGAGGTTGATCTTTAAACCACCGCAAATGAACAACCCATCTTCTGGAGTGTGATCTCTGGTGGCGGGGTGGGATGGGTGAGTGGGGTGTGACGGTGCAACGACAGTCGAACTTCTTCGAACGCAGAACACCCCACCAGCCTGCCGGGCGTGAGAAGTGTTCGCAAGGATCCGCACAGTGAAAAGTTTCCTGAGTTGGCTACGCCGAACTTACAAAATGGGAAGGTGTGAGTGTCGCTTGTTACGACCCACTGGCTGGACGAGTTCTCTTTTTGGGGGACAAAACCACACACAACAAGAAGGTTGTCACAGGGGGTCTTCGCTGGTCGTTATTCTTCGTCAATCTTCGTCAGTTTTCACTATTTCAACAGCAAATACACCAAGGTGCACTGACGACCATCCCGTAGCGAAGACCCCCACAGTGAAAAAGATAGTTGGCAGCGCTTTGGGTGACAAACACAATCTACCTTGCCTTGTTGTTATGACTGTGCGCACATTCACACCAACCTTCATCAGCCAAACCACGTGAGGTTTGTTCATCCGGGTTTGGCGCACACACAACGACTTGTCTTTGAAACGTCCAATGCAACACTCACAGCATCGAGGCCAAGTGTTTCTCGTAGTATTTTTCGGTTTTGCTCTGAGTGAGCGGATATAACTGGTGAAAATGGGTACAGTGGCTGAATCTGGAGGTTGGGTGCGGGTTGTGTGTTCCGCATCATCCCTACAAATCAAACCAAGCCGATTGACACCGAACATTTTGTCTGACCTGCACCCATTGTTTCCTGCCTGCCTGCCTGTGTTGTGCTGCACCTGTGCCTCCCTGTTCTGTATTTTGTACCCTCAGCGGGTTCACGATACAGGGCAGTCCACTCCCCCAAAAATCACGGTCTTGACGCCCATTCCATCCACTTTCAGTGGATGTGTTTGGTATTTCCGAATGGAATTTTCCAGCGTCAAGATTACAAGAACAGGGTCAGTCACTTCTACCGTAGCTGCGATGCCGGTAGTTGTGCAGAAATGATCTTTTCGACGGACGCGACGCCTCCCCAGCTTGCCTGTGTCTGTGTTGCCATAGCCATGTGACAGATATTCACATAACGAATGTACTGTCACACCGCAAGGGGCTTTGGACAACGTTAAACAACAGTACACTTGCAGGTTTGGGTCAAAAATTCCAATTTCCGCTGGTCACGGGCCCCTTTCAAAACATTGACCACCTTTCGAGAATTTAGTTCTGCACCATGGATTCGAGGGACTGCGATGATTCGGAACCGAGGATGAAGACTACTGGGAAGGAACTGTGTGCTCTCTTGAAGCACTGGAATCGGCGAACTTGGACGGAACCTAAGCGCGACAGGTGAAGGGGCATTCCGAACAAAGGCATACAAAGTGGCTCTGGAGATATTGTTGCATCTGCGACACCCTGTCTTACATCCCGCCTGGGCTCTGATCTTCACCTATAGCAATTACTGGGGGTATGGAAAAGTCGGTGAAAAAAAATGAGAAAAAATGAGAAAAAATCGGCCGAAATTTGCTGTTTTTCGCTTAAAAAAGAGTGTGGGGAGTTGGGTCCAGTTTAGCAAAGTGAGCTTATTTTTCGAAAATTGAAAAATTGGGGACACCAAAAGTCCCCAAACAAGTCTTCGACTTGGCGCGCAGAGTGATTTTTTTTTGGTGAAAAAATGCCCCAAAAATTGTCGGGTCAAAAGTTGCTGTTGAAGACGGTGCAAGATCTCTGCAGGCTGGGTGGGCGCTACGCTGACGGACAACGACAAGCCGGAGGCTGCGACTGTGAAGAATCCAAAGAACGGCCCGGGTCCTCCTCGAGATGGCGGTGCTGGCCCCTGTTCCCACCGGTGTGACACGGGGCATTCCGGGACGCGATAGCGCTGCTGCACGGATGCCAACGAGGAGGGCCACTCCGAACCCTGAAC
This sequence comes from Rhynchopus euleeides, assembly GCA_963210315.1. Classification (NCBI taxonomy): domain Eukaryota; phylum Euglenozoa; class Diplonemea; order Diplonemida; family Diplonemidae; genus Rhynchopus; species Rhynchopus euleeides. The sequence goes on along the minus strand of OY723286.1, from coordinate 2,004,268 downwards.
ACCCCGCCAGACCTGCTTGTTACATCACAAACAGCAGACCCAGAGTGGAGTGCCTCGCCCCGGTAAACTCAAACCCTGCCAGATTGACGAGGCCACCACCTCCTGGCACTGCCTGCCCGTGCACGACAGGAACGGGTGACCTGCAGGTCGTCGTGAGCAGGACCATGGCAAACCACTCGAACCTGTGTGGGGTACGGCTGCTACCGCAACTCGTCATGTGCGGTGTGCAGCGGGTGCGGGTGCGCCACGACCGGGTGGTGCGTACTCCTCCAGGAGAAGTGGGCGAGCTCATTCCCGCAAACGCCTGAGTCGGGGATGAACTACCTCCTTCAAAAAGCATCGGAGCACATTGGTGGTCGTGGCGTCAGGGAAACCGACCGTCCTGATGAGAATACGGTAAGTGATGAGAGGATGTCGGCGCCGTTTGCCCACGTCGTCAACTGTGGGGAGAGTCTGTCGGAGGCGAGGCGGGGAGGGCCGCGACACAACACGGGAACCGGGTCGCAATTGAAAAAGGGGGACCGGTTCGCGTGTGGAGGGGGGGTGCGGGGGGGAGGCCCGGCAGGCCAAAGGACCGATGCGCCACAAACCCGCGACCGACGCACCAGACATGTGTGGGAAGGGGGGGTGCGGGGGGGAACAGGATCCCAGACAACAGGACAGACCAGCCAGGACCTCAGCTGCACGAGTCTTTGTCACGTGGGCTTGACATCAGGTAAAAGGCCATTGCTACCAACCTGAGAGCAGATAGTGGCCTGGTCTCGGTGACAGCACACGGAAGACTTGCTCTCAACGCGGCATGCGGGTCACAGAAGTCAGAGCGTGGAGGCAGGGTGACGCGTCATGAAAGAGAACAAAGAGGTGTGGGAGGGAGGAGGCGAGCACAAAAGGGCGTCGGCTACCGCACGCCCTTTGGCCGCAGCCGACGACCGACCGTACCGGCCCCGTGGGGGGGGGGCGGGGGGCGAAGCCCCCCGGAAAATTTTTTTTTCGGCCAAAAAAATTTTTTTTTCGACATGTCGAAAATCCGGCCACCCTGGGGCAGCAGCCTGGACTGGTGGCCACCCCAACCAAAAAAAATCGAAAAAAAATCCGAAAAAAATCCGAAAAATATCGGTGTGGCACCCCAGAGGGCCCGATTTTCGGTTTAGTCGGCCGGAAAAAAAAATTTTTTTTCGGCCAATTTTTTTTTTTTTTTTTTTTTTCGCGTATCCGTCAGGTGGACCACCGGGTGGGGAGAGATCCGGTGTGAGGCACTTGGGTCCGTCCAGGTGGGCAGGGGGAACCTGGGGGCGGGGGGCCTCAAAACCCGTCTACCAGTGCCGCTTCTAATCTCGTCGGTCTTGTCCCAACCACCACCAGCCAGCCCAGAACGCCCTGACGCTGCGACCTCGTCGATTTTTCCGTTTCGCCCATCCGCCCAACTCCGCCAACCCAACCAGCCCTACCCTTTCTCCCAGTCAGGGCGGTACTCACACGAGCGGCAAAGCGCTGGGGGAGGGGGGGGGGGACATCAATAGGGGAGGGGAGGGGAGGGGAGGGGAGGGGAGGGGGGAGGAAGGGAGGGGAGGAAGGGGGGGGGGTTATGTTGTTTCTAACCCAGACCTGCTGTGCAGAGCCCGGGGGAGGGGGTGGCCAGCCCCTGTCTAACCATTCACAACGGCCACCTGCACACATCTATGAAAGGGGGGGGGGGGGGAAGGTCCCGGGGGGGGGGGGGGGGTGGTGGGGGTGGGGACGCTGCTCCGCCTACTCGCCCCGCTCCACCTCCGTCTGCAGCTTGCGCATGTAGACGCGCAGGCTGACCCCCGGCTCCCTCGTCTGGTTCCCGGGCTCGGCCTGCGCGCCCCCTTGCAGGACGCGCGCCTGCAGCCACTCCGCCGCACCAAAAAAAATCGAAAAAAAATCCGAAAAATATCCGAAAAATATCGGTGTGGCACCCCAGAGGGCCCGATTTTCGGTTTAGTCGGCCGAAAAAAAAATTTTTTTTTCGGCCAAATTTTTTTTTTTCGACATGTCGAAAAATCGGTAATTCAGTACCCCGGGGGGGTATGGAATCTGGGAACCTCGACCTGGCGACTACGGGTGACTACGCGCGACTACGACACAATGCGATTTTTTGCGAAAAAATCGATTTTTTTCGAAAATCTTACTCTCTTTTCCCCAGCCGAAAAACCGCGCGTAAATCGCCTAAAAGTGACTAAGAATGACTAAATTTCCATACCCCCACTAAATCCCTATCATGGGTACATGAAGCTTTTGTAGGTACATTTAAACTTGCGAACCTCTCAACGACCTGTTAATCGCCTTGTACCGAAATCTGACCCTGGGCTTCGGCCCTCACGGCATTCAGCGGGTGACCCGATGCCGGTGTGGATGGAGAAGTGCACAGTTCTGAAACAGTGTGTCGACGAATCCGAGGAATCCAATCAGAGTAGTCCCGAGATGAAGTGGTGCAAGAACTCAAAAACTGTTGGCCTTTGGTCAAGGCCCCCTTTCCAAAAATTTGACCCGCGCAGTGGTGGCCAGTCCTGAGAACCAACAGTAGCATAAGCCTACGACTGGTCCAGGACGAGGCCGACCCTGTACATAGCCTGTGTATGACTACCCTGTCATACCAGGCTGCTGCTAGTTGGCCACAAGCCCCACTGGCAGAATTCTCAGAATTCTCCCAGAATTCTCAGAATTCCCCAGAATCTGACAGAATTCTGCAGAATTCTGTCAGAATTCTCAGAATCTGCAGAATTCTACAGAATTTCTCAGATTCTGCAGAATTTAAAAATCTGGAAATTCTGGGCATTTTTCTGTCAGAATTCTGTGAAACCATGTTAAATGTTTTAAATTAAAACGCGTTTTAAATTAATTTAAAACGGAGTTTAAAACGGGGGTTAAAACAGGGCGTTTCTGTGGTGTTTTCACACCAAAAAAATTTTTTTTCGGCCAAAAAAAAATTTCCATGCCCCCTGAGGCCCCCCAGCTCATATTCTGGGTGATTATTCCTGCATTCCTGTCACAGCGGACACATTATTGGTGGAAAATAGGTGGCACTGACGTTGTGGTGAGGGTTGCATCAATCGCACCGGCATCAGTTGGCACACCCCCTCCGTTGTTCTCAGGAATAATGCAGTTTGACATCAGCATATTTCTGGAGTGTCGAATCTTCATCTTGCATCACTCGATGTGCACCCTTTTGAGCTGAATCCATGATACAAAGTCGCAGGTTGAAGGCCGGATCACCATGATGGGGGTGGCAATGGACCCAGCGAACTCCACCAGCTCCTTCGACAGTCCTGGAAGCACCTTCTGGAAAAGTTGCACAGTTCCAGTTGCCACCTGGAGCCTACCTTTGGCCTGCCCCTCTTTGAGAGGAGCATATCTGTATTCTCTTTACTCTCCTATGGACGCCCGACTTCTCTGATCGAGAGAAGCCTACAAAAGGCGTAACCATCCTCGTCATGTATTCTTTGCCTCCAACTTTCACTTTTGCAGAACGGATCCCGATGAACTCCAAACAGGAAGTGCAGCCAGCTTCATCACGGCTGTGTTCAACAAGACAGCCAGGTGATGTTGTTGCTGTCAGAACGATGGTTGCAGCACTCGGCTGCGCCCCACCTGGGGTTGCTCTGGCTGTTGCCAAGCTAGTGTTTGGGACAATTATTGATCACCTAGCCATTCTCCCGGCACCCTAATGATCGTGGGTAGGCAGCAGGAACCTGCACTCTGGGGGGACATCATTGATGAGTTTCTTTGAAGAAACCGGCGGCTACCGCTGGAGTTAAGGTCCGAAGGGGTCAGTACCACGGGCGCCACACCGCTCGTGTTGGGCATCGGGTTTCGGTGAAGGCGGGGGCGCTGAGAAAGCGAAATGTACGTAACAAGCAATGATCAACCATACACCAGCAAGTCAAACAGGCACCACCGTTGGATCGTTCGTGCACCCGAGTCTGTACTGTACCATCCTGAATCTTTTCTGGGTGATTGTCAACGATGAGGGCATGAGCTTGCGTCAGGGTGAGCAGAGGAACGGGTTGAGGCCAGGGTGAATGGAGGGTGAAAAGTAGCCCACTTCACCAGGAGGCGAATTTTCGCAGAAAGCCCTGCCACACAGCTGTGTTTGCCTGATCATGCTCAAAAGGCCTGCAATAGGCTATTTCACACAGGGAATTTGTTCACCCATTTGGGACCCCCAGGGAGCCTCAAAATTGGATTTTTTTGCCGAAGATGGCTTCAGATGGCCCAAAACGACCAATTTTGGGTTCCAGAAAAAAAATCGAAAAGTCTCCCCCTATATTTTGCAGGGGTTTTTGCCGTTTTAAACCCCGTTTTAAACCCCGTTTTAAATACCGTATACCATACATTGGGCGTTATTCCGTTACCAGTAACGGTAATAACGTTATTTTTGCGTTATTTTTTGACCCCAAAAAAGGCCCCCTAAAAGACCATTTTTCAATCACCAGGGGGGGAGGGGGATACAAAGGCAACCAAAACGAGAGAGTGTGACCCCACCTCCCAGGTTGTGAATATGAAAGTCGAGCGGATACTGAGCTGAGTCCGACAGCCAAGAAAAAAGGGGGGGAGGTGCCACTGGGGTGGGCCAATAGGGGAAGGCCGGGTGGGGTCTCCCTGGCAGGTGCAAGCTATGAGACACGGAGAGAGAGAGAGAGGGTTGTGTGTGTGTGGGGGGGGGGGGGGGGTGGGGTGCGGACACGGTGGGATCTTGTAAATTTTACATGTATAACTACAAGTATATACATGTATTATACATGTATAATACTTGCATGTCAACTATTATACATGTATAATACATGTATATGCCTGAAATATACATGTAAAATACATGTATATCAAGTAAAAATACATGTATAATACTTGCATGTCAACTATTATACATGTATCTTTACTTGATATACATGTATTTTACATGTATATTTCATGCATTTACATGTATTTTACATGTATAATACTTATCATGCAAGTATTATACATGTAAAATACTTGCACGACAAGTAAAATACATGTATAATACTTGCATGACAAGTAAAATACTTGCATGCAAGTAAAATACATGTATTTTCATACATTGGGCGTTATTCCGTTACCAGTAACGGTAATAACGTTATTTTTGCGTTATTTTTTGACCCCAAAAAAGGCAGCATTTCCCGGTGAATCTGACCCGAAACTCGGGTCCCTACCCCCCCTAAAAGAATTTTCTTGGGTAAAATATCACTCCAGGGGGCCACTCCGTGATGTCAAAAAATTGGAAAACGTTTTCTCCTAAAATAACGCGTTATTTTTCCGTTATTTTCATGAAAACTTGCGTTATTCGGACAATTTTGCGGGCGGATGGTGTAGTTTTTGGTGGAGATGGCTCCAGAATACCCCCCTGGGACCATTTTTTGGATAATAACGCACGGACATGTCGAGTTTCGTGAAAAAATCATGTTTTTTGGCTTTTTCAAGGCAAATACTGCAGAAACCCCTGCAACCTTGCAGCATCCAATGTTCCTGGAGTGAAATTTGGAGTGAAAATCACTCCAAAATCACTCAGTGTGGACGCAGAAGTGAATCCTTCAGGAATACACCCGCACACCTCACATTGGCGGTGTATAAACCACCTGATATTTTTACTCGTTACGAGCGACGAAGTAGCGCGAAGTAGCGACGTGCCCATTTTTTCCCGGTCCGTTCTAAAATAGTTACGTTCCAAAAGTCCGTTACTGGTGCTGTCAAAGACGCTTCGCACAATATACGCACGAACTACCCAAAGTACGCTCGGGCTACGCACGAAGTACGCAGGAACTACACAATTTGAACTTTCTTGCACCCCCCAGTCATTATTTGCACGCACTCCAGGTCCCATATTTGCACCAGTGCAAATATGAGACCTGGAGTGCAAATATGAGGAATTTCCGAGTTCGTCGTGATGTGCAAAACATGACTGGGTTGTGCAAGAAACCATCATCTGCACCCCGTATCGGCCTCAATTGCACCCTCGTGCAGGTAAAAAAAGGCCTCGGGCCTCCGGCCCTCGGACCGTTTTTTAATTACGCACACGACCTTCGCGCGGAAAGTGTCATTCAGCCCTGCCAAACGTGCTCTACACACCACCCCCTTCATCAGGCAAGTGGGTTTGTAAGGGTGTGTGGAAGCGTCAACGCTCGGGTGCAGGAAATTTACATTTTGGTCGCAAATGGCGTTACACATGCACTATGCACAACGTGTGCACGATTTCGGCAGAACTACGCACAACCAACGCAATTTGGACCTTTCAACAACACCATTCACGGTACTTCGATTTTGGGTGGGAAAGATGGGGCAAGGAAGTGGCAAAAACTGCGAAGAAGGTCGAAAATTTTCACATTTTCATCAGAAACCATATTCAACGGATTCCAATTTTCGGGTGAAATCAAGCAGGTTGGCACAATGGCTCATGTTCACCCAAAAATGCACCTACCAAACCTCTTTTGCTTGATTTTTGGGACGGCATGGGTGATCCAGAGGCCAAAAATCACGATTTTTTCACCAATTCCTTCGACAACGGACAGTTCCAGACCACAAGGACCACATTTTGGGGTCAGAATTTTCTCGGTCAAAAAATTCGAAAAATCTGAAATCTCTCGGAATTTTGAGCATTTTTTGAGATTGGCATGCCCATTTTAGACCCTTTGCGTGGCTCTAAACCCAAAAATTTGCTCGAAAATGGCCTCAAATAGCCTAAAACAGCCCATTCTGGCCACCCCGAAAAAAAAATTCGAAAAGGGTCCCCCTATAGAAGTTGCCCAAAAATACCGAAAATAACGCGGTATTACCGGTAATAACGGTAATAACGTTACCGATAACGTTATTACCGTTACTGATAACGGTATTACCGTTACCGATAACGGTAATAACGGTAATAACGTTACCGATAACGTTATTACCGTTCCTGATAACGGTAATAACGGTATTACCGTTATCGATAACGGTATAACGCGGAAAAATAACGTTACCGATTTTCGGATAACGTTATTCGGCCGTTCTGGAACGTTATTAACGGTAAGTTATTTTACCGAAAAAATAACGGTATTACCGTTACTGGTAACGCAATAACGCCCGATGTATGGTATACGTAAATATTTTGGAACGTAAATATTATGGAACGTAAATATTTTGGAACGCTGGTGGGTTGGCGTTCCAGATTTTTTTCGTTCCATAATATTTACAGGGCTTTCTGCGACTCGGGGACTTGGACCAGGGGATCGGACGGCATACAGAGTCCCTGACGGGACCTACTCGTGCACTTTTCGCGCGATTCCTGACGCAAGCCGTCCTCACCACCGAGTCCCCAACTGGCCCTGTAAATATTTTGGAACGTAAATATTATGGAACGGACCGGCCAAAAATGGGCCCGTTCCATAATATTTACGTTCCATAATAGTTACGTATACGGTAATTTAAAACGGCGTTTTAAACTTTAAAACCATGGTATGACAAAGGTCTTAATAAGAAAAGGATCTTTTCACTTCTTTCTTAAGACGTCTTAATGCAGGTGCTGCATTAAATTTCTTAAATTAATGACCCCCATTATTTTTAAGAAATGCAGGATTTCTTAAGATTTCTTAATGAAATGATGGACATTATTTCCATATCTCCCAGCATTAAAAATGTCCATCATTCTGAAAAAGATCTTTTAAGATCTTTTTCAGAATGATGGACATTAAAATGCTAGGCATTAAGAAACACGTCTTAAGAAATCAGTAAGAAATCTTTAAGAAATAGCCCTTTCGGCATTACATTAAGACGTCTTAAGAAATTTCGAGATTTCTTAACATTTCTTGCAAGATCTTTGTCATACCATGTAAAACGTTTAAAACGTTTAAAATGTTTAAAACTCGGTTTCTAACAACACTGGGGGGGGGGGGGGATGGAAGTGTGCTGCAGAGATCTTGATGCAGTGGCAAACGCAGAGGGTATCCACAAGGCGCGGCGGGGCCCCTTTCGCCCGACAACCTGTATAAATGAGAATTTCGCATTCTGTGGACCCTGCTTCCTTTTCTGGTCTTTCCGCAAAGGCACAAAAGGAACCACAAAGAGGGGGGGGGGAAAGAGAGAGTGAGTGAGAGAGAGAGAGATGAGAGCGACAACACACAGACAGCGCCCCCCCCCCTCCCCACAGCAACACGCAAGGCTGGAGAACCTGGGTTAGAAAGTTCGCCGCAAAGAAAAGGGGGGGGGGGGGCAAAACCTCTGGCAGCACATCAACGGAGGAGGAGAGGGCATCTACCTGGTGGTGGTGGACTCCCTCGCTCTGACCCCCCGCCCCCTGGAGCGGGCGGTCAGAGCGGGGGGGGGGGGGGGGGTCAGAGACCCCGCTATCGGGGATCCTAAAGACCACCGTACCCCTCCCTCCCACTCCTCCCTGCACATATTTTCCGGCACAGTGGAAGCTGGGGCTGCGTCCTCACCCCGCAGCTCCAGCAACGCAGTAAACGCACCCCAGCCCGGCAAGGCTGGGGGAACCGGGAAAAGGTGGGGGGGGGGGGGGTAGGGCAGGGTCAAGGCTCGTCCGATTCATCGTAGGAGTCCTTCCACTGGTCAACCAAGTTGAGGAAAGGCTTGTAGTCCAGCGCTGCTGCAATGTAGGGCGCGCAGACGAGGGAGTCGTAGCGGTCGGGGATATCGGCGAGCTGCTGCAGAACGGAATCGCGATCCCACCCGCCCTCCTCCAGGAAGCGCTCCAGGAGGGGCTCGATGAGCGCGCAGTACCTCAGGTGGATCTCGGTGTAGCAGAGCTTCTGCTCCGCATGCAGGTCGGTCGTGTCGAACACCGTGTTGACCATCGCTTCCTTGTGCATAAACTGGCTGAGGGCAACCTGCACATCGTCGCTCTTGAAGCGCTCCTCCAGAGCATGCACAGCATCGCACATAATCAATGTGTAGTGTAGGTTGGTACACCCTTTTTACCTGCTCGAAAATATTAGAGACGAGTGTGAAGGGTGGTCGTGAACAGGGAACAGTTGGGGTGTTTCGCAGACGCCACAACCGCGCAGATCAATTCCAGGTCTGTGAGAGCCAGGTGCTCCCTGCCACACACCGCGCTCCGGGCAGCAGAGGATGAGATGAGACCTCTATTCCCAGACTCACGTCCACAACTTCTTTGTCTTCTTAGTCTAAGGCGACGCTTCTTCTTTTCGCTTCACCGCGAATCAGCCAGCCCTCACTAACCCGCCGTTTTGAGCGGAGCTTCCGCCAGAGGCTGGCACCACAGAGAATTTATGGACAGACGCGCTTATGTCTGCGGTGGTCGGCTCATCGAAAACCACGAAAAGCGGTTCGACGTGCGGCACAGACGTGACAAACAGCACGTCGCCCCTGTGGACGAAGGCGGCTTGATTCCGCCTTCAGCCCGCCTCCTAGCCACGGCCACCACCATGGTTGGGAATCAACTCTCGTGAAAAAACCCCACCCCTGAATGGTCGGTGTCAAGCATTGATCTATGCGGGATTAGAGCATGTTGGGTGTGGGGGTCTGCTTGCGTCGGGCTTGCTGGTCCCCGAAACTTTGGCGAAATGCAGCTGTGGCGAAATGCACCTGTGGCGTGACAGTGTCTGCAAGGCGGAGGGGGAAGGGGGGCGGAATAAGGGTGTCCGTGCGGGAGCTGAGTTGACGCATCTGTGCCAGGGCGGTTTTGCTTCGCCCCCGCACTCCACACAGCCCATTGCATGTCAGGCAAGGGGGGGTGGAAGGGAGGCCAAGGGTGGGCCAGGGGAGCGGGTGTGCGGGGCAGGGGAGCCATGCCACGCCATGCAAACTACAAACTGGTTGACTAAGACCGGTTGCTCTCACCTCACAAAGCCCGGCGAGCAAAGTCACACACAATCATCTGGGGCACAACGCCACACACAGCGGCTGACATATGGTCAGCCGAGGCCGAGACCAAGGCCCAGGCACACATAAACCCCGATATTAAAAACAACCCCTTCCTCTTGTTCATCTTCATCTTCTTCTCCTTCACCGCCTGCTTCGTTTGATGACTGCCGCTGGGCCACAACAGCCCCCGCGCAACCTCCCTCCCATCCACCCAACACCCAAAAGGGAGTAGCGCGGTGGCAGCATCAAAGAAGTGGAGACGGGCTCTTCCGATCGCTTTGGGGAAACACAGAACACAGCCCCCATCCAAGGGGCCTGGGAGGGGTGGGGAGGCGAGTGCCGCACACCACACCGACCGGTTGACGAATCATAGCGGTGTGGAGGTGCGTCACTTCATATAAGGGGAAATGGATTGTGATGCAGTTGTGTTGAAATCTCTTCTTGAATCAAGGTTTGGCCGCCAGGCAGGAAACACACACACACACACAAGCAACGCCGCCATGGACGAGGCTGAGAGGCAGGGGGAGACCTCGCAGGAGCAGCTGCGGCAGGACTTCGCAGCCTTCCAGAAGAGCATCCTGGGCAAGGCTCACTCGTTGAGGCAGCTCTGCGAGGTGGTGCGCAAGACTTCCAAGCAACCATGGCACTGTGGCCACACTGCGAGCTCCACTGTCCTCACCGCGATCGGGGGAACCGTGGCAGGGGGCCTGTCCAGGAGAGCCCAGCTCAGCCCAGCCACCGAGTCGGTGATGCGCAGCCTCCAAGCGCACACGGCAGGCCCGGGCTTGAACCAGCGGGACACAGCCTTCCACTCCCGCGGCATGGCGTGGGCCGCAACCTTCGCACCGCAGCCCCACTACCCAGAGGGGTGGCAGCAAGCGGCCCAGCAATGGACTGCCAGCAGCCGGCAAGCCAACGCCCGGACAGGACGGTCATGGGAACGACGGGGCGCTGCTCCCCGGACTGCCCCCCCTGGAGCCAGACGGAACGCGAAGATGCTTACCTGCGCTCTGCACTGGAAACCCCGCTGCGTGGACTGCCGGCGCCGGCGCCTCTCGGAAGAGGACTGCTGCCGGGACCACCACGGGAAGAACGACGGCTTGCAAGTCACCATGGAATTTTGCAAGACGCATCGCATGGGCCGGTGCGGGGACTGCCACAGCAGTGCGAAATCACTCACACACTGTTGCGGCACGCACCACGCTGGCTATGCCTCACGCCCTCCTCGGAGTGGCACTGAGTTGGCCCCACACTCTAACCCGAGTGGGGCATCCGCTGTGACGTAGGGGTGGGCGGGGAGTGGGCACAGATCCGCGCAGGGTTACCCACTTAAAACCACTATCACTACACACACACACACAGCAAACCGGCTGCAACCCAACCCGCACACATGCCGCCCCGCCTTGCTGCTGTCTATGTTGTTCTCTGGAACTGTGGCAGCCCAGAGAAGCGCAGGGAGGGCGCCACGCGCGCAGGATTGCAGCACGCTGGATGAGTGTACGTCTGTTCTGTCTCAAGGAGCATATCCCGGAAGTCTCGGGGGATGGCGGAAACCGGGGGCACACCCTGGATACCCACCTTCCAATTTCCAATACTCCGGCGTCGTTGTATCTCGGCCCGTCGTCCCCATCGTCTCAGAGAGACGCCACCGGGCACGCTCTGCCGTCTGCCCAGATCTCCCCTGCCCGCCCGTGGTGTGGTGCGGTGCGGGGGAGAAGCACGAGATACAAGAGATACAAGAGATCATAAAGGCAGCATAAAAGAGGTGTGGAAGGGATGGGGAATGGGACAAACGGGGCAACAGCAAATGCAAAAGAAAGAGGCGCCGGGCCGCGTGTGCTGAACACCCGCCCCCGTCGGGGCGGTGAAACGCACGCAGCTTCCGGGCGCTGATCGGTAGTCGGTGGAAGGCGTGTGGAACAAATAAAAACAGGCACCAGCAAGGGCGGATAACAGCAATAAATTATAACGATGATGATGTGAGAATGAATGCAGAGAAAGGCAGAAGTGCATGGGGGAGGCAAGGGATGTCCCCGGGTGGGGGGCACCTTGCAGTGCCACACCACCCAATCCCGTGCCGTCCCGCCATGCCACGCAGACAAGAACCCCAGTCCTCTTCACGAGGGGGGGGTGGGGGTGGATGCGTGACGAACACAGAACTCGAAAGAACATTCAAATGTGTGATGAGGGTGGGAGTGAGGGGCAGGGAGGCAGACCATGTGTCCGCGCCCCTCGCCCCCCAACCCAGCACCAGCATCAAGGAGTAGTCAGGTTCTACTGGCACCACTTCCGACTCCGGTTGCCCACACACCTCAGCCCCCAGGAGCAGCAGCCCTCGTTCCCGCGGCACGAGCCCCACCTCGAGATCCGGCGCCAGCACTGCGAGGGGCGGGGCTGGGGACGCGGTGCCGGGCGAGGCCACGGGCGCGGTGCAGGGCGGGGCTGGGGACGCGGTGCGGGGCGGGGTGCCGGTGCGCTGCCCCCAATCAGACGGCAGGACCGGCTGTTGCAGGAGGAGCGGCACTGCGCGGGGCGCCCCGACACCTGGTAGCACCGCGTCCCAGACTGGCAGCAGTTGGGGGACGACCCACAGCGGGACCACATCCCCAGCCTCCACCTGCACGACCTCGGGCTCGGGCGGGGCTGGGGGCGAGGCTGTGGGCGGGGCTGCGGACGCGGCTGGGGGCGTGGCTGGGGGCGGGGTGCCGGGCCTGGCCCCGGAGCAGGACCACCCCCGCTGTTGGACACACGCACACGCACCGTGCATGTCGCAGACGCCTGGCCAGACCCGGTGAAGGTGGCGCTCAGCGTGTAGGTCTGCCCCAACATGTCACTCGTCGGGGTGAACCGCACCTCGGCAACCCCCGTGTCGCGCATCGTGTAGCGCACACCCGACTTGGCGGTCGTCCCGCTGTACGACACGCGCATCGACCGCGACGGGTCGTACACCGCGTTGAAGTCGACAATGAAGGTGCGCGACGGCTGCACCGTGTGCGTCTCTGACGCCCCCACCGACGCCAGGCACCGCGGGCGCGTGAAGGTCGGGGAGCATCCGTTGTACATGAAGTCGATGGCGGCCACATCCCCTGCGCTCAGCCCGTTGCGCTGCCCGATCGGCGACGGGGCGACGATGGTCGGGCGACTCCCGATGCGGAACCCGTTCGGCCCGTAGTGCATGATGGACCCGTAGTCGTACTTCCCCATGTCGCGCCCGTCACGCCGGTTCTTGTTGAAGTTCCCCTCCATCCCACGCTGCACCTGCGACAGGTCGACACGCACGAACCTGTCGCGGTCCTTGCGCGACTGTTCATGGCTGAGTCCGAGGCTGTGGCCTGAGTCGGTTGTTACGTGGTCAGCGGCGATGGTGACGACCACCGGTCCCTGCGCCACGCGTGAACAAACACTGAACCCAAGCAGTGCCTGTCACGATTCCCACACACGGTTGTCTGCGGTGAGGAAAAGAGACGCCGTAGCGTCTCTGGAAAAACCTGCCGCTGGTTAGCAACCTGGGGTGCCACCCCCCTAAGTGTGGGGAGACCCGGTGGCTCATGGTGAGTATCCGGAAGTCCCACGCGGAGTGAGGGCAATTGGCTAGTTTTTACCCTTTGGGAAGACACTTTGGGTAGTGCACTCCTACGTTTTTCCATCCCTTTCGGACTTCGTCCTGTCCCCCACAATTGCGAGTCCTCATCACGCACCGTGACTTACTGGACCAATCCCCCCAGTACGGTTGGATTACACTGGTTGTCCTGTAAAGTCGGACTCAGACACGCATCGGCGGGGGTCAAACCCAGCTCATCGAGCTCGGATGGATCTTCGTCACGGCTCCGTGGAGGGCAGTCGCTGCGGATGACAGGACGAGGGCGCGCCCGGCCCCCAGTGGAGGTCTTGGGATCTCGGTTCTTTGGGCTCAGGGTTCCCCCTTCATAGGCCAGGTCACCACCCCGGCTATTTCGGCTCCATGTATAAGACATTTCAGCACCGAGGTAGCCACCCCACCGCTGACTCTGTTCACCCCCCGCGCAGTGCAATGCGAGGGGATTAGCAGGGGCGCCACGTGCAGGCGTCAGGCGGCTTTAACCCCCTGAGTCCGAGGCTGTGGCCAATCTCATGTATGGTTGCCCCGACCCCGCACCCACGTGCAATCGACACCGAGTTCACCCCGTTCCCGCGCCGCCCGACCGGGGAGCTGCACCCGCCCCCCTGGGTGAAGCGGATGTACGGGCGCGGGCGTGGGCACGACCCCTCCGACCTGCACTTGTTGAACCGGATGCACGTCTTCGACTCCCAGTCCCGCACCGCCGCAGACACCCGGTTGTCGTTGCTGCTGATCGGGGACGCGATGTAGTAGTTCACAGGCCGCCCCACAGGGAACAGCTGCGAGTTCCTCGTCAGCGGGGTCGCCCCAAGACTCTTCCCGTCACGGCCCCGCTCCACCTGCACATCCCCGTCCACAATGTCGTAGCCGTAGTCCCAGTCGGGCCGCACACCGTCCCCCTTCTGCTCACCCAGCGCACCTGCTGCCTCGCCGTGCTGCACCTCTGCCCCACGCACGCACAGAGCTGCCACAGCCACAAGCCAGCCCAGGGTGGCTCCCTGCCGACACATTGTCATTCTTGTCTGTGTTCTCCTTCTTCAAAACAAGGTATAAACGCACCACCCGCGCCTCCTTTGTGTGATGGATATGGCACCTGGATGTGGGGTTGTGCGGTTGCATGGCATGTGTGGGTGTCGTTGCGGTGTAGGTGCATAAGCAAATCAACAAGAATTGAGAACCACATGATCCCATCGACGTTCGGTTGGGACTGGACAGCCTCTGTCGGCCGCAGGGTGCTGCATGGTGCACAGGACACGCCAGGCCCGGGTGGGACAGTGCGGGAGACGGTGTATACACACACGTCCACACTGCACTGCATGCACCGGGATGTAGCCACTCATGCTACTGCACATAGTGGCACAGGACACAGAGGACACAGCAGCAAGCATAAACAGCGAGATGAAACAGCAAAAAACGAAGTGCCACGTGGGCCCGCACGAGGCACAGCACAAGGCTGTGCCTCTGGCCTATGCGGTGACGGCGGACACCACCCCACCGCCGACAGGCAGAGCCGCCAGCAGCGTTGGTGTGGGTGGTGTGGGGTGTGCCCCGATTCTACCATGCAGGGTCACACGTGGCAGCAGCACAAAACGAAACGAAGCGTAAACAAAGCAAATGTATAACACCGTCAGGCAGCTCCGCAATAAACATCGGAGGCACACATGCATGTGTGGGTTCTACACTGCAGCAAAAGACTGACGCGGTTTTGCGCGTGCGTGCAGGTGGGTGAAAGGGATCATCACCTGCGGTGCTGGTCCGCCATCTTGCACGTGATGTTGATGCAGCACATCGTCTCGCGCTTGCACACCCCAGACACAAAGTCCGCGTCGGTGCACGCGGCATCCAGAACCTGCTCGAACCCGGCCCCGCAAGACGGAATCGCAAGGCAGCAGATCACAGGGATCTCCAGCTTCACACACTTCCCCACCCCGGGCACCTTCTCCACGCACGTGTACCCCTGCCCGCACGTCGTCGCCGCACACGGGGCAGTCGAGGACACGCACGCACCGCGCCCCTGGTCGTCCTCCAGGCACGTGAAGCCACTGTCGCACCGGATCGCGTCGCACCCCACCACCACCGGGGAAGGCACAGGCGTGGGTGCGGCAGGCCGGCAGAAGCCCCACCCGAACACCTCGCGGCACTCGTACCCTGCGCGGCACTGCACCACGGCACACCCACGGGGCAGCAGCCACGGCGGCAGGCACACCCCCAGGTCCCCGATCGCAGCGCACTGCGTCCCCTCCAGGCACGTCACCGCCGCACACGGGTTCGTGGTGGCGTCCACGCAGTGCGCCACACCGTCCTCCTCCACGCACGCCCACCCCTGCGGGCACGACGTGGCCGCACACCCGGCAGTGTGCCCTGGCAGCTGTGCGTTGGCACCGGCCCACGCCACAGCAGCAACAAGTGCGATACGGCTCAGCATTGTGTGCGTTGGGTGTGTGTACGTGTATGTCTCTGTGTGTGCATGTGTGGTGACCACGTTTTGTGTGGGGAGATCCTGCGCGGATCATTGCCCACCCCCGCCCATTTCTATGTCACAGCGGAGGCCCCACTCGGGTTAGAGTGTGGGGCCAACTCAGTGCCACTCCGGGGAGGAGGGCGTGCAGCATAGCCGGCGTGGTGTGCTTGGCAGCAATGTGTTAGTGGTTTGCCATCGCTGTAGCAGTCACCGCATCGGTCCATGCTGTGGCGTTTGCAGAAGCCCATAGTGACCGGGAGCCCGTCCCCCTCCTTGTGGTGGTTACGGCAGCACACCTCTGTGTGTGCATGTGTATGATACGTGCACGTGTGCATGCCGTCAGCAGTGCCTCGTAGGCGTCCCAAGCCCTTTGCAACAACGAGGGTAGGTGCATAAGCAAATCAACAAGAATTGAGAACCACATGATCACATCGACGTTCGGTTGGGACTGGACAGCCCCTCTCGGCCGCAGGGTGCTGCATGGTGCACAGGACACGCCAGGCCCGGGTGGGACAGTGCGGGAGACGGTGTATACACACACGTCCACACTGCACTGCATGCACCGGGATGCAGCCACTCATGCTGCTGCACATAGTGGCACAGGGCACAGGACACAGCAGCAAGCATAAACAGCGAGATAAAATAGCAAAAAACGAAGTGCCACGTGGGCCCGCACGAGGCACAGCACAAGGCTGTGCCTCTGGCCTATGCGGTGACGGCGGACACCACCCCACCGCCGACAGGCAGAGCCGCCAGCAGCGTTGGTGTGGGTGGTGTGGGGTGTGCCCCGATTCTACCATGCAGGGTCACACGTGGCAGCAGCACAAAACGAAACGAAGCGTAAACAAAGCAAATGTATAACACCGTCAGGCAGCTCCGCAATAAACATCGGAGGCACACATGCATGTGTGGGTTGGAACGCAGACCCCGCTCTTTGTGTGCACCACTGTCTAGTCTGATGAAGTGGTGTGAGTGGGGTCGCCATATACAGCTAACGACACGAAGTTCCCCCAGTTGGCTACGCCGAACTAACAACAACAGTATTCACGCGTGGTTGTGCAGGTGCACGTGCGTGCAGGTGGGTGAAAGGGATCATCACCTGCGGTGCTGGTCCGCCATCTTGCACGTGATGTTGATGCAGCACATCGTCTCGCGCTTGCACACCCCAGACACGAAGTCCGCGTCGGTGCACTCGGAATCCAGAACCTGCTCGAACCCGGCCCCGCAAGACGGAATCGCAAGGCAGCAGATCACAGGGATCTCCAGCTTCACACACTTCCCCACCCCGGGCACCTTCTCCACGCACGTGTACCCCTGCCCGCACGTCGTCGCCGCACACGGGGCAGTCGAGGGCACGCACGCACCGCGCCCCTGGTCGTCCTCCAGGCACGTGAACCCACTGTCGCACCGGATCGCGTCGCACCCCACCACCACCGGGGAAGGCACAGGCGTGGGTGCGGCAGGCCGGCAGAAGCCCCACCCGAACACCTCGCGGCACTCGTACCCTGCGCGGCACTGCACCACGGCACACCCACGGGGCAGCAGCCACGGCGGCAGGCACACCCCCAGGTCCCCGATCGCAGCGCACTGCGTCCCCTCCAGGCACGTCACCGCCGCACACGGGTTCGTGGTGGCATCCACGCAGTGCGCCACACCGTCCTCCTCCACGCACGCCCACCCCTGCGGGCACGACGTGGCCGCACACCCGGCAGTGTGCCCTGGCAGCTGTGCGTTGGCACCGGCCCACGCCACAGCAGCAACAAGTGCGATACGGCTCAGCATTGTGTGTGTTGGGTGTGTGTACGTGTATGTCTCTGTGTGTGCATGTGTATGATACGTGCACGTGTGCATGCCGTCAGCAGTGCCGCGTAGGCGTCCCAAGCCCTTTGCAACAAGGAGGGTACCGGGGGTCGGAGATACACCTGCGTGTCCCAAGCCCTTTGCAACAAGGAGGGGGAAATGCGCAGCGGGATCGGAGAGGGTGGGATGCACTGCCCTTTTCACCACCAAGGTTGACACCCCCGAAACCACGCAGCGGACTTGCCACACCACGCCCGAACCCAGATCCCCCCCCCTACCCAAACCAACCTTTTGGCACAAAACAGAACCGCGGGATCTGCCACCACCACCACCACCACCCCACCCCCCCCCCCCCCATCACGCCGGCTGCATCGGCAACTGGCTTCCAGGGGAGAACCCGCCCCAGAGGAGTTCGGGGCTGACATCCGCGTATTGTTTCGCGCTGGTCTTGTCCGCCACTGCGGTGCGTGCCACCTGGACATCGCGGCGCAGCTCTGGGGAAGCGTACTGCAGCGCGAGCCCGTTGCAGGCGACTGCCTGGAGGACAACCTCGCGGTCCGCACGCAGGTCGGGGGAGGCGTGGCGGAAGGCACAGCCGTGCGTCCTCACTGCAGCCAACACGATGAACTCCATCGCCTGAAGGTATGGCGCAGCATACTGCAATGCACAGCCGTGCTGCCGCACCGCAGTCAGCACCACGTCAAACTCCGCACGCAAATCCTCCGAGGCGAACTCGAGAGCACGCCCGTTGGCCTTCACAGCCAGGGTCACGATCTCAAGGCTGCCCCGCAGCTCTTCCCCGGCCAGGTGGAACACCTCACGGTCCCTCCCATGAGCCTTTATGGAAGCAATGACTATTTCCCGGTCATACCGTGCCCACTGGGGGCATGCCCTGAGCTTCAGCTTGGCTGTCTCCACCGCATTGAGGATGCGTTTGTTGCAGACACGCACCGAGAGGGTCACGCCGTGGTCCACCAGGCAGTCCGCAAGGGTCTCATCCTCTGCGTAGACAAGCGGCTCCTCAGCCCCTTCGATGTGGAGGGACACGTCGCGCTCGTTGAACCCGGTTGCCTCGCCGACCTGTTGCAGCAGGCCCCCCCATGTGAGGTCGGGGTCCACATCGATGCAGAGCCGTTCCCCGCTGAGCTCCACGTCCAGCCAGACCTCCATGGCTGGGGGGGGCGGGGGGATAGAGAGTGAAGATGTGTCAAGTGATGCAGACAACTCAAGGCAACGGATTGCAGAGGGGGGTGGGGTGGAGTGGGGTGGAGTGGGTGGCAAAATTGACCCCGCCCCCCCCCCCTCTCCAGCCGCCCTGTGTCCAAAGGAAGAAATGCAGGTGTCTGAGAGAGAGATAGCGTATCAGTTCTCGTGCGTCGTCTTTCGTAGATGTTCTGTACGAT
This sequence comes from Rhynchopus euleeides, assembly GCA_963210315.1. NCBI lineage: Eukaryota > Euglenozoa > Diplonemea > Diplonemida > Diplonemidae > Rhynchopus > Rhynchopus euleeides. The sequence continues at coordinate 1,985,157 of OY723286.1, read as the reverse complement.
GTGGGTCCGCTAATCCAACATGGCAAACGAGAGAGAGAGAGAGAGAGAGATCTGGTGAGGCGAATTCGCTCTCTTTCGACTTTTTTTTGCTCGATATGGATCCGCTAATGTGGGGAGGGGGGGGGAGGGGGTGATTTTCTTCTTGAGGAGTGAAGTAGAAAAAGGTAAAAACGCAGAGTTGGCAAACCCTCTCTCTCTCCCTCCCCCCACCCCTGCCCTCGCTATCGAGAAGAAGCAATCAATGGGGAGGGGGGTGGGGGGTGGGGGAGGGGTGGGGGCTGCGTAGGGGGATCCTTTATTTCCCATCATTTAATACGTCTCATTATAGTCTGTCACAACTGCCGCTCTCTAACACGTGCTGCTCCCGTGACACCTCTCCAGCAGACAAGGCGAGAAGAAACGCTTGTCCCCGCCGTGTCGCCGGGTCTTTCCCGTTCCTCTGCACCAATCATAAACCTTGCTCCATTGCTGCCATCCCCAGCATGGCCACTCCATCACAAGTGGAGGAGGCAGCAATGTCGCCTTTGATGCTCTCAGGAGGGATGTCCTGCAACAGAGTAAAGACACCCCACCACCCACCCCCCCGAACTGAACCCGGAACCCAGCGGGACGAAAGCCCAGGCAGGTGTGGCGGCTGGCAGCCCTGCAAAACACAGTGTGGGGCAGGGGTTTACCTCATCCAACCAACTGCTGCCCTCTGGCACAAGCCCTCCAAAAGGTGGGAGCACAGGGGTGGGGCACAACAACCAATATCTACACTGCATCGGTGCTGCAGCGGCCTCTGCTCGGGGCTCGCTGCAACCGCCTGAAGCAAGAGCGGGGATAGGAGGGGGTAGGGGGCGTCGGAACATGGAGAAAAGTAAGGAAACAAAGGAGGGGGGACCCTCCGGGTGGGCCTTCACTGCAATTGGTGGTGGGGCGGGGGGGGGCGGGGGGGGGGGGGGGGAGGAGGTCCAGTCCCCGATGGCAGCAGGTCACACCCAGGGGTTTAGATAGCAGCCCTTAGCACGGTCATCACTTGCCAGGGAACTGTGCGTTCTTCTGCTGCTCGAGCAGCTCCTGGAACTTCTGCTTGAAGTGAGCGGAGTGGTCACGCATCTTCTTGTTGAACTTGTCGGTGTGCTCCTTGATCATCTTCTCGAACTTGTCGTAGTGCTCCTTCATCTCGGGCGACAGCGTGCTCTCGTCAGGCTTGTCAGCGAAGAACTTCTTGTTCTGCTCCTCCATCTTCTTGCCGAACTCCGCATCGAGGCGGTCCAGCTTGTCGGAGAACTCCTGGTACGTCGTGCACATCTTGAGTGTGTATAGGTCTAGTCTGCAGGGATCAATGTAATGGGGCAAGCAGAACCAAGGCTGAGAGGGCTGGGGAGCACAGAGGCGGGGTGGGTGTGGGGGAACTGAAGGAGAAGGGCAAGGTGGGGGTGGGGGTTGGGGTGGGCTGGGGTGGTTTCGTATAGTCCTATCGGTGCACTGTGCACCACCGAGTGTGGCCCGCGGGATCAAGCCCTTCTGTGGGGTGGGGCCAGCGGGTGCGAGACCCGTGTGGCCCCCACCTGAGGAGGGCTGTTGTAGTTTTGAGGGTGTCCCACACACAAGGCCCTTTTCCGCCCATTGGGATTAGCACGGCTGTATGGGTCGGAGAAGGGAAGGGAATAAAGAGAGTAGAGTAGACTAGAGTAGAGTAGAAAAGACAAGACGCCTGAAAAGCAAAAGGAAGCGGACAAAAGGCCCATGGAATACACCTCCAGCCCAGCCCAGCCCAGCAGAAGGGGGAAGGAGGCGAGGCGGGGCGAGGCAGCTGCGCCGCTGTGGCACAACCACCTGCACCTGCACCTGCACCCCACCGCCCCCGCCTGTGGGGCAAAGCAAAGCCAAGCAGGAGGCACATCAGCAGGGCAGCGCATGCAGTTCACTCCCTTGCAGAGGTGGTTTTCGCAGACGGACGCCTCGATCAAGGCCACAAACCTCCCACGTGCACGTGCACCACACACAACGCTGCCACACATTCCTCCTGTCGGGGGTTCCCCCGGAGGTCTCAGCGGCCGCAACGTGGTGGTGCACGGCAGGCGGGCGGTCGGTGCCTTCTCTGTGTTCGTTCGAGTGCTCCCGCTGCGACCCGTCCGAGTAAAGACGGGCTACCTCTCTGGGTGTGTGTGTGTGTGCTTGCTGCGCAAAGAGAGAGACGTTAATGGTAGATGGTACGAAGATGGATGGATCGTAGGGGAAATCGGCAACAGTTTGACCACAAGGCACAGGATGCCTCTGTGGGGCACGGCGTGTCCTCTCCCAGCGACATTCAGGCTCCCAGGCGGGTGCTGCCCACTTGCACTTGTGTCAGAACAAGGCACAACCGGGCAACACAAACGCCAACTGGCTCATCTCGTCTAGGCCGGGAGGACACACACCGCGCCTTGTTGCGGTTCCGGGGATGTGGGGATGCAGGGGATGAAAAGGAAAAAGACTTGGAGTTGCGTTCTTTGTTTGTACGAACGGTGCCTGCTAGTGCATGTGTGCAGATACCGAACGCTGCCACGAGTCTTTTTAGTGCGAAAAGCTAGCTGTTCTTCCAAAAAAGAGGGGCATACAACGCGAAGAGGTGGGGGTAGTCCAGTAGTCCAGTAGTCCACCACCACCCAAAAAAGAACAAACAAAGCAGTGCGGAGAGGTGGGGGGCTACAGAGCTCCCCCGCCCGTCCTGCCCTGCTCTGCCATGCTATTGTCTTTGTGTTTCTGTTTGAAGTTGATTTTGAGAGCAACAAAGAAGCCACGCACAGCTGTCTCCATCACCCAGCCACCCAGTCGCCACACAGCCGGTTGGGGCTCAGCAGCAACATCTGTACCGCAAGGGGCCTCCTCCACGCTCCTACATGACCCAGGTGCGGCACGTGATCTCCTTGCAGCAGCGGCTCGCCTTCCTGCAGATCCCGTACTTCCACATGTGGTCGGAGCACACAGACTCGTCCGTCTGCTCGTAACCGGCCGGGCACGACGGCATGGCCTGGCAGCAGATGGGCGTCTCAGGCTGCTTCACCCTGCAGCGGATCGTGCTGCAGCACAGCGTCGCCTCCTGGCACAGCCCGGCCTTCACGTCGGCCGCCGTGCACGTCGCGTCGCGCGTCGTGTCGGCAGGGCACGTCGGGAACGCCAGGCAGCAGATCTGCTGCGCCTCCGCCTGCACCCCCGCAGCGATGAGGCACGCCGCCGCCAGCAGGATTGTGCGCGATGCGAACATTTTGTAGTTGGTGTTGTGGGTAGTGTTGTGGTCTGGGTGTCCTGCAGGGTGTCGGTGTGCACTCATGCGAGGAGTGTGTTGGTGATCAGTGCAACGGCTGCAGTGCATGGGTCAGCTTGGGGGTGGGCGTGTTGTCACTTCAGCTGCATTGCATTCATCTGCACCTCATGTGCGTGTCGGTCTGTGGCGCTGCAAACAAGACGAGAGGATGAAACATGAAAACTCAAACTGGAAGCAGAAGCACTTCAGGCGAAAGGTGGAACAAGATGTCACATGGGCAAACAAACAGCGAACAGGCACAGCACTGCATGCCGACTTTGTATCGGCAGTGCTGTCTATAGGAAACAAACAACAAAGCGAGGATCTGCCGGAGTCTATAGCAAGAACGGCAACAAGGGTCAGAACCTTCGGAAGTGGGTGAGTGCGTGAGAGCCGGAATGGACGCACCACGTGCACACACATACCCACACACACCGTGACGGTGCGAGTGCGAGCAGCGGGCAAGTGTGGTACAAACCAGTTCTGCAGTCTCAGCCTGTCGGGCGAGGGCATTACGCCTAGGCCGCTGTGTTCAGATTCGTACTTTCGTTTCAGTTCATTCAGCGAGACAAGACAACACAAGAACAAGGAAGCCGCATGTGTGTTGTGTGAGACACACACACACAGTGGTGGTTGTCAGGCGAGTTGAACACATGAAGAAGAAGAAGAAGGAGAAGAAGGAGGGGAAGATGCATCGGATTGTGGAGTGGATTGATGTGCAGCACCATCAGAAACGAGACTTGCCACACTGTGATCAGGTCACATCAGATCACATGCCAAGCTCCTGGACATGGCGCCAGGCAGCAAGGTAGTGGGTGTTGAACTGCTGGCGGTTCTGGGCGAACTGGCGCACAATGTTGCGCAGCCGGTTGTCCGCACGCATCACCATGTCGATGGGGAGCATGGTGAAGCGCCCGCCGGGCCCGCCGCGGTACTGCAGGTCCGTCTGGCCCTGCTGGGCTGTGCCGCGGCCCCAGTTCCCGTTCTCCAGGTTGAAGAAGTACTCGTTCCCGAAGACCAGGTTGTTTGCGGTCCACACACCCTCGTTGTTGCTGACCTCTGTGTGCATCCCGCCCATCTGATGTCCTCCCATGAGCGCGGCAGCCTTATGCAAGGCCAGCGCGTCCCTGTCCAGGCTGATGTCGAGGCGCTCAAACACGTCGAAGAAGTGCTGCAGCGTGTCCGGGTGCGGGAAGTTGTCGTTGTTGAAGCGCTTCTGCGGGATGCGCGACGCGTCCCCCACACACAGCCGCCCGGTCTCCGCCGGTGCCGTGAAGTCGCGCCGCCCGGGCCGCCAGAACAGCGACGGGGACCCCATGTACTCGTGCGCCACGTTCCCGGCCAGCTGGTACAGGTCTGCGTACGTGATGAAGGGGTGTGCACGCTTCACCGCCTCCAGCGGGTCCGTCACAAGCGACATGATCGTGTTGTCCGGGATCCGGTTCTCGGGGGCCGTGCGCAGGCACCCCCCCGACAGGGCCGCCCACAGGGCGTGCAGACGCGTCGTACGTCGTCACCGCGTGGAACGCCATCCGCACAAACAGCGGCCGCAGCTCTTCGGGGCTCGACTCGATCAGCTGCCCGATCGACTGCACCACGGGCTGGTACCGTGCACGTGCAGACGCGAGGATCGCCCGACCCGGCTGTGTCCTGGGCGGCCCGCTCTGTGCGGGTGTGGGTGCCGTGGGTGGCGGCACGGGCACAGGTGCAGGTGCAGGCGCTGGTGCTGGTGCAGGTGCCCCGCCACCGCCCCTGCCACCACGCCCGCCCCTCCCGCCACGTCCACCTCCCGTCACAGGTGGCACAGGCACAGGCGCCGGTGCCGGTGCAGGTGGAGGCTGAGGGACTGGTGCAGGAGCGGGTGCCGGTGCTGGTGCCCCACCACCACCACGACCACCACCGCCACCGCCACCCCGGCCTCCGCGCCCACCACGCTGTGCCTGCACACCAGTCAGCTGCACGGCAAGCAGCGCCACCAGCACCACAGCGGTAGACCTCATTCTCAGTGAGTTGCAAACAATCTGCGGCAGTGTGATGAGGTGTGGTGTGGTGTGGAGGGGTACAGGGTACAGGTGGGCACACCCAACTGGTGCCTCTGATGTGGGGGTGGCACCAGGGTGAACAGCAGTGGAGATGTGGTGCAGGGCGAGGGTGTGCGTCAACACCTGAGTCAAGCTGGGTGCTGGGGGAGTGGGGTGCTTCCAAGGACATGTCATTCCAGATACGGTTGCCTTTATCCCTTCACCTGGGGAACGGCAAGAAGTGGCTGAAAGACAACCAACTACATGGGCAGGGGTGGTGGTGTTGTGGATGCGGGGCTGTGAGTGAGTGGCCTTGTGTGTCAGCCACCCACGGCAGCTTGTGGCAGGATGTAAAAACTGTGCCACGTCCGCTGACAGTAAAGGCAGAGAACAGACACAACGAACGGAACTCACGCACGCAGGACAAAGAAGAGAACGGGGCAACCAACCCCACCGTGTGAACCTGTGCGCACGACTGGATGCTGATCTGCGGAATGGTGCAGAGAGGAACACTCCTGAGGGGAGAGGTGGTGTGCACAGAACACGCATGTCGGTTGCCCCAACAAGGAAGCGCAAGAGTTATAGTGAAAACGTCAATAATATGTCATCTGGTACACAGTCAAGTGTAGCAGATCGTGGAGAGGGAGACAGAGAAAGAGGCAGAAGGGGACACACCCTGTACACACCACAGCCACAGCACACTCACAGTTGGTGGGCAGCGGGGTCGCTTGCTTTTGTGTGCCTTGTGTGTCGGTCCCTCCGCTGGGGCAGCGACACTGCCCTTTTCGGTCTATGACGAGAGCGGGACAAACACACACGCACACAGGCAAAGCCACCTGCCGCCCCAACCACACACTCACTGCTGCTGTCTCAAGTCTCAAGTCCCTTCACTCCCTGCGAGCAAACAGCTGTGCGATGCGTGCTGCGGGGAGTGCTGTGCGGTACACCCGCACCTCGTCCATGTGCCCCACGAACTTCGCGTTGCTTCCGAGCCACGCCACACCGCCCAGGCGCGTGTAGAAGCCCTGCTCGAACGCCCCGCCCACCCCGGAGATGCCGGCAGTCGACACGGCCCGCCCGTCCACGTAGTTTGTCGCGGTGTTGGTGGAGCGCGACACGACAGCTGCCACGTGGTGCCATGCCCCGTCATCGATGGCAGGGCCCTGTGAGGCGACGGTGACCCTGCGCCCCCCCGTGCCGTACACAACAGTGGTGAAGGACTTGCCGGGCCCGCCCGTCAGCAGCGTCAGCCCCATGGTATATTGGGGCGCCCGGCGTTGGAGAAGATCGGCATCTTGTCCGTGGTGGGCGCTGCCACCTTCACCCACATGCACACGGTGATGTCGTCCAGCCCGAAGAGGAGGAAGTCCGGCATCGGGGACATCTGTACAGACAGGTGCCCGTCGCCCCACTTCTTCGGGGTGCCCGACAGCACCGCACACTTGCCCGACACCCCGCGTGCCTCCCCCACAGACACCCCCGTCGGGTCGGCGTACGCCTGCACCCTCCTGGTCGAGTCGTACACGATGGAGGGGGACGACGGCGACGACCTGTCCGCCACCACACCCGCCTCCTCGAATGCGTAGTGCACAATCAGCTTCTCGTCCGACGCGGTCTTCGTCTCCACCCAGACTTCGACGACCGCAGGGTTCCCCACCACCCCCGCCCTGTCTGCCACGGTGTACGTGAAGGTGTCGAGCCCGACAAACCCTGCAGCAGGGCGGTACGTGAACCCGCCGTCGCTGCGCAGTACCAGGTTCCCGTGCGACGGCCTGGCCACCACCTGTGCCCTGCCCTTGCCCACGCCCCGGTCGTTCGCAAGCACGCCCTCACGTCCCGCAACCTGCAGCGTCCTGCCCTGTGTCCCCACATACACATCCTTGAAGGCACCCGCCCGCCCAAGAAACGGCAGCATTGCCTGCCCCGCACGCCGCCCGATCGTGGCCATCGACGGGCTGTCGTAGTGGAAGTAGTTGTACAGGTCGCCCGACACAACCCAGTCGGCATGCGCGTCCTCTGTCGCCACCTTCGCCTGCGCAGCCCTGATGATGTCCCCACGCACACCCTGGTTGTCGTTCCCCTGCACCACCACGACAGGCAGGTCCGCCACCCCCAGGTCCCGCCGCACAGACGCAATCAGCTCCACCAGCGCCGCCTCGTACCCGTTCGCGTTCGCGTCGGAGAAGGCGTCGTTGTACCCCTGGAACCACACAAACCCCGACACCACATGCTCCCTCGGCACGTCGCGCGACAGGAACTGCTTGAACCCTGCAATGGCCTGCTTGTACAGGTTGCCGTCCTTCCCGCGCGGGGCCCAGTGGTCCTCGTTCGCAATCTGGGTCCCTCCCTTCGCAGCCTTGAAGAGGTACACATCCTCCGCGAAGGTGTCCCCGAGCACGTGCCCGAACCCCAGCTCCGGGCCGAACGCCCTCCCGTACTGAGGGGCGAGGCGCCCTGTTCCCCTGCGCACCTCGATGATCGACTTGGCGAACACGTCGTCCCTGGTCTCCAGCAGCTTCGGTTCAAAGATCTTGAGGTCAGACACCCGCCCGTGCCCCACCATGTTCGACTGACCCGCCATCAGGAACACGCGTGCACGGCCCGCTGCCGGCGGGGTGGGTGGTGATGGCGATGGTGCCGGTGCTGGCGTCCGCACAGGGGCCGGTGGGCGCGTACGCGGTGCGCGTGTCGGCGCAGGTGGGGTTGGGGGCGCCCGTGTGGGTGCAGGAGCCCCACCCGCCTTCCTCGGGGCCAGCAGGTACTCGTACGTGTAGGCCTTGAAACCGGTGAACATTGTTGAAGGTGTGTTGGCCACAACCAGGTACAGCTTCTCCCCTGCGGCAGCACGCACCCGCACCGTCACAGCCACACCCGCCTTCGTGACCGGCAGCTTGTGGTACCTCCGCTTCCCCGTCTGCGTGTTGTGCACCACTGCCTGTGCACGAAACTCAGAGTACGCCGGGTTGCGTGTCGACGGCTTCATCCCAACCTCGTACGTGGTGGCTGCGGTCACGTCCACCTCGTACGCGTTGTACGCCCAGTCCCCGATCTTGTAGCGATCCGGCACAGCCACCCACCTCGTGCCTGCCCCGCGCACCCCGTAGAACTCTGCGATCTTGTTGTCCACCTCCGAGTCAGGGATCGGCTTGTCCGCCTTCCGGTTGTTCCTGTCCATGCGGCGGAAGGACCCCAGCTCTGACGCACGGAACGTCTCCTCGTAGTCCATGTCCCACGTCGTCACACGTGCCGCGAAGTCGCTGAACACGTCGCGCATGTCGAACCCGGCCTCCCGCAGCGCGTTGTACATCCCCTCTGCAGGGGCACCGCTGGTCGGGGCCAGCCCGAGCACCCTGCGGTTGTACACCTTCCCGATGAAGAAGTCGTCCCCCAGCACGTGGTGCGTGACGTACCACTCCCAGATGGCAGCCCCGTACTGGTGACCCCCCTTCGCGTTGTCGATGATCCCGTCCTCAAATACAGAGCTCTGCGTGGTCCACAGCGCCAGCTGCGGCTGCAGCGTGTACATCCCGAGGATTGTGTCGTATGCGGTCGGCTTCTGCGAGAACGCCCCCCACGATGCAGTCGACTCGGCCAGGAACTTCGTGGACCCCCTGACGCGCGCCTGGTACGCGTGGAAGTTCTCGTGCAGCACGTACTGGTTCCACGGCTTCGCAAAGGTGAACTTGCTGACCCACGACTTGCGATACCCCGCCGTCAGCAGCAGGTCGCGCGGTTTGGCAAGCTCCGCACACAGCGCCCCCTGCACGTACATCCCGGTCTCCAGCACGTTGTGCTCCCACACCATGTCATGCCCGGACAACTGGTAGTCGAGACTCTCCTGCGTCGTGTCCGTCACCCCGGCAGGCCAGTACATGCAGTAGTACACCCCACACATGTAGTTCGGGTACCCTGCGTCCCGCACCTCCATGCTGAGCCCGCTGTCGCAGTCGTCCCCGAGGTCCGCAATCTCGCGCCCCGCCAGCGCCCTCTCGTACACACGCACGTCCCACACCTTCCCGAGGTAGCGCCCGACTGTCAGCGAGCCACCCAGCATCAGTGCGGCGGCCCGCCCGAGGGCGCGCTCCGTGCGGCGCCCGTTCACAAACGTGGCCAAGCTGCCGCGGCTCGAGAGCTGAACAACAACATGGTTGCAGCGCCGGTGGTTCAAGGGCTGTGCCGTGTTCACCACCGTCATCCCACCCACCGTCACGGAGAGCTTCCCGCCCGCCAACACCGTCAGCGGCCCGAAGGTCAGCACCACCCCGCTTTGCCCGAGCGCCTTCGGCATCAGCTTGAACGACAGCGTCATCGCCGGCCTCACCGTCCGCCTCTGGAAGTCCACCCGCACCACCTTGTCCGCCATGTCCACCGCGCTCTCGTAGGGGAACGTGTCTGCGCTCCGGTCGTTTGCCAGCAGCTCCGCCGTCACGGGGTGCTGGTTCTCCGACAGGTCCTCGTAGGCAAACTGCAGCGGCACGAATGCGAACAGCCCGTCGAACGGCCCCTTCTTCTTCGCGAGCACCTCCAGCGAGCACCGTGCCTCGCAGCGCCCGAACGAACACATCTCCCCAGCCCCGCACGTCCCGCACGTCACTGTCTTCCCCTTCCCGTCACGGACTGCCCCGCACACGGCCCCCTTCTGCGCACACAGAGCGGCGTCCCCGCGTGCTGGCTGCGGCGGTGCAGGTGCAGGTGTCCGCACAGGTGATGGCGTCCGCGGAGGGGTGGGTGCGGGTGTACGTGGCGCGCGTGTCGGTGCAGGTGGGGTGGGGGGGGACTGTGTGCGTGGCACAGGTGTCGGTGCACGGATCGGCGGCCCCTTGATGCACGGGGCTGCAACCTCAGCCACGTCGGTGACGGCATGGTCTGCGAAGCTGACGTGGTCGATGAAATACTCACCCCCGCGTGCGAACGGTGACCCGCCCAGGTGGAACTCCCCGATGGCCATGCCCCCGTACCTCGACTTCTGCCGCAGGTGCATCGCCACCCGCCTCGTCAGCACAACCTTCCCGTCCACCCACAGCCGCAGCTTCGTCTCTGCCGCCGTGTACGTCAGCACGACGTGCGCCCACACCCCGCGTCGCAGGGCCGTCCTGCTCCGCAACCCCAGTGCCGGGGTGTGCACCCCAACCCGCCCCGCACCGTCCACCGACACCCACGCACCCCAGTGGCCTGCACGTCGCCACCTGTCCGTCCAGCCAATTGCGAACAGCGCCCTCTTCCCCAGACGCACCGGCTTCACGTACCCGGCGATGGTGAAGTCCGTCTTCCCCGTGGGTGCCCCGTTCGATGCCTGCAGGCTGATGAAGTCGCGCGGCTTGACGTGGTATGACCTCCCGCACACCGCGTTGCTGCCGCTCCCGAGGGCGATCCGCTTCCTCGAGCTCGTCCGCCGGTACGTGTCCTCCACTGCTGGCCCGTCCAGCGTGTACTGCGAGTAGATGCGACCCTCTGCCGCCCCCACACAGAGCAAGGCCACGCCCAACAGCTGCAGCACGATCTGCGGATGCCGCATGCCGCTGTGCATCGTGAGGCGGAAAGGGCGTGGGAGGCGGTCCCAGAAGGGTTGTGGGGATGGTACTCCTTCCTGTGGCGGTGTGAGTGTGCTGTGGTGCGCTTGGTGGTCCATGCAACAGTGACAGCATTGCAACCTTCGTGAGGCACGACGGGGAACAAACAGAGTCGTCCACAATACCTCCCAGACTGTTGTGCTGGAGTGCAGGCCCACCAAACCTGTGCTGACCAAAAGGCTGCCTGACTCTCATCATCTCCTGCAAAAGCAACTCATCGGCGATACAAATACACGCAACTCCTCCTGCCTCTCTGCGTGTGCCGGTGACACCCTATATAGTTTCGTCAGCACCTTGACCTTCTTCCGTAACCTTCACGTCGTCCTTCTGACCTTCACGCGGGACCAGTGACGGGGTCTTGTCAGGTGCGTCCCCATACTGATACTGCCTTTCTGCTGACAGGGCAAGTCTCTAAAGTTAGTCTCAAGCAAGCTTTCCCTCCCAACCGCATCCTTGCGGCGTGCCTGCCAACGATGTGGCACACAACACGCCAGGCTCCTGCCCAAGGACCGGAGAGGAGGACCACCCCACCCCGTGCCTCCCCACCTATTGTGCGAAGGGCACTCAACTCGAAGCGAAGGGCAAGAAGGAAAGTCTGCAAGTGGCTCCGGATGAACTGCTGCGTGGGCCAGAGGATGCGCAGCTGCTCGAATACGGGGCAGAACTTGCAGGGAAGAAGCAAAGCCGAGGCAAGTGGTCTGTACAGAGGAGGGTGTGTTAGACAGTCTGCAGGAAGACCTCTCGCACCGGTCTTAGGATGTGGTGTTGGGATTGGCAACGTTGGGGTAACTTCAACTGTGAGACTTCTTGGCTCCCGACGACCCTCATGACTTTCCAGTTTGCCTAGCTGGAAATGCAACCAACTCCCGCGCCTGTGAAGGGGTGAGGCACCTCAGTCGGCGCGACTCCTCTCGTTGCGGACAGCCTTGCCGCAGCAGGCGGAGGGGAGTGGCACAAGTCAGGAACAAGGCCGGCCCGACACATTCAATACGGCTCTGCGGTGAGGAAGGGGGAGACCTGCCTGATGAAGGCGTTGAGCGCCCGCAGCTGCTGCGGGCCCACAGGCTCCTGCAGGTCCACCACAGCCTGCAGCGGGCGGTCCTGCTGCACTGCCACATGTGCCACACCCACACAGGGGGACAGCATGCCCTTCACCCTGGCGGCTGTTGCACCGTCGAAGCCACACAGCGGGGATATCAGCAGCCTGCGCACATCCGTCCGCTCGCACTGAGGCGGGTGACGCACTGCCGGCGCGATGCGTGCGGGTGCGGGTGCGTGTGCCTCCCCAGCAGCAGGGCACGCTGGCAGGTTGTGCACGATCTTCACAGCCTCCGCCAGGTCGCGCAGCGCAGCCAGCATGTGCGCACGCTGCGGCCCCGGCGGCACAGGGATGCGCACCGCCTTGCCGATGCCCGGCATCTCGATGCGGTCGCCCCCGCCGTAGCGCAGCTCGCGCACCACCTGCGGGGCGTCTGTGTTCTTCTGGTAGGCCAGCGCCTTGGGGATGGAGGGGTGCTGGGCAAACTCCACCTCGTTCGCCTCGAAGAGATTGTTCACATTCACCCAGCACAGCACGGTGCGCCTCCCGCCCCCCCGCACGCGGAACCGCGACTCGGCACCCCGACCCGGCAGCACGCACACCTCGTCCGCCAGCATGCTGCCCTGCCCGTCGGGACGGGCCACAAAGGACACGGCGTCGCCCACCGACGGCATTTCCCTCCGCCGCCCCGTGAAGTTCCTGATGTGGCAGGCGACAGGGCCGAGATGCACCGCCGGGTCGCCGCCCCGCCCCCCCGCCAGCATGGGGGGGAGGGCGGGCACCACGAGCCCTGCGTTGCCCCGCCACGCCGCGACGACGCCGTTCACACGCTGCTTCGCGTCGGGCGGCAGCACGCGGTACAGAGGCCCCTCTGCGGTCATCAGCTCGATGTGCAGACGCATGCCGGGCGACACACCTGCACGCAGTGCCTGCAACCCTGCACGCACACGCAGCACCACACCGTTCTTGTCCAGCACCACCTCATCCTTCCGCACCAGGACACACCCGTCTGCCACTGCCTGCTCCTCTGGGCTGAGCGGCCTCGGCGGGGGTGGCGGTGGCTGTGCGGCTTTCGGTTCCGGCACCGGCTCCGGTTCAGCTGCGTCCCAGCAATCGATCCATTCCGTCGGCTCCGGGACCTCCACGGGTGGAACCTCCACAGAGGCAGGCTCGATGACCACGCTGGCCAGCAGGGCCTGCTCCTCCTTCTCGTTCTGCGGCAGGCACTGCGCCACCAGGTATGCTGCCGTCTTGTGCGCAGCCTTGCAGGCCCACTGCAGCCCTGTCCGGTTGCTGTGCGTGAGGGCGTCGCGAAGCAGATGACTAGTGACGGACCTGTACAGCTCTGAGGCAACACCCGTGTCCAACGCTGTGTCTGGGAGCACCACACTGCAGTCCATCAGCTTGCACTGGCGTGCAAGGTTGCGCACCTGCTGGTGCACTGCCGCGTCCGCAAAAGCGCGGCTGTGGTGCTCCGGGCTGAGCGACAGCGGGAGGAAGCTGTCGAACCCCTTCGTGTTGTCGACGCTGCGGCGCACCCCCCCCTGGAAGGCGGTGAGGGACAGCGCCTCAGCAGGGGTGTGCAGGACCTGCCCCTTGTGCCACTGCACCCCGAGCCCGATGACGGCACCCTTTGTACGGGCAGACACGCCTGTGGCGTAGCACCGCTCCTGCGGGTCCACATCCTCGTCGAGCGACTCGGAGTCGCACGACCGTGCGTCCTCTTCACCCTCGTCCTCCATGCCGCTGCGGGACGACGTGCTCACAGGCGCAGAGGGTGCGGGGGAGCGCTCCACAGCCGTCACCACCGACGCGTCAGACTCCTGCGGGGCAGGCTCCCAGTCGGGGATCTCCGGGAAGGGCTCGTCGTAGGTGTGCCCGCACGTGCACTTCAGGTTGCGTGCACTCTCCTTCGTCGCCTCCACCGCAGACTCCGAATCACACAGGAATTCTGTCTCGCACAGTGCGCTCTGCACCTGCAGCAGCACAGTCTCCAGCGTGCACGCTGCCGTCCATCCGCCTGCACTGGTGGTCGCCCAGTCCTCGTGTTGGTCCAGGAAGTTCGAGAAGATGTTCATGCAGATCGTCATCCGCCCCTTGGCATCCCTGTCGGCCGAACCGCCGACGTACGAGATCTCCGTCACGAATGCGGCTGCAGGCGACCCCACCGGGTAGTTGGGCGGCAGGTCCAGCACGAAGTGGAGCGGCACGCCCGCGTAGGGCGTGCCCTCCGCCCCCACCACGTTGCAGTGGATCTCACGCATGTTGCCGTCGTCCCCGATCCCCGCAGACGCACTCGACAGGGGCTGCTTGGACAGCGCACGCAGCTGCCGCATCACCGCACGCTGCAGCATGGCAGTGTCAGCCATGTGTGCCGAGGGAGCAGGGCACGCGAGAGGGAGAGGGGGAGGGGGGTGGGTGTGTGGAGGGAAAGTCGTGTGTGTGTTGCTTTCAGGGCAGTGCCCTGTGGGGGGATGGGGTGGTGGTGGTGGTGTGCTGCAGAGATCCTGATGCAGTGGCAACAGCAATAGCAATGACAAGCGCAGGGAACAGGCATGGGGACAACAGCCTTCAGGAGTCGTGTTGCACTGACCCGATGCTACGGGGGATGCACGGCGCCTACCACGGCACTGCAGGTAGCGCAATGCCGTGCTGAGGCGGATGGTCGATGGATGCGTCAGAAGAGGAAGCGCACTGCCACCTACAGGGTGCACCAGCCTGACCCACAAGCCACGTAGCGCAGCTGCAGGCACACACCAGTGCCACCCAGAGGGACGTTGGCCACACAAACAAGTCTGCTGCTCTGCTCCTGCTGTGTGTGGCCCTGTGCCGGGAAGAAAGAAAGCGAAGTGGTAACAGTATTGTGAAGATTGTGCATCTGGCCTGCGGGACGGGAACCCACCCTTCCTCCCAATGCGCACACCAGACAGGGGAACACCTCGTAGTGCAGTCAGCAGGCTAGCGGCACAGCAGCACCGTGCATAGAGCACGGCTGGTGCGATGTGACTGGCAACCTGCTGCAGCAGAGGTTTGTGAACAGTTAACATGACGCTACATGGTGTGTGCCGGATGATTGTGCACACCCACACACGCCCAACCTCTCGGGCGGGATGCCTCGAGTGGTTTAGGTTGAAATTAGTGAATTAGTGCATTCATGCATTAGTGAAGTAGAAAAGCAGGCACTGCACGGTGGTCAAGGAGAGTCTCCGCCTTGCCAACACTCCTCCCACAAGGGAGCCACCGTGCTGTGCGGTGAGGGTGAATGGAAGTTGGGATGGAAAAGGGAAAGGGGAAAAGAGAAAAGGGAAAAAGGAAAACGGGCAATGGAACTGTCCACATGGGGGTCTTCGCCGCGGTGCCGAAAACGGTGCGTTTTCCTTTGTTGTTGTAGCGACGATAGGGCGACCCCCAATGGCAACAAGAACAAATACCCTACATGCGGTGCGAACAGCACATCCACATGAAACAGTTGGACACAATGAATGAAGGTCGGTCGTCATTCCACACGCAATCAAATCAGAACGACGATTTTCAAACGCAAGTTGGCACCAGCCACAGAGCACAAGCAACACAGCACACACAGGGGCACGTCAAATCCGTTCGTTATTCATGTTGCCCTCACGAGAGGGGGAGCCCCGTGTGTGTGCTGTGATGTTCGCCCATTGCCACTGCCAATGCATTTGACGACGCGCAGTGCAGTGCAGCGTAGTGCACAAGTAGAGAATGTTGAAAGGTTTGGGGAGGGGAGGGAGGGGAGAGGCACATAAAAGGCGAGAGATGCGTGACAAAGTAAATATGCCAGCATCTGAGTTGACGTTTTGTATTCCGCATGTTGGCAACCGTGCTGCATCATGTAACAGGCACCCGCATCACGTGACGTTTTGCTTGTTTTCGTTTGCATCTGCGGCAAGGTGCGGCAGATGAACAGTCCCACCCGAAGGTGCTTGGTCTACAGCACCTCCGCAGTCGCGGACGGCAGCACAAGCTGCACCAGGTGCGGGTACACGTTGCGCGCAATACGGTGCGCATCAGAAGAGTGCAGGGCGGTGTTGACCTCAACAGTCAGAACCTGGCGACCAACCTCATCAGCTTCAGCTGACTGGACGTGTGCGTGGCGGCCGTCATCCTTCTTGCCCTTCTTCTCGAGACAGGCCCCACACTCCACAGACTGCCCCCAGAACCCATGCCACGACACCGTCTCCTTGCAGACCTGCACGCACAGAGCGCCGTGCCCGCCGAGCAAGTCCGACAGCCCGTGCACCAAGAAGCCCAGCTCGTGGAGCAGGTCATCACGCACCACACCCTGCACCGCAATGCGGAACACAATGGCGTGGTTCTGGCCGGTCGTGGGCGGGCGCGGGGACCCGCCCACCGGGTTGCCCCCACTCACCACCACCTGCCCGTCCACCCAGATGGTCTGCATGTTGCGGTCGTCCCCCTCGTAGAAGAACTTCCCGAACATGTCTGCAAGGGTGTTGGCAGGGCCGAAGCTCCCCGCGTCCTCGTTCACGCTGAAGGACATGATGCTCGCCTCGGCCGTCACGTCCACCGCAATCGCGTCGAACTGGTAGCCGGGGGCGAGCTTCCCGACCCTGTTCTCCAGCCCAACCAGCTTCGCCCCGCCCTGGGTGGCGAGCCACAGGGCCCCGTAGTGCTGGAAGTAGCGCCACTCCTCCGTCCTGTTGTTCTGGAACCACTTCGTCTTGGAGGCGATGACGGCCCCCCTCATCGTCTCCAGCATGCTCGAGGTGTAGCCGCCCGACACGTCCGACCCCAGCCCCACAGTCATCCCGATGTTGGTGTAGTGGCGGATGGGGGCGATCCCGGAGTCGAGGGCGTAGTTGGACAGCGGGCAGTGCGAACACCCGACACCCTTCGCCGCGAGGATCAGCTCGTTCTCCTCGTCCGTGTTGTGGATGCAGTGCCCCAGGATCGTGTTGGGGACGTCGAACAGCCCTGCGTCCTTGTACACGCCTGCGTACGACGAGCTGTTGGAGAACATCTCGGCCACAAGGTCGATCTCCCCGCGGCTCTCGTCGATGTGCGTCTGCACAGGCAGGTTGTACTTGCGCGACAGCCCCCCGACCAGCGTCATCAGCTCCATGCTGGTCCCCACGGCGAAGCGCGGGGTGATGGCCGGCGTCACCAGCGCCCCCCTCTGCCCCCTGCTCTTGCGCAGCGCCATCATGTCGAGGATCCACTGCTCCGTCTGCAGAAAAGAGGTGCGCGTGTCCTCGTCCAGCGTCGTGTTGATCAGCGTGTCCGAGTTCACCTTCCCGACCAGCCCGCGCTGCCCCAGCTCCATCATCGTCTCCGCAAGCACCAGCGTTGCGGGGGTGTGGATCGTCCCCATGTACGCCGCAGTCGTGGTCCCCTGCTTCAGTGTCTTCTGCACAGTGCGCCGGTACGCCTGCACCACCTTCTCGTTTGTCGCGTCGATGAACTGCTCCTCCAACGGGAACGTGTACTTCTGCAGCCACGGCAGGAGCTCCAGGTCGTACCCCAACCCGACGTTGTAGAACTGGGGGGCGTGCACGTGCGTGTCGATGAACCCCGGCATCACAAACGTGAACCTGCTGGGCGGCGTTGACGCCACGGCACGCGCAAACCTGTACTGCGCCTGCAGCTCCTGCACCTTTGCAGCATCCGTCGCAGCCTCGATGAACATGATGGTCCCGTTGGGTGCAACACCCACAAGCTGGTCCTCCTGCACCTCCAGCTCGTCCAGGCTCTTTGCCTGCACAAGGTTCACACGGTACGTCTCCACCGTCACCCGACCACCTGCCGCACACCCGGCGGCAAGCAGCCCCAGCAACAGGCAGCCTCTCTGCAGCATTTCGTGTGTCTTTCGTTGCTTGCTCTTACCCTTGTGCAGAATCTGTTCAGTGCGGTGCGGTGTGTGGTGTGATATGCAAGGGTGCGAGACGTCTGGTGTGAGGGACACACAAATACGCAAATGGGATCATCAGAAGCACAGGTGGTGGGAAGGCCTGGGGGTGGGGCAGCACTGCAGGTGTTGGCATCCGAACATCAATTCCTCTCGACAGCCACGAGTGGAGAGGCTGCAGCTAGGCTGCAGCATCAGCTCGAGGAAGTGGGGAAGTGATGTCGGTAGGTACGTCGGGATACGGTATCAGGGACAAGGGTGTGAAGGATGCTGTGAGGGGTTGCAGCTGTGTGGATGCGGCACGGCTTGCTGTTGTGCGGCAGGACGCACACCTCCGAGGTGCACGGCCCGCCCTCATGCCGTCCCTCTGCCACACAACCACGCGCCCGCCCACCCCTGCTTGCCCCCTGGCGTTCCCGCATGCGAAAAATCACCCACTGTGCGATACGTCGTGCTAGTCGACAATAGGATCGACACACACGTCAGCGGCAGTGGGGAACCAGGCCCAGAGATGGGCCGTCTGTAGGAACAGGGTATGACTCGTTTGGCAGTCCTTGGCTGAATCACCTTGAGGAACAAAGAAGCAACCCTGTGCGATGTAGAAGGCAGAACGTAGAATTGATGGAAAATAGAAAATAGAAACTAGAAAAAGAAAGAAGACAGTTGGATGGCTGCGGGAAGCTGGGGGTACAGTCTGACCTTGGCCGCAGTTGTGAAACTCAACGCAACTGAGTGGAGGATTGTTAACCACTCCACCCCACATCCTTCCCGAGGCAGCTTCAAACACTGCCCCAGTATGTGCGCCACAAACACGTGCAGCTCTCGAGGAAGGTCTGAGCCTGAGCCAGATCCCATGCGCAAGCCACCCCACCATGCCTAGGAAATCACACTGCAGTCGCACGCGAAAGAGACTGCTGATCGACGATAGACAAAGCATGCGTGAGGACGCAGGGAGTCCCGCACGCTGCTGCTGCACACAAAAAGAGGCCGTAGGCCACGAGGCTGTGAGCCTCACATAGAGCGGGGAGGGGCGCGGTGGCGACACCGCAACATAGAGAGTGGGAAGAGGGAGAGAGAGAGGGGTCGAGAGAGGGCCGGGTTCCTGTTGGGAAGCATCGCGTGCTCCGCATGCCGATGCCTCCAAAGAACCATCCATGCACCTCCCGGAATGCGGGTTGCTGCAGGACGGCACTAGGAGGCTCGCATCAGCACAGGGAATCACGCGCACAGCAGCAGGACACAGGAAACAGGCTGGGGTGGCAGGTGCGAGTGTGCACGAAGAAGCACGACGTCATGCAACAACGGCGGACTCAGAGGACCCCAGGGGCAGGGCAGCTGTTCGGGGCACACGCCATCAGGGTGCAGGCAAGGGCGCCGTTGGAACACCTGCACGTGTTGCAGTGGTTGTCCCTCTCGCCCTTGCCGGTCCAGCCGTCAGCCACGATAGTGCCACACTCGAGAGTGCAGGTCTTCTTCGCGGGGCACGAAGTCGTCTCGCAGGCCTTGCGGGTGCAGCCCACAACACCGTTGTTGCAGAAGCAGTCGTTGCAGTCGTTGTAAGACTCGCCCTTTCCGGTCCAGCCGTCAGCCACGATAGTGCCGCACTCGAGAGTGCAGGTCTTCTTCTCAGGGCACGACGTCGTCTCGCAGGCCTTACGGGTGCAGCCCACAACACCGTTGTTGCAGAAGCAGTCGTTGCAGTCGTTGTAGGACTCGCCCTTGCCAGTCCAGCCGTCAGCCACGATAGTGCCACACTCGAGAGTGCAGGTCTTCTTCGCGGGGCACGACGTCGTCTCGCAGGCCTTGCGGGTGCAACCCACAACACCGTTGTTGCAGAAGCAGTCGTTGCAGTCGTTGTAGGACTCGCCCTTTCCGGTCCAGCCGTCAGCCACGATAGTGCCGCACTCGAGAGTGCAGGTCTTCTTCTCAGGGCACGACGTCGTCTCGCATGCCTTACGGGTGCAGCCCACAACACCGTTGTTGCAGAAGCAGTCGTTGCAGTCGTTGTAGGACTCGCCCTTGCCAGTCCAGCCGTCAGCCACGATAGTGCCACACTCGAGAGTGCAGGTCTTCTTCGCGGGGCACGACGTCGTCTCGCAGGCCTTGCGGGTGCAACCCACAACACCGTTGTTGCAGAAGCAGTCGTTGCAGTCGTTGTAGGACTCGCCCTTTCCGGTCCAGCCGTCAGCCACGATAGTGCCGCACTCGAGAGTGCACGTCTTCTTCTCAGGGCACGACGTCGTCTCGCATGCCTTGCGGGTGCAGCCCACAACACCGTTGTTGCAGAAGCAGTCGTTGCAGTCGTTGTAGGACTCGCCCTTGCCAGTCCAACCGTCAGCCACGATAGTGCCACACTCGAGAGTGCAGGTCTTCTTCGCGGGGCACGACGTCGTCTCGCAGGCCTTGCGGGTGCAGCCCACAACACCGTTGTTGCAGAAGCAGTCGTTGCAGTCGTTGTAGGACTCGCCCTTGCCAGTCCAGCCGTCAGCCACGATAGTGCCGCACTCGAGAGTGCAGGTCTTCTTCTCAGGGCACGACGTCGTCTCGCATGCCTTGCGGGTGCAGCCCACAACACCGTTGTTGCAGAAGCAGTCGTTGCAGTCGTTGTAAGACTCGCCCTTGCCAGTCCAGCCGTCAGCCACGATAGTGCCGCACTCGAGAGTGCAGGTCTTCTTCTCAGGGCACGACGTCGTCTCGCAGGCCTTGCGGGTGCAGCCCACAACACCGTTGTTGCAGAAGCAGTCGTTGCAGTCGTTGTAGGACTCGCCCTTTCCCGTCCAGCCGTCAGCCACGATAGTGCCGCACTCGAGAGTGCAGGTCTTCTTCTCAGGGCACGACGTCGTCTCGCATGCCTTGCGGGTGCAGCCCACAACACCGTTGTTGCAGAAGCAGTCGTTGCAGTCGTTGTAAGACTCGCCCTTGCCAGTCCAGCCGTCAGCCACGATAGTGCCGCACTCGAGAGTGCAGGTCTTCTTCTCAGGGCACGACGTCGTCTCGCAGGCCTTGCGGGTGCAGCCCACAACACCGTTGTTGCAGAAGCAGTCGTTGCAGTCGTTGTAGGACTCGCCCTTGCCAGTCCAACCGTCAGCCACGATAGTGCCACACTCGAGAGTGCACGTCTTCTTCGCGGGGCACGAAGTCGTCTCGCAGGCCTTGCGGGTGCAGCCCACAACACCGTTGTTGCAGAAGCAGTCGTTGCAGTCGTTGTAGGACTCGCCCTTGCCAGTCCAACCGTCAGCCACGATAGTGCCACACTCGAGAGTGCACGTCTTCTTCTCAGGGCACGACGTCGTCTCGCATGCCTTGCGGGTGCAGCCCACAACACCGTTGTTGCAGAAGCAGTCGTTGCAGTCGTTGTAGGACTCGCCCTTGCCAGTCCAACCGTCAGCCACGATAGTGCCACACTCGAGAGTGCAGGTCTTCTTCGCGGGGCACGACGTCGTCTCGCAGGCCTTGCGGGTGCAGCCCACAACACCGTTGTTGCAGAAGCAGTCGTTGCAGTCGTTGTAGGACTCGCCCTTGCCAGTCCAGCCGTCAGCCACGATAGTGCCGCACTCGAGAGTGCAGGTCTTCTTCTCAGGGCACGACGTCGTCTCGCATGCCTTGCGGGTGCAGCCCACAACACCGTTGTTGCAGAAGCAGTCGTTGCAGTCGTTGTAAGACTCGCCCTTGCCAGTCCAGCCGTCAGCCACGATAGTGCCGCACTCGAGAGTGCAGGTCTTCTTCTCAGGGCACGACGTCGTCTCGCAGGCCTTGCGGGTGCAGCCCACAACACCGTTGTTGCAGAAGCAGTCGTTGCAGTCGTTGTAGGACTCGCCCTTTCCCGTCCAGCCGTCAGCCACGATAGTGCCGCACTCGAGAGTGCAGGTCTTCTTCTCAGGGCACGACGTCGTCTCGCATGCCTTGCGGGTGCAGCCCACAACACCGTTGTTGCAGAAGCAGTCGTTGCAGTCGTTGTAAGACTCGCCCTTGCCAGTCCAGCCGTCAGCCACGATAGTGCCGCACTCGAGAGTGCAGGTCTTCTTCTCAGGGCACGACGTCGTCTCGCAGGCCTTGCGGGTGCAGCCCACAACACCGTTGTTGCAGAAGCAGTCGTTGCAGTCGTTGTAAGACTCGCCCTTGCCAGTCCAGCCGTCAGCCACGATAGTGCCGCACTCGAGAGTGCAGGTCTTCTTCTCAGGGCACGACGTCGTCTCGCAGGCCTTGCGGGTGCAGCCCACAACACCGTTGTTGCAGAAGCAGTCGTTGCAGTCGTTGTAGGACTCGCCCTTGCCAGTCCAACCGTCAGCCACGATAGTGCCACACTCGAGAGTGCACGTCTTCTTCGCGGGGCACGACGTCGTCTCGCAGGCCTTGCGGGTGCAGCCCACAACACCGTTGTTGCAGAAGCAGTCGTTGCAGGCGTTGTAGGACTCGCCCTTGCCAGTCCAGCCGTCAGCCACGATAGTGCCGCACTCGAGAGTGCACGTCTTCTTCTCAGGGCACGACGTCGTCTCGCATGCCTTGCGGGTGCAGCCCACAACACCGTTGTTGCAGAAGCAGTCGTTGCAGTCGTTGTAGGACTCGCCCTTGCCAGTCCAACCGTCAGCCACGATAGTGCCACACTCGAGAGTGCACGTCTTCTTCTCAGGGCACGACTTCGTCCGGCATGCCTTACGGCTGCAGCTCACAACACCGTTGTTGCAGAAGCAGTCGTTGCAGTCGTTGTAAGACTCGCCCTTGCCAGTCCAGCCGTCAGCCACGATAGTGCCGCACTCGAGAGTGCACGTCTTCTTCTCAGGGCACGACGTCGTCTCGCAGGCCTTGCGGGTGCAGCCCACAACACCGTTGTTGCAGAAGCAGTCGTTGCAGTCGTTGTAGGACTCGCCCTTGCCAGTCCAACCGTCAGCCACGATAGTGCCACACTCGAGAGTGCACGTCTTCTTCTCAGGGCACGACTTCGTCCGGCATGCCTTACGGCTGCAGCTCACAACACCGTTGTTGCAGAAGCAGTCGTTGCAGTCGTTGTAGGACTCGCCCTTGCCGGTCCAGCCGTCAGCCACGATAGTGCCACACTCGAGAGTGCACGTCTTCTTCTCAGGGCACGACGTCGTCTCGCAGGCCTTGCGGGTGCAGCCCACAACACCGTTGTTGCAGAAGCAGTCGTTGCAGTCGTTGTAAGACTCACCCTTGCCAGTCCAGCCGTCAGCCACGATAGTGCCACACTCGAGAGTGCACGTCTTCTTCTCAGGGCACGACTTCGTCCGGCATGCCTTACGGCTGCAGCTCACAACACCGTTGTTGCAGAAGCAGTCGTTGCAGTCGTTGTAGGACTCGCCCTTGCCAGTCCAGCCGTCAGCCA
Organism: Rhynchopus euleeides; assembly: GCA_963210315.1. NCBI lineage: Eukaryota > Euglenozoa > Diplonemea > Diplonemida > Diplonemidae > Rhynchopus > Rhynchopus euleeides. Next base: position 1,962,028 of record OY723286.1, on the reverse strand, counting down.
CGATAGTGCCACACTCGAGAGTGCACGACTTTTGCGCCACCGCACCACCTGCTGTGGCTACCAGAATCGCAGCCGCGATAATGTTCAGCATTATGTCGGTCGTGTCAAGGTTGTAATGCAATCACTATCATGTGGGTGGTGTGGTGTCGGTGTGTGCAGTTGAGCAGTGGTCCAGCGGGTGTGGTCCCACCACAATGCTCACAACAGATGCGTGCATCGCTCTTGTCCACATCACAAGGGTGGGGCTGCTATGGGGGGTCGAATGAGGCACACTGTTGCTGTGACAGATGGTTTCTCCGCCTGACGCGGTTCGGACATGGAGTCCGATCGCGAGAACACGGACTGACGTCACACAGTGTCTGGGTGGCCGGCGCCTGGCCAGCCGTCGGGGAAGTACGAAAAGGAGCTGGCTCTCTTGCTGATGCGGAAGAGAACAGATGAAGGGCAAGGAGGCGAAACAAACCCTGCACGTCATGCGCGTCATGAACAGGGGAAGGTGGTTCAAGACAGCGTGCACCCGAGCTAGACACCCACACCGTGGGTGTTGGACCCAAGATTACAAGAGAATTGGGCACACCACGTCGAGCCGTGGCGTGTTTGTATCGAAACACACAGACAGACGGTTTCCACCGGCAACCTGATCACTTGAGGCACGGACAGCATCACTTGCTGAGCACCGACACAACGTCCTTGGCGGTCGCAGTCGCAGACCCTGGGTTCTGCCCCGTCACCAGACGCCCATCCACGACGGACAGCTCGCCCCAGTCCTTGACCGAGACAAACTTCGCCCCGCGCTCCTTCAGCGTCGTCTCCAGCATGAAGGGCATCACCTCCGACTTCGCCACAGCGTCCTCCTCGGTGTTGGTGAACCCGCCCACAAACTTCCCGGCAACCAGGTACTCCCCGGACGACAGCTTCACGTTGACGAGCGCAGCAGGGCCGTGGCACACGGCGGCCACAACACCTCCCTTCTCGTAGATCGCAGTTGCCGCCTTGTTCTGCGCCTCACAGTCGGGGAAGTCCCACATCACCCCGTGCCCGCCCGCGTAGAAGATGGCGTCGTACTTTTTTTTTTTTTTTTTGCGGCAGGCTTCGGCAGCTCTGCGAGTGACACGGTGGCCAGGGACTTCCCCTCCTTCATGTGCTGCTCCTTGAACTTCTGCGACTCGGCGTCCCCAGCGAAGCCCTGCGTGTGGCGGTGCGGGAGTTACAACATCAGTGCGGCACAGCCGTGCATACCTCGAGGCTCGACACGTCGCACCCCGCATCCCCGCCCTTCGGGCTGACAAACACCACGTCGTACCCAGCAGCCTTGAACACGGCGTAGGGGTGCGCCACCTCCGGCAGGTACCACCCGGTCGCCGTCGGCACCACTCCCTCCTTCTTCTGCGCCGCCGTGGCCGGCATCTCCGTGTGCTGCGACACCACAAGCAGGACAGACTTCCCCATCGTTGGTGTGTGTTGTGTTGTGGGTGCGGTGCGGTGAACTGTGTGCGTATGGTGTTGTGTTTGGTGTGTTGGTGGGTGAACACGACAATGAACAGGAACAGGAGTGGAACAGTGTGTACACGCCCTGACACACACCCTGCAGGGCAGACGAGCATCCAGCGTCTAGTGTCTAGCCCAGTCCATTGACCCCGCATCGACGTGTGGCGATTGCGAAGCTGGTTGATTCCAGGCACTCCATCCGGTGCATGTGTTTGGAGTGCAGCCTATCTCCCCGACCAGTTCAACTGCCTCCCGCACAGGGACTGCGGGTCGGTGCAGCAGGGGCAGAGCGATGGAGGGGTGGCGCCTCAAGGCACAGTGCTGCATGCATCCAGATGCCAGCACACCGCTGTCTCGGACGTGTGTAAGTACGACAAGACCGATCATTCGGACACAAGCCGTGACTCTAGGACACCCCTTGCAATATCTCCAACTCAACTCAACTCAACTCAGCAGCAACACACACACACAGCTGCAACCTCATGACAAGCAAGTGCCAGATCTCCGGGGCAACGGAGGGAGGTGTGGGTGTGCTGGCCTTCCTTCGTCCGAGGTGAGGGTGCCTGGCTCCTGCAGTGTTGTCTTCGCTTGTCTTGTCTTGTGTGTGTGGCGTCATACGATAATGCTGCACCTGGTGGTGTATATAACACATCGAAGGCGTTGCTGTCCCACAACCGCAAATACCAAGACACAGAATCCAGCAATTGGGCAACAGGAGGGAGGTGGGGTGAGCCTGCCTTCCTTGGTCTCATCATATTCATCATCATCACCATGACCTCTTCAGGCCCTCCCGTGTCCCGACATAGGAACGGGAAAGGCACAGCGTTGGGCGGCAGAAGGCATGCGGCACGATCAGTATCGCCACATGGCTCCCTCTGTGGATGCGAAAGAGAAGAATCGAAAACAAAAGCAGACAACGGCAGCACCGTCACGGCAAGACGCAAGAGGCTGGTGCAGGGAAGCCTGCATCCCGCCGAACTGTCCAGGCGCGCGGTGTGCTTGTCTGGCTGTGTCGTTGCTGCTGCCTCAGAATTGAGCACGAGGAGGAAAGGCAGGGAAATGAAGTGACGCGAAAGGCATCAACAAACAAACGAATATTCAAAACATAAAAACAACACCGTGCGGCAGTGCCGCAACACAGGGCATTGCATTCGCTCTGCTGCACCCGAACTACAGGCACCCACACGGCGACTCGCCTCACACCTCAGAAGCCAGACAACAGACAGCTCACTGCTTCCAGGCGAAGCCACGAGCCTGGAAGGCGTTGCCGGTGCTCGAGTCCATGACGATGCACTGGAAGTTGCTGCCCTCGGCAACGACACCCGTATTGGCGGTGACGACAGAGCCCTGCTTGAACTGGAGGGAGCCGGAGGCAGCCACCTGGCGCGTCGAGTTGACCGTGACGGCCGCCCCGTCGAACACCTTCGCCGCCTGCGTCCCGAAGTTGGCGTACCCGTCCACCTGATACGCCCCTGCGATCCCGCCAGCCAGGAAGGCCAACTCACCCTTGACGGACACCTTCGGGCACGCCACCTGTGCCGCCCCGCTGTTGATCTCCAGGTGCCCGTTCCCCTGCACCGTCAAGGTGCGTGCCACAGTCAGGTTCGCCAGCACGCGCAGGCGCGCCGAGTTTGCCGCCAGGTTCCCCATCGTCAGCGACCCGATGCTGGTCGGCTGCACCAGCACCACCGTGGCGTCCTTCGCCTCCGCGTCGTCGATCGTCACGTCGTCGTTCGCCCCCGGCACCACGGCGGGGTACCAGTTGTTCGCCGTCGTCCACTGCTGGTCGTTCACAATCCCGGTCCACTTCACCTGTGTCCCAGACGACACGGCCACAATGGCCGCAAGCACTGCGAACGACGTCATCTGCATTGTGTTTTGAGGATGTCTTCGGGTGTGGCTCTGGTCTGCAGGTGGCGGAATGAGTGTGACTGCAGACGCAAATGAAAAGGATGACATGCAATGCGGCGTCAAGGAGCTAGTGTGGATGAGATGGGGTGCTGTTCCGCTCATTATCAACGATACTCCAATCGGTGCACTGTGCACCACCGAGTGTGGCCCGCGGGATCAAGCCCTTCTGTGGGGTGGGGCCAGCGGGTGCGAGACCCGTGTGGCCCCCACCTGAGGAGGGCTGTTGTAGTTTTGAGGGTGTCCCACACACAAGGCCCTTTTCCGCCCATTGGGATTAGCACGGCTGTATGGGTCGGAGAAGGGAAGGGAATAAAGAGAGTAGAGTAGACTAGAGTAGAGTAGAAAAGACAAGACGCCTGAAAAGCAAAAGGAAGCGGACAAAAGGCCCATGGAATACACCTCCAGCCCAGCCCAGCCCAGCAGAAGGGGGAAGGAGGCGAGGCGGGGCGAGGCAGCTGCGCCGCTGTGGCACAACCACCTGCACCTGCACCTGCACCCCACCGCCCCCGCCTGTGGGGCAAAGCAAAGCCAAGCAGGAGGCACATCAGCAGGGCAGCGCATGCAGTTCACTCCCTTGCAGAGGTGGTTTTCGCAGACGGACGCCTCGATCAAGGCCACAAACCTCCCACGTGCACGTGCACCACACACAACGCTGCCACACATTCCTCCTGTCGGGGGTTCCCCCGGAGGTCTCAGCGGCCGCAACGTGGTGGTGCACGGCAGGCGGGCGGTCGGTGCCTTCTCTGTGTTCGTTCGAGTGCTCCCGCTGCGACCCGTCCGAGTAAAGACGGGCTACCTCTCTGGGTGTGTGTGTGTGTGCTTGCTGCGCAAAGAGAGAGACGTTAATGGTAGATGGTACGAAGATGGATGGATCGTAGGGGAAATCGGCAACAGTTTGACCACAAGGCACAGGATGCCTCTGTGGGGCACGGCGTGTCCTCTCCCAGCGACATTCAGGCTCCCAGGCGGGTGCTGCCCACTTGCACTTGTGTCAGAACAAGGCACAACCGGGCAACACAAACGCCAACTGGCTCATCTCGTCTAGGCCGGGAGGACACACACCGCGCCTTGTTGCGGTTCCGGGGATGTGGGGATGCAGGGGATGAAAAGGAAAAAGACTTGGAGTTGCGTTCTTTGTTTGTACGAACGGTGCCTGCTAGTGCATGTGTGCAGATACCGAACGCTGCCACGAGTCTTTTTAGTGCGAAAAGCTAGCTGTTCTTCCAAAAAAGAGGGGCATACAACGCGAAGAGGTGGGGGTAGTCCAGTAGTCCAGTAGTCCACCACCACCCAAAAAAGAACAAACAAAGCAGTGCGGAGAGGTGGGGGGCTACAGAGCTCCCCCGCCCGTCCTGCCCTGCTCTGCCATGCTATTGTCTTTGTGTTTCTGTTTGAAGTTGATTTTGAGAGCAACAAAGAAGCCACGCACAGCTGTCTCCATCACCCAGCCACCCAGTCGCCACACAGCCGGTTGGGGCTCAGCAGCAACATCTGTACCGCAAGGGGCCTCCTCCACGCTCCTACATGACCCAGGTGCGGCACGTGATCTCCTTGCAGCAGCGGCTCGCCTTCCTGCAGATCCCGTACTTCCACATGTGGTCGGAGCACACAGACTCGTCCGTCTGCTCGTAACCGGCCGGGCACGACGGCATGGCCTGGCAGCAGATGGGCGTCTCAGGCTGCTTCACCCTGCAGCGGATCGTGCTGCAGCACAGCGTCGCCTCCTGGCACAGCCCGGCCTTCACGTCGGCCGCCGTGCACGTCGCGTCGCGCGTCGTGTCGGCAGGGCACGTCGGGAACGCCAGGCAGCAGATCTGCTGCGCCTCCGCCTGCACCCCCGCAGCGATGAGGCACGCCGCCGCCAGCAGGATTGTGCGCGATGCGAACATTTTGTAGTTGGTGTTGTGGGTAGTGTTGTGGTCTGGGTGTCCTGCAGGGTGTCGGTGTGCACTCATGCGAGGAGTGTGTTGGTGATCAGTGCAACGGCTGCAGTGCATGGGTCAGCTTGGGGGTGGGCGTGTTGTCACTTCAGCTGCATTGCATTCATCTGCACCTCATGTGCGTGTCGGTCTGTGGCGCTGCAAACAAGACGAGAGGATGAAACATGAAAACTCAAACTGGAAGCAGAAGCACTTCAGGCGAAAGGTGGAACAAGATGTCACATGGGCAAACAAACAGCGAACAGGCACAGCACTGCATGCCGACTTTGTATCGGCAGTGCTGTCTATAGGAAACAAACAACAAAGCGAGGATCTGCCGGAGTCTATAGCAAGAACGGCAACAAGGGTCAGAACCTTCGGAAGTGGGTGAGTGCGTGAGAGCCGGAATGGACGCACCACGTGCACACACATACCCACACACACCGTGACGGTGCGAGTGCGAGCAGCGGGCAAGTGTGGTACAAACCAGTTCTGCAGTCTCAGCCTGTCGGGCGAGGGCATTACGCCTAGGCCGCTGTGTTCAGATTCGTACTTTCGTTTCAGTTCATTCAGCGAGACAAGACAACACAAGAACAAGGAAGCCGCATGTGTGTTGTGTGAGACACACACACACAGTGGTGGTTGTCAGGCGAGTTGAACACATGAAGAAGAAGAAGAAGGAGAAGAAGGAGGGGAAGATGCATCGGATTGTGGAGTGGATTGATGTGCAGCACCATCAGAAACGAGACTTGCCACACTGTGATCAGGTCACATCAGATCACATGCCAAGCTCCTGGACATGGCGCCAGGCAGCAAGGTAGTGGGTGTTGAACTGCTGGCGGTTCTGGGCGAACTGGCGCACAATGTTGCGCAGCCGGTTGTCCGCACGCATCACCATGTCGATGGGGAGCATGGTGAAGCGCCCGCCGGGCCCGCCGCGGTACTGCAGGTCCGTCTGGCCCTGCTGGGCTGTGCCGCGGCCCCAGTTCCCGTTCTCCAGGTTGAAGAAGTACTCGTTCCCGAAGACCAGGTTGTTTGCGGTCCACACACCCTCGTTGTTGCTGACCTCTGTGTGCATCCCGCCCATCTGATGTCCTCCCATGAGCGCGGCAGCCTTATGCAAGGCCAGCGCGTCCCTGTCCAGGCTGATGTCGAGGCGCTCAAACACGTCGAAGAAGTGCTGCAGCGTGTCCGGGTGCGGGAAGTTGTCGTTGTTGAAGCGCTTCTGCGGGATGCGCGACGCGTCCCCCACACACAGCCGCCCGGTCTCCGCCGGTGCCGTGAAGTCGCGCCGCCCGGGCCGCCAGAACAGCGACGGGGACCCCATGTACTCGTGCGCCACGTTCCCGGCCAGCTGGTACAGGTCTGCGTACGTGATGAAGGGGTGTGCACGCTTCACCGCCTCCAGCGGGTCCGTCACAAGCGACATGATCGTGTTGTCCGGGATCCGGTTCTCGGGGGCCGTGCGCAGGCACCCCCCCGACAGGGCCGCCCACAGGGCGTGCAGACGCGTCGTACGTCGTCACCGCGTGGAACGCCATCCGCACAAACAGCGGCCGCAGCTCTTCGGGGCTCGACTCGATCAGCTGCCCGATCGACTGCACCACGGGCTGGTACCGTGCACGTGCAGACGCGAGGATCGCCCGACCCGGCTGTGTCCTGGGCGGCCCGCTCTGTGCGGGTGTGGGTGCCGTGGGTGGCGGCACGGGCACAGGTGCAGGTGCAGGCGCTGGTGCTGGTGCAGGTGCCCCGCCACCGCCCCTGCCACCACGCCCGCCCCTCCCGCCACGTCCACCTCCCGTCACAGGTGGCACAGGCACAGGCGCCGGTGCCGGTGCAGGTGGAGGCTGAGGGACTGGTGCAGGAGCGGGTGCCGGTGCTGGTGCCCCACCACCACCACGACCACCACCGCCACCGCCACCCCGGCCTCCGCGCCCACCACGCTGTGCCTGCACACCAGTCAGCTGCACGGCAAGCAGCGCCACCAGCACCACAGCGGTAGACCTCATTCTCAGTGAGTTGCAAACAATCTGCGGCAGTGTGATGAGGTGTGGTGTGGTGTGGAGGGGTACAGGGTACAGGTGGGCACACCCAACTGGTGCCTCTGATGTGGGGGTGGCACCAGGGTGAACAGCAGTGGAGATGTGGTGCAGGGCGAGGGTGTGCGTCAACACCTGAGTCAAGCTGGGTGCTGGGGGAGTGGGGTGCTTCCAAGGACATGTCATTCCAGATACGGTTGCCTTTATCCCTTCACCTGGGGAACGGCAAGAAGTGGCTGAAAGACAACCAACTACATGGGCAGGGGTGGTGGTGTTGTGGATGCGGGGCTGTGAGTGAGTGGCCTTGTGTGTCAGCCACCCACGGCAGCTTGTGGCAGGATGTAAAAACTGTGCCACGTCCGCTGACAGTAAAGGCAGAGAACAGACACAACGAACGGAACTCACGCACGCAGGACAAAGAAGAGAACGGGGCAACCAACCCCACCGTGTGAACCTGTGCGCACGACTGGATGCTGATCTGCGGAATGGTGCAGAGAGGAACACTCCTGAGGGGAGAGGTGGTGTGCACAGAACACGCATGTCGGTTGCCCCAACAAGGAAGCGCAAGAGTTATAGTGAAAACGTCAATAATATGTCATCTGGTACACAGTCAAGTGTAGCAGATCGTGGAGAGGGAGACAGAGAAAGAGGCAGAAGGGGACACACCCTGTACACACCACAGCCACAGCACACTCACAGTTGGTGGGCAGCGGGGTCGCTTGCTTTTGTGTGCCTTGTGTGTCGGTCCCTCCGCTGGGGCAGCGACACTGCCCTTTTCGGTCTATGACGAGAGCGGGACAAACACACACGCACACAGGCAAAGCCACCTGCCGCCCCAACCACACACTCACTGCTGCTGTCTCAAGTCTCAAGTCCCTTCACTCCCTGCGAGCAAACAGCTGTGCGATGCGTGCTGCGGGGAGTGCTGTGCGGTACACCCGCACCTCGTCCATGTGCCCCACGAACTTCGCGTTGCTTCCGAGCCACGCCACACCGCCCAGGCGCGTGTAGAAGCCCTGCTCGAACGCCCCGCCCACCCCGGAGATGCCGGCAGTCGACACGGCCCGCCCGTCCACGTAGTTTGTCGCGGTGTTGGTGGAGCGCGACACGACAGCTGCCACGTGGTGCCATGCCCCGTCATCGATGGCAGGGCCCTGTGAGGCGACGGTGACCCTGCGCCCCCCCGTGCCGTACACAACAGTGGTGAAGGACTTGCCGGGCCCGCCCGTCAGCAGCGTCAGCCCCATGGTATATTGGGGCGCCCGGCGTTGGAGAAGATCGGCATCTTGTCCGTGGTGGGCGCTGCCACCTTCACCCACATGCACACGGTGATGTCGTCCAGCCCGAAGAGGAGGAAGTCCGGCATCGGGGACATCTGTACAGACAGGTGCCCGTCGCCCCACTTCTTCGGGGTGCCCGACAGCACCGCACACTTGCCCGACACCCCGCGTGCCTCCCCCACAGACACCCCCGTCGGGTCGGCGTACGCCTGCACCCTCCTGGTCGAGTCGTACACGATGGAGGGGGACGACGGCGACGACCTGTCCGCCACCACACCCGCCTCCTCGAATGCGTAGTGCACAATCAGCTTCTCGTCCGACGCGGTCTTCGTCTCCACCCAGACTTCGACGACCGCAGGGTTCCCCACCACCCCCGCCCTGTCTGCCACGGTGTACGTGAAGGTGTCGAGCCCGACAAACCCTGCAGCAGGGCGGTACGTGAACCCGCCGTCGCTGCGCAGTACCAGGTTCCCGTGCGACGGCCTGGCCACCACCTGTGCCCTGCCCTTGCCCACGCCCCGGTCGTTCGCAAGCACGCCCTCACGTCCCGCAACCTGCAGCGTCCTGCCCTGTGTCCCCACATACACATCCTTGAAGGCACCCGCCCGCCCAAGAAACGGCAGCATTGCCTGCCCCGCACGCCGCCCGATCGTGGCCATCGACGGGCTGTCGTAGTGGAAGTAGTTGTACAGGTCGCCCGACACAACCCAGTCGGCATGCGCGTCCTCTGTCGCCACCTTCGCCTGCGCAGCCCTGATGATGTCCCCACGCACACCCTGGTTGTCGTTCCCCTGCACCACCACGACAGGCAGGTCCGCCACCCCCAGGTCCCGCCGCACAGACGCAATCAGCTCCACCAGCGCCGCCTCGTACCCGTTCGCGTTCGCGTCGGAGAAGGCGTCGTTGTACCCCTGGAACCACACAAACCCCGACACCACATGCTCCCTCGGCACGTCGCGCGACAGGAACTGCTTGAACCCTGCAATGGCCTGCTTGTACAGGTTGCCGTCCTTCCCGCGCGGGGCCCAGTGGTCCTCGTTCGCAATCTGGGTCCCTCCCTTCGCAGCCTTGAAGAGGTACACATCCTCCGCGAAGGTGTCCCCGAGCACGTGCCCGAACCCCAGCTCCGGGCCGAACGCCCTCCCGTACTGAGGGGCGAGGCGCCCTGTTCCCCTGCGCACCTCGATGATCGACTTGGCGAACACGTCGTCCCTGGTCTCCAGCAGCTTCGGTTCAAAGATCTTGAGGTCAGACACCCGCCCGTGCCCCACCATGTTCGACTGACCCGCCATCAGGAACACGCGTGCACGGCCCGCTGCCGGCGGGGTGGGTGGTGATGGCGATGGTGCCGGTGCTGGCGTCCGCACAGGGGCCGGTGGGCGCGTACGCGGTGCGCGTGTCGGCGCAGGTGGGGTTGGGGGCGCCCGTGTGGGTGCAGGAGCCCCACCCGCCTTCCTCGGGGCCAGCAGGTACTCGTACGTGTAGGCCTTGAAACCGGTGAACATTGTTGAAGGTGTGTTGGCCACAACCAGGTACAGCTTCTCCCCTGCGGCAGCACGCACCCGCACCGTCACAGCCACACCCGCCTTCGTGACCGGCAGCTTGTGGTACCTCCGCTTCCCCGTCTGCGTGTTGTGCACCACTGCCTGTGCACGAAACTCAGAGTACGCCGGGTTGCGTGTCGACGGCTTCATCCCAACCTCGTACGTGGTGGCTGCGGTCACGTCCACCTCGTACGCGTTGTACGCCCAGTCCCCGATCTTGTAGCGATCCGGCACAGCCACCCACCTCGTGCCTGCCCCGCGCACCCCGTAGAACTCTGCGATCTTGTTGTCCACCTCCGAGTCAGGGATCGGCTTGTCCGCCTTCCGGTTGTTCCTGTCCATGCGGCGGAAGGACCCCAGCTCTGACGCACGGAACGTCTCCTCGTAGTCCATGTCCCACGTCGTCACACGTGCCGCGAAGTCGCTGAACACGTCGCGCATGTCGAACCCGGCCTCCCGCAGCGCGTTGTACATCCCCTCTGCAGGGGCACCGCTGGTCGGGGCCAGCCCGAGCACCCTGCGGTTGTACACCTTCCCGATGAAGAAGTCGTCCCCCAGCACGTGGTGCGTGACGTACCACTCCCAGATGGCAGCCCCGTACTGGTGACCCCCCTTCGCGTTGTCGATGATCCCGTCCTCAAATACAGAGCTCTGCGTGGTCCACAGCGCCAGCTGCGGCTGCAGCGTGTACATCCCGAGGATTGTGTCGTATGCGGTCGGCTTCTGCGAGAACGCCCCCCACGATGCAGTCGACTCGGCCAGGAACTTCGTGGACCCCCTGACGCGCGCCTGGTACGCGTGGAAGTTCTCGTGCAGCACGTACTGGTTCCACGGCTTCGCAAAGGTGAACTTGCTGACCCACGACTTGCGATACCCCGCCGTCAGCAGCAGGTCGCGCGGTTTGGCAAGCTCCGCACACAGCGCCCCCTGCACGTACATCCCGGTCTCCAGCACGTTGTGCTCCCACACCATGTCATGCCCGGACAACTGGTAGTCGAGACTCTCCTGCGTCGTGTCCGTCACCCCGGCAGGCCAGTACATGCAGTAGTACACCCCACACATGTAGTTCGGGTACCCTGCGTCCCGCACCTCCATGCTGAGCCCGCTGTCGCAGTCGTCCCCGAGGTCCGCAATCTCGCGCCCCGCCAGCGCCCTCTCGTACACACGCACGTCCCACACCTTCCCGAGGTAGCGCCCGACTGTCAGCGAGCCACCCAGCATCAGTGCGGCGGCCCGCCCGAGGGCGCGCTCCGTGCGGCGCCCGTTCACAAACGTGGCCAAGCTGCCGCGGCTCGAGAGCTGAACAACAACATGGTTGCAGCGCCGGTGGTTCAAGGGCTGTGCCGTGTTCACCACCGTCATCCCACCCACCGTCACGGAGAGCTTCCCGCCCGCCAACACCGTCAGCGGCCCGAAGGTCAGCACCACCCCGCTTTGCCCGAGCGCCTTCGGCATCAGCTTGAACGACAGCGTCATCGCCGGCCTCACCGTCCGCCTCTGGAAGTCCACCCGCACCACCTTGTCCGCCATGTCCACCGCGCTCTCGTAGGGGAACGTGTCTGCGCTCCGGTCGTTTGCCAGCAGCTCCGCCGTCACGGGGTGCTGGTTCTCCGACAGGTCCTCGTAGGCAAACTGCAGCGGCACGAATGCGAACAGCCCGTCGAACGGCCCCTTCTTCTTCGCGAGCACCTCCAGCGAGCACCGTGCCTCGCAGCGCCCGAACGAACACATCTCCCCAGCCCCGCACGTCCCGCACGTCACTGTCTTCCCCTTCCCGTCACGGACTGCCCCGCACACGGCCCCCTTCTGCGCACACAGAGCGGCGTCCCCGCGTGCTGGCTGCGGCGGTGCAGGTGCAGGTGTCCGCACAGGTGATGGCGTCCGCGGAGGGGTGGGTGCGGGTGTACGTGGCGCGCGTGTCGGTGCAGGTGGGGTGGGGGGGGACTGTGTGCGTGGCACAGGTGTCGGTGCACGGATCGGCGGCCCCTTGATGCACGGGGCTGCAACCTCAGCCACGTCGGTGACGGCATGGTCTGCGAAGCTGACGTGGTCGATGAAATACTCACCCCCGCGTGCGAACGGTGACCCGCCCAGGTGGAACTCCCCGATGGCCATGCCCCCGTACCTCGACTTCTGCCGCAGGTGCATCGCCACCCGCCTCGTCAGCACAACCTTCCCGTCCACCCACAGCCGCAGCTTCGTCTCTGCCGCCGTGTACGTCAGCACGACGTGCGCCCACACCCCGCGTCGCAGGGCCGTCCTGCTCCGCAACCCCAGTGCCGGGGTGTGCACCCCAACCCGCCCCGCACCGTCCACCGACACCCACGCACCCCAGTGGCCTGCACGTCGCCACCTGTCCGTCCAGCCAATTGCGAACAGCGCCCTCTTCCCCAGACGCACCGGCTTCACGTACCCGGCGATGGTGAAGTCCGTCTTCCCCGTGGGTGCCCCGTTCGATGCCTGCAGGCTGATGAAGTCGCGCGGCTTGACGTGGTATGACCTCCCGCACACCGCGTTGCTGCCGCTCCCGAGGGCGATCCGCTTCCTCGAGCTCGTCCGCCGGTACGTGTCCTCCACTGCTGGCCCGTCCAGCGTGTACTGCGAGTAGATGCGACCCTCTGCCGCCCCCACACAGAGCAAGGCCACGCCCAACAGCTGCAGCACGATCTGCGGATGCCGCATGCCGCTGTGCATCGTGAGGCGGAAAGGGCGTGGGAGGCGGTCCCAGAAGGGTTGTGGGGATGGTACTCCTTCCTGTGGCGGTGTGAGTGTGCTGTGGTGCGCTTGGTGGTCCATGCAACAGTGACAGCATTGCAACCTTCGTGAGGCACGACGGGGAACAAACAGAGTCGTCCACAATACCTCCCAGACTGTTGTGCTGGAGTGCAGGCCCACCAAACCTGTGCTGACCAAAAGGCTGCCTGACTCTCATCATCTCCTGCAAAAGCAACTCATCGGCGATACAAATACACGCAACTCCTCCTGCCTCTCTGCGTGTGCCGGTGACACCCTATATAGTTTCGTCAGCACCTTGACCTTCTTCCGTAACCTTCACGTCGTCCTTCTGACCTTCACGCGGGACCAGTGACGGGGTCTTGTCAGGTGCGTCCCCATACTGATACTGCCTTTCTGCTGACAGGGCAAGTCTCTAAAGTTAGTCTCAAGCAAGCTTTCCCTCCCAACCGCATCCTTGCGGCGTGCCTGCCAACGATGTGGCACACAACACGCCAGGCTCCTGCCCAAGGACCGGAGAGGAGGACCACCCCACCCCGTGCCTCCCCACCTATTGTGCGAAGGGCACTCAACTCGAAGCGAAGGGCAAGAAGGAAAGTCTGCAAGTGGCTCCGGATGAACTGCTGCGTGGGCCAGAGGATGCGCAGCTGCTCGAATACGGGGCAGAACTTGCAGGGAAGAAGCAAAGCCGAGGCAAGTGGTCTGTACAGAGGAGGGTGTGTTAGACAGTCTGCAGGAAGACCTCTCGCACCGGTCTTAGGATGTGGTGTTGGGATTGGCAACGTTGGGGTAACTTCAACTGTGAGACTTCTTGGCTCCCGACGACCCTCATGACTTTCCAGTTTGCCTAGCTGGAAATGCAACCAACTCCCGCGCCTGTGAAGGGGTGAGGCACCTCAGTCGGCGCGACTCCTCTCGTTGCGGACAGCCTTGCCGCAGCAGGCGGAGGGGAGTGGCACAAGTCAGGAACAAGGCCGGCCCGACACATTCAATACGGCTCTGCGGTGAGGAAGGGGGAGACCTGCCTGATGAAGGCGTTGAGCGCCCGCAGCTGCTGCGGGCCCACAGGCTCCTGCAGGTCCACCACAGCCTGCAGCGGGCGGTCCTGCTGCACTGCCACATGTGCCACACCCACACAGGGGGACAGCATGCCCTTCACCCTGGCGGCTGTTGCACCGTCGAAGCCACACAGCGGGGATATCAGCAGCCTGCGCACATCCGTCCGCTCGCACTGAGGCGGGTGACGCACTGCCGGCGCGATGCGTGCGGGTGCGGGTGCGTGTGCCTCCCCAGCAGCAGGGCACGCTGGCAGGTTGTGCACGATCTTCACAGCCTCCGCCAGGTCGCGCAGCGCAGCCAGCATGTGCGCACGCTGCGGCCCCGGCGGCACAGGGATGCGCACCGCCTTGCCGATGCCCGGCATCTCGATGCGGTCGCCCCCGCCGTAGCGCAGCTCGCGCACCACCTGCGGGGCGTCTGTGTTCTTCTGGTAGGCCAGCGCCTTGGGGATGGAGGGGTGCTGGGCAAACTCCACCTCGTTCGCCTCGAAGAGATTGTTCACATTCACCCAGCACAGCACGGTGCGCCTCCCGCCCCCCCGCACGCGGAACCGCGACTCGGCACCCCGACCCGGCAGCACGCACACCTCGTCCGCCAGCATGCTGCCCTGCCCGTCGGGACGGGCCACAAAGGACACGGCGTCGCCCACCGACGGCATTTCCCTCCGCCGCCCCGTGAAGTTCCTGATGTGGCAGGCGACAGGGCCGAGATGCACCGCCGGGTCGCCGCCCCGCCCCCCCGCCAGCATGGGGGGGAGGGCGGGCACCACGAGCCCTGCGTTGCCCCGCCACGCCGCGACGACGCCGTTCACACGCTGCTTCGCGTCGGGCGGCAGCACGCGGTACAGAGGCCCCTCTGCGGTCATCAGCTCGATGTGCAGACGCATGCCGGGCGACACACCTGCACGCAGTGCCTGCAACCCTGCACGCACACGCAGCACCACACCGTTCTTGTCCAGCACCACCTCATCCTTCCGCACCAGGACACACCCGTCTGCCACTGCCTGCTCCTCTGGGCTGAGCGGCCTCGGCGGGGGTGGCGGTGGCTGTGCGGCTTTCGGTTCCGGCACCGGCTCCGGTTCAGCTGCGTCCCAGCAATCGATCCATTCCGTCGGCTCCGGGACCTCCACGGGTGGAACCTCCACAGAGGCAGGCTCGATGACCACGCTGGCCAGCAGGGCCTGCTCCTCCTTCTCGTTCTGCGGCAGGCACTGCGCCACCAGGTATGCTGCCGTCTTGTGCGCAGCCTTGCAGGCCCACTGCAGCCCTGTCCGGTTGCTGTGCGTGAGGGCGTCGCGAAGCAGATGACTAGTGACGGACCTGTACAGCTCTGAGGCAACACCCGTGTCCAACGCTGTGTCTGGGAGCACCACACTGCAGTCCATCAGCTTGCACTGGCGTGCAAGGTTGCGCACCTGCTGGTGCACTGCCGCGTCCGCAAAAGCGCGGCTGTGGTGCTCCGGGCTGAGCGACAGCGGGAGGAAGCTGTCGAACCCCTTCGTGTTGTCGACGCTGCGGCGCACCCCCCCCTGGAAGGCGGTGAGGGACAGCGCCTCAGCAGGGGTGTGCAGGACCTGCCCCTTGTGCCACTGCACCCCGAGCCCGATGACGGCACCCTTTGTACGGGCAGACACGCCTGTGGCGTAGCACCGCTCCTGCGGGTCCACATCCTCGTCGAGCGACTCGGAGTCGCACGACCGTGCGTCCTCTTCACCCTCGTCCTCCATGCCGCTGCGGGACGACGTGCTCACAGGCGCAGAGGGTGCGGGGGAGCGCTCCACAGCCGTCACCACCGACGCGTCAGACTCCTGCGGGGCAGGCTCCCAGTCGGGGATCTCCGGGAAGGGCTCGTCGTAGGTGTGCCCGCACGTGCACTTCAGGTTGCGTGCACTCTCCTTCGTCGCCTCCACCGCAGACTCCGAATCACACAGGAATTCTGTCTCGCACAGTGCGCTCTGCACCTGCAGCAGCACAGTCTCCAGCGTGCACGCTGCCGTCCATCCGCCTGCACTGGTGGTCGCCCAGTCCTCGTGTTGGTCCAGGAAGTTCGAGAAGATGTTCATGCAGATCGTCATCCGCCCCTTGGCATCCCTGTCGGCCGAACCGCCGACGTACGAGATCTCCGTCACGAATGCGGCTGCAGGCGACCCCACCGGGTAGTTGGGCGGCAGGTCCAGCACGAAGTGGAGCGGCACGCCCGCGTAGGGCGTGCCCTCCGCCCCCACCACGTTGCAGTGGATCTCACGCATGTTGCCGTCGTCCCCGATCCCCGCAGACGCACTCGACAGGGGCTGCTTGGACAGCGCACGCAGCTGCCGCATCACCGCACGCTGCAGCATGGCAGTGTCAGCCATGTGTGCCGAGGGAGCAGGGCACGCGAGAGGGAGAGGGGGAGGGGGGTGGGTGTGTGGAGGGAAAGTCGTGTGTGTGTTGCTTTCAGGGCAGTGCCCTGTGGGGGGATGGGGTGGTGGTGGTGGTGTGCTGCAGAGATCCTGATGCAGTGGCAACAGCAATAGCAATGACAAGCGCAGGGAACAGGCATGGGGACAACAGCCTTCAGGAGTCGTGTTGCACTGACCCGATGCTACGGGGGATGCACGGCGCCTACCACGGCACTGCAGGTAGCGCAATGCCGTGCTGAGGCGGATGGTCGATGGATGCGTCAGAAGAGGAAGCGCACTGCCACCTACAGGGTGCACCAGCCTGACCCACAAGCCACGTAGCGCAGCTGCAGGCACACACCAGTGCCACCCAGAGGGACGTTGGCCACACAAACAAGTCTGCTGCTCTGCTCCTGCTGTGTGTGGCCCTGTGCCGGGAAGAAAGAAAGCGAAGTGGTAACAGTATTGTGAAGATTGTGCATCTGGCCTGCGGGACGGGAACCCACCCTTCCTCCCAATGCGCACACCAGACAGGGGAACACCTCGTAGTGCAGTCAGCAGGCTAGCGGCACAGCAGCACCGTGCATAGAGCACGGCTGGTGCGATGTGACTGGCAACCTGCTGCAGCAGAGGTTTGTGAACAGTTAACATGACGCTACATGGTGTGTGCCGGATGATTGTGCACACCCACACACGCCCAACCTCTCGGGCGGGATGCCTCGAGTGGTTTAGGTTGAAATTAGTGAATTAGTGCATTCATGCATTAGTGAAGTAGAAAAGCAGGCACTGCACGGTGGTCAAGGAGAGTCTCCGCCTTGCCAACACTCCTCCCACAAGGGAGCCACCGTGCTGTGCGGTGAGGGTGAATGGAAGTTGGGATGGAAAAGGGAAAGGGGAAAAGAGAAAAGGGAAAAAGGAAAACGGGCAATGGAACTGTCCACATGGGGGTCTTCGCCGCGGTGCCGAAAACGGTGCGTTTTCCTTTGTTGTTGTAGCGACGATAGGGCGACCCCCAATGGCAACAAGAACAAATACCCTACATGCGGTGCGAACAGCACATCCACATGAAACAGTTGGACACAATGAATGAAGGTCGGTCGTCATTCCACACGCAATCAAATCAGAACGACGATTTTCAAACGCAAGTTGGCACCAGCCACAGAGCACAAGCAACACAGCACACACAGGGGCACGTCAAATCCGTTCGTTATTCATGTTGCCCTCACGAGAGGGGGAGCCCCGTGTGTGTGCTGTGATGTTCGCCCATTGCCACTGCCAATGCATTTGACGACGCGCAGTGCAGTGCAGCGTAGTGCACAAGTAGAGAATGTTGAAAGGTTTGGGGAGGGGAGGGAGGGGAGAGGCACATAAAAGGCGAGAGATGCGTGACAAAGTAAATATGCCAGCATCTGAGTTG
The DNA here is from genome assembly GCA_963210315.1 of Rhynchopus euleeides. Lineage (NCBI taxonomy): Eukaryota > Euglenozoa > Diplonemea > Diplonemida > Diplonemidae > Rhynchopus > Rhynchopus euleeides. The sequence goes on along the minus strand of OY723286.1, from coordinate 1,944,258 downwards.
ACGTTTTGTATTCCGCATGTTGGCAACCGTGCTGCATCATGTAACAGGCACCCGCATCACGTGACGTTTTGCTTGTTTTCGTTTGCATCTGCGGCAAGGTGCGGCAGATGAACAGTCCCACCCGAAGGTGCTTGGTCTACAGCACCTCCGCAGTCGCGGACGGCAGCACAAGCTGCACCAGGTGCGGGTACACGTTGCGCGCAATACGGTGCGCATCAGAAGAGTGCAGGGCGGTGTTGACCTCAACAGTCAGAACCTGGCGACCAACCTCATCAGCTTCAGCTGACTGGACGTGTGCGTGGCGGCCGTCATCCTTCTTGCCCTTCTTCTCGAGACAGGCCCCACACTCCACAGACTGCCCCCAGAACCCATGCCACGACACCGTCTCCTTGCAGACCTGCACGCACAGAGCGCCGTGCCCGCCGAGCAAGTCCGACAGCCCGTGCACCAAGAAGCCCAGCTCGTGGAGCAGGTCATCACGCACCACACCCTGCACCGCAATGCGGAACACAATGGCGTGGTTCTGGCCGGTCGTGGGCGGGCGCGGGGACCCGCCCACCGGGTTGCCCCCACTCACCACCACCTGCCCGTCCACCCAGATGGTCTGCATGTTGCGGTCGTCCCCCTCGTAGAAGAACTTCCCGAACATGTCTGCAAGGGTGTTGGCAGGGCCGAAGCTCCCCGCGTCCTCGTTCACGCTGAAGGACATGATGCTCGCCTCGGCCGTCACGTCCACCGCAATCGCGTCGAACTGGTAGCCGGGGGCGAGCTTCCCGACCCTGTTCTCCAGCCCAACCAGCTTCGCCCCGCCCTGGGTGGCGAGCCACAGGGCCCCGTAGTGCTGGAAGTAGCGCCACTCCTCCGTCCTGTTGTTCTGGAACCACTTCGTCTTGGAGGCGATGACGGCCCCCCTCATCGTCTCCAGCATGCTCGAGGTGTAGCCGCCCGACACGTCCGACCCCAGCCCCACAGTCATCCCGATGTTGGTGTAGTGGCGGATGGGGGCGATCCCGGAGTCGAGGGCGTAGTTGGACAGCGGGCAGTGCGAACACCCGACACCCTTCGCCGCGAGGATCAGCTCGTTCTCCTCGTCCGTGTTGTGGATGCAGTGCCCCAGGATCGTGTTGGGGACGTCGAACAGCCCTGCGTCCTTGTACACGCCTGCGTACGACGAGCTGTTGGAGAACATCTCGGCCACAAGGTCGATCTCCCCGCGGCTCTCGTCGATGTGCGTCTGCACAGGCAGGTTGTACTTGCGCGACAGCCCCCCGACCAGCGTCATCAGCTCCATGCTGGTCCCCACGGCGAAGCGCGGGGTGATGGCCGGCGTCACCAGCGCCCCCCTCTGCCCCCTGCTCTTGCGCAGCGCCATCATGTCGAGGATCCACTGCTCCGTCTGCAGAAAAGAGGTGCGCGTGTCCTCGTCCAGCGTCGTGTTGATCAGCGTGTCCGAGTTCACCTTCCCGACCAGCCCGCGCTGCCCCAGCTCCATCATCGTCTCCGCAAGCACCAGCGTTGCGGGGGTGTGGATCGTCCCCATGTACGCCGCAGTCGTGGTCCCCTGCTTCAGTGTCTTCTGCACAGTGCGCCGGTACGCCTGCACCACCTTCTCGTTTGTCGCGTCGATGAACTGCTCCTCCAACGGGAACGTGTACTTCTGCAGCCACGGCAGGAGCTCCAGGTCGTACCCCAACCCGACGTTGTAGAACTGGGGGGCGTGCACGTGCGTGTCGATGAACCCCGGCATCACAAACGTGAACCTGCTGGGCGGCGTTGACGCCACGGCACGCGCAAACCTGTACTGCGCCTGCAGCTCCTGCACCTTTGCAGCATCCGTCGCAGCCTCGATGAACATGATGGTCCCGTTGGGTGCAACACCCACAAGCTGGTCCTCCTGCACCTCCAGCTCGTCCAGGCTCTTTGCCTGCACAAGGTTCACACGGTACGTCTCCACCGTCACCCGACCACCTGCCGCACACCCGGCGGCAAGCAGCCCCAGCAACAGGCAGCCTCTCTGCAGCATTTCGTGTGTCTTTCGTTGCTTGCTCTTACCCTTGTGCAGAATCTGTTCAGTGCGGTGCGGTGTGTGGTGTGATATGCAAGGGTGCGAGACGTCTGGTGTGAGGGACACACAAATACGCAAATGGGATCATCAGAAGCACAGGTGGTGGGAAGGCCTGGGGGTGGGGCAGCACTGCAGGTGTTGGCATCCGAACATCAATTCCTCTCGACAGCCACGAGTGGAGAGGCTGCAGCTAGGCTGCAGCATCAGCTCGAGGAAGTGGGGAAGTGATGTCGGTAGGTACGTCGGGATACGGTATCAGGGACAAGGGTGTGAAGGATGCTGTGAGGGGTTGCAGCTGTGTGGATGCGGCACGGCTTGCTGTTGTGCGGCAGGACGCACACCTCCGAGGTGCACGGCCCGCCCTCATGCCGTCCCTCTGCCACACAACCACGCGCCCGCCCACCCCTGCTTGCCCCCTGGCGTTCCCGCATGCGAAAAATCACCCACTGTGCGATACGTCGTGCTAGTCGACAATAGGATCGACACACACGTCAGCGGCAGTGGGGAACCAGGCCCAGAGATGGGCCGTCTGTAGGAACAGGGTATGACTCGTTTGGCAGTCCTTGGCTGAATCACCTTGAGGAACAAAGAAGCAACCCTGTGCGATGTAGAAGGCAGAACGTAGAATTGATGGAAAATAGAAAATAGAAACTAGAAAAAGAAAGAAGACAGTTGGATGGCTGCGGGAAGCTGGGGGTACAGTCTGACCTTGGCCGCAGTTGTGAAACTCAACGCAACTGAGTGGAGGATTGTTAACCACTCCACCCCACATCCTTCCCGAGGCAGCTTCAAACACTGCCCCAGTATGTGCGCCACAAACACGTGCAGCTCTCGAGGAAGGTCTGAGCCTGAGCCAGATCCCATGCGCAAGCCACCCCACCATGCCTAGGAAATCACACTGCAGTCGCACGCGAAAGAGACTGCTGATCGACGATAGACAAAGCATGCGTGAGGACGCAGGGAGTCCCGCACGCTGCTGCTGCACACAAAAAGAGGCCGTAGGCCACGAGGCTGTGAGCCTCACATAGAGCGGGGAGGGGCGCGGTGGCGACACCGCAACATAGAGAGTGGGAAGAGGGAGAGAGAGAGGGGTCGAGAGAGGGCCGGGTTCCTGTTGGGAAGCATCGCGTGCTCCGCATGCCGATGCCTCCAAAGAACCATCCATGCACCTCCCGGAATGCGGGTTGCTGCAGGACGGCACTAGGAGGCTCGCATCAGCACAGGGAATCACGCGCACAGCAGCAGGACACAGGAAACAGGCTGGGGTGGCAGGTGCGAGTGTGCACGAAGAAGCACGACGTCATGCAACAACGGCGGACTCAGAGGACCCCAGGGGCAGGGCAGCTGTTCGGGGCACACGCCATCAGGGTGCAGGCAAGGGCGCCGTTGGAACACCTGCACGTGTTGCAGTGGTTGTCCCTCTCGCCCTTGCCGGTCCAGCCGTCAGCCACGATAGTGCCACACTCGAGAGTGCAGGTCTTCTTCGCGGGGCACGAAGTCGTCTCGCAGGCCTTGCGGGTGCAGCCCACAACACCGTTGTTGCAGAAGCAGTCGTTGCAGTCGTTGTAGGACTCGCCCTTGCCAGTCCAGCCGTCAGCCACGATAGTGCCGCACTCGAGAGTGCACGTCTTCTTCTCAGGGCACGACGTCGTCTCGCATGCCTTGCGGGTGCAGCCCACAACACCGTTGTTGCAGAAGCAGTCGTTGCAGTCGTTGTAAGACTCGCCCTTGCCAGTCCAGCCGTCAGCCACGATAGTGCCACACTCGAGAGTGCAGGTCTTCTTCGCGGGGCACGAAGTCGTCTCGCAGGCCTTGCGGGTGCAGCCCACAACACCGTTGTTGCAGAAGCAGTCGTTGCAGTCGTTGTAAGACTCGCCCTTTCCGGTCCAGCCGTCAGCCACGATAGTGCCGCACTCGAGAGTGCAGGTCTTCTTCTCAGGGCACGACGTCGTCTCGCAGGCCTTACGGGTGCAGCCCACAACACCGTTGTTGCAGAAGCAGTCGTTGCAGTCGTTGTAGGACTCGCCCTTGCCAGTCCAGCCGTCAGCCACGATAGTGCCACACTCGAGAGTGCAGGTCTTCTTCGCGGGGCACGACGTCGTCTCGCAGGCCTTGCGGGTGCAACCCACAACACCGTTGTTGCAGAAGCAGTCGTTGCAGTCGTTGTAGGACTCGCCCTTTCCGGTCCAGCCGTCAGCCACGATAGTGCCGCACTCGAGAGTGCACGTCTTCTTCTCAGGGCACGACGTCGTCTCGCATGCCTTGCGGGTGCAGCCCACAACACCGTTGTTGCAGAAGCAGTCGTTGCAGTCGTTGTAGGACTCGCCCTTGCCAGTCCAACCGTCAGCCACGATAGTGCCACACTCGAGAGTGCAGGTCTTCTTCGCGGGGCACGACGTCGTCTCGCAGGCCTTGCGGGTGCAGCCCACAACACCGTTGTTGCAGAAGCAGTCGTTGCAGTCGTTGTAGGACTCGCCCTTGCCAGTCCAGCCGTCAGCCACGATAGTGCCACACTCGAGAGTGCAGGTCTTCTTCGTGGGGCACGACGTCGTCTCGCAGGCCTTGCGGGTGCAACCCACAACACCGTTGTTGCAGAAGCAGTCGTTGCAGTCGTTGTAGGACTCGCCCTTTCCGGTCCAGCCGTCAGCCACGATAGTGCCGCACTCGAGAGTGCAGGTCTTCTTCTCAGGGCACGACGTCGTCTCGCATGCCTTACGGGTGCAGCCCACAACACCGTTGTTGCAGAAGCAGTCGTTGCAGTCGTTGTAGGACTCGCCCTTGCCAGTCCAGCCGTCAGCCACGATAGTGCCACACTCGAGAGTGCAGGTCTGCTTCGCGGGGCACGACGTCGTCTCGCAGGCCTTGCGGGTGCAACCCACAACACCGTTGTTGCAGAAGCAGTCGTTGCAGTCGTTGTAGGACTCGCCCTTTCCGGTCCAGCCGTCAGCCACGATAGTGCCGCACTCGAGAGTGCACGTCTTCTTCTCAGGGCACGACGTCGTCTCGCATGCCTTGCGGGTGCAGCCCACAACACCGTTGTTGCAGAAGCAGTCGTTGCAGTCGTTGTAAGACTCGCCCTTGCCAGTCCAGCCGTCAGCCACGATAGTGCCACACTCGAGAGTGCAGGTCTTCTTCGCGGGGCACGAAGTCGTCTCGCAGGCCTTGCGGGTGCAGCCCACAACACCGTTGTTGCAGAAGCAGTCGTTGCAGTCGTTGTAAGACTCGCCCTTTCCGGTCCAGCCGTCAGCCACGATAGTGCCGCACTCGAGAGTGCACGTCTTCTTCTCAGGGCACGACGTCGTCTCGCAGGCCTTGCGGGTGCAGCCCACAACACCGTTGTTGCAGAAGCAGTCGTTGCAGTCGTTGTAGGACTCGCCCTTGCCAGTCCAACCGTCAGCCACGATAGTGCCACACTCGAGAGTGCAGGTCTTCTTCGCGGGGCACGACGTCGTCTCGCAGGCCTTGCGGGTGCAGCCCACAACACCGTTGTTGCAGAAGCAGTCGTTGCAGTCGTTGTAGGACTCGCCCTTGCCAGTCCAGCCGTCAGCCACGATAGTGCCACACTCGAGAGTGCAGGTCTTCTTCGTGGGGCACGACGTCGTCTCGCAGGCCTTGCGGGTGCAACCCACAACACCGTTGTTGCAGAAGCAGTCGTTGCAGTCGTTGTAGGACTCGCCCTTTCCGGTCCAGCCGTCAGCCACGATAGTGCCGCACTCGAGAGTGCAGGTCTTCTTCTCAGGGCACGACGTCGTCTCGCATGCCTTACGGGTGCAGCCCACAACACCGTTGTTGCAGAAGCAGTCGTTGCAGTCGTTGTAGGACTCGCCCTTGCCAGTCCAGCCGTCAGCCACGATAGTGCCACACTCGAGAGTGCAGGTCTGCTTCGCGGGGCACGACGTCGTCTCGCAGGCCTTGCGGGTGCAACCCACAACACCGTTGTTGCAGAAGCAGTCGTTGCAGTCGTTGTAGGACTCGCCCTTTCCGGTCCAGCCGTCAGCCACGATAGTGCCGCACTCGAGAGTGCACGTCTTCTTCTCAGGGCACGACGTCGTCTCGCATGCCTTGCGGGTGCAGCCCACAACACCGTTGTTGCAGAAGCAGTCGTTGCAGTCGTTGTAAGACTCGCCCTTGCCAGTCCAGCCGTCAGCCACGATAGTGCCACACTCGAGAGTGCAGGTCTTCTTCGCGGGGCACGAAGTCGTCTCGCAGGCCTTGCGGGTGCAGCCCACAACACCGTTGTTGCAGAAGCAGTCGTTGCAGTCGTTGTAAGACTCGCCCTTTCCGGTCCAGCCGTCAGCCACGATAGTGCCGCACTCGAGAGTGCACGTCTTCTTCTCAGGGCACGACGTCGTCTCGCAGGCCTTGCGGGTGCAGCCCACAACACCGTTGTTGCAGAAGCAGTCGTTGCAGTCGTTGTAGGACTCGCCCTTGCCAGTCCAACCGTCAGCCACGATAGTGCCACACTCGAGAGTGCAGGTCTTCTTCGCGGGGCACGACGTCGTCTCGCAGGCCTTGCGGGTGCAGCCCACAACACCGTTGTTGCAGAAGCAGTCGTTGCAGTCGTTGTAGGACTCGCCCTTGCCAGTCCAGCCGTCAGCCACGATAGTGCCGCACTCGAGAGTGCACGTCTTCTTCTCAGGGCACGACGTCGTCTCGCATGCCTTGCGGGTGCAGCCCACAACACCGTTGTTGCAGAAGCAGTCGTTGCAGTCGTTGTAAGACTCGCCCTTGCCAGTCCAGCCGTCAGCCACGATAGTGCCACACTCGAGAGTGCAGGTCTTCTTCGCGGGGCACGAAGTCGTCTCGCAGGCCTTGCGGGTGCAGCCCACAACACCGTTGTTGCAGAAGCAGTCGTTGCAGTCGTTGTAAGACTCGCCCTTTCCGGTCCAGCCGTCAGCCACGATAGTGCCGCACTCGAGAGTGCAGGTCTTCTTCTCAGGGCACGACGTCGTCTCGCAGGCCTTACGGGTGCAGCCCACAACACCGTTGTTGCAGAAGCAGTCGTTGCAGTCGTTGTAGGACTCGCCCTTGCCAGTCCAGCCGTCAGCCACGATAGTGCCACACTCGAGAGTGCAGGTCTTCTTCGCGGGGCACGACGTCGTCTCGCAGGCCTTGCGGGTGCAACCCACAACACCGTTGTTGCAGAAGCAGTCGTTGCAGTCGTTGTAGGACTCGCCCTTTCCGGTCCAGCCGTCAGCCACGATAGTGCCGCACTCGAGAGTGCACGTCTTCTTCTCAGGGCACGACGTCGTCTCGCATGCCTTGCGGGTGCAGCCCACAACACCGTTGTTGCAGAAGCAGTCGTTGCAGTCGTTGTAGGACTCGCCCTTGCCAGTCCAACCGTCAGCCACGATAGTGCCACACTCGAGAGTGCAGGTCTTCTTCGCGGGGCACGACGTCGTCTCGCAGGCCTTGCGGGTGCAGCCCACAACACCGTTGTTGCAGAAGCAGTCGTTGCAGTCGTTGTAGGACTCGCCCTTGCCAGTCCAGCCGTCAGCCACGATAGTGCCGCACTCGAGAGTGCAGGTCTTCTTCTCAGGGCACGACGTCGTCTCGCATGCCTTGCGGGTGCAGCCCACAACACCGTTGTTGCAGAAGCAGTCGTTGCAGTCGTTGTAAGACTCGCCCTTGCCAGTCCAGCCGTCAGCCACGATAGTGCCGCACTCGAGAGTGCAGGTCTTCTTCTCAGGGCACGACGTCGTCTCGCAGGCCTTGCGGGTGCAGCCCACAACACCGTTGTTGCAGAAGCAGTCGTTGCAGTCGTTGTAGGACTCGCCCTTTCCCGTCCAGCCGTCAGCCACGATAGTGCCGCACTCGAGAGTGCAGGTCTTCTTCTCAGGGCACGACGTCGTCTCGCATGCCTTGCGGGTGCAGCCCACAACACCGTTGTTGCAGAAGCAGTCGTTGCAGTCGTTGTAAGACTCGCCCTTGCCAGTCCAGCCGTCAGCCACGATAGTGCCGCACTCGAGAGTGCAGGTCTTCTTCTCAGGGCACGACGTCGTCTCGCAGGCCTTGCGGGTGCAGCCCACAACACCGTTGTTGCAGAAGCAGTCGTTGCAGTCGTTGTAGGACTCGCCCTTGCCAGTCCAACCGTCAGCCACGATAGTGCCACACTCGAGAGTGCACGTCTTCTTCGCGGGGCACGAAGTCGTCTCGCAGGCCTTGCGGGTGCAGCCCACAACACCGTTGTTGCAGAAGCAGTCGTTGCAGGCGTTGTAGGACTCGCCCTTGCCAGTCCAGCCGTCAGCCACGATAGTGCCGCACTCGAGAGTGCACGTCTTCTTCTCAGGGCACGACGTCGTCTCGCATGCCTTGCGGGTGCAGCCCACAACACCGTTGTTGCAGAAGCAGTCGTTGCAGTCGTTGTAGGACTCGCCCTTGCCAGTCCAACCGTCAGCCACGATAGTGCCACACTCGAGAGTGCACGTCTTCTTCTCAGGGCACGACTTCGTCCGGCATGCCTTACGGCTGCAGCTCACAACACCGTTGTTGCAGAAGCAGTCGTTGCAGTCGTTGTAAGACTCGCCCTTGCCAGTCCAGCCGTCAGCCACGATAGTGCCGCACTCGAGAGTGCACGTCTTCTTCTCAGGGCACGACGTCGTCTCGCAGGCCTTGCGGGTGCAGCCCACAACACCGTTGTTGCAGAAGCAGTCGTTGCAGTCGTTGTAGGACTCGCCCTTGCCAGTCCAACCGTCAGCCACGATAGTGCCACACTCGAGAGTGCACGTCTTCTTCGCGGGGCACGAAGTCGTCTCGCAGGCCTTGCGGGTGCAGCCCACAACACCGTTGTTGCAGAAGCAGTCGTTGCAGGCGTTGTAGGACTCGCCCTTGCCAGTCCAGCCGTCAGCCACGATAGTGCCGCACTCGAGAGTGCACGTCTTCTTCTCAGGGCACGACGTCGTCTCGCATGCCTTGCGGGTGCAGCCCACAACACCGTTGTTGCAGAAGCAGTCGTTGCAGTCGTTGTAGGACTCGCCCTTGCCAGTCCAACCGTCAGCCACGATAGTGCCACACTCGAGAGTGCACGTCTTCTTCTCAGGGCACGACTTCGTCCGGCATGCCTTACGGCTGCAGCTCACAACACCGTTGTTGCAGAAGCAGTCGTTGCAGTCGTTGTAAGACTCGCCCTTGCCAGTCCAGCCGTCAGCCACGATAGTGCCGCACTCGAGAGTGCACGTCTTCTTCTCAGGGCACGACGTCGTCTCGCAGGCCTTGCGGGTGCAGCCCACAACACCGTTGTTGCAGAAGCAGTCGTTGCAGTCGTTGTAGGACTCGCCCTTGCCAGTCCAACCGTCAGCCACGATAGTGCCACACTCGAGAGTGCACGTCTTCTTCTCAGGGCACGACTTCGTCCGGCATGCCTTACGGCTGCAGCTCACAACACCGTTGTTGCAGAAGCAGTCGTTGCAGTCGTTGTAGGACTCGCCCTTGCCGGTCCAGCCGTCAGCCACGATAGTGCCACACTCGAGAGTGCACGTCTTCTTCTCAGGGCACGACGTCGTCTCGCAGGCCTTGCGGGTGCAGCCCACAACACCGTTGTTGCAGAAGCAGTCGTTGCAGTCGTTGTAAGACTCACCCTTGCCAGTCCAGCCGTCAGCCACGATAGTGCCACACTCGAGAGTGCACGTCTTCTTCTCAGGGCACGACTTCGTCCGGCATGCCTTACGGCTGCAGCTCACAACACCGTTGTTGCAGAAGCAGTCGTTGCAGTCGTTGTAGGACTCGCCCTTGCCAGTCCAGCCGTCAGCCACGATAGTGCCACACTCGAGAGTGCACGACTTTTGCGCCACCGCACCACCTGCTGTGGCTACCAGAATCGCAGCCGCGATAATGTTCAGCATTATGTCGGTCGTGTCAAGGTTGTAATGCAATCACTATCATGTGGGTGGTGTGGTGTCGGTGTGTGCAGTTGAGCAGTGGTCCAGCGGGTGTGGTCCCACCACAATGCTCACAACAGATGCGTGCATCGCTCTTGTCCACATCACAAGGGTGGGGCTGCTATGGGGGGTCGAATGAGGCACACTGTTGCTGTGACAGATGGTTTCTCCGCCTGACGCGGTTCGGACATGGAGTCCGATCGCGAGAACACGGACTGACGTCACACAGTGTCTGGGTGGCCGGCGCCTGGCCAGCCGTCGGGGAAGTACGAAAAGGAGCTGGCTCTCTTGCTGATGCGGAAGAGAACAGATGAAGGGCAAGGAGGCGAAACAAACCCTGCACGTCATGCGCGTCATGAACAGGGGAAGGTGGTTCAAGACAGCGTGCACCCGAGCTAGACACCCACACCGTGGGTGTTGGACCCAAGATTACAAGAGAATTGGGCACACCACGTCGAGCCGTGGCGTGTTTGTATCGAAACACACAGACAGACGGTTTCCACCGGCAACCTGATCACTTGAGGCACGGACAGCATCACTTGCTGAGCACCGACACAACGTCCTTGGCGGTCGCAGTCGCAGACCCTGGGTTCTGCCCCGTCACCAGACGCCCATCCACGACGGACAGCTCGCCCCAGTCCTTGACCGAGACAAACTTCGCCCCGCGCTCCTTCAGCGTCGTCTCCAGCATGAAGGGCATCACCTCCGACTTCGCCACAGCGTCCTCCTCGGTGTTGGTGAACCCGCCCACAAACTTCCCGGCAACCAGGTACTCCCCGGACGACAGCTTCACGTTGACGAGCGCAGCAGGGCCGTGGCACACGGCGGCCACAACACCTCCCTTCTCGTAGATCGCAGTTGCCGCCTTGTTCTGCGCCTCACAGTCGGGGAAGTCCCACATCACCCCGTGCCCGCCCGCGTAGAAGATGGCGTCGTACTTTTTTTTTTTTTTTGCGGCAGGCTTCGGCAGCTCTGCGAGTGACACGGTGGCCAGGGACTTCCCCTCCTTCATGTGCTGCTCCTTGAACTTCTGCGACTCGGCGTCCCCAGCGAAGCCCTGCGTGTGGCGGTGCGGGAGTTACAACATCAGTGCGGCACAGCCGTGCATACCTCGAGGCTCGACACGTCGCACCCCGCATCCCCGCCCTTCGGGCTGACAAACACCACGTCGTACCCAGCAGCCTTGAACACGGCGTAGGGGTGCGCCACCTCCGGCAGGTACCACCCGGTCGCCGTCGGCACCACTCCCTCCTTCTTCTGCGCCGCCGTGGCCGGCATCTCCGTGTGCTGCGACACCACAAGCAGGACAGACTTCCCCATCGTTGGTGTGTGTTGTGTTGTGGGTGCGGTGCGGTGAACTGTGTGCGTATGGTGTTGTGTTTGGTGTGTTGGTGGGTGAACACGACAATGAACAGGAACAGGAGTGGAACAGTGTGTACACGCCCTGACACACACCCTGCAGGGCAGACGAGCATCCAGCGTCTAGTGTCTAGCCCAGTCCATTGACCCCGCATCGACGTGTGGCGATTGCGAAGCTGGTTGATTCCAGGCACTCCATCCGGTGCATGTGTTTGGAGTGCAGCCTATCTCCCCGACCAGTTCAACTGCCTCCCGCACAGGGACTGCGGGTCGGTGCAGCAGGGGCAGAGCGATGGAGGGGTGGCGCCTCAAGGCACAGTGCTGCATGCATCCAGATGCCAGCACACCGCTGTCTCGGACGTGTGTAAGTACGACAAGACCGATCATTCGGACACAAGCCGTGACTCTAGGACACCCCTTGCAATATCTCCAACTCAACTCAACTCAACTCAGCAGCAACACACACACACAGCTGCAACCTCATGACAAGCAAGTGCCAGATCTCCGGGGCAACGGAGGGAGGTGTGGGTGTGCTGGCCTTCCTTCGTCCGAGGTGAGGGTGCCTGGCTCCTGCAGTGTTGTCTTCGCTTGTCTTGTCTTGTGTGTGTGGCGTCATACGATAATGCTGCACCTGGTGGTGTATATAACACATCGAAGGCGTTGCTGTCCCACAACCGCAAATACCAAGACACAGAATCCAGCAATTGGGCAACAGGAGGGAGGTGGGGTGAGCCTGCCTTCCTTGGTCTCATCATATTCATCATCATCACCATGACCTCTTCAGGCCCTCCCGTGTCCCGACATAGGAACGGGAAAGGCACAGCGTTGGGCGGCAGAAGGCATGCGGCACGATCAGTATCGCCACATGGCTCCCTCTGTGGATGCGAAAGAGAAGAATCGAAAACAAAAGCAGACAACGGCAGCACCGTCACGGCAAGACGCAAGAGGCTGGTGCAGGGAAGCCTGCATCCCGCCGAACTGTCCAGGCGCGCGGTGTGCTTGTCTGGCTGTGTCGTTGCTGCTGCCTCAGAATTGAGCACGAGGAGGAAAGGCAGGGAAATGAAGTGACGCGAAAGGCATCAACAAACAAACGAATATTCAAAACATAAAAACAACACCGTGCGGCAGTGCCGCAACACAGGGCATTGCATTCGCTCTGCTGCACCCGAACTACAGGCACCCACACGGCGACTCGCCTCACACCTCAGAAGCCAGACAACAGACAGCTCACTGCTTCCAGGCGAAGCCACGAGCCTGGAAGGCGTTGCCGGTGCTCGAGTCCATGACGATGCACTGGAAGTTGCTGCCCTCGGCAACGACACCCGTATTGGCGGTGACGACAGAGCCCTGCTTGAACTGGAGGGAGCCGGAGGCAGCCACCTGGCGCGTCGAGTTGACCGTGACGGCCGCCCCGTCGAACACCTTCGCCGCCTGCGTCCCGAAGTTGGCGTACCCGTCCACCTGATACGCCCCTGCGATCCCGCCAGCCAGGAAGGCCAACTCACCCTTGACGGACACCTTCGGGCACGCCACCTGTGCCGCCCCGCTGTTGATCTCCAGGTGCCCGTTCCCCTGCACCGTCAAGGTGCGTGCCACAGTCAGGTTCGCCAGCACGCGCAGGCGCGCCGAGTTTGCCGCCAGGTTCCCCATCGTCAGCGACCCGATGCTGGTCGGCTGCACCAGCACCACCGTGGCGTCCTTCGCCTCCGCGTCGTCGATCGTCACGTCGTCGTTCGCCCCCGGCACCACGGCGGGGTACCAGTTGTTCGCCGTCGTCCACTGCTGGTCGTTCACAATCCCGGTCCACTTCACCTGTGTCCCAGACGACACGGCCACAATGGCCGCAAGCACTGCGAACGACGTCATCTGCATTGTGTTTTGAGGATGTCTTCGGGTGTGGCTCTGGTCTGCAGGTGGCGGAATGAGTGTGACTGCAGACGCAAATGAAAAGGATGACATGCAATGCGGCGTCAAGGAGCTAGTGTGGATGAGATGGGGTGCTGTTCCGCTCATTATCAACGATACTCCAATCGGTGCACTGTGCACCACCGAGTGTGGCCCGCGGGATCAAGCCCTTCTGTGGGGTGGGGCCAGCGGGTGCGAGACCCGTGTGGCCCCCACCTGAGGAGGGCTGTTGTAGTTTTGAGGGTGTCCCACACACAAGGCCCTTTTCCGCCCATTGGGATTAGCACGGCTGTATGGGTCGGAGAAGGGAAGGGAATAAAGAGAGTAGAGTAGACTAGAGTAGAGTAGAAAAGACAAGACGCCTGAAAAGCAAAAGGAAGCGGACAAAAGGCCCATGGAATACACCTCCAGCCCAGCCCAGCCCAGCAGAAGGGGGAAGGAGGCGAGGCGGGGCGAGGCAGCTGCGCCGCTGTGGCACAACCACCTGCACCTGCACCTGCACCCCACCGCCCCCGCCTGTGGGGCAAAGCAAAGCCAAGCAGGAGGCACATCAGCAGGGCAGCGCATGCAGTTCACTCCCTTGCAGAGGTGGTTTTCGCAGACGGACGCCTCGATCAAGGCCACAAACCTCCCACGTGCACGTGCACCACACACAACGCTGCCACACATTCCTCCTGTCGGGGGTTCCCCCGGAGGTCTCAGCGGCCGCAACGTGGTGGTGCACGGCAGGCGGGCGGTCGGTGCCTTCTCTGTGTTCGTTCGAGTGCTCCCGCTGCGACCCGTCCGAGTAAAGACGGGCTACCTCTCTGGGTGTGTGTGTGTGTGCTTGCTGCGCAAAGAGAGAGACGTTAATGGTAGATGGTACGAAGATGGATGGATCGTAGGGGAAATCGGCAACAGTTTGACCACAAGGCACAGGATGCCTCTGTGGGGCACGGCGTGTCCTCTCCCAGCGACATTCAGGCTCCCAGGCGGGTGCTGCCCACTTGCACTTGTGTCAGAACAAGGCACAACCGGGCAACACAAACGCCAACTGGCTCATCTCGTCTAGGCCGGGAGGACACACACCGCGCCTTGTTGCGGTTCCGGGGATGTGGGGATGCAGGGGATGAAAAGGAAAAAGACTTGGAGTTGCGTTCTTTGTTTGTACGAACGGTGCCTGCTAGTGCATGTGTGCAGATACCGAACGCTGCCACGAGTCTTTTTAGTGCGAAAAGCTAGCTGTTCTTCCAAAAAAGAGGGGCATACAACGCGAAGAGGTGGGGGTAGTCCAGTAGTCCAGTAGTCCACCACCACCCAAAAAAGAACAAACAAAGCAGTGCGGAGAGGTGGGGGGCTACAGAGCTCCCCCGCCCGTCCTGCCCTGCTCTGCCATGCTATTGTCTTTGTGTTTCTGTTTGAAGTTGATTTTGAGAGCAACAAAGAAGCCACGCACAGCTGTCTCCATCACCCAGCCACCCAGTCGCCACACAGCCGGTTGGGGCTCAGCAGCAACATCTGTACCGCAAGGGGCCTCCTCCACGCTCCTACATGACCCAGGTGCGGCACGTGATCTCCTTGCAGCAGCGGCTCGCCTTCCTGCAGATCCCGTACTTCCACATGTGGTCGGAGCACACAGACTCGTCCGTCTGCTCGTAACCGGCCGGGCACGACGGCATGGCCTGGCAGCAGATGGGCGTCTCAGGCTGCTTCACCCTGCAGCGGATCGTGCTGCAGCACAGCGTCGCCTCCTGGCACAGCCCGGCCTTCACGTCGGCCGCCGTGCACGTCGCGTCGCGCGTCGTGTCGGCAGGGCACGTCGGGAACGCCAGGCAGCAGATCTGCTGCGCCTCCGCCTGCACCCCCGCAGCGATGAGGCACGCCGCCGCCAGCAGGATTGTGCGCGATGCGAACATTTTGTAGTTGGTGTTGTGGGTAGTGTTGTGGTCTGGGTGTCCTGCAGGGTGTCGGTGTGCACTCATGCGAGGAGTGTGTTGGTGATCAGTGCAACGGCTGCAGTGCATGGGTCAGCTTGGGGGTGGGCGTGTTGTCACTTCAGCTGCATTGCATTCATCTGCACCTCATGTGCGTGTCGGTCTGTGGCGCTGCAAACAAGACGAGAGGATGAAACATGAAAACTCAAACTGGAAGCAGAAGCACTTCAGGCGAAAGGTGGAACAAGATGTCACATGGGCAAACAAACAGCGAACAGGCACAGCACTGCATGCCGACTTTGTATCGGCAGTGCTGTCTATAGGAAACAAACAACAAAGCGAGGATCTGCCGGAGTCTATAGCAAGAACGGCAACAAGGGTCAGAACCTTCGGAAGTGGGTGAGTGCGTGAGAGCCGGAATGGACGCACCACGTGCACACACATACCCACACACACCGTGACGGTGCGAGTGCGAGCAGCGGGCAAGTGTGGTACAAACCAGTTCTGCAGTCTCAGCCTGTCGGGCGAGGGCATTACGCCTAGGCCGCTGTGTTCAGATTCGTACTTTCGTTTCAGTTCATTCAGCGAGACAAGACAACACAAGAACAAGGAAGCCGCATGTGTGTTGTGTGAGACACACACACACAGTGGTGGTTGTCAGGCGAGTTGAACACATGAAGAAGAAGAAGAAGGAGAAGAAGGAGGGGAAGATGCATCGGATTGTGGAGTGGATTGATGTGCAGCACCATCAGAAACGAGACTTGCCACACTGTGATCAGGTCACATCAGATCACATGCCAAGCTCCTGGACATGGCGCCAGGCAGCAAGGTAGTGGGTGTTGAACTGCTGGCGGTTCTGGGCGAACTGGCGCACAATGTTGCGCAGCCGGTTGTCCGCACGCATCACCATGTCGATGGGGAGCATGGTGAAGCGCCCGCCGGGCCCGCCGCGGTACTGCAGGTCCGTCTGGCCCTGCTGGGCTGTGCCGCGGCCCCAGTTCCCGTTCTCCAGGTTGAAGAAGTACTCGTTCCCGAAGACCAGGTTGTTTGCGGTCCACACACCCTCGTTGTTGCTGACCTCTGTGTGCATCCCGCCCATCTGATGTCCTCCCATGAGCGCGGCAGCCTTATGCAAGGCCAGCGCGTCCCTGTCCAGGCTGATGTCGAGGCGCTCAAACACGTCGAAGAAGTGCTGCAGCGTGTCCGGGTGCGGGAAGTTGTCGTTGTTGAAGCGCTTCTGCGGGATGCGCGACGCGTCCCCCACACACAGCCGCCCGGTCTCCGCCGGTGCCGTGAAGTCGCGCCGCCCGGGCCGCCAGAACAGCGACGGGGACCCCATGTACTCGTGCGCCACGTTCCCGGCCAGCTGGTACAGGTCTGCGTACGTGATGAAGGGGTGTGCACGCTTCACCGCCTCCAGCGGGTCCGTCACAAGCGACATGATCGTGTTGTCCGGGATCCGGTTCTCGGGGGCCGTGCGCAGGCACCCCCCCGACAGGGCCGCCCACAGGGCGTGCAGACGCGTCGTACGTCGTCACCGCGTGGAACGCCATCCGCACAAACAGCGGCCGCAGCTCTTCGGGGCTCGACTCGATCAGCTGCCCGATCGACTGCACCACGGGCTGGTACCGTGCACGTGCAGACGCGAGGATCGCCCGACCCGGCTGTGTCCTGGGCGGCCCGCTCTGTGCGGGTGTGGGTGCCGTGGGTGGCGGCACGGGCACAGGTGCAGGTGCAGGCGCTGGTGCTGGTGCAGGTGCCCCGCCACCGCCCCTGCCACCACGCCCGCCCCTCCCGCCACGTCCACCTCCCGTCACAGGTGGCACAGGCACAGGCGCCGGTGCCGGTGCAGGTGGAGGCTGAGGGACTGGTGCAGGAGCGGGTGCCGGTGCTGGTGCCCCACCACCACCACGACCACCACCGCCACCGCCACCCCGGCCTCCGCGCCCACCACGCTGTGCCTGCACACCAGTCAGCTGCACGGCAAGCAGCGCCACCAGCACCACAGCGGTAGACCTCATTCTCAGTGAGTTGCAAACAATCTGCGGCAGTGTGATGAGGTGTGGTGTGGTGTGGAGGGGTACAGGGTACAGGTGGGCACACCCAACTGGTGCCTCTGATGTGGGGGTGGCACCAGGGTGAACAGCAGTGGAGATGTGGTGCAGGGCGAGGGTGTGCGTCAACACCTGAGTCAAGCTGGGTGCTGGGGGAGTGGGGTGCTTCCAAGGACATGTCATTCCAGATACGGTTGCCTTTATCCCTTCACCTGGGGAACGGCAAGAAGTGGCTGAAAGACAACCAACTACATGGGCAGGGGTGGTGGTGTTGTGGATGCGGGGCTGTGAGTGAGTGGCCTTGTGTGTCAGCCACCCACGGCAGCTTGTGGCAGGATGTAAAAACTGTGCCACGTCCGCTGACAGTAAAGGCAGAGAACAGACACAACGAACGGAACTCACGCACGCAGGACAAAGAAGAGAACGGGGCAACCAACCCCACCGTGTGAACCTGTGCGCACGACTGGATGCTGATCTGCGGAATGGTGCAGAGAGGAACACTCCTGAGGGGAGAGGTGGTGTGCACAGAACACGCATGTCGGTTGCCCCAACAAGGAAGCGCAAGAGTTATAGTGAAAACGTCAATAATATGTCATCTGGTACACAGTCAAGTGTAGCAGATCGTGGAGAGGGAGACAGAGAAAGAGGCAGAAGGGGACACACCCTGTACACACCACAGCCACAGCACACTCACAGTTGGTGGGCAGCGGGGTCGCTTGCTTTTGTGTGCCTTGTGTGTCGGTCCCTCCGCTGGGGCAGCGACACTGCCCTTTTCGGTCTATGACGAGAGCGGGACAAACACACACGCACACAGGCAAAGCCACCTGCCGCCCCAACCACACACTCACTGCTGCTGTCTCAAGTCTCAAGTCCCTTCACTCCCTGCGAGCAAACAGCTGTGCGATGCGTGCTGCGGGGAGTGCTGTGCGGTACACCCGCACCTCGTCCATGTGCCCCACGAACTTCGCGTTGCTTCCGAGCCACGCCACACCGCCCAGGCGCGTGTAGAAGCCCTGCTCGAACGCCCCGCCCACCCCGGAGATGCCGGCAGTCGACACGGCCCGCCCGTCCACGTAGTTTGTCGCGGTGTTGGTGGAGCGCGACACGACAGCTGCCACGTGGTGCCATGCCCCGTCATCGATGGCAGGGCCCTGTGAGGCGACGGTGACCCTGCGCCCCCCCGTGCCGTACACAACAGTGGTGAAGGACTTGCCGGGCCCGCCCGTCAGCAGCGTCAGCCCCATGGTATATTGGGGCGCCCGGCGTTGGAGAAGATCGGCATCTTGTCCGTGGTGGGCGCTGCCACCTTCACCCACATGCACACGGTGATGTCGTCCAGCCCGAAGAGGAGGAAGTCCGGCATCGGGGACATCTGTACAGACAGGTGCCCGTCGCCCCACTTCTTCGGGGTGCCCGACAGCACCGCACACTTGCCCGACACCCCGCGTGCCTCCCCCACAGACACCCCCGTCGGGTCGGCGTACGCCTGCACCCTCCTGGTCGAGTCGTACACGATGGAGGGGGACGACGGCGACGACCTGTCCGCCACCACACCCGCCTCCTCGAATGCGTAGTGCACAATCAGCTTCTCGTCCGACGCGGTCTTCGTCTCCACCCAGACTTCGACGACCGCAGGGTTCCCCACCACCCCCGCCCTGTCTGCCACGGTGTACGTGAAGGTGTCGAGCCCGACAAACCCTGCAGCAGGGCGGTACGTGAACCCGCCGTCGCTGCGCAGTACCAGGTTCCCGTGCGACGGCCTGGCCACCACCTGTGCCCTGCCCTTGCCCACGCCCCGGTCGTTCGCAAGCACGCCCTCACGTCCCGCAACCTGCAGCGTCCTGCCCTGTGTCCCCACATACACATCCTTGAAGGCACCCGCCCGCCCAAGAAACGGCAGCATTGCCTGCCCCGCACGCCGCCCGATCGTGGCCATCGACGGGCTGTCGTAGTGGAAGTAGTTGTACAGGTCGCCCGACACAACCCAGTCGGCATGCGCGTCCTCTGTCGCCACCTTCGCCTGCGCAGCCCTGATGATGTCCCCACGCACACCCTGGTTGTCGTTCCCCTGCACCACCACGACAGGCAGGTCCGCCACCCCCAGGTCCCGCCGCACAGACGCAATCAGCTCCACCAGCGCCGCCTCGTACCCGTTCGCGTTCGCGTCGGAGAAGGCGTCGTTGTACCCCTGGAACCACACAAACCCCGACACCACATGCTCCCTCGGCACGTCGCGCGACAGGAACTGCTTGAACCCTGCAATGGCCTGCTTGTACAGGTTGCCGTCCTTCCCGCGCGGGGCCCAGTGGTCCTCGTTCGCAATCTGGGTCCCTCCCTTCGCAGCCTTGAAGAGGTACACATCCTCCGCGAAGGTGTCCCCGAGCACGTGCCCGAACCCCAGCTCCGGGCCGAACGCCCTCCCGTACTGAGGGGCGAGGCGCCCTGTTCCCCTGCGCACCTCGATGATCGACTTGGCGAACACGTCGTCCCTGGTCTCCAGCAGCTTCGGTTCAAAGATCTTGAGGTCAGACACCCGCCCGTGCCCCACCATGTTCGACTGACCCGCCATCAGGAACACGCGTGCACGGCCCGCTGCCGGCGGGGTGGGTGGTGATGGCGATGGTGCCGGTGCTGGCGTCCGCACAGGGGCCGGTGGGCGCGTACGCGGTGCGCGTGTCGGCGCAGGTGGGGTTGGGGGCGCCCGTGTGGGTGCAGGAGCCCCACCCGCCTTCCTCGGGGCCAGCAGGTACTCGTACGTGTAGGCCTTGAAACCGGTGAACATTGTTGAAGGTGTGTTGGCCACAACCAGGTACAGCTTCTCCCCTGCGGCAGCACGCACCCGCACCGTCACAGCCACACCCGCCTTCGTGACCGGCAGCTTGTGGTACCTCCGCTTCCCCGTCTGCGTGTTGTGCACCACTGCCTGTGCACGAAACTCAGAGTACGCCGGGTTGCGTGTCGACGGCTTCATCCCAACCTCGTACGTGGTGGCTGCGGTCACGTCCACCTCGTACGCGTTGTACGCCCAGTCCCCGATCTTGTAGCGATCCGGCACAGCCACCCACCTCGTGCCTGCCCCGCGCACCCCGTAGAACTCTGCGATCTTGTTGTCCACCTCCGAGTCAGGGATCGGCTTGTCCGCCTTCCGGTTGTTCCTGTCCATGCGGCGGAAGGACCCCAGCTCTGACGCACGGAACGTCTCCTCGTAGTCCATGTCCCACGTCGTCACACGTGCCGCGAAGTCGCTGAACACGTCGCGCATGTCGAACCCGGCCTCCCGCAGCGCGTTGTACATCCCCTCTGCAGGGGCACCGCTGGTCGGGGCCAGCCCGAGCACCCTGCGGTTGTACACCTTCCCGATGAAGAAGTCGTCCCCCAGCACGTGGTGCGTGACGTACCACTCCCAGATGGCAGCCCCGTACTGGTGACCCCCCTTCGCGTTGTCGATGATCCCGTCCTCAAATACAGAGCTCTGCGTGGTCCACAGCGCCAGCTGCGGCTGCAGCGTGTACATCCCGAGGATTGTGTCGTATGCGGTCGGCTTCTGCGAGAACGCCCCCCACGATGCAGTCGACTCGGCCAGGAACTTCGTGGACCCCCTGACGCGCGCCTGGTACGCGTGGAAGTTCTCGTGCAGCACGTACTGGTTCCACGGCTTCGCAAAGGTGAACTTGCTGACCCACGACTTGCGATACCCCGCCGTCAGCAGCAGGTCGCGCGGTTTGGCAAGCTCCGCACACAGCGCCCCCTGCACGTACATCCCGGTCTCCAGCACGTTGTGCTCCCACACCATGTCATGCCCGGACAACTGGTAGTCGAGACTCTCCTGCGTCGTGTCCGTCACCCCGGCAGGCCAGTACATGCAGTAGTACACCCCACACATGTAGTTCGGGTACCCTGCGTCCCGCACCTCCATGCTGAGCCCGCTGTCGCAGTCGTCCCCGAGGTCCGCAATCTCGCGCCCCGCCAGCGCCCTCTCGTACACACGCACGTCCCACACCTTCCCGAGGTAGCGCCCGACTGTCAGCGAGCCACCCAGCATCAGTGCGGCGGCCCGCCCGAGGGCGCGCTCCGTGCGGCGCCCGTTCACAAACGTGGCCAAGCTGCCGCGGCTCGAGAGCTGAACAACAACATGGTTGCAGCGCCGGTGGTTCAAGGGCTGTGCCGTGTTCACCACCGTCATCCCACCCACCGTCACGGAGAGCTTCCCGCCCGCCAACACCGTCAGCGGCCCGAAGGTCAGCACCACCCCGCTTTGCCCGAGCGCCTTCGGCATCAGCTTGAACGACAGCGTCATCGCCGGCCTCACCGTCCGCCTCTGGAAGTCCACCCGCACCACCTTGTCCGCCATGTCCACCGCGCTCTCGTAGGGGAACGTGTCTGCGCTCCGGTCGTTTGCCAGCAGCTCCGCCGTCACGGGGTGCTGGTTCTCCGACAGGTCCTCGTAGGCAAACTGCAGCGGCACGAATGCGAACAGCCCGTCGAACGGCCCCTTCTTCTTCGCGAGCACCTCCAGCGAGCACCGTGCCTCGCAGCGCCCGAAGGAACACATCTCCCCAGCCCCGCACGTCCCGCACGTCACTGTCTTCCCCTTCCCGTCACGGACTGCCCCGCACACGGCCCCCTTCTGCGCACACAGAGCGGCGTCCCCGCGTGCTGGCTGCGGCGGTGCAGGTGCAGGTGTCCGCACAGGTGATGGCGTCCGCGGAGGGGTGGGTGCGGGTGTACGTGGCGCGCGTGTCGGTGCAGGTGGGGTGGGGGGGGACTGTGTGCGTGGCACAGGTGTCGGTGCACGGATCGGCGGCCCCTTGATGCACGGGGCTGCAACCTCAGCCACGTCGGTGACGGCATGGTCTGCGAAGCTGACGTGGTCGATGAAATACTCACCCCCGCGTGCGAACGGTGACCCGCCCAGGTGGAACTCCCCGATGGCCATGCCCCCGTACCTCGACTTCTGCCGCAGGTGCATCGCCACCCGCCTCGTCAGCACAACCTTCCCGTCCACCCACAGCCGCAGCTTCGTCTCTGCCGCCGTGTACGTCAGCACGACGTGCGCCCACACCCCGCGTCGCAGGGCCGTCCTGCTCCGCAACCCCAGTGCCGGGGTGTGCACCCCAACCCGCCCCGCACCGTCCACCGACACCCACGCACCCCAGTGGCCTGCACGTCGCCACCTGTCCGTCCAGCCAATTGCGAACAGCGCCCTCTTCCCCAGACGCACCGGCTTCACGTACCCGGCGATGGTGAAGTCCGTCTTCCCCGTGGGTGCCCCGTTCGATGCCTGCAGGCTGATGAAGTCGCGCGGCTTGACGTGGTATGACCTCCCGCACACCGCGTTGCTGCCGCTCCCGAGGGCGATCCGCTTCCTCGAGCTCGTCCGCCGGTACGTGTCCTCCACTGCTGGCCCGTCCAGCGTGTACTGCGAGTAGATGCGACCCTCTGCCGCCCCCACACAGAGCAAGGCCACGCCCAACAGCTGCAGCACGATCTGCGGATGCCGCATGCCGCTGTGCATCGTGAGGCGGAAAGGGCGTGGGAGGCGGTCCCAGAAGGGTTGTGGGGATGGTACTCCTTCCTGTGGCGGTGTGAGTGTGCTGTGGTGCGCTTGGTGGTCCATGCAACAGTGACAGCATTGCAACCTTCGTGAGGCACGACGGGGAACAAACAGAGTCGTCCACAATACCTCCCAGACTGTTGTGCTGGAGTGCAGGCCCACCAAACCTGTGCTGACCAAAAGGCTGCCTGACTCTCATCATCTCCTGCAAAAGCAACTCATCGGCGATACAAATACACGCAACTCCTCCTGCCTCTCTGCGTGTGCCGGTGACACCCTATATAGTTTCGTCAGCACCTTGACCTTCTTCCGTAACCTTCACGTCGTCCTTCTGACCTTCACGCGGGACCAGTGACGGGGTCTTGTCAGGTGCGTCCCCATACTGATACTGCCTTTCTGCTGACAGGGCAAGTCTCTAAAGTTAGTCTCAAGCAAGCTTTCCCTCCCAACCGCATCCTTGCGGCGTGCCTGCCAACGATGTGGCACACAACACGCCAGGCTCCTGCCCAAGGACCGGAGAGGAGGACCACCCCACCCCGTGCCTCCCCACCTATTGTGCGAAGGGCACTCAACTCGAAGCGAAGGGCAAGAAGGAAAGTCTGCAAGTGGCTCCGGATGAACTGCTGCGTGGGCCAGAGGATGCGCAGCTGCTCGAATACGGGGCAGAACTTGCAGGGAAGAAGCAAAGCCGAGGCAAGTGGTCTGTACAGAGGAGGGTGTGTTAGACAGTCTGCAGGAAGACCTCTCGCACCGGTCTTAGGATGTGGTGTTGGGATTGGCAACGTTGGGGTAACTTCAACTGTGAGACTTCTTGGCTCCCGACGACCCTCATGACTTTCCAGTTTGCCTAGCTGGAAATGCAACCAACTCCCGCGCCTGTGAAGGGGTGAGGCACCTCAGTCGGCGCGACTCCTCTCGTTGCGGACAGCCTTGCCGCAGCAGGCGGAGGGGAGTGGCACAAGTCAGGAACAAGGCCGGCCCGACACATTCAATACGGCTCTGCGGTGAGGAAGGGGGAGACCTGCCTGATGAAGGCGTTGAGCGCCCGCAGCTGCTGCGGGCCCACAGGCTCCTGCAGGTCCACCACAGCCTGCAGCGGGCGGTCCTGCTGCACTGCCACATGTGCCACACCCACACAGGGGGACAGCATGCCCTTCACCCTGGCGGCTGTTGCACCGTCGAAGCCACACAGCGGGGATATCAGCAGCCTGCGCACATCCGTCCGCTCGCACTGAGGCGGGTGACGCACTGCCGGCGCGATGCGTGCGGGTGCGGGTGCGTGTGCCTCCCCAGCAGCAGGGCACGCTGGCAGGTTGTGCACGATCTTCACAGCCTCCGCCAGGTCGCGCAGCGCAGCCAGCATGTGCGCACGCTGCGGCCCCGGCGGCACAGGGATGCGCACCGCCTTGCCGATGCCCGGCATCTCGATGCGGTCGCCCCCGCCGTAGCGCAGCTCGCGCACCACCTGCGGGGCGTCTGTGTTCTTCTGGTAGGCCAGCGCCTTGGGGATGGAGGGGTGCTGGGCAAACTCCACCTCGTTCGCCTCGAAGAGATTGTTCACATTCACCCAGCACAGCACGGTGCGCCTCCCGCCCCCCCGCACGCGGAACCGCGACTCGGCACCCCGACCCGGCAGCACGCACACCTCGTCCGCCAGCATGCTGCCCTGCCCGTCGGGACGGGCCACAAAGGACACGGCGTCGCCCACCGACGGCATTTCCCTCCGCCGCCCCGTGAAGTTCCTGATGTGGCAGGCGACAGGGCCGAGATGCACCGCCGGGTCGCCGCCCCGCCCCCCCGCCAGCATGGGGGGGAGGGCGGGCACCACGAGCCCTGCGTTGCCCCGCCACGCCGCGACGACGCCGTTCACACGCTGCTTCGCGTCGGGCGGCAGCACGCGGTACAGAGGCCCCTCTGCGGTCATCAGCTCGATGTGCAGACGCATGCCGGGCGACACACCTGCACGCAGTGCCTGCAACCCTGCACGCACACGCAGCACCACACCGTTCTTGTCCAGCACCACCTCATCCTTCCGCACCAGGACACACCCGTCTGCCACTGCCTGCTCCTCTGGGCTGAGCGGCCTCGGCGGGGGTGGCGGTGGCTGTGCGGCTTTCGGTTCCGGCACCGGCTCCGGTTCAGCTGCGTCCCAGCAATCGATCCATTCCGTCGGCTCCGGGACCTCCACGGGTGGAACCTCCACAGAGGCAGGCTCGATGACCACGCTGGCCAGCAGGGCCTGCTCCTCCTTCTCGTTCTGCGGCAGGCACTGCGCCACCAGGTATGCTGCCGTCTTGTGCGCAGCCTTGCAGGCCCACTGCAGCCCTGTCCGGTTGCTGTGCGTGAGGGCGTCGCGAAGCAGATGACTAGTGACGGACCTGTACAGCT
This sequence comes from Rhynchopus euleeides, assembly GCA_963210315.1. Lineage (NCBI taxonomy): Eukaryota > Euglenozoa > Diplonemea > Diplonemida > Diplonemidae > Rhynchopus > Rhynchopus euleeides. The sequence continues at coordinate 1,919,143 of OY723286.1, read as the reverse complement.
CTGAGGCAACACCCGTGTCCAACGCTGTGTCTGGGAGCACCACACTGCAGTCCATCAGCTTGCACTGGCGTGCAAGGTTGCGCACCTGCTGGTGCACTGCCGCGTCCGCAAAAGCGCGGCTGTGGTGCTCCGGGCTGAGCGACAGCGGGAGGAAGCTGTCGAACCCCTTCGTGTTGTCGACGCTGCGGCGCACCCCCCCCTGGAAGGCGGTGAGGGACAGCGCCTCAGCAGGGGTGTGCAGGACCTGCCCCTTGTGCCACTGCACCCCGAGCCCGATGACGGCACCCTTTGTACGGGCAGACACGCCTGTGGCGTAGCACCGCTCCTGCGGGTCCACATCCTCGTCGAGCGACTCGGAGTCGCACGACCGTGCGTCCTCTTCACCCTCGTCCTCCATGCCGCTGCGGGACGACGTGCTCACAGGCGCAGAGGGTGCGGGGGAGCGCTCCACAGCCGTCACCACCGACGCGTCAGACTCCTGCGGGGCAGGCTCCCAGTCGGGGATCTCCGGGAAGGGCTCGTCGTAGGTGTGCCCGCACGTGCACTTCAGGTTGCGTGCACTCTCCTTCGTCGCCTCCACCGCAGACTCCGAATCACACAGGAATTCTGTCTCGCACAGTGCGCTCTGCACCTGCAGCAGCACAGTCTCCAGCGTGCACGCTGCCGTCCATCCGCCTGCACTGGTGGTCGCCCAGTCCTCGTGTTGGTCCAGGAAGTTCGAGAAGATGTTCATGCAGATCGTCATCCGCCCCTTGGCATCCCTGTCGGCCGAACCGCCGACGTACGAGATCTCCGTCACGAATGCGGCTGCAGGCGACCCCACCGGGTAGTTGGGCGGCAGGTCCAGCACGAAGTGGAGCGGCACGCCCGCGTAGGGCGTGCCCTCCGCCCCCACCACGTTGCAGTGGATCTCACGCATGTTGCCGTCGTCCCCGATCCCCGCAGACGCACTCGACAGGGGCTGCTTGGACAGCGCACGCAGCTGCCGCATCACCGCACGCTGCAGCATGGCAGTGTCAGCCATGTGTGCCGAGGGAGCAGGGCACGCGAGAGGGAGAGGGGGAGGGGGGTGGGTGTGTGGAGGGAAAGTCGTGTGTGTGTTGCTTTCAGGGCAGTGCCCTGTGGGGGGATGGGGTGGTGGTGGTGGTGTGCTGCAGAGATCCTGATGCAGTGGCAACAGCAATAGCAATGACAAGCGCAGGGAACAGGCATGGGGACAACAGCCTTCAGGAGTCGTGTTGCACTGACCCGATGCTACGGGGGATGCACGGCGCCTACCACGGCACTGCAGGTAGCGCAATGCCGTGCTGAGGCGGATGGTCGATGGATGCGTCAGAAGAGGAAGCGCACTGCCACCTACAGGGTGCACCAGCCTGACCCACAAGCCACGTAGCGCAGCTGCAGGCACACACCAGTGCCACCCAGAGGGACGTTGGCCACACAAACAAGTCTGCTGCTCTGCTCCTGCTGTGTGTGGCCCTGTGCCGGGAAGAAAGAAAGCGAAGTGGTAACAGTATTGTGAAGATTGTGCATCTGGCCTGCGGGACGGGAACCCACCCTTCCTCCCAATGCGCACACCAGACAGGGGAACACCTCGTAGTGCAGTCAGCAGGCTAGCGGCACAGCAGCACCGTGCATAGAGCACGGCTGGTGCGATGTGACTGGCAACCTGCTGCAGCAGAGGTTTGTGAACAGTTAACATGACGCTACATGGTGTGTGCCGGATGATTGTGCACACCCACACACGCCCAACCTCTCGGGCGGGATGCCTCGAGTGGTTTAGGTTGAAATTAGTGAATTAGTGCATTCATGCATTAGTGAAGTAGAAAAGCAGGCACTGCACGGTGGTCAAGGAGAGTCTCCGCCTTGCCAACACTCCTCCCACAAGGGAGCCACCGTGCTGTGCGGTGAGGGTGAATGGAAGTTGGGATGGAAAAGGGAAAGGGGAAAAGAGAAAAGGGAAAAAGGAAAACGGGCAATGGAACTGTCCACATGGGGGTCTTCGCCGCGGTGCCGAAAACGGTGCGTTTTCCTTTGTTGTTGTAGCGACGATAGGGCGACCCCCAATGGCAACAAGAACAAATACCCTACATGCGGTGCGAACAGCACATCCACATGAAACAGTTGGACACAATGAATGAAGGTCGGTCGTCATTCCACACGCAATCAAATCAGAACGACGATTTTCAAACGCAAGTTGGCACCAGCCACAGAGCACAAGCAACACAGCACACACAGGGGCACGTCAAATCCGTTCGTTATTCATGTTGCCCTCACGAGAGGGGGAGCCCCGTGTGTGTGCTGTGATGTTCGCCCATTGCCACTGCCAATGCATTTGACGACGCGCAGTGCAGTGCAGCGTAGTGCACAAGTAGAGAATGTTGAAAGGTTTGGGGAGGGGAGGGAGGGGAGAGGCACATAAAAGGCGAGAGATGCGTGACAAAGTAAATATGCCAGCATCTGAGTTGACGTTTTGTATTCCGCATGTTGGCAACCGTGCTGCATCATGTAACAGGCACCCGCATCACGTGACGTTTTGCTTGTTTTCGTTTGCATCTGCGGCAAGGTGCGGCAGATGAACAGTCCCACCCGAAGGTGCTTGGTCTACAGCACCTCCGCAGTCGCGGACGGCAGCACAAGCTGCACCAGGTGCGGGTACACGTTGCGCGCAATACGGTGCGCATCAGAAGAGTGCAGGGCGGTGTTGACCTCAACAGTCAGAACCTGGCGACCAACCTCATCAGCTTCAGCTGACTGGACGTGTGCGTGGCGGCCGTCATCCTTCTTGCCCTTCTTCTCGAGACAGGCCCCACACTCCACAGACTGCCCCCAGAACCCATGCCACGACACCGTCTCCTTGCAGACCTGCACGCACAGAGCGCCGTGCCCGCCGAGCAAGTCCGACAGCCCGTGCACCAAGAAGCCCAGCTCGTGGAGCAGGTCATCACGCACCACACCCTGCACCGCAATGCGGAACACAATGGCGTGGTTCTGGCCGGTCGTGGGCGGGCGCGGGGACCCGCCCACCGGGTTGCCCCCACTCACCACCACCTGCCCGTCCACCCAGATGGTCTGCATGTTGCGGTCGTCCCCCTCGTAGAAGAACTTCCCGAACATGTCTGCAAGGGTGTTGGCAGGGCCGAAGCTCCCCGCGTCCTCGTTCACGCTGAAGGACATGATGCTCGCCTCGGCCGTCACGTCCACCGCAATCGCGTCGAACTGGTAGCCGGGGGCGAGCTTCCCGACCCTGTTCTCCAGCCCAACCAGCTTCGCCCCGCCCTGGGTGGCGAGCCACAGGGCCCCGTAGTGCTGGAAGTAGCGCCACTCCTCCGTCCTGTTGTTCTGGAACCACTTCGTCTTGGAGGCGATGACGGCCCCCCTCATCGTCTCCAGCATGCTCGAGGTGTAGCCGCCCGACACGTCCGACCCCAGCCCCACAGTCATCCCGATGTTGGTGTAGTGGCGGATGGGGGCGATCCCGGAGTCGAGGGCGTAGTTGGACAGCGGGCAGTGCGAACACCCGACACCCTTCGCCGCGAGGATCAGCTCGTTCTCCTCGTCCGTGTTGTGGATGCAGTGCCCCAGGATCGTGTTGGGGACGTCGAACAGCCCTGCGTCCTTGTACACGCCTGCGTACGACGAGCTGTTGGAGAACATCTCGGCCACAAGGTCGATCTCCCCGCGGCTCTCGTCGATGTGCGTCTGCACAGGCAGGTTGTACTTGCGCGACAGCCCCCCGACCAGCGTCATCAGCTCCATGCTGGTCCCCACGGCGAAGCGCGGGGTGATGGCCGGCGTCACCAGCGCCCCCCTCTGCCCCCTGCTCTTGCGCAGCGCCATCATGTCGAGGATCCACTGCTCCGTCTGCAGAAAAGAGGTGCGCGTGTCCTCGTCCAGCGTCGTGTTGATCAGCGTGTCCGAGTTCACCTTCCCGACCAGCCCGCGCTGCCCCAGCTCCATCATCGTCTCCGCAAGCACCAGCGTTGCGGGGGTGTGGATCGTCCCCATGTACGCCGCAGTCGTGGTCCCCTGCTTCAGTGTCTTCTGCACAGTGCGCCGGTACGCCTGCACCACCTTCTCGTTTGTCGCGTCGATGAACTGCTCCTCCAACGGGAACGTGTACTTCTGCAGCCACGGCAGGAGCTCCAGGTCGTACCCCAACCCGACGTTGTAGAACTGGGGGGCGTGCACGTGCGTGTCGATGAACCCCGGCATCACAAACGTGAACCTGCTGGGCGGCGTTGACGCCACGGCACGCGCAAACCTGTACTGCGCCTGCAGCTCCTGCACCTTTGCAGCATCCGTCGCAGCCTCGATGAACATGATGGTCCCGTTGGGTGCAACACCCACAAGCTGGTCCTCCTGCACCTCCAGCTCGTCCAGGCTCTTTGCCTGCACAAGGTTCACACGGTACGTCTCCACCGTCACCCGACCACCTGCCGCACACCCGGCGGCAAGCAGCCCCAGCAACAGGCAGCCTCTCTGCAGCATTTCGTGTGTCTTTCGTTGCTTGCTCTTACCCTTGTGCAGAATCTGTTCAGTGCGGTGCGGTGTGTGGTGTGATATGCAAGGGTGCGAGACGTCTGGTGTGAGGGACACACAAATACGCAAATGGGATCATCAGAAGCACAGGTGGTGGGAAGGCCTGGGGGTGGGGCAGCACTGCAGGTGTTGGCATCCGAACATCAATTCCTCTCGACAGCCACGAGTGGAGAGGCTGCAGCTAGGCTGCAGCATCAGCTCGAGGAAGTGGGGAAGTGATGTCGGTAGGTACGTCGGGATACGGTATCAGGGACAAGGGTGTGAAGGATGCTGTGAGGGGTTGCAGCTGTGTGGATGCGGCACGGCTTGCTGTTGTGCGGCAGGACGCACACCTCCGAGGTGCACGGCCCGCCCTCATGCCGTCCCTCTGCCACACAACCACGCGCCCGCCCACCCCTGCTTGCCCCCTGGCGTTCCCGCATGCGAAAAATCACCCACTGTGCGATACGTCGTGCTAGTCGACAATAGGATCGACACACACGTCAGCGGCAGTGGGGAACCAGGCCCAGAGATGGGCCGTCTGTAGGAACAGGGTATGACTCGTTTGGCAGTCCTTGGCTGAATCACCTTGAGGAACAAAGAAGCAACCCTGTGCGATGTAGAAGGCAGAACGTAGAATTGATGGAAAATAGAAAATAGAAACTAGAAAAAGAAAGAAGACAGTTGGATGGCTGCGGGAAGCTGGGGGTACAGTCTGACCTTGGCCGCAGTTGTGAAACTCAACGCAACTGAGTGGAGGATTGTTAACCACTCCACCCCACATCCTTCCCGAGGCAGCTTCAAACACTGCCCCAGTATGTGCGCCACAAACACGTGCAGCTCTCGAGGAAGGTCTGAGCCTGAGCCAGATCCCATGCGCAAGCCACCCCACCATGCCTAGGAAATCACACTGCAGTCGCACGCGAAAGAGACTGCTGATCGACGATAGACAAAGCATGCGTGAGGACGCAGGGAGTCCCGCACGCTGCTGCTGCACACAAAAAGAGGCCGTAGGCCACGAGGCTGTGAGCCTCACATAGAGCGGGGAGGGGCGCGGTGGCGACACCGCAACATAGAGAGTGGGAAGAGGGAGAGAGAGAGGGGTCGAGAGAGGGCCGGGTTCCTGTTGGGAAGCATCGCGTGCTCCGCATGCCGATGCCTCCAAAGAACCATCCATGCACCTCCCGGAATGCGGGTTGCTGCAGGACGGCACTAGGAGGCTCGCATCAGCACAGGGAATCACGCGCACAGCAGCAGGACACAGGAAACAGGCTGGGGTGGCAGGTGCGAGTGTGCACGAAGAAGCACGACGTCATGCAACAACGGCGGACTCAGAGGACCCCAGGGGCAGGGCAGCTGTTCGGGGCACACGCCATCAGGGTGCAGGCAAGGGCGCCGTTGGAACACCTGCACGTGTTGCAGTGGTTGTCCCTCTCGCCCTTGCCGGTCCAGCCGTCAGCCACGATAGTGCCACACTCGAGAGTGCAGGTCTTCTTCGCGGGGCACGAAGTCGTCTCGCAGGCCTTGCGGGTGCAGCCCACAACACCGTTGTTGCAGAAGCAGTCGTTGCAGTCGTTGTAAGACTCGCCCTTTCCGGTCCAGCCGTCAGCCACGATAGTGCCGCACTCGAGAGTGCAGGTCTTCTTCTCAGGGCACGACGTCGTCTCGCAGGCCTTACGGGTGCAGCCCACAACACCGTTGTTGCAGAAGCAGTCGTTGCAGTCGTTGTAGGACTCGCCCTTGCCAGTCCAGCCGTCAGCCACGATAGTGCCACACTCGAGAGTGCAGGTCTTCTTCGCGGGGCACGACGTCGTCTCGCAGGCCTTGCGGGTGCAACCCACAACACCGTTGTTGCAGAAGCAGTCGTTGCAGTCGTTGTAGGACTCGCCCTTTCCGGTCCAGCCGTCAGCCACGATAGTGCCGCACTCGAGAGTGCACGTCTTCTTCTCAGGGCACGACGTCGTCTCGCATGCCTTGCGGGTGCAGCCCACAACACCGTTGTTGCAGAAGCAGTCGTTGCAGTCGTTGTAGGACTCGCCCTTGCCAGTCCAACCGTCAGCCACGATAGTGCCACACTCGAGAGTGCAGGTCTTCTTCGCGGGGCACGACGTCGTCTCGCAGGCCTTGCGGGTGCAGCCCACAACACCGTTGTTGCAGAAGCAGTCGTTGCAGTCGTTGTAGGACTCGCCCTTGCCAGTCCAGCCGTCAGCCACGATAGTGCCGCACTCGAGAGTGCAGGTCTTCTTCTCAGGGCACGACGTCGTCTCGCATGCCTTGCGGGTGCAGCCCACAACACCGTTGTTGCAGAAGCAGTCGTTGCAGTCGTTGTAAGACTCACCCTTGCCAGTCCAGCCGTCAGCCACGATAGTGCCACACTCGAGAGTGCACGTCTTCTTCTCAGGGCACGACTTCGTCTGGCATGCCTTACGGCTGCAGCTCACAACACCGTTGTTGCAGAAGCAGTCGTTGCAGTCGTTGTAGGACTCGCCCTTGCCGGTCCAGCCGTCAGCCACGATAGTGCCACACTCGAGAGTGCACGTCTTCTTCTCAGGGCACGACGTCGTCTCGCAGGCCTTGCGGGTGCAGCCCACAACACCGTTGTTGCAGAAGCAGTCGTTGCAGTCGTTGTAAGACTCACCCTTGCCAGTCCAGCCGTCAGCCACGATAGTGCCACACTCGAGAGTGCACGTCTTCTTCTCAGGGCACGACTTCGTCTGGCATGCCTTACGGCTGCAGCTCACAACACCGTTGTTGCAGAAGCAGTCGTTGCAGTCGTTGTAGGACTCGCCCTTGCCAGTCCAGCCGTCAGCCACGATAGTGCCACACTCGAGAGTGCACGACTTTTGCGCCACCGCACCACCTGCTGTGGCTACCAGAATCGCAGCCGCGATAATGTTCAGCATTATGTCGGTCGTGTCAAGGTTGTAATGCAATCACTATCATGTGGGTGGTGTGGTGTCGGTGTGTGCAGTTGAGCAGTGGTCCAGCGGGTGTGGTCCCACCACAATGCTCACAACAGATGCGTGCATCGCTCTTGTCCACATCACAAGGGTGGGGCTGCTATGGGGGGTCGAATGAGGCACACTGTTGCTGTGACAGATGGTTTCTCCGCCTGACGCGGTTCGGACATGGAGTCCGATCGCGAGAACACGGACTGACGTCACACAGTGTCTGGGTGGCCGGCGCCTGGCCAGCCGTCGGGGAAGTACGAAAAGGAGCTGGCTCTCTTGCTGATGCGGAAGAGAACAGATGAAGGGCAAGGAGGCGAAACAAACCCTGCACGTCATGCGCGTCATGAACAGGGGAAGGTGGTTCAAGACAGCGTGCACCCGAGCTAGACACCCACACCGTGGGTGTTGGACCCAAGATTACAAGAGAATTGGGCACACCACGTCGAGCCGTGGCGTGTTTGTATCGAAACACACAGACAGACGGTTTCCACCGGCAACCTGATCACTTGAGGCACGGACAGCATCACTTGCTGAGCACCGACACAACGTCCTTGGCGGTCGCAGTCGCAGACCCTGGGTTCTGCCCCGTCACCAGACGCCCATCCACGACGGACAGCTCGCCCCAGTCCTTGACCGAGACAAACTTCGCCCCGCGCTCCTTCAGCGTCGTCTCCAGCATGAAGGGCATCACCTCCGACTTCGCCACAGCGTCCTCCTCGGTGTTGGTGAACCCGCCCACAAACTTCCCGGCAACCAGGTACTCCCCGGACGACAGCTTCACGTTGACGAGCGCAGCAGGGCCGTGGCACACGGCGGCCACAACACCTCCCTTCTCGTAGATCGCAGTTGCCGCCTTGTTCTGCGCCTCACAGTCGGGGAAGTCCCACATCACCCCGTGCCCGCCCGCGTAGAAGATGGCGTCGTACTTTTTTTTTTTTTTTTTGCGGCAGGCTTCGGCAGCTCTGCGAGTGACACGGTGGCCAGGGACTTCCCCTCCTTCATGTGCTGCTCCTTGAACTTCTGCGACTCGGCGTCCCCAGCGAAGCCCTGCGTGTGGCGGTGCGGGAGTTACAACATCAGTGCGGCACAGCCGTGCATACCTCGAGGCTCGACACGTCGCACCCCGCATCCCCGCCCTTCGGGCTGACAAACACCACGTCGTACCCAGCAGCCTTGAACACGGCGTAGGGGTGCGCCACCTCCGGCAGGTACCACCCGGTCGCCGTCGGCACCACTCCCTCCTTCTTCTGCGCCGCCGTGGCCGGCATCTCCGTGTGCTGCGACACCACAAGCAGGACAGACTTCCCCATCGTTGGTGTGTGTTGTGTTGTGGGTGCGGTGCGGTGAACTGTGTGCGTATGGTGTTGTGTTTGGTGTGTTGGTGGGTGAACACGACAATGAACAGGAACAGGAGTGGAACAGTGTGTACACGCCCTGACACACACCCTGCAGGGCAGACGAGCATCCAGCGTCTAGTGTCTAGCCCAGTCCATTGACCCCGCATCGACGTGTGGCGATTGCGAAGCTGGTTGATTCCAGGCACTCCATCCGGTGCATGTGTTTGGAGTGCAGCCTATCTCCCCGACCAGTTCAACTGCCTCCCGCACAGGGACTGCGGGTCGGTGCAGCAGGGGCAGAGCGATGGAGGGGTGGCGCCTCAAGGCACAGTGCTGCATGCATCCAGATGCCAGCACACCGCTGTCTCGGACGTGTGTAAGTACGACAAGACCGATCATTCGGACACAAGCCGTGACTCTAGGACACCCCTTGCAATATCTCCAACTCAACTCAACTCAACTCAGCAGCAACACACACACACAGCTGCAACCTCATGACAAGCAAGTGCCAGATCTCCGGGGCAACGGAGGGAGGTGTGGGTGTGCTGGCCTTCCTTCGTCCGAGGTGAGGGTGCCTGGCTCCTGCAGTGTTGTCTTCGCTTGTCTTGTCTTGTGTGTGTGGCGTCATACGATAATGCTGCACCTGGTGGTGTATATAACACATCGAAGGCGTTGCTGTCCCACAACCGCAAATACCAAGACACAGAATCCAGCAATTGGGCAACAGGAGGGAGGTGGGGTGAGCCTGCCTTCCTTGGTCTCATCATATTCATCATCATCACCATGACCTCTTCAGGCCCTCCCGTGTCCCGACATAGGAACGGGAAAGGCACAGCGTTGGGCGGCAGAAGGCATGCGGCACGATCAGTATCGCCACATGGCTCCCTCTGTGGATGCGAAAGAGAAGAATCGAAAACAAAAGCAGACAACGGCAGCACCGTCACGGCAAGACGCAAGAGGCTGGTGCAGGGAAGCCTGCATCCCGCCGAACTGTCCAGGCGCGCGGTGTGCTTGTCTGGCTGTGTCGTTGCTGCTGCCTCAGAATTGAGCACGAGGAGGAAAGGCAGGGAAATGAAGTGACGCGAAAGGCATCAACAAACAAACGAATATTCAAAACATAAAAACAACACCGTGCGGCAGTGCCGCAACACAGGGCATTGCATTCGCTCTGCTGCACCCGAACTACAGGCACCCACACGGCGACTCGCCTCACACCTCAGAAGCCAGACAACAGACAGCTCACTGCTTCCAGGCGAAGCCACGAGCCTGGAAGGCGTTGCCGGTGCTCGAGTCCATGACGATGCACTGGAAGTTGCTGCCCTCGGCAACGACACCCGTATTGGCGGTGACGACAGAGCCCTGCTTGAACTGGAGGGAGCCGGAGGCAGCCACCTGGCGCGTCGAGTTGACCGTGACGGCCGCCCCGTCGAACACCTTCGCCGCCTGCGTCCCGAAGTTGGCGTACCCGTCCACCTGATACGCCCCTGCGATCCCGCCAGCCAGGAAGGCCAACTCACCCTTGACGGACACCTTCGGGCACGCCACCTGTGCCGCCCCGCTGTTGATCTCCAGGTGCCCGTTCCCCTGCACCGTCAAGGTGCGTGCCACAGTCAGGTTCGCCAGCACGCGCAGGCGCGCCGAGTTTGCCGCCAGGTTCCCCATCGTCAGCGACCCGATGCTGGTCGGCTGCACCAGCACCACCGTGGCGTCCTTCGCCTCCGCGTCGTCGATCGTCACGTCGTCGTTCGCCCCCGGCACCACGGCGGGGTACCAGTTGTTCGCCGTCGTCCACTGCTGGTCGTTCACAATCCCGGTCCACTTCACCTGTGTCCCAGACGACACGGCCACAATGGCCGCAAGCACTGCGAACGACGTCATCTGCATTGTGTTTTGAGGATGTCTTCGGGTGTGGCTCTGGTCTGCAGGTGGCGGAATGAGTGTGACTGCAGACGCAAATGAAAAGGATGACATGCAATGCGGCGTCAAGGAGCTAGTGTGGATGAGATGGGGTGCTGTTCCGCTCATTATCAACGATACTCCAATCGGTGCACTGTGCACCACCGAGTGTGGCCCGCGGGATCAAGCCCTTCTGTGGGGTGGGGCCAGCGGGTGCGAGACCCGTGTGGCCCCCACCTGAGGAGGGCTGTTGTAGTTTTGAGGGTGTCCCACACACAAGGCCCTTTTCCGCCCATTGGGATTAGCACGGCTGTATGGGTCGGAGAAGGGAAGGGAATAAAGAGAGTAGAGTAGACTAGAGTAGAGTAGAAAAGACAAGACGCCTGAAAAGCAAAAGGAAGCGGACAAAAGGCCCATGGAATACACCTCCAGCCCAGCCCAGCCCAGCAGAAGGGGGAAGGAGGCGAGGCGGGGCGAGGCAGCTGCGCCGCTGTGGCACAACCACCTGCACCTGCACCTGCACCCCACCGCCCCCGCCTGTGGGGCAAAGCAAAGCCAAGCAGGAGGCACATCAGCAGGGCAGCGCATGCAGTTCACTCCCTTGCAGAGGTGGTTTTCGCAGACGGACGCCTCGATCAAGGCCACAAACCTCCCACGTGCACGTGCACCACACACAACGCTGCCACACATTCCTCCTGTCGGGGGTTCCCCCGGAGGTCTCAGCGGCCGCAACGTGGTGGTGCACGGCAGGCGGGCGGTCGGTGCCTTCTCTGTGTTCGTTCGAGTGCTCCCGCTGCGACCCGTCCGAGTAAAGACGGGCTACCTCTCTGGGTGTGTGTGTGTGTGCTTGCTGCGCAAAGAGAGAGACGTTAATGGTAGATGGTACGAAGATGGATGGATCGTAGGGGAAATCGGCAACAGTTTGACCACAAGGCACAGGATGCCTCTGTGGGGCACGGCGTGTCCTCTCCCAGCGACATTCAGGCTCCCAGGCGGGTGCTGCCCACTTGCACTTGTGTCAGAACAAGGCACAACCGGGCAACACAAACGCCAACTGGCTCATCTCGTCTAGGCCGGGAGGACACACACCGCGCCTTGTTGCGGTTCCGGGGATGTGGGGATGCAGGGGATGAAAAGGAAAAAGACTTGGAGTTGCGTTCTTTGTTTGTACGAACGGTGCCTGCTAGTGCATGTGTGCAGATACCGAACGCTGCCACGAGTCTTTTTAGTGCGAAAAGCTAGCTGTTCTTCCAAAAAAGAGGGGCATACAACGCGAAGAGGTGGGGGTAGTCCAGTAGTCCAGTAGTCCACCACCACCCAAAAAAGAACAAACAAAGCAGTGCGGAGAGGTGGGGGGCTACAGAGCTCCCCCGCCCGTCCTGCCCTGCTCTGCCATGCTATTGTCTTTGTGTTTCTGTTTGAAGTTGATTTTGAGAGCAACAAAGAAGCCACGCACAGCTGTCTCCATCACCCAGCCACCCAGTCGCCACACAGCCGGTTGGGGCTCAGCAGCAACATCTGTACCGCAAGGGGCCTCCTCCACGCTCCTACATGACCCAGGTGCGGCACGTGATCTCCTTGCAGCAGCGGCTCGCCTTCCTGCAGATCCCGTACTTCCACATGTGGTCGGAGCACACAGACTCGTCCGTCTGCTCGTAACCGGCCGGGCACGACGGCATGGCCTGGCAGCAGATGGGCGTCTCAGGCTGCTTCACCCTGCAGCGGATCGTGCTGCAGCACAGCGTCGCCTCCTGGCACAGCCCGGCCTTCACGTCGGCCGCCGTGCACGTCGCGTCGCGCGTCGTGTCGGCAGGGCACGTCGGGAACGCCAGGCAGCAGATCTGCTGCGCCTCCGCCTGCACCCCCGCAGCGATGAGGCACGCCGCCGCCAGCAGGATTGTGCGCGATGCGAACATTTTGTAGTTGGTGTTGTGGGTAGTGTTGTGGTCTGGGTGTCCTGCAGGGTGTCGGTGTGCACTCATGCGAGGAGTGTGTTGGTGATCAGTGCAACGGCTGCAGTGCATGGGTCAGCTTGGGGGTGGGCGTGTTGTCACTTCAGCTGCATTGCATTCATCTGCACCTCATGTGCGTGTCGGTCTGTGGCGCTGCAAACAAGACGAGAGGATGAAACATGAAAACTCAAACTGGAAGCAGAAGCACTTCAGGCGAAAGGTGGAACAAGATGTCACATGGGCAAACAAACAGCGAACAGGCACAGCACTGCATGCCGACTTTGTATCGGCAGTGCTGTCTATAGGAAACAAACAACAAAGCGAGGATCTGCCGGAGTCTATAGCAAGAACGGCAACAAGGGTCAGAACCTTCGGAAGTGGGTGAGTGCGTGAGAGCCGGAATGGACGCACCACGTGCACACACATACCCACACACACCGTGACGGTGCGAGTGCGAGCAGCGGGCAAGTGTGGTACAAACCAGTTCTGCAGTCTCAGCCTGTCGGGCGAGGGCATTACGCCTAGGCCGCTGTGTTCAGATTCGTACTTTCGTTTCAGTTCATTCAGCGAGACAAGACAACACAAGAACAAGGAAGCCGCATGTGTGTTGTGTGAGACACACACACACAGTGGTGGTTGTCAGGCGAGTTGAACACATGAAGAAGAAGAAGAAGGAGAAGAAGGAGGGGAAGATGCATCGGATTGTGGAGTGGATTGATGTGCAGCACCATCAGAAACGAGACTTGCCACACTGTGATCAGGTCACATCAGATCACATGCCAAGCTCCTGGACATGGCGCCAGGCAGCAAGGTAGTGGGTGTTGAACTGCTGGCGGTTCTGGGCGAACTGGCGCACAATGTTGCGCAGCCGGTTGTCCGCACGCATCACCATGTCGATGGGGAGCATGGTGAAGCGCCCGCCGGGCCCGCCGCGGTACTGCAGGTCCGTCTGGCCCTGCTGGGCTGTGCCGCGGCCCCAGTTCCCGTTCTCCAGGTTGAAGAAGTACTCGTTCCCGAAGACCAGGTTGTTTGCGGTCCACACACCCTCGTTGTTGCTGACCTCTGTGTGCATCCCGCCCATCTGATGTCCTCCCATGAGCGCGGCAGCCTTATGCAAGGCCAGCGCGTCCCTGTCCAGGCTGATGTCGAGGCGCTCAAACACGTCGAAGAAGTGCTGCAGCGTGTCCGGGTGCGGGAAGTTGTCGTTGTTGAAGCGCTTCTGCGGGATGCGCGACGCGTCCCCCACACACAGCCGCCCGGTCTCCGCCGGTGCCGTGAAGTCGCGCCGCCCGGGCCGCCAGAACAGCGACGGGGACCCCATGTACTCGTGCGCCACGTTCCCGGCCAGCTGGTACAGGTCTGCGTACGTGATGAAGGGGTGTGCACGCTTCACCGCCTCCAGCGGGTCCGTCACAAGCGACATGATCGTGTTGTCCGGGATCCGGTTCTCGGGGGCCGTGCGCAGGCACCCCCCCGACAGGGCCGCCCACAGGGCGTGCAGACGCGTCGTACGTCGTCACCGCGTGGAACGCCATCCGCACAAACAGCGGCCGCAGCTCTTCGGGGCTCGACTCGATCAGCTGCCCGATCGACTGCACCACGGGCTGGTACCGTGCACGTGCAGACGCGAGGATCGCCCGACCCGGCTGTGTCCTGGGCGGCCCGCTCTGTGCGGGTGTGGGTGCCGTGGGTGGCGGCACGGGCACAGGTGCAGGTGCAGGCGCTGGTGCTGGTGCAGGTGCCCCGCCACCGCCCCTGCCACCACGCCCGCCCCTCCCGCCACGTCCACCTCCCGTCACAGGTGGCACAGGCACAGGCGCCGGTGCCGGTGCAGGTGGAGGCTGAGGGACTGGTGCAGGAGCGGGTGCCGGTGCTGGTGCCCCACCACCACCACGACCACCACCGCCACCGCCACCCCGGCCTCCGCGCCCACCACGCTGTGCCTGCACACCAGTCAGCTGCACGGCAAGCAGCGCCACCAGCACCACAGCGGTAGACCTCATTCTCAGTGAGTTGCAAACAATCTGCGGCAGTGTGATGAGGTGTGGTGTGGTGTGGAGGGGTACAGGGTACAGGTGGGCACACCCAACTGGTGCCTCTGATGTGGGGGTGGCACCAGGGTGAACAGCAGTGGAGATGTGGTGCAGGGCGAGGGTGTGCGTCAACACCTGAGTCAAGCTGGGTGCTGGGGGAGTGGGGTGCTTCCAAGGACATGTCATTCCAGATACGGTTGCCTTTATCCCTTCACCTGGGGAACGGCAAGAAGTGGCTGAAAGACAACCAACTACATGGGCAGGGGTGGTGGTGTTGTGGATGCGGGGCTGTGAGTGAGTGGCCTTGTGTGTCAGCCACCCACGGCAGCTTGTGGCAGGATGTAAAAACTGTGCCACGTCCGCTGACAGTAAAGGCAGAGAACAGACACAACGAACGGAACTCACGCACGCAGGACAAAGAAGAGAACGGGGCAACCAACCCCACCGTGTGAACCTGTGCGCACGACTGGATGCTGATCTGCGGAATGGTGCAGAGAGGAACACTCCTGAGGGGAGAGGTGGTGTGCACAGAACACGCATGTCGGTTGCCCCAACAAGGAAGCGCAAGAGTTATAGTGAAAACGTCAATAATATGTCATCTGGTACACAGTCAAGTGTAGCAGATCGTGGAGAGGGAGACAGAGAAAGAGGCAGAAGGGGACACACCCTGTACACACCACAGCCACAGCACACTCACAGTTGGTGGGCAGCGGGGTCGCTTGCTTTTGTGTGCCTTGTGTGTCGGTCCCTCCGCTGGGGCAGCGACACTGCCCTTTTCGGTCTATGACGAGAGCGGGACAAACACACACGCACACAGGCAAAGCCACCTGCCGCCCCAACCACACACTCACTGCTGCTGTCTCAAGTCTCAAGTCCCTTCACTCCCTGCGAGCAAACAGCTGTGCGATGCGTGCTGCGGGGAGTGCTGTGCGGTACACCCGCACCTCGTCCATGTGCCCCACGAACTTCGCGTTGCTTCCGAGCCACGCCACACCGCCCAGGCGCGTGTAGAAGCCCTGCTCGAACGCCCCGCCCACCCCGGAGATGCCGGCAGTCGACACGGCCCGCCCGTCCACGTAGTTTGTCGCGGTGTTGGTGGAGCGCGACACGACAGCTGCCACGTGGTGCCATGCCCCGTCATCGATGGCAGGGCCCTGTGAGGCGACGGTGACCCTGCGCCCCCCCGTGCCGTACACAACAGTGGTGAAGGACTTGCCGGGCCCGCCCGTCAGCAGCGTCAGCCCCATGGTATATTGGGGCGCCCGGCGTTGGAGAAGATCGGCATCTTGTCCGTGGTGGGCGCTGCCACCTTCACCCACATGCACACGGTGATGTCGTCCAGCCCGAAGAGGAGGAAGTCCGGCATCGGGGACATCTGTACAGACAGGTGCCCGTCGCCCCACTTCTTCGGGGTGCCCGACAGCACCGCACACTTGCCCGACACCCCGCGTGCCTCCCCCACAGACACCCCCGTCGGGTCGGCGTACGCCTGCACCCTCCTGGTCGAGTCGTACACGATGGAGGGGGACGACGGCGACGACCTGTCCGCCACCACACCCGCCTCCTCGAATGCGTAGTGCACAATCAGCTTCTCGTCCGACGCGGTCTTCGTCTCCACCCAGACTTCGACGACCGCAGGGTTCCCCACCACCCCCGCCCTGTCTGCCACGGTGTACGTGAAGGTGTCGAGCCCGACAAACCCTGCAGCAGGGCGGTACGTGAACCCGCCGTCGCTGCGCAGTACCAGGTTCCCGTGCGACGGCCTGGCCACCACCTGTGCCCTGCCCTTGCCCACGCCCCGGTCGTTCGCAAGCACGCCCTCACGTCCCGCAACCTGCAGCGTCCTGCCCTGTGTCCCCACATACACATCCTTGAAGGCACCCGCCCGCCCAAGAAACGGCAGCATTGCCTGCCCCGCACGCCGCCCGATCGTGGCCATCGACGGGCTGTCGTAGTGGAAGTAGTTGTACAGGTCGCCCGACACAACCCAGTCGGCATGCGCGTCCTCTGTCGCCACCTTCGCCTGCGCAGCCCTGATGATGTCCCCACGCACACCCTGGTTGTCGTTCCCCTGCACCACCACGACAGGCAGGTCCGCCACCCCCAGGTCCCGCCGCACAGACGCAATCAGCTCCACCAGCGCCGCCTCGTACCCGTTCGCGTTCGCGTCGGAGAAGGCGTCGTTGTACCCCTGGAACCACACAAACCCCGACACCACATGCTCCCTCGGCACGTCGCGCGACAGGAACTGCTTGAACCCTGCAATGGCCTGCTTGTACAGGTTGCCGTCCTTCCCGCGCGGGGCCCAGTGGTCCTCGTTCGCAATCTGGGTCCCTCCCTTCGCAGCCTTGAAGAGGTACACATCCTCCGCGAAGGTGTCCCCGAGCACGTGCCCGAACCCCAGCTCCGGGCCGAACGCCCTCCCGTACTGAGGGGCGAGGCGCCCTGTTCCCCTGCGCACCTCGATGATCGACTTGGCGAACACGTCGTCCCTGGTCTCCAGCAGCTTCGGTTCAAAGATCTTGAGGTCAGACACCCGCCCGTGCCCCACCATGTTCGACTGACCCGCCATCAGGAACACGCGTGCACGGCCCGCTGCCGGCGGGGTGGGTGGTGATGGCGATGGTGCCGGTGCTGGCGTCCGCACAGGGGCCGGTGGGCGCGTACGCGGTGCGCGTGTCGGCGCAGGTGGGGTTGGGGGCGCCCGTGTGGGTGCAGGAGCCCCACCCGCCTTCCTCGGGGCCAGCAGGTACTCGTACGTGTAGGCCTTGAAACCGGTGAACATTGTTGAAGGTGTGTTGGCCACAACCAGGTACAGCTTCTCCCCTGCGGCAGCACGCACCCGCACCGTCACAGCCACACCCGCCTTCGTGACCGGCAGCTTGTGGTACCTCCGCTTCCCCGTCTGCGTGTTGTGCACCACTGCCTGTGCACGAAACTCAGAGTACGCCGGGTTGCGTGTCGACGGCTTCATCCCAACCTCGTACGTGGTGGCTGCGGTCACGTCCACCTCGTACGCGTTGTACGCCCAGTCCCCGATCTTGTAGCGATCCGGCACAGCCACCCACCTCGTGCCTGCCCCGCGCACCCCGTAGAACTCTGCGATCTTGTTGTCCACCTCCGAGTCAGGGATCGGCTTGTCCGCCTTCCGGTTGTTCCTGTCCATGCGGCGGAAGGACCCCAGCTCTGACGCACGGAACGTCTCCTCGTAGTCCATGTCCCACGTCGTCACACGTGCCGCGAAGTCGCTGAACACGTCGCGCATGTCGAACCCGGCCTCCCGCAGCGCGTTGTACATCCCCTCTGCAGGGGCACCGCTGGTCGGGGCCAGCCCGAGCACCCTGCGGTTGTACACCTTCCCGATGAAGAAGTCGTCCCCCAGCACGTGGTGCGTGACGTACCACTCCCAGATGGCAGCCCCGTACTGGTGACCCCCCTTCGCGTTGTCGATGATCCCGTCCTCAAATACAGAGCTCTGCGTGGTCCACAGCGCCAGCTGCGGCTGCAGCGTGTACATCCCGAGGATTGTGTCGTATGCGGTCGGCTTCTGCGAGAACGCCCCCCACGATGCAGTCGACTCGGCCAGGAACTTCGTGGACCCCCTGACGCGCGCCTGGTACGCGTGGAAGTTCTCGTGCAGCACGTACTGGTTCCACGGCTTCGCAAAGGTGAACTTGCTGACCCACGACTTGCGATACCCCGCCGTCAGCAGCAGGTCGCGCGGTTTGGCAAGCTCCGCACACAGCGCCCCCTGCACGTACATCCCGGTCTCCAGCACGTTGTGCTCCCACACCATGTCATGCCCGGACAACTGGTAGTCGAGACTCTCCTGCGTCGTGTCCGTCACCCCGGCAGGCCAGTACATGCAGTAGTACACCCCACACATGTAGTTCGGGTACCCTGCGTCCCGCACCTCCATGCTGAGCCCGCTGTCGCAGTCGTCCCCGAGGTCCGCAATCTCGCGCCCCGCCAGCGCCCTCTCGTACACACGCACGTCCCACACCTTCCCGAGGTAGCGCCCGACTGTCAGCGAGCCACCCAGCATCAGTGCGGCGGCCCGCCCGAGGGCGCGCTCCGTGCGGCGCCCGTTCACAAACGTGGCCAAGCTGCCGCGGCTCGAGAGCTGAACAACAACATGGTTGCAGCGCCGGTGGTTCAAGGGCTGTGCCGTGTTCACCACCGTCATCCCACCCACCGTCACGGAGAGCTTCCCGCCCGCCAACACCGTCAGCGGCCCGAAGGTCAGCACCACCCCGCTTTGCCCGAGCGCCTTCGGCATCAGCTTGAACGACAGCGTCATCGCCGGCCTCACCGTCCGCCTCTGGAAGTCCACCCGCACCACCTTGTCCGCCATGTCCACCGCGCTCTCGTAGGGGAACGTGTCTGCGCTCCGGTCGTTTGCCAGCAGCTCCGCCGTCACGGGGTGCTGGTTCTCCGACAGGTCCTCGTAGGCAAACTGCAGCGGCACGAATGCGAACAGCCCGTCGAACGGCCCCTTCTTCTTCGCGAGCACCTCCAGCGAGCACCGTGCCTCGCAGCGCCCGAAGGAACACATCTCCCCAGCCCCGCACGTCCCGCACGTCACTGTCTTCCCCTTCCCGTCACGGACTGCCCCGCACACGGCCCCCTTCTGCGCACACAGAGCGGCGTCCCCGCGTGCTGGCTGCGGCGGTGCAGGTGCAGGTGTCCGCACAGGTGATGGCGTCCGCGGAGGGGTGGGTGCGGGTGTACGTGGCGCGCGTGTCGGTGCAGGTGGGGTGGGGGGGGACTGTGTGCGTGGCACAGGTGTCGGTGCACGGATCGGCGGCCCCTTGATGCACGGGGCTGCAACCTCAGCCACGTCGGTGACGGCATGGTCTGCGAAGCTGACGTGGTCGATGAAATACTCACCCCCGCGTGCGAACGGTGACCCGCCCAGGTGGAACTCCCCGATGGCCATGCCCCCGTACCTCGACTTCTGCCGCAGGTGCATCGCCACCCGCCTCGTCAGCACAACCTTCCCGTCCACCCACAGCCGCAGCTTCGTCTCTGCCGCCGTGTACGTCAGCACGACGTGCGCCCACACCCCGCGTCGCAGGGCCGTCCTGCTCCGCAACCCCAGTGCCGGGGTGTGCACCCCAACCCGCCCCGCACCGTCCACCGACACCCACGCACCCCAGTGGCCTGCACGTCGCCACCTGTCCGTCCAGCCAATTGCGAACAGCGCCCTCTTCCCCAGACGCACCGGCTTCACGTACCCGGCGATGGTGAAGTCCGTCTTCCCCGTGGGTGCCCCGTTCGATGCCTGCAGGCTGATGAAGTCGCGCGGCTTGACGTGGTATGACCTCCCGCACACCGCGTTGCTGCCGCTCCCGAGGGCGATCCGCTTCCTCGAGCTCGTCCGCCGGTACGTGTCCTCCACTGCTGGCCCGTCCAGCGTGTACTGCGAGTAGATGCGACCCTCTGCCGCCCCCACACAGAGCAAGGCCACGCCCAACAGCTGCAGCACGATCTGCGGATGCCGCATGCCGCTGTGCATCGTGAGGCGGAAAGGGCGTGGGAGGCGGTCCCAGAAGGGTTGTGGGGATGGTACTCCTTCCTGTGGCGGTGTGAGTGTGCTGTGGTGCGCTTGGTGGTCCATGCAACAGTGACAGCATTGCAACCTTCGTGAGGCACGACGGGGAACAAACAGAGTCGTCCACAATACCTCCCAGACTGTTGTGCTGGAGTGCAGGCCCACCAAACCTGTGCTGACCAAAAGGCTGCCTGACTCTCATCATCTCCTGCAAAAGCAACTCATCGGCGATACAAATACACGCAACTCCTCCTGCCTCTATGCGTGTGCCGGTGACACCCTATATAGTTTCGTCAGCACCTTGACCTTCTTCCGTAACCTTCACGTCGTCCTTCTGACCTTCACGCGGGACCAGTGACGGGGTCTTGTCAGGTGCGTCCCCATACTGATACTGCCTTTCTGCTGACAGGGCAAGTCTCTAAAGTTAGTCTCAAGCAAGCTTTCCCTCCCAACCGCATCCTTGCGGCGTGCCTGCCAACGATGTGGCACACAACACGCCAGGCTCCTGCCCAAGGACCGGAGAGGAGGACCACCCCACCCCGTGCCTCCCCACCTATTGTGCGAAGGGCACTCAACTCGAAGCGAAGGGCAAGAAGGAAAGTCTGCAAGTGGCTCCGGATGAACTGCTGCGTGGGCCAGAGGATGCGCAGCTGCTCGAATACGGGGCAGAACTTGCAGGGAAGAAGCAAAGCCGAGGCAAGTGGTCTGTACAGAGGAGGGTGTGTTAGACAGTCTGCAGGAAGACCTCTCGCACCGGTCTTAGGATGTGGTGTTGGGATTGGCAACGTTGGGGTAACTTCAACTGTGAGACTTCTTGGCTCCCGACGACCCTCATGACTTTCCAGTTTGCCTAGCTGGAAATGCAACCAACTCCCGCGCCTGTGAAGGGGTGAGGCACCTCAGTCGGCGCGACTCCTCTCGTTGCGGACAGCCTTGCCGCAGCAGGCGGAGGGGAGTGGCACAAGTCAGGAACAAGGCCGGCCCGACACATTCAATACGGCTCTGCGGTGAGGAAGGGGGAGACCTGCCTGATGAAGGCGTTGAGCGCCCGCAGCTGCTGCGGGCCCACAGGCTCCTGCAGGTCCACCACAGCCTGCAGCGGGCGGTCCTGCTGCACTGCCACATGTGCCACACCCACACAGGGGGACAGCATGCCCTTCACCCTGGCGGCTGTTGCACCGTCGAAGCCACACAGCGGGGATATCAGCAGCCTGCGCACATCCGTCCGCTCGCACTGAGGCGGGTGACGCACTGCCGGCGCGATGCGTGCGGGTGCGGGTGCGTGTGCCTCCCCAGCAGCAGGGCACGCTGGCAGGTTGTGCACGATCTTCACAGCCTCCGCCAGGTCGCGCAGCGCAGCCAGCATGTGCGCACGCTGCGGCCCCGGCGGCACAGGGATGCGCACCGCCTTGCCGATGCCCGGCATCTCGATGCGGTCGCCCCCGCCGTAGCGCAGCTCGCGCACCACCTGCGGGGCGTCTGTGTTCTTCTGGTAGGCCAGCGCCTTGGGGATGGAGGGGTGCTGGGCAAACTCCACCTCGTTCGCCTCGAAGAGATTGTTCACATTCACCCAGCACAGCACGGTGCGCCTCCCGCCCCCCCGCACGCGGAACCGCGACTCGGCACCCCGACCCGGCAGCACGCACACCTCGTCCGCCAGCATGCTGCCCTGCCCGTCGGGACGGGCCACAAAGGACACGGCGTCGCCCACCGACGGCATTTCCCTCCGCCGCCCCGTGAAGTTCCTGATGTGGCAGGCGACAGGGCCGAGATGCACCGCCGGGTCGCCGCCCCGCCCCCCCGCCAGCATGGGGGGGAGGGCGGGCACCACGAGCCCTGCGTTGCCCCGCCACGCCGCGACGACGCCGTTCACACGCTGCTTCGCGTCGGGCGGCAGCACGCGGTACAGAGGCCCCTCTGCGGTCATCAGCTCGATGTGCAGACGCATGCCGGGCGACACACCTGCACGCAGTGCCTGCAACCCTGCACGCACACGCAGCACCACACCGTTCTTGTCCAGCACCACCTCATCCTTCCGCACCAGGACACACCCGTCTGCCACTGCCTGCTCCTCTGGGCTGAGCGGCCTCGGCGGGGGTGGCGGTGGCTGTGCGGCTTTCGGTTCCGGCACCGGCTCCGGTTCAGCTGCGTCCCAGCAATCGATCCATTCCGTCGGCTCCGGGACCTCCACGGGTGGAACCTCCACAGAGGCAGGCTCGATGACCACGCTGGCCAGCAGGGCCTGCTCCTCCTTCTCGTTCTGCGGCAGGCACTGCGCCACCAGGTATGCTGCCGTCTTGTGCGCAGCCTTGCAGGCCCACTGCAGCCCTGTCCGGTTGCTGTGCGTGAGGGCGTCGCGAAGCAGATGACTAGTGACGGACCTGTACAGCTCTGAGGCAACACCCGTGTCCAACGCTGTGTCTGGGAGCACCACACTGCAGTCCATCAGCTTGCACTGGCGTGCAAGGTTGCGCACCTGCTGGTGCACTGCCGCGTCCGCAAAAGCGCGGCTGTGGTGCTCCGGGCTGAGCGACAGCGGGAGGAAGCTGTCGAACCCCTTCGTGTTGTCGACGCTGCGGCGCACCCCCCCCTGGAAGGCGGTGAGGGACAGCGCCTCAGCAGGGGTGTGCAGGACCTGCCCCTTGTGCCACTGCACCCCGAGCCCGATGACGGCACCCTTTGTACGGGCAGACACGCCTGTGGCGTAGCACCGCTCCTGCGGGTCCACATCCTCGTCGAGCGACTCGGAGTCGCACGACCGTGCGTCCTCTTCACCCTCGTCCTCCATGCCGCTGCGGGACGACGTGCTCACAGGCGCAGAGGGTGCGGGGGAGCGCTCCACAGCCGTCACCACCGACGCGTCAGACTCCTGCGGGGCAGGCTCCCAGTCGGGGATCTCCGGGAAGGGCTCGTCGTAGGTGTGCCCGCACGTGCACTTCAGGTTGCGTGCACTCTCCTTCGTCGCCTCCACCGCAGACTCCGAATCACACAGGAATTCTGTCTCGCACAGTGCGCTCTGCACCTGCAGCAGCACAGTCTCCAGCGTGCACGCTGCCGTCCATCCGCCTGCACTGGTGGTCGCCCAGTCCTCGTGTTGGTCCAGGAAGTTCGAGAAGATGTTCATGCAGATCGTCATCCGCCCCTTGGCATCCCTGTCGGCCGAACCGCCGACGTACGAGATCTCCGTCACGAATGCGGCTGCAGGCGACCCCACCGGGTAGTTGGGCGGCAGGTCCAGCACGAAGTGGAGCGGCACGCCCGCGTAGGGCGTGCCCTCCGCCCCCACCACGTTGCAGTGGATCTCACGCATGTTGCCGTCGTCCCCGATCCCCGCAGACGCACTCGACAGGGGCTGCTTGGACAGCGCACGCAGCTGCCGCATCACCGCACGCTGCAGCATGGCAGTGTCAGCCATGTGTGCCGAGGGAGCAGGGCACGCGAGAGGGAGAGGGGGAGGGGGGTGGGTGTGTGGAGGGAAAGTCGTGTGTGTGTTGCTTTCAGGGCAGTGCCCTGTGGGGGGATGGGGTGGTGGTGGTGGTGTGCTGCAGAGATCCTGATGCAGTGGCAACAGCAATAGCAATGACAAGCGCAGGGAACAGGCATGGGGACAACAGCCTTCAGGAGTCGTGTTGCACTGACCCGATGCTACGGGGGATGCACGGCGCCTACCACGGCACTGCAGGTAGCGCAATGCCGTGCTGAGGCGGATGGTCGATGGATGCGTCAGAAGAGGAAGCGCACTGCCACCTACAGGGTGCACCAGCCTGACCCACAAGCCACGTAGCGCAGCTGCAGGCACACACCAGTGCCACCCAGAGGGACGTTGGCCACACAAACAAGTCTGCTGCTCTGCTCCTGCTGTGTGTGGCCCTGTGCCGGGAAGAAAGAAAGCGAAGTGGTAACAGTATTGTGAAGATTGTGCATCTGGCCTGCGGGACGGGAACCCACCCTTCCTCCCAATGCGCACACCAGACAGGGGAACACCTCGTAGTGCAGTCAGCAGGCTAGCGGCACAGCAGCACCGTGCATAGAGCACGGCTGGTGCGATGTGACTGGCAACCTGCTGCAGCAGAGGTTTGTGAACAGTTAACATGACGCTACATGGTGTGTGCCGGATGATTGTGCACACCCACACACGCCCAACCTCTCGGGCGGGATGCCTCGAGTGGTTTAGGTTGAAATTAGTGAATTAGTGCATTCATGCATTAGTGAAGTAGAAAAGCAGGCACTGCACGGTGGTCAAGGAGAGTCTCCGCCTTGCCAACACTCCTCCCACAAGGGAGCCACCGTGCTGTGCGGTGAGGGTGAATGGAAGTTGGGATGGAAAAGGGAAAGGGGAAAAGAGAAAAGGGAAAAAGGAAAACGGGCAATGGAACTGTCCACATGGGGGTCTTCGCCGCGGTGCCGAAAACGGTGCGTTTTCCTTTGTTGTTGTAGCGACGATAGGGCGACCCCCAATGGCAACAAGAACAAATACCCTACATGCGGTGCGAACAGCACATCCACATGAAACAGTTGGACACAATGAATGAAGGTCGGTCGTCATTCCACACGCAATCAAATCAGAACGACGATTTTCAAACGCAAGTTGGCACCAGCCACAGAGCACAAGCAACACAGCACACACAGGGGCACGTCAAATCCGTTCGTTATTCATGTTGCCCTCACGAGAGGGGGAGCCCCGTGTGTGTGCTGTGATGTTCGCCCATTGCCACTGCCAATGCATTTGACGACGCGCAGTGCAGTGCAGCGTAGTGCACAAGTAGAGAATGTTGAAAGGTTTGGGGAGGGGAGGGAGGGGAGAGGCACATAAAAGGCGAGAGATGCGTGACAAAGTAAATATGCCAGCATCTGAGTTGACGTTTTGTATTCCGCATGTTGGCAACCGTGCTGCATCATGTAACAGGCACCCGCATCACGTGACGTTTTGCTTGTTTTCGTTTGCATCTGCGGCAAGGTGCGGCAGATGAACAGTCCCACCCGAAGGTGCTTGGTCTACAGCACCTCCGCAGTCGCGGACGGCAGCACAAGCTGCACCAGGTGCGGGTACACGTTGCGCGCAATACGGTGCGCATCAGAAGAGTGCAGGGCGGTGTTGACCTCAACAGTCAGAACCTGGCGACCAACCTCATCAGCTTCAGCTGACTGGACGTGTGCGTGGCGGCCGTCATCCTTCTTGCCCTTCTTCTCGAGACAGGCCCCACACTCCACAGACTGCCCCCAGAACCCATGCCACGACACCGTCTCCTTGCAGACCTGCACGCACAGAGCGCCGTGCCCGCCGAGCAAGTCCGACAGCCCGTGCACCAAGAAGCCCAGCTCGTGGAGCAGGTCATCACGCACCACACCCTGCACCGCAATGCGGAACACAATGGCGTGGTTCTGGCCGGTCGTGGGCGGGCGCGGGGACCCGCCCACCGGGTTGCCCCCACTCACCACCACCTGCCCGTCCACCCAGATGGTCTGCATGTTGCGGTCGTCCCCCTCGTAGAAGAACTTCCCGAACATGTCTGCAAGGGTGTTGGCAGGGCCGAAGCTCCCCGCGTCCTCGTTCACGCTGAAGGACATGATGCTCGCCTCGGCCGTCACGTCCACCGCAATCGCGTCGAACTGGTAGCCGGGGGCGAGCTTCCCGACCCTGTTCTCCAGCCCAACCAGCTTCGCCCCGCCCTGGGTGGCGAGCCACAGGGCCCCGTAGTGCTGGAAGTAGCGCCACTCCTCCGTCCTGTTGTTCTGGAACCACTTCGTCTTGGAGGCGATGACGGCCCCCCTCATCGTCTCCAGCATGCTCGAGGTGTAGCCGCCCGACACGTCCGACCCCAGCCCCACAGTCATCCCGATGTTGGTGTAGTGGCGGATGGGGGCGATCCCGGAGTCGAGGGCGTAGTTGGACAGCGGGCAGTGCGAACACCCGACACCCTTCGCCGCGAGGATCAGCTCGTTCTCCTCGTCCGTGTTGTGGATGCAGTGCCCCAGGATCGTGTTGGGGACGTCGAACAGCCCTGCGTCCTTGTACACGCCTGCGTACGACGAGCTGTTGGAGAACATCTCGGCCACAAGGTCGATCTCCCCGCGGCTCTCGTCGATGTGCGTCTGCACAGGCAGGTTGTACTTGCGCGACAGCCCCCCGACCAGCGTCATCAGCTCCATGCTGGTCCCCACGGCGAAGCGCGGGGTGATGGCCGGCGTCACCAGCGCCCCCCTCTGCCCCCTGCTCTTGCGCAGCGCCATCATGTCGAGGATCCACTGCTCCGTCTGCAGAAAAGAGGTGCGCGTGTCCTCGTCCAGCGTCGTGTTGATCAGCGTGTCCGAGTTCACCTTCCCGACCAGCCCGCGCTGCCCCAGCTCCATCATCGTCTCCGCAAGCACCAGCGTTGCGGGGGTGTGGATCGTCCCCATGTACGCCGCAGTCGTGGTCCCCTGCTTCAGTGTCTTCTGCACAGTGCGCCGGTACGCCTGCACCACCTTCTCGTTTGTCGCGTCGATGAACTGCTCCTCCAACGGGAACGTGTACTTCTGCAGCCACGGCAGGAGCTCCAGGTCGTACCCCAACCCGACGTTGTAGAACTGGGGGGCGTGCACGTGCGTGTCGATGAACCCCGGCATCACAAACGTGAACCTGCTGGGCGGCGTTGACGCCACGGCACGCGCAAACCTGTACTGCGCCTGCAGCTCCTGCACCTTTGCAGCATCCGTCGCAGCCTCGATGAACATGATGGTCCCGTTGGGTGCAACACCCACAAGCTGGTCCTCCTGCACCTCCAGCTCGTCCAGGCTCTTTGCCTGCACAAGGTTCACACGGTACGTCTCCACCGTCACCCGACCACCTGCCGCACACCCGGCGGCAAGCAGCCCCAGCAACAGGCAGCCTCTCTGCAGCATTTCGTGTGTCTTTCGTTGCTTGCTCTTACCCTTGTGCAGAATCTGTTCAGTGCGGTGCGGTGTGTGGTGTGATATGCAAGGGTGCGAGACGTCTGGTGTGAGGGACACACAAATACGCAAATGGGATCATCAGAAGCACAGGTGGTGGGAAGGCCTGGGGGTGGGGCAGCACTGCAGGTGTTGGCATCCGAACATCAATTCCTCTCGACAGCCACGAGTGGAGAGGCTGCAGCTAGGCTGCAGCATCAGCTCGAGGAAGTGGGGAAGTGATGTCGGTAGGTACGTCGGGATACGGTATCAGGGACAAGGGTGTGAAGGATGCTGTGAGGGGTTGCAGCTGTGTGGATGCGGCACGGCTTGCTGTTGTGCGGCAGGACGCACACCTCCGAGGTGCACGGCCCGCCCTCATGCCGTCCCTCTGCCACACAACCACGCGCCCGCCCACCCCTGCTTGCCCCCTGGCGTTCCCGCATGCGAAAAATCACCCACTGTGCGATACGTCGTGCTAGTCGACAATAGGATCGACACACACGTCAGCGGCAGTGGGGAACCAGGCCCAGAGATGGGCCGTCTGTAGGAACAGGGTATGACTCGTTTGGCAGTCCTTGGCTGAATCACCTTGAGGAACAAAGAAGCAACCCTGTGCGATGTAGAAGGCAGAACGTAGAATTGATGGAAAATAGAAAATAGAAACTAGAAAAAGAAAGAAGACAGTTGGATGGCTGCGGGAAGCTGGGGGTACAGTCTGACCTTGGCCGCAGTTGTGAAACTCAACGCAACTGAGTGGAGGATTGTTAACCACTCCACCCCACATCCTTCCCGAGGCAGCTTCAAACACTGCCCCAGTATGTGCGCCACAAACACGTGCAGCTCTCGAGGAAGGTCTGAGCCTGAGCCAGATCCCATGCGCAAGCCACCCCACCATGCCTAGGAAATCACACTGCAGTCGCACGCGAAAGAGACTGCTGATCGACGATAGACAAAGCATGCGTGAGGACGCAGGGAGTCCCGCACGCTGCTGCTGCACACAAAAAGAGGCCGTAGGCCACGAGGCTGTGAGCCTCACATAGAGCGGGGAGGGGCGCGGTGGCGACACCGCAACATAGAGAGTGGGAAGAGGGAGAGAGAGAGGGGTCGAGAGAGGGCCGGGTTCCTGTTGGGAAGCATCGCGTGCTCCGCATGCCGATGCCTCCAAAGAACCATCCATGCACCTCCCGGAATGCGGGTTGCTGCAGGACGGCACTAGGAGGCTCGCATCAGCACAGGGAATCACGCGCACAGCAGCAGGACACAGGAAACAGGCTGGGGTGGCAGGTGCGAGTGTGCACGAAGAAGCACGACGTCATGCAACAACGGCGGACTCAGAGGACCCCAGGGGCAGGGCAGCTGTTCGGGGCACACGCCATCAGGGTGCAGGCAAGGGCGCCGTTGGAACACCTGCACGTGTTGCAGTGGTTGTCCCTCTCGCCCTTGCCGGTCCAGCCGTCAGCCACGATAGTGCCACACTCGAGAGTGCAGGTCTTCTTCGCGGGGCACGAAGTCGTCTCGCAGGCCTTGCGGGTGCAGCCCACAACACCGTTGTTGCAGAAGCAGTCGTTGCAGTCGTTGTAAGACTCGCCCTTTCCGGTCCAGCCGTCAGCCACGATAGTGCCGCACTCGAGAGTGCAGGTCTTCTTCTCAGGGCACGACGTCGTCTCGCAGGCCTTACGGGTGCAGCCCACAACACCGTTGTTGCAGAAGCAGTCGTTGCAGTCGTTGTAGGACTCGCCCTTGCCAGTCCAGCCGTCAGCCACGATAGTGCCACACTCGAGAGTGCAGGTCTTCTTCGCGGGGCACGACGTCGTCTCGCAGGCCTTGCGGGTGCAACCCACAACACCGTTGTTGCAGAAGCAGTCGTTGCAGTCGTTGTAGGACTCGCCCTTTCCGGTCCAGCCGTCAGCCACGATAGTGCCGCACTCGAGAGTGCAGGTCTTCTTCTCAGGGCACGACGTCGTCTCGCATGCCTTACGGGTGCAGCCCACAACACCGTTGTTGCAGAAGCAGTCGTTGCAGTCGTTGTAGGACTCGCCCTTGCCAGTCCAGCCGTCAGCCACGATAGTGCCACACTCGAGAGTGCAGGTCTTCTTCGCGGGGCACGACGTCGTCTCGCAGGCCTTGCGGGTGCAACCCACAACACCGTTGTTGCAGAAGCAGTCGTTGCAGTCGTTGTAGGACTCGCCCTTTCCGGTCCAGCCGTCAGCCACGATAGTGCCGCACTCGAGAGCGCAGGTCTTCTTCTCAGGGCACGACGTCGTCTCGCATGCCTTACGGGTGCAGCCCACAACACCGTTGTTGCAGAAGCAGTCGTTGCAGTCGTTGTAGGACTCGCCCTTGCCAGTCCAGCCGTCAGCCACGATAGTGCCACACTCGAGAGTGCAGGTCTTCTTCGCGGGGCACGACGTCGTCTCGCAGGCCTTGCGGGTGCAACCCACAACACCGTTGTTGCAGAAGCAGTCGTTGCAGTCGTTGTAGGACTCGCCCTTTCCGGTCCAGCCGTCAGCCACGATAGTGCCGCACTCGAGAGTGCACGTCTTCTTCTCAGGGCACGACGTCGTCTCGCATGCCTTGCGGGTGCAGCCCACAACACCGTTGTTGCAGAAGCAGTCGTTGCAGTCGTTGTAAGACTCGCCCTTGCCAGTCCAGCCGTCAGCCACGATAGTGCCACACTCGAGAGTGCAGGTCTTCTTCGTGGGGCACGACGTCGTCTCGCAGGCCTTGCGGGTGCAACCCACAACACCGTTGTTGCAGAAGCAGTCGTTGCAGTCGTTGTAGGACTCGCCCTTTCCGGTCCAGCCGTCAGCCACGATAGTGCCGCACTCGAGAGTGCACGTCTTCTTCTCAGGGCACGACGTCGTCTCGCATGCCTTGCGGGTGCAGCCCACAACACCGTTGTTGCAGAAGCAGTCGTTGCAGTCGTTGTAGGACTCGCCCTTGCCAGTCCAGCCGTCAGCCACGATAGTGCCACACTCGAGAGTGCAGGTCTTCTTCGTGGGGCACGACGTCGTCTCGCAGGCCTTGCGGGTGCAACCCACAACACCGTTGTTGCAGAAGCAGTCGTTGCAGTCGTTGTAGGACTCGCCCTTTCCGGTCCAGCCGTCAGCCACGATAGTGCCGCACTCGAGAGTGCAGGTCTTCTTCTCAGGGCACGACGTCGTCTCGCAGGCCTTACGGGTGCAGCCCACAACACCGTTGTTGCAGAAGCAGTCGTTGCAGTCGTTGTAGGACTCGCCCTTTCCGGTCCAGCCGTCAGCCACGATAGTGCCACACTCGAGAGTGCAGGTCTTCTTCGTGGGGCACGACGTCGTCTCGCAGGCCTTGCGGGTGCAACCCACAACACCGTTGTTGCAGAAGCAGTCGTTGCAGTCGTTGTAGGACTCGCCCTTTCCGGTCCAGCCGTCAGCCACGATAGTGCCGCACTCGAGAGTGCACGTCTTCTTCTCAGGGCACGACGTCGTCTCGCATGCCTTGCGGGTGCAGCCCACAACACCGTTGTTGCAGAAGCAGTCGTTGCAGTCGTTGTAGGACTCGCCCTTGCCAGTCCAACCGTCAGCCACGATAGTGCCACACTCGAGAGTGCAGGTCTTCTTCGCGGGGCACGACGTCGTCTCGCAGGCCTTGCGGGTGCAGCCCACAACACCGTTGTTGCAGAAGCAGTCGTTGCAGTCGTTGTAGGACTCGCCCTTGCCAGTCCACCCGTCAGCCACGATAGTGCCGCACTCGAGAGTGCAGGTCTTCTTCTCAGGGCACGACGTCGTCTCGCATGCCTTGCGGGTGCAGCCCACAACACCGTTGTTGCAGAAGCAGTCGTTGCAGTCGTTGTAAGACTCGCCCTTGCCAGTCCAGCCGTCAGCCACGATAGTGCCGCACTCGAGAGTGCAGGTCTTCTTCTCAGGGCACGACGTCGTCTCGCAGGCCTTGCGGGTGCAGCCCACAACACCGTTGTTGCAGAAGCAGTCGTTGCAGTCGTTGTAGGACTCGCCCTTTCCCGTCCAGCCGTCAGCCACGATAGTGCCGCACTCGAGAGTGCAGGTCTTCTTCTCAGGGCACGACGTCGTCTCGCATGCCTTGCGGGTGCAGCCCACAACACCGTTGTTGCAGAAGCAGTCGTTGCAGTCGTTGTAAGACTCGCCCTTGCCAGTCCAGCCGTCAGCCACGATAGTGCCGCACTCGAGAGTGCAGGTCTTCTTCTCAGGGCACGACGTCGTCTCGCAGGCCTTGCGGGTGCAGCCCACAACACCGTTGTTGCAGAAGCAGTCGTTGCAGTCGTTGTAGGACTCGCCCTTGCCAGTCCAACCGTCAGCCACGATAGTGCCACACTCGAGAGTGCAGGTCTTCTTCGCGGGGCACGACGTCGTCTCGCAGGCCTTGCGGGTGCAGCCCACAACACCGTTGTTGCAGAAGCAGTCGTTGCAGTCGTTGTAGGACTCGCCCTTGCCAGTCCAGCCGTCAGCCACGATAGTGCCGCACTCGAGAGTGCAGGTCTTCTTCTCAGGGCACGACGTCGTCTCGCATGCCTTGCGGGTGCAGCCCACAACACCGTTGTTGCAGAAGCAGTCGTTGCAGTCGTTGTAAGACTCGCCCTTGCCAGTCCAGCCGTCAGCCACGATAGTGCCGCACTCGAGAGTGCAGGTCTTCTTCTCAGGGCACGACGTCGTCTCGCAGGCCTTGCGGGTGCAGCCCACAACACCGTTGTTGCAGAAGCAGTCGTTGCAGTCGTTGTAGGACTCGCCCTTTCCCGTCCAGCCGTCAGCCACGATAGTGCCGCACTCGAGAGTGCAGGTCTTCTTCTCAGGGCACGACGTCGTCTCGCATGCCTTGCGGGTGCAGCCCACAACACCGTTGTTGCAGAAGCAGTCGTTGCAGTCGTTGTAAGACTCGCCCTTGCCAGTCCAGCCGTCAGCCACGATAGTGCCGCACTCGAGAGTGCAGGTCTTCTTCTCAGGGCACGACGTCGTCTCGCAGGCCTTGCGGGTGCAGCCCACAACACCGTTGTTGCAGAAGCAGTCGTTGCAGTCGTTGTAGGACTCGCCCTTGCCAGTCCAACCGTCAGCCACGATAGTGCCACACTCGAGAGTGCACGTCTTCTTCGCGGGGCACGACGTCGTCTCGCAGGCCTTGCGGGTGCAGCCCACAACACCGTTGTTGCAGAAGCAGTCGTTGCAGGCGTTGTAGGACTCGCCCTTGCCAGTCCAGCCGTCAGCCACGATAGTGCCGCACTCGAGAGTGCACGTCTTCTTCTCAGGGCACGACGTCGTCTCGCATGCCTTGCGGGTGCAGCCCACAACACCGTTGTTGCAGAAGCAGTCGTTGCAGTCGTTGTAGGACTCGCCCTTGCCAGTCCAACCGTCAGCCACGATAGTGCCACACTCGAGAGTGCACGTCTTCTTCTCAGGGCACGACTTCGTCCGGCATGCCTTACGGCTGCAGCTCACAACACCGTTGTTGCAGAAGCAGTCGTTGCAGTCGTTGTAAGACTCGCCCTTGCCAGTCCAGCCGTCAGCCACGATAGTGCCGCACTCGAGAGTGCACGTCTTCTTCTCAGGGCACGACGTCGTCTCGCAG
This sequence comes from Rhynchopus euleeides, assembly GCA_963210315.1. Classification (NCBI taxonomy): domain Eukaryota; phylum Euglenozoa; class Diplonemea; order Diplonemida; family Diplonemidae; genus Rhynchopus; species Rhynchopus euleeides. The sequence goes on along the minus strand of OY723286.1, from coordinate 1,886,416 downwards.
GCCTTGCGGGTGCAGCCCACAACACCGTTGTTGCAGAAGCAGTCGTTGCAGTCGTTGTAGGACTCGCCCTTGCCAGTCCAACCGTCAGCCACGATAGTGCCACACTCGAGAGTGCACGTCTTCTTCTCAGGGCACGACTTCGTCCGGCATGCCTTACGGCTGCAGCTCACAACACCGTTGTTGCAGAAGCAGTCGTTGCAGTCGTTGTAGGACTCGCCCTTGCCGGTCCAGCCGTCAGCCACGATAGTGCCACACTCGAGAGTGCACGTCTTCTTCTCAGGGCACGACGTCGTCTCGCAGGCCTTGCGGGTGCAGCCCACAACACCGTTGTTGCAGAAGCAGTCGTTGCAGTCGTTGTAAGACTCACCCTTGCCAGTCCAGCCGTCAGCCACGATAGTGCCACACTCGAGAGTGCACGTCTTCTTCTCAGGGCACGACTTCGTCTGGCATGCCTTACGGCTGCAGCTCACAACACCGTTGTTGCAGAAGCAGTCGTTGCAGTCGTTGTAGGACTCGCCCTTGCCAGTCCAGCCGTCAGCCACGATAGTGCCACACTCGAGAGTGCACGACTTTTGCGCCACCGCACCACCTGCTGTGGCTACCAGAATCGCAGCCGCGATAATGTTCAGCATTATGTCGGTCGTGTCAAGGTTGTAATGCAATCACTATCATGTGGGTGGTGTGGTGTCGGTGTGTGCAGTTGAGCAGTGGTCCAGCGGGTGTGGTCCCACCACAATGCTCACAACAGATGCGTGCATCGCTCTTGTCCACATCACAAGGGTGGGGCTGCTATGGGGGGTCGAATGAGGCACACTGTTGCTGTGACAGATGGTTTCTCCGCCTGACGCGGTTCGGACATGGAGTCCGATCGCGAGAACACGGACTGACGTCACACAGTGTCTGGGTGGCCGGCGCCTGGCCAGCCGTCGGGGAAGTACGAAAAGGAGCTGGCTCTCTTGCTGATGCGGAAGAGAACAGATGAAGGGCAAGGAGGCGAAACAAACCCTGCACGTCATGCGCGTCATGAACAGGGGAAGGTGGTTCAAGACAGCGTGCACCCGAGCTAGACACCCACACCGTGGGTGTTGGACCCAAGATTACAAGAGAATTGGGCACACCACGTCGAGCCGTGGCGTGTTTGTATCGAAACACACAGACAGACGGTTTCCACCGGCAACCTGATCACTTGAGGCACGGACAGCATCACTTGCTGAGCACCGACACAACGTCCTTGGCGGTCGCAGTCGCAGACCCTGGGTTCTGCCCCGTCACCAGACGCCCATCCACGACGGACAGCTCGCCCCAGTCCTTGACCGAGACAAACTTCGCCCCGCGCTCCTTCAGCGTCGTCTCCAGCATGAAGGGCATCACCTCCGACTTCGCCACAGCGTCCTCCTCGGTGTTGGTGAACCCGCCCACAAACTTCCCGGCAACCAGGTACTCCCCGGACGACAGCTTCACGTTGACGAGCGCAGCAGGGCCGTGGCACACGGCGGCCACAACACCTCCCTTCTCGTAGATCGCAGTTGCCGCCTTGTTCTGCGCCTCACAGTCGGGGAAGTCCCACATCACCCCGTGCCCGCCCGCGTAGAAGATGGCGTCGTACTTTTTTTTTTTTTTTTTGCGGCAGGCTTCGGCAGCTCTGCGAGTGACACGGTGGCCAGGGACTTCCCCTCCTTCATGTGCTGCTCCTTGAACTTCTGCGACTCGGCGTCCCCAGCGAAGCCCTGCGTGTGGCGGTGCGGGAGTTACAACATCAGTGCGGCACAGCCGTGCATACCTCGAGGCTCGACACGTCGCACCCCGCATCCCCGCCCTTCGGGCTGACAAACACCACGTCGTACCCAGCAGCCTTGAACACGGCGTAGGGGTGCGCCACCTCCGGCAGGTACCACCCGGTCGCCGTCGGCACCACTCCCTCCTTCTTCTGCGCCGCCGTGGCCGGCATCTCCGTGTGCTGCGACACCACAAGCAGGACAGACTTCCCCATCGTTGGTGTGTGTTGTGTTGTGGGTGCGGTGCGGTGAACTGTGTGCGTATGGTGTTGTGTTTGGTGTGTTGGTGGGTGAACACGACAATGAACAGGAACAGGAGTGGAACAGTGTGTACACGCCCTGACACACACCCTGCAGGGCAGACGAGCATCCAGCGTCTAGTGTCTAGCCCAGTCCATTGACCCCGCATCGACGTGTGGCGATTGCGAAGCTGGTTGATTCCAGGCACTCCATCCGGTGCATGTGTTTGGAGTGCAGCCTATCTCCCCGACCAGTTCAACTGCCTCCCGCACAGGGACTGCGGGTCGGTGCAGCAGGGGCAGAGCGATGGAGGGGTGGCGCCTCAAGGCACAGTGCTGCATGCATCCAGATGCCAGCACACCGCTGTCTCGGACGTGTGTAAGTACGACAAGACCGATCATTCGGACACAAGCCGTGACTCTAGGACACCCCTTGCAATATCTCCAACTCAACTCAACTCAACTCAGCAGCAACACACACACACAGCTGCAACCTCATGACAAGCAAGTGCCAGATCTCCGGGGCAACGGAGGGAGGTGTGGGTGTGCTGGCCTTCCTTCGTCCGAGGTGAGGGTGCCTGGCTCCTGCAGTGTTGTCTTCGCTTGTCTTGTCTTGTGTGTGTGGCGTCATACGATAATGCTGCACCTGGTGGTGTATATAACACATCGAAGGCGTTGCTGTCCCACAACCGCAAATACCAAGACACAGAATCCAGCAATTGGGCAACAGGAGGGAGGTGGGGTGAGCCTGCCTTCCTTGGTCTCATCATATTCATCATCATCACCATGACCTCTTCAGGCCCTCCCGTGTCCCGACATAGGAACGGGAAAGGCACAGCGTTGGGCGGCAGAAGGCATGCGGCACGATCAGTATCGCCACATGGCTCCCTCTGTGGATGCGAAAGAGAAGAATCGAAAACAAAAGCAGACAACGGCAGCACCGTCACGGCAAGACGCAAGAGGCTGGTGCAGGGAAGCCTGCATCCCGCCGAACTGTCCAGGCGCGCGGTGTGCTTGTCTGGCTGTGTCGTTGCTGCTGCCTCAGAATTGAGCACGAGGAGGAAAGGCAGGGAAATGAAGTGACGCGAAAGGCATCAACAAACAAACGAATATTCAAAACATAAAAACAACACCGTGCGGCAGTGCCGCAACACAGGGCATTGCATTCGCTCTGCTGCACCCGAACTACAGGCACCCACACGGCGACTCGCCTCACACCTCAGAAGCCAGACAACAGACAGCTCACTGCTTCCAGGCGAAGCCACGAGCCTGGAAGGCGTTGCCGGTGCTCGAGTCCATGACGATGCACTGGAAGTTGCTGCCCTCGGCAACGACACCCGTATTGGCGGTGACGACAGAGCCCTGCTTGAACTGGAGGGAGCCGGAGGCAGCCACCTGGCGCGTCGAGTTGACCGTGACGGCCGCCCCGTCGAACACCTTCGCCGCCTGCGTCCCGAAGTTGGCGTACCCGTCCACCTGATACGCCCCTGCGATCCCGCCAGCCAGGAAGGCCAACTCACCCTTGACGGACACCTTCGGGCACGCCACCTGTGCCGCCCCGCTGTTGATCTCCAGGTGCCCGTTCCCCTGCACCGTCAAGGTGCGTGCCACAGTCAGGTTCGCCAGCACGCGCAGGCGCGCCGAGTTTGCCGCCAGGTTCCCCATCGTCAGCGACCCGATGCTGGTCGGCTGCACCAGCACCACCGTGGCGTCCTTCGCCTCCGCGTCGTCGATCGTCACGTCGTCGTTCGCCCCCGGCACCACGGCGGGGTACCAGTTGTTCGCCGTCGTCCACTGCTGGTCGTTCACAATCCCGGTCCACTTCACCTGTGTCCCAGACGACACGGCCACAATGGCCGCAAGCACTGCGAACGACGTCATCTGCATTGTGTTTTGAGGATGTCTTCGGGTGTGGCTCTGGTCTGCAGGTGGCGGAATGAGTGTGACTGCAGACGCAAATGAAAAGGATGACATGCAATGCGGCGTCAAGGAGCTAGTGTGGATGAGATGGGGTGCTGTTCCGCTCATTATCAACGATACTCCAATCGGTGCACTGTGCACCACCGAGTGTGGCCCGCGGGATCAAGCCCTTCTGTGGGGTGGGGCCAGCGGGTGCGAGACCCGTGTGGCCCCCACCTGAGGAGGGCTGTTGTAGTTTTGAGGGTGTCCCACACACAAGGCCCTTTTCCGCCCATTGGGATTAGCACGGCTGTATGGGTCGGAGAAGGGAAGGGAATAAAGAGAGTAGAGTAGACTAGAGTAGAGTAGAAAAGACAAGACGCCTGAAAAGCAAAAGGAAGCGGACAAAAGGCCCATGGAATACACCTCCAGCCCAGCCCAGCCCAGCAGAAGGGGGAAGGAGGCGAGGCGGGGCGAGGCAGCTGCGCCGCTGTGGCACAACCACCTGCACCTGCACCTGCACCCCACCGCCCCCGCCTGTGGGGCAAAGCAAAGCCAAGCAGGAGGCACATCAGCAGGGCAGCGCATGCAGTTCACTCCCTTGCAGAGGTGGTTTTCGCAGACGGACGCCTCGATCAAGGCCACAAACCTCCCACGTGCACGTGCACCACACACAACGCTGCCACACATTCCTCCTGTCGGGGGTTCCCCCGGAGGTCTCAGCGGCCGCAACGTGGTGGTGCACGGCAGGCGGGCGGTCGGTGCCTTCTCTGTGTTCGTTCGAGTGCTCCCGCTGCGACCCGTCCGAGTAAAGACGGGCTACCTCTCTGGGTGTGTGTGTGTGTGCTTGCTGCGCAAAGAGAGAGACGTTAATGGTAGATGGTACGAAGATGGATGGATCGTAGGGGAAATCGGCAACAGTTTGACCACAAGGCACAGGATGCCTCTGTGGGGCACGGCGTGTCCTCTCCCAGCGACATTCAGGCTCCCAGGCGGGTGCTGCCCACTTGCACTTGTGTCAGAACAAGGCACAACCGGGCAACACAAACGCCAACTGGCTCATCTCGTCTAGGCCGGGAGGACACACACCGCGCCTTGTTGCGGTTCCGGGGATGTGGGGATGCAGGGGATGAAAAGGAAAAAGACTTGGAGTTGCGTTCTTTGTTTGTACGAACGGTGCCTGCTAGTGCATGTGTGCAGATACCGAACGCTGCCACGAGTCTTTTTAGTGCGAAAAGCTAGCTGTTCTTCCAAAAAAGAGGGGCATACAACGCGAAGAGGTGGGGGTAGTCCAGTAGTCCAGTAGTCCACCACCACCCAAAAAAGAACAAACAAAGCAGTGCGGAGAGGTGGGGGGCTACAGAGCTCCCCCGCCCGTCCTGCCCTGCTCTGCCATGCTATTGTCTTTGTGTTTCTGTTTGAAGTTGATTTTGAGAGCAACAAAGAAGCCACGCACAGCTGTCTCCATCACCCAGCCACCCAGTCGCCACACAGCCGGTTGGGGCTCAGCAGCAACATCTGTACCGCAAGGGGCCTCCTCCACGCTCCTACATGACCCAGGTGCGGCACGTGATCTCCTTGCAGCAGCGGCTCGCCTTCCTGCAGATCCCGTACTTCCACATGTGGTCGGAGCACACAGACTCGTCCGTCTGCTCGTAACCGGCCGGGCACGACGGCATGGCCTGGCAGCAGATGGGCGTCTCAGGCTGCTTCACCCTGCAGCGGATCGTGCTGCAGCACAGCGTCGCCTCCTGGCACAGCCCGGCCTTCACGTCGGCCGCCGTGCACGTCGCGTCGCGCGTCGTGTCGGCAGGGCACGTCGGGAACGCCAGGCAGCAGATCTGCTGCGCCTCCGCCTGCACCCCCGCAGCGATGAGGCACGCCGCCGCCAGCAGGATTGTGCGCGATGCGAACATTTTGTAGTTGGTGTTGTGGGTAGTGTTGTGGTCTGGGTGTCCTGCAGGGTGTCGGTGTGCACTCATGCGAGGAGTGTGTTGGTGATCAGTGCAACGGCTGCAGTGCATGGGTCAGCTTGGGGGTGGGCGTGTTGTCACTTCAGCTGCATTGCATTCATCTGCACCTCATGTGCGTGTCGGTCTGTGGCGCTGCAAACAAGACGAGAGGATGAAACATGAAAACTCAAACTGGAAGCAGAAGCACTTCAGGCGAAAGGTGGAACAAGATGTCACATGGGCAAACAAACAGCGAACAGGCACAGCACTGCATGCCGACTTTGTATCGGCAGTGCTGTCTATAGGAAACAAACAACAAAGCGAGGATCTGCCGGAGTCTATAGCAAGAACGGCAACAAGGGTCAGAACCTTCGGAAGTGGGTGAGTGCGTGAGAGCCGGAATGGACGCACCACGTGCACACACATACCCACACACACCGTGACGGTGCGAGTGCGAGCAGCGGGCAAGTGTGGTACAAACCAGTTCTGCAGTCTCAGCCTGTCGGGCGAGGGCATTACGCCTAGGCCGCTGTGTTCAGATTCGTACTTTCGTTTCAGTTCATTCAGCGAGACAAGACAACACAAGAACAAGGAAGCCGCATGTGTGTTGTGTGAGACACACACACACAGTGGTGGTTGTCAGGCGAGTTGAACACATGAAGAAGAAGAAGAAGGAGAAGAAGGAGGGGAAGATGCATCGGATTGTGGAGTGGATTGATGTGCAGCACCATCAGAAACGAGACTTGCCACACTGTGATCAGGTCACATCAGATCACATGCCAAGCTCCTGGACATGGCGCCAGGCAGCAAGGTAGTGGGTGTTGAACTGCTGGCGGTTCTGGGCGAACTGGCGCACAATGTTGCGCAGCCGGTTGTCCGCACGCATCACCATGTCGATGGGGAGCATGGTGAAGCGCCCGCCGGGCCCGCCGCGGTACTGCAGGTCCGTCTGGCCCTGCTGGGCTGTGCCGCGGCCCCAGTTCCCGTTCTCCAGGTTGAAGAAGTACTCGTTCCCGAAGACCAGGTTGTTTGCGGTCCACACACCCTCGTTGTTGCTGACCTCTGTGTGCATCCCGCCCATCTGATGTCCTCCCATGAGCGCGGCAGCCTTATGCAAGGCCAGCGCGTCCCTGTCCAGGCTGATGTCGAGGCGCTCAAACACGTCGAAGAAGTGCTGCAGCGTGTCCGGGTGCGGGAAGTTGTCGTTGTTGAAGCGCTTCTGCGGGATGCGCGACGCGTCCCCCACACACAGCCGCCCGGTCTCCGCCGGTGCCGTGAAGTCGCGCCGCCCGGGCCGCCAGAACAGCGACGGGGACCCCATGTACTCGTGCGCCACGTTCCCGGCCAGCTGGTACAGGTCTGCGTACGTGATGAAGGGGTGTGCACGCTTCACCGCCTCCAGCGGGTCCGTCACAAGCGACATGATCGTGTTGTCCGGGATCCGGTTCTCGGGGGCCGTGCGCAGGCACCCCCCCGACAGGGCCGCCCACAGGGCGTGCAGACGCGTCGTACGTCGTCACCGCGTGGAACGCCATCCGCACAAACAGCGGCCGCAGCTCTTCGGGGCTCGACTCGATCAGCTGCCCGATCGACTGCACCACGGGCTGGTACCGTGCACGTGCAGACGCGAGGATCGCCCGACCCGGCTGTGTCCTGGGCGGCCCGCTCTGTGCGGGTGTGGGTGCCGTGGGTGGCGGCACGGGCACAGGTGCAGGTGCAGGCGCTGGTGCTGGTGCAGGTGCCCCGCCACCGCCCCTGCCACCACGCCCGCCCCTCCCGCCACGTCCACCTCCCGTCACAGGTGGCACAGGCACAGGCGCCGGTGCCGGTGCAGGTGGAGGCTGAGGGACTGGTGCAGGAGCGGGTGCCGGTGCTGGTGCCCCACCACCACCACGACCACCACCGCCACCGCCACCCCGGCCTCCGCGCCCACCACGCTGTGCCTGCACACCAGTCAGCTGCACGGCAAGCAGCGCCACCAGCACCACAGCGGTAGACCTCATTCTCAGTGAGTTGCAAACAATCTGCGGCAGTGTGATGAGGTGTGGTGTGGTGTGGAGGGGTACAGGGTACAGGTGGGCACACCCAACTGGTGCCTCTGATGTGGGGGTGGCACCAGGGTGAACAGCAGTGGAGATGTGGTGCAGGGCGAGGGTGTGCGTCAACACCTGAGTCAAGCTGGGTGCTGGGGGAGTGGGGTGCTTCCAAGGACATGTCATTCCAGATACGGTTGCCTTTATCCCTTCACCTGGGGAACGGCAAGAAGTGGCTGAAAGACAACCAACTACATGGGCAGGGGTGGTGGTGTTGTGGATGCGGGGCTGTGAGTGAGTGGCCTTGTGTGTCAGCCACCCACGGCAGCTTGTGGCAGGATGTAAAAACTGTGCCACGTCCGCTGACAGTAAAGGCAGAGAACAGACACAACGAACGGAACTCACGCACGCAGGACAAAGAAGAGAACGGGGCAACCAACCCCACCGTGTGAACCTGTGCGCACGACTGGATGCTGATCTGCGGAATGGTGCAGAGAGGAACACTCCTGAGGGGAGAGGTGGTGTGCACAGAACACGCATGTCGGTTGCCCCAACAAGGAAGCGCAAGAGTTATAGTGAAAACGTCAATAATATGTCATCTGGTACACAGTCAAGTGTAGCAGATCGTGGAGAGGGAGACAGAGAAAGAGGCAGAAGGGGACACACCCTGTACACACCACAGCCACAGCACACTCACAGTTGGTGGGCAGCGGGGTCGCTTGCTTTTGTGTGCCTTGTGTGTCGGTCCCTCCGCTGGGGCAGCGACACTGCCCTTTTCGGTCTATGACGAGAGCGGGACAAACACACACGCACACAGGCAAAGCCACCTGCCGCCCCAACCACACACTCACTGCTGCTGTCTCAAGTCTCAAGTCCCTTCACTCCCTGCGAGCAAACAGCTGTGCGATGCGTGCTGCGGGGAGTGCTGTGCGGTACACCCGCACCTCGTCCATGTGCCCCACGAACTTCGCGTTGCTTCCGAGCCACGCCACACCGCCCAGGCGCGTGTAGAAGCCCTGCTCGAACGCCCCGCCCACCCCGGAGATGCCGGCAGTCGACACGGCCCGCCCGTCCACGTAGTTTGTCGCGGTGTTGGTGGAGCGCGACACGACAGCTGCCACGTGGTGCCATGCCCCGTCATCGATGGCAGGGCCCTGTGAGGCGACGGTGACCCTGCGCCCCCCCGTGCCGTACACAACAGTGGTGAAGGACTTGCCGGGCCCGCCCGTCAGCAGCGTCAGCCCCATGGTATATTGGGGCGCCCGGCGTTGGAGAAGATCGGCATCTTGTCCGTGGTGGGCGCTGCCACCTTCACCCACATGCACACGGTGATGTCGTCCAGCCCGAAGAGGAGGAAGTCCGGCATCGGGGACATCTGTACAGACAGGTGCCCGTCGCCCCACTTCTTCGGGGTGCCCGACAGCACCGCACACTTGCCCGACACCCCGCGTGCCTCCCCCACAGACACCCCCGTCGGGTCGGCGTACGCCTGCACCCTCCTGGTCGAGTCGTACACGATGGAGGGGGACGACGGCGACGACCTGTCCGCCACCACACCCGCCTCCTCGAATGCGTAGTGCACAATCAGCTTCTCGTCCGACGCGGTCTTCGTCTCCACCCAGACTTCGACGACCGCAGGGTTCCCCACCACCCCCGCCCTGTCTGCCACGGTGTACGTGAAGGTGTCGAGCCCGACAAACCCTGCAGCAGGGCGGTACGTGAACCCGCCGTCGCTGCGCAGTACCAGGTTCCCGTGCGACGGCCTGGCCACCACCTGTGCCCTGCCCTTGCCCACGCCCCGGTCGTTCGCAAGCACGCCCTCACGTCCCGCAACCTGCAGCGTCCTGCCCTGTGTCCCCACATACACATCCTTGAAGGCACCCGCCCGCCCAAGAAACGGCAGCATTGCCTGCCCCGCACGCCGCCCGATCGTGGCCATCGACGGGCTGTCGTAGTGGAAGTAGTTGTACAGGTCGCCCGACACAACCCAGTCGGCATGCGCGTCCTCTGTCGCCACCTTCGCCTGCGCAGCCCTGATGATGTCCCCACGCACACCCTGGTTGTCGTTCCCCTGCACCACCACGACAGGCAGGTCCGCCACCCCCAGGTCCCGCCGCACAGACGCAATCAGCTCCACCAGCGCCGCCTCGTACCCGTTCGCGTTCGCGTCGGAGAAGGCGTCGTTGTACCCCTGGAACCACACAAACCCCGACACCACATGCTCCCTCGGCACGTCGCGCGACAGGAACTGCTTGAACCCTGCAATGGCCTGCTTGTACAGGTTGCCGTCCTTCCCGCGCGGGGCCCAGTGGTCCTCGTTCGCAATCTGGGTCCCTCCCTTCGCAGCCTTGAAGAGGTACACATCCTCCGCGAAGGTGTCCCCGAGCACGTGCCCGAACCCCAGCTCCGGGCCGAACGCCCTCCCGTACTGAGGGGCGAGGCGCCCTGTTCCCCTGCGCACCTCGATGATCGACTTGGCGAACACGTCGTCCCTGGTCTCCAGCAGCTTCGGTTCAAAGATCTTGAGGTCAGACACCCGCCCGTGCCCCACCATGTTCGACTGACCCGCCATCAGGAACACGCGTGCACGGCCCGCTGCCGGCGGGGTGGGTGGTGATGGCGATGGTGCCGGTGCTGGCGTCCGCACAGGGGCCGGTGGGCGCGTACGCGGTGCGCGTGTCGGCGCAGGTGGGGTTGGGGGCGCCCGTGTGGGTGCAGGAGCCCCACCCGCCTTCCTCGGGGCCAGCAGGTACTCGTACGTGTAGGCCTTGAAACCGGTGAACATTGTTGAAGGTGTGTTGGCCACAACCAGGTACAGCTTCTCCCCTGCGGCAGCACGCACCCGCACCGTCACAGCCACACCCGCCTTCGTGACCGGCAGCTTGTGGTACCTCCGCTTCCCCGTCTGCGTGTTGTGCACCACTGCCTGTGCACGAAACTCAGAGTACGCCGGGTTGCGTGTCGACGGCTTCATCCCAACCTCGTACGTGGTGGCTGCGGTCACGTCCACCTCGTACGCGTTGTACGCCCAGTCCCCGATCTTGTAGCGATCCGGCACAGCCACCCACCTCGTGCCTGCCCCGCGCACCCCGTAGAACTCTGCGATCTTGTTGTCCACCTCCGAGTCAGGGATCGGCTTGTCCGCCTTCCGGTTGTTCCTGTCCATGCGGCGGAAGGACCCCAGCTCTGACGCACGGAACGTCTCCTCGTAGTCCATGTCCCACGTCGTCACACGTGCCGCGAAGTCGCTGAACACGTCGCGCATGTCGAACCCGGCCTCCCGCAGCGCGTTGTACATCCCCTCTGCAGGGGCACCGCTGGTCGGGGCCAGCCCGAGCACCCTGCGGTTGTACACCTTCCCGATGAAGAAGTCGTCCCCCAGCACGTGGTGCGTGACGTACCACTCCCAGATGGCAGCCCCGTACTGGTGACCCCCCTTCGCGTTGTCGATGATCCCGTCCTCAAATACAGAGCTCTGCGTGGTCCACAGCGCCAGCTGCGGCTGCAGCGTGTACATCCCGAGGATTGTGTCGTATGCGGTCGGCTTCTGCGAGAACGCCCCCCACGATGCAGTCGACTCGGCCAGGAACTTCGTGGACCCCCTGACGCGCGCCTGGTACGCGTGGAAGTTCTCGTGCAGCACGTACTGGTTCCACGGCTTCGCAAAGGTGAACTTGCTGACCCACGACTTGCGATACCCCGCCGTCAGCAGCAGGTCGCGCGGTTTGGCAAGCTCCGCACACAGCGCCCCCTGCACGTACATCCCGGTCTCCAGCACGTTGTGCTCCCACACCATGTCATGCCCGGACAACTGGTAGTCGAGACTCTCCTGCGTCGTGTCCGTCACCCCGGCAGGCCAGTACATGCAGTAGTACACCCCACACATGTAGTTCGGGTACCCTGCGTCCCGCACCTCCATGCTGAGCCCGCTGTCGCAGTCGTCCCCGAGGTCCGCAATCTCGCGCCCCGCCAGCGCCCTCTCGTACACACGCACGTCCCACACCTTCCCGAGGTAGCGCCCGACTGTCAGCGAGCCACCCAGCATCAGTGCGGCGGCCCGCCCGAGGGCGCGCTCCGTGCGGCGCCCGTTCACAAACGTGGCCAAGCTGCCGCGGCTCGAGAGCTGAACAACAACATGGTTGCAGCGCCGGTGGTTCAAGGGCTGTGCCGTGTTCACCACCGTCATCCCACCCACCGTCACGGAGAGCTTCCCGCCCGCCAACACCGTCAGCGGCCCGAAGGTCAGCACCACCCCGCTTTGCCCGAGCGCCTTCGGCATCAGCTTGAACGACAGCGTCATCGCCGGCCTCACCGTCCGCCTCTGGAAGTCCACCCGCACCACCTTGTCCGCCATGTCCACCGCGCTCTCGTAGGGGAACGTGTCTGCGCTCCGGTCGTTTGCCAGCAGCTCCGCCGTCACGGGGTGCTGGTTCTCCGACAGGTCCTCGTAGGCAAACTGCAGCGGCACGAATGCGAACAGCCCGTCGAACGGCCCCTTCTTCTTCGCGAGCACCTCCAGCGAGCACCGTGCCTCGCAGCGCCCGAAGGAACACATCTCCCCAGCCCCGCACGTCCCGCACGTCACTGTCTTCCCCTTCCCGTCACGGACTGCCCCGCACACGGCCCCCTTCTGCGCACACAGAGCGGCGTCCCCGCGTGCTGGCTGCGGCGGTGCAGGTGCAGGTGTCCGCACAGGTGATGGCGTCCGCGGAGGGGTGGGTGCGGGTGTACGTGGCGCGCGTGTCGGTGCAGGTGGGGTGGGGGGGGACTGTGTGCGTGGCACAGGTGTCGGTGCACGGATCGGCGGCCCCTTGATGCACGGGGCTGCAACCTCAGCCACGTCGGTGACGGCATGGTCTGCGAAGCTGACGTGGTCGATGAAATACTCACCCCCGCGTGCGAACGGTGACCCGCCCAGGTGGAACTCCCCGATGGCCATGCCCCCGTACCTCGACTTCTGCCGCAGGTGCATCGCCACCCGCCTCGTCAGCACAACCTTCCCGTCCACCCACAGCCGCAGCTTCGTCTCTGCCGCCGTGTACGTCAGCACGACGTGCGCCCACACCCCGCGTCGCAGGGCCGTCCTGCTCCGCAACCCCAGTGCCGGGGTGTGCACCCCAACCCGCCCCGCACCGTCCACCGACACCCACGCACCCCAGTGGCCTGCACGTCGCCACCTGTCCGTCCAGCCAATTGCGAACAGCGCCCTCTTCCCCAGACGCACCGGCTTCACGTACCCGGCGATGGTGAAGTCCGTCTTCCCCGTGGGTGCCCCGTTCGATGCCTGCAGGCTGATGAAGTCGCGCGGCTTGACGTGGTATGACCTCCCGCACACCGCGTTGCTGCCGCTCCCGAGGGCGATCCGCTTCCTCGAGCTCGTCCGCCGGTACGTGTCCTCCACTGCTGGCCCGTCCAGCGTGTACTGCGAGTAGATGCGACCCTCTGCCGCCCCCACACAGAGCAAGGCCACGCCCAACAGCTGCAGCACGATCTGCGGATGCCGCATGCCGCTGTGCATCGTGAGGCGGAAAGGGCGTGGGAGGCGGTCCCAGAAGGGTTGTGGGGATGGTACTCCTTCCTGTGGCGGTGTGAGTGTGCTGTGGTGCGCTTGGTGGTCCATGCAACAGTGACAGCATTGCAACCTTCGTGAGGCACGACGGGGAACAAACAGAGTCGTCCACAATACCTCCCAGACTGTTGTGCTGGAGTGCAGGCCCACCAAACCTGTGCTGACCAAAAGGCTGCCTGACTCTCATCATCTCCTGCAAAAGCAACTCATCGGCGATACAAATACACGCAACTCCTCCTGCCTCTCTGCGTGTGCCGGTGACACCCTATATAGTTTCGTCAGCACCTTGACCTTCTTCCGTAACCTTCACGTCGTCCTTCTGACCTTCACGCGGGACCAGTGACGGGGTCTTGTCAGGTGCGTCCCCATACTGATACTGCCTTTCTGCTGACAGGGCAAGTCTCTAAAGTTAGTCTCAAGCAAGCTTTCCCTCCCAACCGCATCCTTGCGGCGTGCCTGCCAACGATGTGGCACACAACACGCCAGGCTCCTGCCCAAGGACCGGAGAGGAGGACCACCCCACCCCGTGCCTCCCCACCTATTGTGCGAAGGGCACTCAACTCGAAGCGAAGGGCAAGAAGGAAAGTCTGCAAGTGGCTCCGGATGAACTGCTGCGTGGGCCAGAGGATGCGCAGCTGCTCGAATACGGGGCAGAACTTGCAGGGAAGAAGCAAAGCCGAGGCAAGTGGTCTGTACAGAGGAGGGTGTGTTAGACAGTCTGCAGGAAGACCTCTCGCACCGGTCTTAGGATGTGGTGTTGGGATTGGCAACGTTGGGGTAACTTCAACTGTGAGACTTCTTGGCTCCCGACGACCCTCATGACTTTCCAGTTTGCCTAGCTGGAAATGCAACCAACTCCCGCGCCTGTGAAGGGGTGAGGCACCTCAGTCGGCGCGACTCCTCTCGTTGCGGACAGCCTTGCCGCAGCAGGCGGAGGGGAGTGGCACAAGTCAGGAACAAGGCCGGCCCGACACATTCAATACGGCTCTGCGGTGAGGAAGGGGGAGACCTGCCTGATGAAGGCGTTGAGCGCCCGCAGCTGCTGCGGGCCCACAGGCTCCTGCAGGTCCACCACAGCCTGCAGCGGGCGGTCCTGCTGCACTGCCACATGTGCCACACCCACACAGGGGGACAGCATGCCCTTCACCCTGGCGGCTGTTGCACCGTCGAAGCCACACAGCGGGGATATCAGCAGCCTGCGCACATCCGTCCGCTCGCACTGAGGCGGGTGACGCACTGCCGGCGCGATGCGTGCGGGTGCGGGTGCGTGTGCCTCCCCAGCAGCAGGGCACGCTGGCAGGTTGTGCACGATCTTCACAGCCTCCGCCAGGTCGCGCAGCGCAGCCAGCATGTGCGCACGCTGCGGCCCCGGCGGCACAGGGATGCGCACCGCCTTGCCGATGCCCGGCATCTCGATGCGGTCGCCCCCGCCGTAGCGCAGCTCGCGCACCACCTGCGGGGCGTCTGTGTTCTTCTGGTAGGCCAGCGCCTTGGGGATGGAGGGGTGCTGGGCAAACTCCACCTCGTTCGCCTCGAAGAGATTGTTCACATTCACCCAGCACAGCACGGTGCGCCTCCCGCCCCCCCGCACGCGGAACCGCGACTCGGCACCCCGACCCGGCAGCACGCACACCTCGTCCGCCAGCATGCTGCCCTGCCCGTCGGGACGGGCCACAAAGGACACGGCGTCGCCCACCGACGGCATTTCCCTCCGCCGCCCCGTGAAGTTCCTGATGTGGCAGGCGACAGGGCCGAGATGCACCGCCGGGTCGCCGCCCCGCCCCCCCGCCAGCATGGGGGGGAGGGCGGGCACCACGAGCCCTGCGTTGCCCCGCCACGCCGCGACGACGCCGTTCACACGCTGCTTCGCGTCGGGCGGCAGCACGCGGTACAGAGGCCCCTCTGCGGTCATCAGCTCGATGTGCAGACGCATGCCGGGCGACACACCTGCACGCAGTGCCTGCAACCCTGCACGCACACGCAGCACCACACCGTTCTTGTCCAGCACCACCTCATCCTTCCGCACCAGGACACACCCGTCTGCCACTGCCTGCTCCTCTGGGCTGAGCGGCCTCGGCGGGGGTGGCGGTGGCTGTGCGGCTTTCGGTTCCGGCACCGGCTCCGGTTCAGCTGCGTCCCAGCAATCGATCCATTCCGTCGGCTCCGGGACCTCCACGGGTGGAACCTCCACAGAGGCAGGCTCGATGACCACGCTGGCCAGCAGGGCCTGCTCCTCCTTCTCGTTCTGCGGCAGGCACTGCGCCACCAGGTATGCTGCCGTCTTGTGCGCAGCCTTGCAGGCCCACTGCAGCCCTGTCCGGTTGCTGTGCGTGAGGGCGTCGCGAAGCAGATGACTAGTGACGGACCTGTACAGCTCTGAGGCAACACCCGTGTCCAACGCTGTGTCTGGGAGCACCACACTGCAGTCCATCAGCTTGCACTGGCGTGCAAGGTTGCGCACCTGCTGGTGCACTGCCGCGTCCGCAAAAGCGCGGCTGTGGTGCTCCGGGCTGAGCGACAGCGGGAGGAAGCTGTCGAACCCCTTCGTGTTGTCGACGCTGCGGCGCACCCCCCCCTGGAAGGCGGTGAGGGACAGCGCCTCAGCAGGGGTGTGCAGGACCTGCCCCTTGTGCCACTGCACCCCGAGCCCGATGACGGCACCCTTTGTACGGGCAGACACGCCTGTGGCGTAGCACCGCTCCTGCGGGTCCACATCCTCGTCGAGCGACTCGGAGTCGCACGACCGTGCGTCCTCTTCACCCTCGTCCTCCATGCCGCTGCGGGACGACGTGCTCACAGGCGCAGAGGGTGCGGGGGAGCGCTCCACAGCCGTCACCACCGACGCGTCAGACTCCTGCGGGGCAGGCTCCCAGTCGGGGATCTCCGGGAAGGGCTCGTCGTAGGTGTGCCCGCACGTGCACTTCAGGTTGCGTGCACTCTCCTTCGTCGCCTCCACCGCAGACTCCGAATCACACAGGAATTCTGTCTCGCACAGTGCGCTCTGCACCTGCAGCAGCACAGTCTCCAGCGTGCACGCTGCCGTCCATCCGCCTGCACTGGTGGTCGCCCAGTCCTCGTGTTGGTCCAGGAAGTTCGAGAAGATGTTCATGCAGATCGTCATCCGCCCCTTGGCATCCCTGTCGGCCGAACCGCCGACGTACGAGATCTCCGTCACGAATGCGGCTGCAGGCGACCCCACCGGGTAGTTGGGCGGCAGGTCCAGCACGAAGTGGAGCGGCACGCCCGCGTAGGGCGTGCCCTCCGCCCCCACCACGTTGCAGTGGATCTCACGCATGTTGCCGTCGTCCCCGATCCCCGCAGACGCACTCGACAGGGGCTGCTTGGACAGCGCACGCAGCTGCCGCATCACCGCACGCTGCAGCATGGCAGTGTCAGCCATGTGTGCCGAGGGAGCAGGGCACGCGAGAGGGAGAGGGGGAGGGGGGTGGGTGTGTGGAGGGAAAGTCGTGTGTGTGTTGCTTTCAGGGCAGTGCCCTGTGGGGGGATGGGGTGGTGGTGGTGGTGTGCTGCAGAGATCCTGATGCAGTGGCAACAGCAATAGCAATGACAAGCGCAGGGAACAGGCATGGGGACAACAGCCTTCAGGAGTCGTGTTGCACTGACCCGATGCTACGGGGGATGCACGGCGCCTACCACGGCACTGCAGGTAGCGCAATGCCGTGCTGAGGCGGATGGTCGATGGATGCGTCAGAAGAGGAAGCGCACTGCCACCTACAGGGTGCACCAGCCTGACCCACAAGCCACGTAGCGCAGCTGCAGGCACACACCAGTGCCACCCAGAGGGACGTTGGCCACACAAACAAGTCTGCTGCTCTGCTCCTGCTGTGTGTGGCCCTGTGCCGGGAAGAAAGAAAGCGAAGTGGTAACAGTATTGTGAAGATTGTGCATCTGGCCTGCGGGACGGGAACCCACCCTTCCTCCCAATGCGCACACCAGACAGGGGAACACCTCGTAGTGCAGTCAGCAGGCTAGCGGCACAGCAGCACCGTGCATAGAGCACGGCTGGTGCGATGTGACTGGCAACCTGCTGCAGCAGAGGTTTGTGAACAGTTAACATGACGCTACATGGTGTGTGCCGGATGATTGTGCACACCCACACACGCCCAACCTCTCGGGCGGGATGCCTCGAGTGGTTTAGGTTGAAATTAGTGAATTAGTGCATTCATGCATTAGTGAAGTAGAAAAGCAGGCACTGCACGGTGGTCAAGGAGAGTCTCCGCCTTGCCAACACTCCTCCCACAAGGGAGCCACCGTGCTGTGCGGTGAGGGTGAATGGAAGTTGGGATGGAAAAGGGAAAGGGGAAAAGAGAAAAGGGAAAAAGGAAAACGGGCAATGGAACTGTCCACATGGGGGTCTTCGCCGCGGTGCCGAAAACGGTGCGTT
Organism: Rhynchopus euleeides; assembly: GCA_963210315.1. Classification (NCBI taxonomy): domain Eukaryota; phylum Euglenozoa; class Diplonemea; order Diplonemida; family Diplonemidae; genus Rhynchopus; species Rhynchopus euleeides. The sequence continues at coordinate 1,868,544 of OY723286.1, read as the reverse complement.
TTCCTTTGTTGTTGTAGCGACGATAGGGCGACCCCCAATGGCAACAAGAACAAATACCCTACATGCGGTGCGAACAGCACATCCACATGAAACAGTTGGACACAATGAATGAAGGTCGGTCGTCATTCCACACGCAATCAAATCAGAACGACGATTTTCAAACGCAAGTTGGCACCAGCCACAGAGCACAAGCAACACAGCACACACAGGGGCACGTCAAATCCGTTCGTTATTCATGTTGCCCTCACGAGAGGGGGAGCCCCGTGTGTGTGCTGTGATGTTCGCCCATTGCCACTGCCAATGCATTTGACGACGCGCAGTGCAGTGCAGCGTAGTGCACAAGTAGAGAATGTTGAAAGGTTTGGGGAGGGGAGGGAGGGGAGAGGCACATAAAAGGCGAGAGATGCGTGACAAAGTAAATATGCCAGCATCTGAGTTGACGTTTTGTATTCCGCATGTTGGCAACCGTGCTGCATCATGTAACAGGCACCCGCATCACGTGACGTTTTGCTTGTTTTCGTTTGCATCTGCGGCAAGGTGCGGCAGATGAACAGTCCCACCCGAAGGTGCTTGGTCTACAGCACCTCCGCAGTCGCGGACGGCAGCACAAGCTGCACCAGGTGCGGGTACACGTTGCGCGCAATACGGTGCGCATCAGAAGAGTGCAGGGCGGTGTTGACCTCAACAGTCAGAACCTGGCGACCAACCTCATCAGCTTCAGCTGACTGGACGTGTGCGTGGCGGCCGTCATCCTTCTTGCCCTTCTTCTCGAGACAGGCCCCACACTCCACAGACTGCCCCCAGAACCCATGCCACGACACCGTCTCCTTGCAGACCTGCACGCACAGAGCGCCGTGCCCGCCGAGCAAGTCCGACAGCCCGTGCACCAAGAAGCCCAGCTCGTGGAGCAGGTCATCACGCACCACACCCTGCACCGCAATGCGGAACACAATGGCGTGGTTCTGGCCGGTCGTGGGCGGGCGCGGGGACCCGCCCACCGGGTTGCCCCCACTCACCACCACCTGCCCGTCCACCCAGATGGTCTGCATGTTGCGGTCGTCCCCCTCGTAGAAGAACTTCCCGAACATGTCTGCAAGGGTGTTGGCAGGGCCGAAGCTCCCCGCGTCCTCGTTCACGCTGAAGGACATGATGCTCGCCTCGGCCGTCACGTCCACCGCAATCGCGTCGAACTGGTAGCCGGGGGCGAGCTTCCCGACCCTGTTCTCCAGCCCAACCAGCTTCGCCCCGCCCTGGGTGGCGAGCCACAGGGCCCCGTAGTGCTGGAAGTAGCGCCACTCCTCCGTCCTGTTGTTCTGGAACCACTTCGTCTTGGAGGCGATGACGGCCCCCCTCATCGTCTCCAGCATGCTCGAGGTGTAGCCGCCCGACACGTCCGACCCCAGCCCCACAGTCATCCCGATGTTGGTGTAGTGGCGGATGGGGGCGATCCCGGAGTCGAGGGCGTAGTTGGACAGCGGGCAGTGCGAACACCCGACACCCTTCGCCGCGAGGATCAGCTCGTTCTCCTCGTCCGTGTTGTGGATGCAGTGCCCCAGGATCGTGTTGGGGACGTCGAACAGCCCTGCGTCCTTGTACACGCCTGCGTACGACGAGCTGTTGGAGAACATCTCGGCCACAAGGTCGATCTCCCCGCGGCTCTCGTCGATGTGCGTCTGCACAGGCAGGTTGTACTTGCGCGACAGCCCCCCGACCAGCGTCATCAGCTCCATGCTGGTCCCCACGGCGAAGCGCGGGGTGATGGCCGGCGTCACCAGCGCCCCCCTCTGCCCCCTGCTCTTGCGCAGCGCCATCATGTCGAGGATCCACTGCTCCGTCTGCAGAAAAGAGGTGCGCGTGTCCTCGTCCAGCGTCGTGTTGATCAGCGTGTCCGAGTTCACCTTCCCGACCAGCCCGCGCTGCCCCAGCTCCATCATCGTCTCCGCAAGCACCAGCGTTGCGGGGGTGTGGATCGTCCCCATGTACGCCGCAGTCGTGGTCCCCTGCTTCAGTGTCTTCTGCACAGTGCGCCGGTACGCCTGCACCACCTTCTCGTTTGTCGCGTCGATGAACTGCTCCTCCAACGGGAACGTGTACTTCTGCAGCCACGGCAGGAGCTCCAGGTCGTACCCCAACCCGACGTTGTAGAACTGGGGGGCGTGCACGTGCGTGTCGATGAACCCCGGCATCACAAACGTGAACCTGCTGGGCGGCGTTGACGCCACGGCACGCGCAAACCTGTACTGCGCCTGCAGCTCCTGCACCTTTGCAGCATCCGTCGCAGCCTCGATGAACATGATGGTCCCGTTGGGTGCAACACCCACAAGCTGGTCCTCCTGCACCTCCAGCTCGTCCAGGCTCTTTGCCTGCACAAGGTTCACACGGTACGTCTCCACCGTCACCCGACCACCTGCCGCACACCCGGCGGCAAGCAGCCCCAGCAACAGGCAGCCTCTCTGCAGCATTTCGTGTGTCTTTCGTTGCTTGCTCTTACCCTTGTGCAGAATCTGTTCAGTGCGGTGCGGTGTGTGGTGTGATATGCAAGGGTGCGAGACGTCTGGTGTGAGGGACACACAAATACGCAAATGGGATCATCAGAAGCACAGGTGGTGGGAAGGCCTGGGGGTGGGGCAGCACTGCAGGTGTTGGCATCCGAACATCAATTCCTCTCGACAGCCACGAGTGGAGAGGCTGCAGCTAGGCTGCAGCATCAGCTCGAGGAAGTGGGGAAGTGATGTCGGTAGGTACGTCGGGATACGGTATCAGGGACAAGGGTGTGAAGGATGCTGTGAGGGGTTGCAGCTGTGTGGATGCGGCACGGCTTGCTGTTGTGCGGCAGGACGCACACCTCCGAGGTGCACGGCCCGCCCTCATGCCGTCCCTCTGCCACACAACCACGCGCCCGCCCACCCCTGCTTGCCCCCTGGCGTTCCCGCATGCGAAAAATCACCCACTGTGCGATACGTCGTGCTAGTCGACAATAGGATCGACACACACGTCAGCGGCAGTGGGGAACCAGGCCCAGAGATGGGCCGTCTGTAGGAACAGGGTATGACTCGTTTGGCAGTCCTTGGCTGAATCACCTTGAGGAACAAAGAAGCAACCCTGTGCGATGTAGAAGGCAGAACGTAGAATTGATGGAAAATAGAAAATAGAAACTAGAAAAAGAAAGAAGACAGTTGGATGGCTGCGGGAAGCTGGGGGTACAGTCTGACCTTGGCCGCAGTTGTGAAACTCAACGCAACTGAGTGGAGGATTGTTAACCACTCCACCCCACATCCTTCCCGAGGCAGCTTCAAACACTGCCCCAGTATGTGCGCCACAAACACGTGCAGCTCTCGAGGAAGGTCTGAGCCTGAGCCAGATCCCATGCGCAAGCCACCCCACCATGCCTAGGAAATCACACTGCAGTCGCACGCGAAAGAGACTGCTGATCGACGATAGACAAAGCATGCGTGAGGACGCAGGGAGTCCCGCACGCTGCTGCTGCACACAAAAAGAGGCCGTAGGCCACGAGGCTGTGAGCCTCACATAGAGCGGGGAGGGGCGCGGTGGCGACACCGCAACATAGAGAGTGGGAAGAGGGAGAGAGAGAGGGGTCGAGAGAGGGCCGGGTTCCTGTTGGGAAGCATCGCGTGCTCCGCATGCCGATGCCTCCAAAGAACCATCCATGCACCTCCCGGAATGCGGGTTGCTGCAGGACGGCACTAGGAGGCTCGCATCAGCACAGGGAATCACGCGCACAGCAGCAGGACACAGGAAACAGGCTGGGGTGGCAGGTGCGAGTGTGCACGAAGAAGCACGACGTCATGCAACAACGGCGGACTCAGAGGACCCCAGGGGCAGGGCAGCTGTTCGGGGCACACGCCATCAGGGTGCAGGCAAGGGCGCCGTTGGAACACCTGCACGTGTTGCAGTGGTTGTCCCTCTCGCCCTTGCCGGTCCAGCCGTCAGCCACGATAGTGCCACACTCGAGAGTGCAGGTCTTCTTCGCGGGGCACGAAGTCGTCTCGCAGGCCTTGCGGGTGCAGCCCACAACACCGTTGTTGCAGAAGCAGTCGTTGCAGTCGTTGTAAGACTCGCCCTTTCCGGTCCAGCCGTCAGCCACGATAGTGCCGCACTCGAGAGTGCAGGTCTTCTTCTCAGGGCACGACGTCGTCTCGCAGGCCTTACGGGTGCAGCCCACAACACCGTTGTTGCAGAAGCAGTCGTTGCAGTCGTTGTAGGACTCGCCCTTGCCAGTCCAGCCGTCAGCCACGATAGTGCCACACTCGAGAGTGCAGGTCTTCTTCGTGGGGCACGACGTCGTCTCGCAGGCCTTGCGGGTGCAACCCACAACACCGTTGTTGCAGAAGCAGTCGTTGCAGTCGTTGTAGGACTCGCCCTTTCCGGTCCAGCCGTCAGCCACGATAGTGCCGCACTCGAGAGCGCAGGTCTTCTTCTCAGGGCACGACGTCGTCTCGCATGCCTTACGGGTGCAGCCCACAACACCGTTGTTGCAGAAGCAGTCGTTGCAGTCGTTGTAGGACTCGCCCTTGCCAGTCCAGCCGTCAGCCACGATAGTGCCACACTCGAGAGTGCAGGTCTTCTTCGCGGGGCACGACGTCGTCTCGCAGGCCTTGCGGGTGCAACCCACAACACCGTTGTTGCAGAAGCAGTCGTTGCAGTCGTTGTAGGACTCGCCCTTTCCGGTCCAGCCGTCAGCCACGATAGTGCCGCACTCGAGAGTGCACGTCTTCTTCTCAGGGCACGACGTCGTCTCGCATGCCTTACGGGTGCAGCCCACAACACCGTTGTTGCAGAAGCAGTCGTTGCAGTCGTTGTAGGACTCGCCCTTTCCGGTCCAGCCGTCAGCCACGATAGTGCCGCACTCGAGAGTGCAGGTCTTCTTCTCAGGGCACGACGTCGTCTCGCATGCCTTGCGGGTGCAGCCCACAACACCGTTGTTGCAGAAGCAGTCGTTGCAGTCGTTGTAAGACTCGCCCTTGCCAGTCCAGCCGTCAGCCACGATAGTGCCGCACTCGAGAGTGCATGTCTTCTTCTCAGGGCACGACGTCGTCTCGCAGGCCTTGCGGGTGCAGCCCACAACACCGTTGTTGCAGAAGCAGTCGTTGCAGTCGTTGTAGGACTCGCCCTTGCCAGTCCAACCGTCAGCCACGATAGTGCCACACTCGAGAGTGCACGTCTTCTTCGCGGGGCACGACGTCGTCTCGCAGGCCTTGCGGGTGCAGCCCACAACACCGTTGTTGCAGAAGCAGTCGTTGCAGGCGTTGTAGGACTCGCCCTTGCCAGTCCAGCCGTCAGCCACGATAGTGCCGCACTCGAGAGTGCACGTCTTCTTCTCAGGGCACGACGTCGTCTCGCATGCCTTGCGGGTGCAGCCCACAACACCGTTGTTGCAGAAGCAGTCGTTGCAGTCGTTGTAGGACTCGCCCTTGCCAGTCCAACCGTCAGCCACGATAGTGCCACACTCGAGAGTGCACGTCTTCTTCTCAGGGCACGACTTCGTCCGGCATGCCTTACGGCTGCAGCTCACAACACCGTTGTTGCAGAAGCAGTCGTTGCAGTCGTTGTAAGACTCGCCCTTGCCAGTCCAGCCGTCAGCCACGATAGTGCCGCACTCGAGAGTGCACGTCTTCTTCTCAGGGCACGACGTCGTCTCGCAGGCCTTGCGGGTGCAGCCCACAACACCGTTGTTGCAGAAGCAGTCGTTGCAGTCGTTGTAGGACTCGCCCTTGCCAGTCCAACCGTCAGCCACGATAGTGCCACACTCGAGAGTGCACGTCTTCTTCTCAGGGCACGACTTCGTCCGGCATGCCTTACGGCTGCAGCTCACAACACCGTTGTTGCAGAAGCAGTCGTTGCAGTCGTTGTAGGACTCGCCCTTGCCGGTCCAGCCGTCAGCCACGATAGTGCCACACTCGAGAGTGCACGTCTTCTTCTCAGGGCACGACGTCGTCTCGCAGGCCTTGCGGGTGCAGCCCACAACACCGTTGTTGCAGAAGCAGTCGTTGCAGTCGTTGTAAGACTCACCCTTGCCAGTCCAGCCGTCAGCCACGATAGTGCCACACTCGAGAGTGCACGTCTTCTTCTCAGGGCACGACTTCGTCTGGCATGCCTTACGGCTGCAGCTCACAACACCGTTGTTGCAGAAGCAGTCGTTGCAGTCGTTGTAGGACTCGCCCTTGCCAGTCCAGCCGTCAGCCACGATAGTGCCACACTCGAGAGTGCACGACTTTTGCGCCACCGCACCACCTGCTGTGGCTACCAGAATCGCAGCCGCGATAATGTTCAGCATTATGTCGGTCGTGTCAAGGTTGTAATGCAATCACTATCATGTGGGTGGTGTGGTGTCGGTGTGTGCAGTTGAGCAGTGGTCCAGCGGGTGTGGTCCCACCACAATGCTCACAACAGATGCGTGCATCGCTCTTGTCCACATCACAAGGGTGGGGCTGCTATGGGGGGTCGAATGAGGCACACTGTTGCTGTGACAGATGGTTTCTCCGCCTGACGCGGTTCGGACATGGAGTCCGATCGCGAGAACACGGACTGACGTCACACAGTGTCTGGGTGGCCGGCGCCTGGCCAGCCGTCGGGGAAGTACGAAAAGGAGCTGGCTCTCTTGCTGATGCGGAAGAGAACAGATGAAGGGCAAGGAGGCGAAACAAACCCTGCACGTCATGCGCGTCATGAACAGGGGAAGGTGGTTCAAGACAGCGTGCACCCGAGCTAGACACCCACACCGTGGGTGTTGGACCCAAGATTACAAGAGAATTGGGCACACCACGTCGAGCCGTGGCGTGTTTGTATCGAAACACACAGACAGACGGTTTCCACCGGCAACCTGATCACTTGAGGCACGGACAGCATCACTTGCTGAGCACCGACACAACGTCCTTGGCGGTCGCAGTCGCAGACCCTGGGTTCTGCCCCGTCACCAGACGCCCATCCACGACGGACAGCTCGCCCCAGTCCTTGACCGAGACAAACTTCGCCCCGCGCTCCTTCAGCGTCGTCTCCAGCATGAAGGGCATCACCTCCGACTTCGCCACAGCGTCCTCCTCGGTGTTGGTGAACCCGCCCACAAACTTCCCGGCAACCAGGTACTCCCCGGACGACAGCTTCACGTTGACGAGCGCAGCAGGGCCGTGGCACACGGCGGCCACAACACCTCCCTTCTCGTAGATCGCAGTTGCCGCCTTGTTCTGCGCCTCACAGTCGGGGAAGTCCCACATCACCCCGTGCCCGCCCGCGTAGAAGATGGCGTCGTACTTTTTTTTTTTTTTTTTGCGGCAGGCTTCGGCAGCTCTGCGAGTGACACGGTGGCCAGGGACTTCCCCTCCTTCATGTGCTGCTCCTTGAACTTCTGCGACTCGGCGTCCCCAGCGAAGCCCTGCGTGTGGCGGTGCGGGAGTTACAACATCAGTGCGGCACAGCCGTGCATACCTCGAGGCTCGACACGTCGCACCCCGCATCCCCGCCCTTCGGGCTGACAAACACCACGTCGTACCCAGCAGCCTTGAACACGGCGTAGGGGTGCGCCACCTCCGGCAGGTACCACCCGGTCGCCGTCGGCACCACTCCCTCCTTCTTCTGCGCCGCCGTGGCCGGCATCTCCGTGTGCTGCGACACCACAAGCAGGACAGACTTCCCCATCGTTGGTGTGTGTTGTGTTGTGGGTGCGGTGCGGTGAACTGTGTGCGTATGGTGTTGTGTTTGGTGTGTTGGTGGGTGAACACGACAATGAACAGGAACAGGAGTGGAACAGTGTGTACACGCCCTGACACACACCCTGCAGGGCAGACGAGCATCCAGCGTCTAGTGTCTAGCCCAGTCCATTGACCCCGCATCGACGTGTGGCGATTGCGAAGCTGGTTGATTCCAGGCACTCCATCCGGTGCATGTGTTTGGAGTGCAGCCTATCTCCCCGACCAGTTCAACTGCCTCCCGCACAGGGACTGCGGGTCGGTGCAGCAGGGGCAGAGCGATGGAGGGGTGGCGCCTCAAGGCACAGTGCTGCATGCATCCAGATGCCAGCACACCGCTGTCTCGGACGTGTGTAAGTACGACAAGACCGATCATTCGGACACAAGCCGTGACTCTAGGACACCCCTTGCAATATCTCCAACTCAACTCAACTCAACTCAGCAGCAACACACACACACAGCTGCAACCTCATGACAAGCAAGTGCCAGATCTCCGGGGCAACGGAGGGAGGTGTGGGTGTGCTGGCCTTCCTTCGTCCGAGGTGAGGGTGCCTGGCTCCTGCAGTGTTGTCTTCGCTTGTCTTGTCTTGTGTGTGTGGCGTCATACGATAATGCTGCACCTGGTGGTGTATATAACACATCGAAGGCGTTGCTGTCCCACAACCGCAAATACCAAGACACAGAATCCAGCAATTGGGCAACAGGAGGGAGGTGGGGTGAGCCTGCCTTCCTTGGTCTCATCATATTCATCATCATCACCATGACCTCTTCAGGCCCTCCCGTGTCCCGACATAGGAACGGGAAAGGCACAGCGTTGGGCGGCAGAAGGCATGCGGCACGATCAGTATCGCCACATGGCTCCCTCTGTGGATGCGAAAGAGAAGAATCGAAAACAAAAGCAGACAACGGCAGCACCGTCACGGCAAGACGCAAGAGGCTGGTGCAGGGAAGCCTGCATCCCGCCGAACTGTCCAGGCGCGCGGTGTGCTTGTCTGGCTGTGTCGTTGCTGCTGCCTCAGAATTGAGCACGAGGAGGAAAGGCAGGGAAATGAAGTGACGCGAAAGGCATCAACAAACAAACGAATATTCAAAACATAAAAACAACACCGTGCGGCAGTGCCGCAACACAGGGCATTGCATTCGCTCTGCTGCACCCGAACTACAGGCACCCACACGGCGACTCGCCTCACACCTCAGAAGCCAGACAACAGACAGCTCACTGCTTCCAGGCGAAGCCACGAGCCTGGAAGGCGTTGCCGGTGCTCGAGTCCATGACGATGCACTGGAAGTTGCTGCCCTCGGCAACGACACCCGTATTGGCGGTGACGACAGAGCCCTGCTTGAACTGGAGGGAGCCGGAGGCAGCCACCTGGCGCGTCGAGTTGACCGTGACGGCCGCCCCGTCGAACACCTTCGCCGCCTGCGTCCCGAAGTTGGCGTACCCGTCCACCTGATACGCCCCTGCGATCCCGCCAGCCAGGAAGGCCAACTCACCCTTGACGGACACCTTCGGGCACGCCACCTGTGCCGCCCCGCTGTTGATCTCCAGGTGCCCGTTCCCCTGCACCGTCAAGGTGCGTGCCACAGTCAGGTTCGCCAGCACGCGCAGGCGCGCCGAGTTTGCCGCCAGGTTCCCCATCGTCAGCGACCCGATGCTGGTCGGCTGCACCAGCACCACCGTGGCGTCCTTCGCCTCCGCGTCGTCGATCGTCACGTCGTCGTTCGCCCCCGGCACCACGGCGGGGTACCAGTTGTTCGCCGTCGTCCACTGCTGGTCGTTCACAATCCCGGTCCACTTCACCTGTGTCCCAGACGACACGGCCACAATGGCCGCAAGCACTGCGAACGACGTCATCTGCATTGTGTTTTGAGGATGTCTTCGGGTGTGGCTCTGGTCTGCAGGTGGCGGAATGAGTGTGACTGCAGACGCAAATGAAAAGGATGACATGCAATGCGGCGTCAAGGAGCTAGTGTGGATGAGATGGGGTGCTGTTCCGCTCATTATCAACGATACTCCAATCGGTGCACTGTGCACCACCGAGTGTGGCCCGCGGGATCAAGCCCTTCTGTGGGGTGGGGCCAGCGGGTGCGAGACCCGTGTGGCCCCCACCTGAGGAGGGCTGTTGTAGTTTTGAGGGTGTCCCACACACAAGGCCCTTTTCCGCCCATTGGGATTAGCACGGCTGTATGGGTCGGAGAAGGGAAGGGAATAAAGAGAGTAGAGTAGACTAGAGTAGAGTAGAAAAGACAAGACGCCTGAAAAGCAAAAGGAAGCGGACAAAAGGCCCATGGAATACACCTCCAGCCCAGCCCAGCCCAGCAGAAGGGGGAAGGAGGCGAGGCGGGGCGAGGCAGCTGCGCCGCTGTGGCACAACCACCTGCACCTGCACCTGCACCCCACCGCCCCCGCCTGTGGGGCAAAGCAAAGCCAAGCAGGAGGCACATCAGCAGGGCAGCGCATGCAGTTCACTCCCTTGCAGAGGTGGTTTTCGCAGACGGACGCCTCGATCAAGGCCACAAACCTCCCACGTGCACGTGCACCACACACAACGCTGCCACACATTCCTCCTGTCGGGGGTTCCCCCGGAGGTCTCAGCGGCCGCAACGTGGTGGTGCACGGCAGGCGGGCGGTCGGTGCCTTCTCTGTGTTCGTTCGAGTGCTCCCGCTGCGACCCGTCCGAGTAAAGACGGGCTACCTCTCTGGGTGTGTGTGTGTGTGCTTGCTGCGCAAAGAGAGAGACGTTAATGGTAGATGGTACGAAGATGGATGGATCGTAGGGGAAATCGGCAACAGTTTGACCACAAGGCACAGGATGCCTCTGTGGGGCACGGCGTGTCCTCTCCCAGCGACATTCAGGCTCCCAGGCGGGTGCTGCCCACTTGCACTTGTGTCAGAACAAGGCACAACCGGGCAACACAAACGCCAACTGGCTCATCTCGTCTAGGCCGGGAGGACACACACCGCGCCTTGTTGCGGTTCCGGGGATGTGGGGATGCAGGGGATGAAAAGGAAAAAGACTTGGAGTTGCGTTCTTTGTTTGTACGAACGGTGCCTGCTAGTGCATGTGTGCAGATACCGAACGCTGCCACGAGTCTTTTTAGTGCGAAAAGCTAGCTGTTCTTCCAAAAAAGAGGGGCATACAACGCGAAGAGGTGGGGGTAGTCCAGTAGTCCAGTAGTCCACCACCACCCAAAAAAGAACAAACAAAGCAGTGCGGAGAGGTGGGGGGCTACAGAGCTCCCCCGCCCGTCCTGCCCTGCTCTGCCATGCTATTGTCTTTGTGTTTCTGTTTGAAGTTGATTTTGAGAGCAACAAAGAAGCCACGCACAGCTGTCTCCATCACCCAGCCACCCAGTCGCCACACAGCCGGTTGGGGCTCAGCAGCAACATCTGTACCGCAAGGGGCCTCCTCCACGCTCCTACATGACCCAGGTGCGGCACGTGATCTCCTTGCAGCAGCGGCTCGCCTTCCTGCAGATCCCGTACTTCCACATGTGGTCGGAGCACACAGACTCGTCCGTCTGCTCGTAACCGGCCGGGCACGACGGCATGGCCTGGCAGCAGATGGGCGTCTCAGGCTGCTTCACCCTGCAGCGGATCGTGCTGCAGCACAGCGTCGCCTCCTGGCACAGCCCGGCCTTCACGTCGGCCGCCGTGCACGTCGCGTCGCGCGTCGTGTCGGCAGGGCACGTCGGGAACGCCAGGCAGCAGATCTGCTGCGCCTCCGCCTGCACCCCCGCAGCGATGAGGCACGCCGCCGCCAGCAGGATTGTGCGCGATGCGAACATTTTGTAGTTGGTGTTGTGGGTAGTGTTGTGGTCTGGGTGTCCTGCAGGGTGTCGGTGTGCACTCATGCGAGGAGTGTGTTGGTGATCAGTGCAACGGCTGCAGTGCATGGGTCAGCTTGGGGGTGGGCGTGTTGTCACTTCAGCTGCATTGCATTCATCTGCACCTCATGTGCGTGTCGGTCTGTGGCGCTGCAAACAAGACGAGAGGATGAAACATGAAAACTCAAACTGGAAGCAGAAGCACTTCAGGCGAAAGGTGGAACAAGATGTCACATGGGCAAACAAACAGCGAACAGGCACAGCACTGCATGCCGACTTTGTATCGGCAGTGCTGTCTATAGGAAACAAACAACAAAGCGAGGATCTGCCGGAGTCTATAGCAAGAACGGCAACAAGGGTCAGAACCTTCGGAAGTGGGTGAGTGCGTGAGAGCCGGAATGGACGCACCACGTGCACACACATACCCACACACACCGTGACGGTGCGAGTGCGAGCAGCGGGCAAGTGTGGTACAAACCAGTTCTGCAGTCTCAGCCTGTCGGGCGAGGGCATTACGCCTAGGCCGCTGTGTTCAGATTCGTACTTTCGTTTCAGTTCATTCAGCGAGACAAGACAACACAAGAACAAGGAAGCCGCATGTGTGTTGTGTGAGACACACACACACAGTGGTGGTTGTCAGGCGAGTTGAACACATGAAGAAGAAGAAGAAGGAGAAGAAGGAGGGGAAGATGCATCGGATTGTGGAGTGGATTGATGTGCAGCACCATCAGAAACGAGACTTGCCACACTGTGATCAGGTCACATCAGATCACATGCCAAGCTCCTGGACATGGCGCCAGGCAGCAAGGTAGTGGGTGTTGAACTGCTGGCGGTTCTGGGCGAACTGGCGCACAATGTTGCGCAGCCGGTTGTCCGCACGCATCACCATGTCGATGGGGAGCATGGTGAAGCGCCCGCCGGGCCCGCCGCGGTACTGCAGGTCCGTCTGGCCCTGCTGGGCTGTGCCGCGGCCCCAGTTCCCGTTCTCCAGGTTGAAGAAGTACTCGTTCCCGAAGACCAGGTTGTTTGCGGTCCACACACCCTCGTTGTTGCTGACCTCTGTGTGCATCCCGCCCATCTGATGTCCTCCCATGAGCGCGGCAGCCTTATGCAAGGCCAGCGCGTCCCTGTCCAGGCTGATGTCGAGGCGCTCAAACACGTCGAAGAAGTGCTGCAGCGTGTCCGGGTGCGGGAAGTTGTCGTTGTTGCCCAGGTGCGGCACGTGATCTCCTTGCAGCAGCGGCTCGCCTTCCTGCAGATCCCGTACTTCCACATGTGGTCGGAGCACACAGACTCGTCCGTCTGCTCGTAACCGGCCGGGCACGACGGCATGGCCTGGCAGCAGATGGGCGTCTCAGGCTGCTTCACCCTGCAGCGGATCGTGCTGCAGCACAGCGTCGCCTCCTGGCACAGCCCGGCCTTCACGTCGGCCGCCGTGCACGTCGCGTCGCGCGTCGTGTCGGCAGGGCACGTCGGGAACGCCAGGCAGCAGATCTGCTGCGCCTCCGCCTGCACCCCCGCAGCGATGAGGCACGCCGCCGCCAGCAGGATTGTGCGCGATGCGAACATTTTGTGGTTGTTGTTGTGGGTAGTGTTGCGGTCTGGGTGTCCTGCAGGGTGTCGGTGTGCACTCATGCGAGGAGTGTGTTGGTGATCAGTGCAACGGCTGCAGTGCATGGGTCAGTTTGGGGGGTGGGCGTGTTGTCACTTCAGCTGCATTCCCCCCCCCTGAAAATCACAGTAAGTCACAGTGTTCGTGCCCCAAACAAGCGAAAGAAGCGAGACGGGGGGTGGGTGGGAGGGATGTGGGTCGCACCCAGTTGGGAAGCCGCATGACCTCCTCACTCTCGGAACTGGAAGCGTGTCCCTTCTGTGTCAGTCGCGGGCACACCCCCTCGTCGAAGTCCGCAGGCACTGCAGCAAAGAGACCACCCTTCTGGCATGGGGGGGGCGGGGCGGGAGGGGGGGGGTGACAGGGTCCTTACCCGGTTATACCGGCGTTCCCATAACATATTCAGGGTTGCCTTGTGTTCCCTCCTTGCGCAGCCGCGTCCTCGAGAATCATCCAGAAGATGTGCCCGCCCTCAAAGAAATTGTTTTGTTTTTGTAGGAGACTGTTCGACGTAGCCCGGCACGGGGGGGGGGGAAGAGGAGGAGAAGGGAAGGGAGGAGGAGCGGGTATGTGCGGGGAGGGCTGTGAAAATCCTCTCTCCGTAAGTCTCGTTACAATAAAAATAGGGGTGGGGGGGGGGGTGGGGGCTGTTGTCACAAAACAAATCAGATATATACTCGCCGTGCGATTTCAGATCGGCAACATCCTCCCGCCTTGGGAAAAAAAACCGTTGTCAGGTTGATTTAAAGAATAACCTTCACAGATGCATATCAGCGAGCCCCTGAAAGAAAAGACCGAATTGCGTAGTTTTCCGGCAGTTATATCATGAGGCTTCTCTAGAGACACCCCAGTGTATTCCGCAGTTCTTCCGCAATCCTTACGTGATCTTTCCAGGGGGGCACTAGAAAATATGTATACGCGTTTCTGCCCCGCTTCTAAAAGGGAAGGAATGAAAGAGATGGGGAGGTGGTAGGTGGGGGGGGGTGGTAAATAGTATATCACGAACGACCCGCTTGCCTTTTGTTTTTTGGGGAATTAGTTTTTTTTGTTCTGCCACTTTCCAAAACACCCAAAATGCCCTCATCATCTAATGAGGCATTCGGAGATAGTCAAGGAAACACACTGGCGAGTGAGGCAACGGGAGAGGGTGGGAATGGGTAGTGATAAAATCGATCTGGTTGGGGAGAGAGAGAGAGGGGGGGGGGTTAGGGGGGGTCAAATGGGGGTGACAAACACGATTTTTCAAAAAACCGGCGCAGAGGCCCCAAAGCCCCCGTAAACCCTCCAAACCCCCCCAGATCGGTCCGGAAACCCATCGAACCCCACTTTTCCACCATTCCGGGCACCTCAGGTGCCCGAATTGGGGTACCTAAATTTTGTGCCACCGTTTGGTACCGGACAGTGCCACTGTGTGGGAGGTTGGAAAAGAAAATGCCCCAACACACCACATCTGAGGGTTGCAATGCATGTTGCTTGCCAACCACGTCATCCGGTGGGTGTCAGGCGCTATGTAGGTGGCATTAGCCAGGTCTTCGATGTGTTCTGGCTTGTATATGTACCTCCCTGCCTGCGGCACAGGCACTGCCTTTGTCCCCCACACCAGCCACAGAGAGCGTATTGTACTCGGTCCACGGTTGCTGATTCATTGTGATGCGTTGTATCCTCGAGTGAACGTCACACACTAGTGGCACCACCACCCGCCATCCGAGAGCTGTATTGACTTTGCGCCCTTCCGTTGCATTCACCTCGCCACGCATATTGCACCGTTCAGTACCAGTGCTCTTGGGCCAGGCAAAGTAGACCGCAGCAACTACCAATTCTGGCACAATGGGTACCACGACAGCGCACTTCGTGTGTTCCCAGAATGTACAGCTCGTGTTGCAACAGTCGTTGTCAACACATCCCGGTTGTGGAGCACTGCTGCACAGGAATCACACGACCATCTGGACTTGTTCCGTACCTACAGGCAGCCTCCCGGTGCATGGTGGCAGGGAGGTACATATACAAGCCAGAACTCATCGAAGACCTGGCTAATGCCACCTACATAGCGCCTGACACCCACCGGATGACGTGGTTGGCAAGCAACATGCATTGCAACCCTCAGATGTGGTGTGTTGGGGCATTTTCTTTTCCAACCTCCCACACAGTGGCACTGTCCGGTACCAAACGGTGGCACAAAATTTAGGTACCCCAATTCGGGCACCTGAGGTGCCCGGAATGGTGGAAAAGTGGGGTTCGATGGGTTTCCGGACCGATCTGGGGGGGTTTGGAGGGTTTACGGGGGCTTTGGGGCCTCTGCGCCGGTTTTTTGAAAAATCGTGTTTGTCCACGTAAAAGGGTGGCATTTGACCCCCCCTAGGGGGGGGGGGTGGGTGTGGGGGTAATGAATGGGGTATCTGGGTCGGGGAGGGGGGGGTGAGGAGAACGGGGATATGGGAGCAAAAAATAACACAGCAGGCCTGTTCCTCCGCCGGGTGGTTGGGTGTATTTTTGAATGTCTTTTCGAGTGGTACAAAAAAAAACACCGTTTTTCCCCCTCTCGCGAAGACAAGGCACCCACACACGCGACGTAAGGAGAGGGGATGAAGAATGGGGAAGTGACGGGGAAAGGAATAACCCATCCCGTTGAACCAGAGGCGTTTTAATTCCTTCGGGTTCGCAGGGTGGGGGGGCGGGGGAGGCCTGACTGATCAGCACAGCAATCACAGAAGAGGTTGCTCCCGTGCGATTCTGCGCAACACAGTGCCAGGTAAAATAGGGGTGGGGGTGGGGTGGGTGGGGAGAGAGATGGGTTGAATAAGGTGAACGTTGACAACCGGGACAGGTGGGTGTGGGGATGGATGGGATTGAAGGGTAATATTTTTCACTCCGTTTTTTTGCCGTTTGCGATGGCCTGGAGCTTCAGGGGGGGGGGGGGGTAAGGCAGTACGCCAGAGGCGCCCTGTCAAATCTTGGATCGTCACTTGGAGAGTCAAATAAACGCGCAGGCCATTAAATACCTCAGATTCCTGTTGGTTCTGAACAAAATCTCCCCCACCACCACCACCCCTCCTTCCCACCCCTGAAACAAAGGGAAACAAATAGAGACATGACGGAATACAGTTTCCTTGCCGTCATCCACATCAACATCACCATAATGCGTATAATGGATAACATGTCTGTTGTACAAGCTTGCTCTGGTGAAGAAAGACACGGGAGAAACGGGGTTGAGGGAGGGGGGCAAAATTCGAGCTCGGTTCAGCTGTCCTTCAAGAGTGGATGAGGGGGAAGGGGGTGGTGGGGGGTGGACGTGGGTGGTATGCACCACTCCGCCACCCAGACCCCATGGAATTCCCCTCTCCTTTCCCCCTCGGGTTTGTTTTTGACTAAACGTTCTCTGCCTGTGTGGCCGTGGGGAGGAGGGTGGGAGCAGGGGCGGGGTGAGGTAAAGGCACCAGTTCAAACAAAATTCGGGGGGCGGTGTCACTGAGGGGATCGGCAAAGTCGACCCCCATCTCCTGACACTGCCGCACATTTTTTCCCCCATAGTATTCCGGGGGTTGCGGTGTAAAGCAAGCACAGCACAATCACCCCACAACTCCGCAGAATCCTACCCACACATGCGTTGTGGGTTAACGGATTGGCACATCTGGCAATTCCAAGACCGCGCAGCCCGATTCTGTGTTTATGGTGCGGGAGCAGGGCTCTCCCGTTAAACAACAGCGAGACAAGGTGGCACACAGCAAGCATGCGCGGTGAGAAAACATCTCCATTGGTTGATTGGGGGACATTCCAAACCACCCTGACCGTCTAGACAGCCAGGCGGTGGCGGGCGCAACAACCTGCTGCCCCCACCTCCCGCAAGCAGGATGGAGGGACAAACGAAGATGGTCTACTCATTCTTTTCTGCAGAGAGGGTGGTGTTGCGCAGGGCACACACTCCCAGTCGCAGACACCCACCCCGCCCGGTTCCCTTTGATGCGATCTCTCAGCAAAGCTGCAGAAGGTACCTCACTCTTGACATAGTCACCACTGTGTAACACACACGTGAAATCGTTTTGTTTGGAAAAGTGGAAAAGTTGGGTGGAAATATCTCTTTCGGTAGGGGGGGGCAGGCACGGAAACACGGCATGGAGAACAACCCCAAAAACCCTGGCTTCTCGGGAGAGAAGAAAATAAAACACCCTCCTCCGGGAGAAATGGCCAGGGAATCGAATTTTTCGCTTGGGCTGTCACTCACAATGCCATGCTTGCTTGGGCCGCTGGCACCCCACCCTCCTACCCCAACCCAACACACGATGCGATAAAAAAACAAACCAGTTTGTTGACACCTCCCCTCCCCCCTCCCACACCCTGTCCCCATTTGCCGTTTCGACAAGGGGGCACAACACTCGTAACGGGTCAATGCTCAAGAAAGTATCGGGGAGGCGATGGAGGGTTGGCAAGACCTCCGGCTGAAGTGGTGGTACACTGGGGGGAGAGATTGAGGAGGAACAATGGTGTGAGTATCCGTCGGTATGTTTTCACGGGGTATTCACACTTTCAACATTTGAGAGAGAGAGAAAGGCGCACCTTTCATCAGGCAGCCACACGCCCCATCAGCACAACTATAAAAGCACATGGGTGGGGGAGAGAGACAGAGCGAGCGGGAGAAAAGGCACAAGGCAGGCGGGAAGGCAACATGCCTCGCAGCCCCCCTCATCCTGAGCGACTCACTGCACGCCCCTGCAGTGAAGCAGAGGCTGGGGGGGGGGGGGGATCATATCTTTTTGGATCTCTTTTCCAGCAAAGAAAGGGGGTGGTGGTGTGGGGTGGGGTGGGGGTCGGAGAACAACTTCGGCTTTTGATTTTTCCCCCCTTGTTGACACATTTTTTGGTTGGTTGGGGGGGGAACATTTTACTTTCTTGGCATCGGCGCACCGATCCTGGCATGGATGGCCAGGGCAGCGACGTACGTAATATTCGGGGGAGGGTGTGGGGTGGGGTTAAATTTACTCTTTACTTTTTTTTTCTGCTCATATTTTGGGTTTTGTTTGGATGTCGACAATCAAAAGCTTGATGATTCATTCGGTCCAATCGATTTTCGACTTTCCCCCCTGTTCTCCTGCAAATCAGGATGCAGAGGGGCGGTGTTCAGTTGACTTCGGCGTCTTCTTCTTGTGTTCGCAGCTTCTGCTCGAGAGAAGGGGTGGGAACAAAATGGTGGTGGCGGGGGGAATTTTCACACTTTTTTCCCCAGCATACGAGAAAGGGGGTGGGGTGAGAGAGAGCGAGCGGCAACACACTGGGGCGGTCAACCGGAGGTGCATACACAGGCAATAAGAGCTCCAGCGCGTGAGTCGAGTCACTCACAACGACAAGCTGGCTGTGTGGCCAGATCTCAAATGCACATCACATATTTTCCCTCGCGCGAGCTCAGACTGGATCAACAAGGTGACACGAAACATGAGATTTCCCTGTCATACAGAGTGGGGGCAAGAGTTGTGAACAAATCGTATGACCTGGTGCGGTTGCGCCACAGTGCGGTTGAAGAGGGAGGGAAAGTAAAGCCTCATGGCACCACGAGACTTGCATATTTCCCCCCTTATTCCCCGCCCTCCCCCCTCCCCACCCCTCGTATGCTCGAAGCGTGACTTGGCAATAAAAAGACGACGAATGCCCACCTGCACCACCTCCCGTCACCCGCCATTTGCCCTCCCGCCACTACGCCCCTTCTCCCGCTAATAAACAAACAAAAACAAGAAAATTCTTCTATTTGCGTTCCTTGGCAAAAGTCGCATGACCCACAAGTCACATTACACTACTGCCACATGTAGGCTCTGCGTAACTGCGCTTGTCGATGCACAGCCGTCAGCAGAGTGCAGCCGGAATTCTGATTTCTGAAGTCCACCAATCTTAACAGAATGTTCGGTTCGAATTGATTCGGCGAAGCGAAGGGGCAAAACGACGGACACAGTCCATATTATGTTGCATGGGTGCTGCTGTCCATCTTGTCTGGGGTGGGGGTGGGTGGGGTTACAGGCCCTTTTCTTCAGAACTTTCAACAAAGAAGCGGATACGCGGGACACCGGTATCTCTTCTTCCTGAACAGTTCTGTTGGCTGCAAAGAAAAAAAGGGAAAAGCTTGACTGCGGTGGCACCAGCGTCTGCGAAGGTTGCGAGAAGAGCGCGTAATGGATTCTCCTGGCACTGGTGTACCCCCCTGAACCTGTCAAGGCGAGACAGGAGGATTTTTCGAAACTGCGAGAGGCCAGCAACCTTTGGTTGAGCGCAAGAATGCAAAGAAACGAACGATGCAGCTGAGAAGAGAACAAAAAAAAACCAACCGGTGCCAGGATATCTGCAGCAGCGATGGGGGGGTTGATTTCGGCAAGTGGATGGTGGCCGCAGCATACGGTATATGTCAGTCAATACTATCCACGCCCCTCCCCCTGTGCTTAGCAGCTTCGGCGGCGGGGCGGTGGGGAGAGGGAAGAGAGACAGAGATAGAAGAAGGTGACGGAAGAAGAGGTATTTTTTATCAGGCCAAAAAACGCAACGTTTTCTTTGGAGGTCGGGATGAGCGGGACAGGGGGTGGGGAGAAGGAGAGCAGAGGGGGGTCAAACATAGGGGCATAGAAATGGACAAACCTTGCCACCACCCCACAGGGGTGGGTGGTGGTGGTGGTGGCAGTGGTGGTGGTGTTCGAGAGAGAGAGGGGACGAGACGTGTGTGAATACTGATTTATGTCTTGAGAGACACACACAACCACCACCGCCACCCGCACACCTAATGTGGGCCGTCAGCCCAGCTAAAACGTGCACACCACACACGGGATAGGGCCTGTGTGAGGCATTATTTTCAAAAATGTTTTTACCCGGGAGGGGGACTGGGGTCGCAAATAAATAAAGTCGAAAAAAAATCATTGCGTTGCGAGGGATCTATCGATTTCCTAAAGGTCTGGATTACACTCTCCCTCGCTAGATATCACCGCTGCTGTGTGTGTTCAGCGAGGTGCTGTGCGCTGGGCTGCTCTGGCCGTGATTATCACGAACCAGGGTCCTGTTGCCGTCCTCCATTTCGAAGTCGTCAAACTTCTTCTTCCTGTCGGAGGAACCCAGCGCCTGCTGCTCCTTCTTCGTGTGGTAGAGCGCCAGGCAGGTGCACGTGCAGCAGATCATCAGCAGCACCCACACCACGATCACCAGCACCGCCGGCATGCACAGCTCCCCGACACGCAGCCCCTGGCAGCACAGCGGCACCTCGTCGTGCGGCAGCGGCTTCTCCGACGCGGCACCTAATGGCAGTGGTGGGGGTGGGCATCCAGGGGCCAGAGGGCAGGGGGGGCGTGGAGGCGGGGGAGGGTGAGGGTGGTGGGGGTGGCTGTGGGGCATACCCGAAACGAGGGTCGGGTCAGCGTCGACCTCCAGCTCCTTCACGCGCTTGCCGTAGTAGTCGTGGGTGTCGAGGGGCTGCCAGACGCCCTCGCGTGTCTGCCAGCAGACGTGGTACTTCCCGGTGTCGCCCTCCGGGGATTCGAAGTCAGCCGTGATGTTCAGCAGGAGCTCCTGCTCGGCTTGGGGCTCGACAAAGGAGAGGTTCTGCAGAACGGCAGTGCAGCCGTTGGGAGCCAGGCGGAGCATGTCTGTGTGGTGGGGTGGGTGGGGTGTGGTGGTGTGGAGTGCGGCGGTGTGCATACCCTTCGGCGAGTTGGAGGTGCAGTCGTCGGTGGGTGTGGCCTGGCATGCGGTAAGGGGCTGCACGTCGCTCTCCGCGGGGACGATCTTGAGGGTGCGGTCCTTGTCGGTGCGTGAGTCGTAGCAGCCGTGCACGATGACAGTGAACTGCTCGTCGCGGAGCGGCCTGTTGGGGTACGACGTGTACCAGTGTGCCCCGCTGGGGGTGCAGGAGCGCTGGGAGCAGTCCGTGCCTCCCCACCCTGCGTCACAGAGGCACATGTTCTCGACGCAGTCGCCGCGCCCGTTGCATGTGCCGTCGCGCGAGCAGATGTTGCATTCGGTGGAGTCTGCGGACTCGTCGAAGGGGCACCTGTCGCACTCGGGGCCCGTCCATCCGTTTTTGCACACGCAGCACTCGTCGCTCCTGCACTCGAACCTGTCGGGGTTCTTGATGCACTTCTCGGTCCCGCCCTCAGGGGTGGCCCAGATGCACTTCTTGGAGCCCTCCTCGCACTTGTCCTGGGAGAGGCGCGACTCGCACTTCTCGGACACGCGGCACTGCTTCGCCTCCCGCAGGTATTCGCACTTGAGGTCTGCCTCGCACTCATCCTGTGTGTTGTAGATGCACTCGCGGTTGGCGCACTTGTCGTCCTTCCACTCGCAGCGGCCCGTCTCGCCCTCGCAGGCTGCCTGGGTCAGAACTGTGCAGGGGGTCTTCCCCACGCACGTGTCGTCCTTCCACTCGCAGGCGTTGACGACGTCGGCCTCGCAGTCGTCCTGGGCAGTGTACTTGCGGCAGATCTTGCGGACGCACACCTTGTCGTCCTTCCACTCGCACAACTTCGTCGCGTCGCACGATGTGCCGTCTGTGTAGGAGATGCACTGGTTGTCGCACTCTGCAACAGGCATGGCATCCTCAAACCACGTGCATCCTTCTGCAGCAGCCTCGCAGCCCTGCTCCATGGCGTAGCGCTTGCAACCGGTGGCAGGCACACACTCGTCGGTGCTCAACCACGTGCACTTGGCGCCATTGCCGTCGTCGCTCCGCTCACAGATGGCCGAGGACATGTGGAGGTTGCACCCAGTCTTCTCGACACACACTGTGTCCTTCCATTCGCAGAACGGGCTCTGGACACACTGCGCCTCCGGCAGCGGGGTGCAGCCCTGCACCTGCGTGCACTGGCCCAGGGTGGTGTTCCACATGCAGGTGGCATCCGCGTCGCACGCAGTGCGGTCGAACACACCACAGTTCTTGTCGACGCACACCTTATCGTCCGTCACCCAAGTGCACTCACTCCGCTCGGTGCAGGTGTCGATAGCCGTGTACTTGAGGCACCCGTCCCTGGTCTCGCACAGACCCTTCACCGCGTTCCATGCGCACTCCGAGTCGGCATTGCACGTCGGGTTGGTGGTGTACACAATGCAACCCTGCCTGTCGCGGCACTCGTCCACAGCCGTCTCCCAGTAGCAGTTGGTCCTGTCGTCGCACGTCTCCTGCGCCTTCACAGCCTTGCAACCCACCTTCGGCTTGCATGCCTTCTCCGCATCCGCAGTGGTGTCCCACATGCATCCCAGGTCGTTGGTGCACTCCGTCTGCGACATGTAGTGGCACACCCACGTCGTGCAGGCCTCATCCTTCCAAGCACAGTTGTTGTCTGTGTCCTTGGTGCACACTGCCTCCTCGCAGTGGGCCAGGCACGCCGAGGGGCTGCACCCCGCCATGCCCCACTGGCAGCGGCTGTCCACAGAGCACGACTCGCCGTTAGTCCACTGAGCGCAGTAGTTGTTGTGGAAGGACTCCCCGTGTGCGGCGACGTAGTACCCGAAGGTGCTGTTCTCACTGCACAGGTCTGCCAGCACGTCGTCCAGTTCGTCCAGCATGATGTTCTGCGTGTGCCCCACCACGGGCTCGCTGACGACATTACGCAGCTTGGACTCAGCCTCCCTGTCCTGTGGGTTTGCCTCAGCGAAGCGGCGCAGGTACAGACCAAAGACGGCGATGCGCTCTGCGTCCAGCTTCCCAATCACGCGGTCGGTGTCAGCGATGAGGCTGTCCGTCACAACCAGCACGATGCGACGGCGGTTGGCGGGCGACTGCCTCATCATGTTGCTTGACATCGTCAGTGCCTGCGACACATACGACTCGTCATTCGTATGGCTGGCAAACTCCGTCGCATGCCAGTCCAGGTCTGCGTCGATCTCCGACAGGCTGCCCGACAGCCTGCCGCCTGTGCCGACGGTGGTTGTCTTCTTCGCCGCCTCCTGCTCCGAGAACTGCACCACCCCGACACGGAAGCCCGTCGCACGGTCGGCCACATCCGCCTCTGCAGCGCCCTTGCCTGTCAGCGGCAGAATGCGTGCCCAGTCACGCAGCGCCTCTGTCACCCCGAGGAAGCCCTGCGGGTGGCGGCCGAATGCCTGGCGCATGCTTGACGATGAGTCGATGGCGACCACGATGTCCACCGCAGGGCAGTTGGCGAAGCGCGCCGTGAAGCATGCCTTGCGGGTCGCGTCCCACAAGCACCCGCTGCGCTTGTTGCAGTCGCAGGCCACTGTCTCCTTGGAGCAGTACTCGTAGCCGGGCTTGCAGGAGGCGGGGAAGAAGGCTGTTTCCCCTTCCCATTCGCAGCCCCACTGCTTCGTGCACTCTGTCTCAACCTTCTTCGTCACGCACGTCTTCTCCTTGCACATTGCAGGTGAGTCCTCTGTCGACCACTCGCAGTTCTCATCCTTGCCACACTGGTACTCGTTGATGTACTTCATGCACCCGCCCACCGTAACGCACTTGCCACCGCTGAACTCGCACTGCGGGGAGTGCTGGACGCAGACATCCTCTGTGGTGTACACAACGCACGGCGTCTCCTCACACTGCTGCGATGTTGTGCCCCAGGTGCACAAGTCATCCTTGTCGCAGTCAGCCTTAACCTTCTTGATACAACCGTCGGGGCGGCACTCGCCTGGCTCCTTCTCCCACACGCAGCCGCTGGGGTCCGACTGGCACCCTGCCTCTGCAGTGGAGGTGCACGGCGGCAGGGTGCAGACAGACGCCTCGCTGTCCCACACACAGCTGTTGTCCTGCGTGCACGGGCCC
Source organism: Rhynchopus euleeides (assembly GCA_963210315.1). Classification (NCBI taxonomy): domain Eukaryota; phylum Euglenozoa; class Diplonemea; order Diplonemida; family Diplonemidae; genus Rhynchopus; species Rhynchopus euleeides. Next base: position 1,844,672 of record OY723286.1, on the reverse strand, counting down.
TCCGTGGGGTGGTCGCACACCGTCTTCCGCCCGCACGACCCGTCGGCGAAGGTGCAGGACTTGCCATCCTCGTCGGTGCCGGCAGCGCACTCCGCCGCACCGCACAGCTTGTGGCAGGTGGTCCACACACACACCGCTTTGTTGGCGTCCCATGCGCAGTGGCGGTCCCCCAGACACGCGTTCATGTCGAGGAGGGAGCCGCACGACATGTGCCCACCACCGGTGCCACGCTGCTGGTTGTACTCCACGATCAGCTTGCCGAACTTGTTGGTCGGTGTGCAGAAGTCGTCAAGGAGGGCTGTGGCGAAGTCCTCCAGCGGGATGCTCATGTGGTGGTCATCCTTGGGCTCAGACACAATCGTCTTCAGCACGCGCTCCGCATCGGTGTCCGTCTGCGAGTAGATCTGGAAGCGGCGCAGTGCCACACCAAAGGTCTGCACGCCCTGCCCGTCGAGGGACTTGCGTGCCTCAATCAACTCCGGTGCGTCGGTGATCTTGCCGTCAGTGATGATCAGCAGCACGCTGCGCCGCCCAACCGCCATGGGGTCCTGGAACATCTGGGCCGCAGCCTCGAGGGCCAGCTTGATGTAGGTGCGGTCTGCCTGGTAGTTGTCCTCGTGCCAGGTCAGGTCTGCCTGCAGCTCCGTCAGGTCGCCAGAGAAGCGCCCGCCGGTCCCCGTGCCTGTCGGGGTGCGCAGGGCAGTGAGGGGCGAGGAGAACTGGATGAGCCCCACACGCACACCCTGCCCGTTGGCAGCAGCCAGCCCGGCCTTCTCGGTGGACAGCGGGAGCTGTGCCATCCAGTCGCGCATCTGCTCCACAAGCGCGTAGAAGCCGTGCGGGTGGCGCCCGAACTCGAGGCTCATGGAGCCCGACCCATCGAAGACAACCGCAATGTCCATGACAGGGCACTGCCCGATCGTGTCCGTCACGCAGCGCGCAGGCGCCAGGCCCAGATCCCATGAACACTTCGGCTGCTGCTTGCACTGGCACTCGTCTGTGATGTCCCTGCAGACCAGCTCCGTGCACTTCGAGGCAGAGGCGGACCACAAGCAGCGAGGGTCGTCGTTGCAAGGATCCGTGGTGGTGTGCCGCAGGCAGTACTCGTCGATGCACACGCTGGGGGACTGCGACAGATCCCACTCGCAGCCCGACTCCTTGGCGCACGACGACTCGTCGAGGTACTTTGCGCACTTCTTCTCGGTGCAGACACCGCTAAGCCACTCGCAGCGCCTCGAGTCCGCTTCGCACTCATCCTGCCGGGTGGTAGTGCACGGCTTCTCCACGCACGGCGCCCAGGGCGCCTGCCCCTGGATGCCGTCGTCCCAGATGCACGAGTCTGCATTGCAGGCGGCAGCCGAGGTGTAGTTGCAGGGGCGCGGCACACACACGTCCGTCGCACTCTTCCACACACACCCCTCGGGTGCTGCCTGGCAGCCGGACTCCGACTGGTGCTGGCACAGGCGCTCTGTGCAGCCGTTGGCAGCTGCATCCCACTCGCAGCCAGGGTCCTGGTTGCAGTCTGTGGCAGAGGTGTAGGTGCACGTCTCCTTCTTGAAGCACAGCGTGCCAGACCATGCGCACAGGTTGGACTGGTCTGCCTCGCACTGCGCCTGGGTGCAGTAGAGGATGCACGCAGACTCCGTGCATGCCACCTCGCGTGAGTTCCAGAAGCACGACTTCTCGTTGTTGCACTGCTGGCTCTCGTTGAACATGTGGCACGGCTGGATCTTTGCAACGGATGTCGTTGCCTTGGATGCAATAGCCGCACCGAACTGCGTGTCAGGGTCACACAACCCCGCCAGGATGCCCGTGAGGTCTTCCATCGTCGCATCTGCGAAATGCGTCTCCACAGGAGCACTCGAGATCGCCTGTAGCGTGGCGCGGGCAGTGCTGCTGTCGGGGCTGACGGCATCTGCCCTGCGCAGCAGCACTGTGAAGAGCTGCGTGCCGCTGCCCGACAGGCCCTGCAGGGCTGACAGCGTCGCTGACGTGTGCGGGTCGGAAGGCTCTGTGGTGGCAATCAGGATCAGGACCTTCTTGCGCAGCGTCGAGCTCAGCATGCCCTGTGCCAGTGTGAGGGCCCCCTCCATGTAGGCACCCGTCTGCCCGATCATGTTCGCCTCCTGGTAGTCGAGGTCTGCGTGCAGCTCGTCGTACAGCCCTGTGACACGCCCGCTGCTCCCTGCCGTGACCTTGGGGTCCACAGTCTGCGCACGCCCCTCTGCGCCGAACTGCACCACACCCACGCGCATCCCGGAGGCCTGGTCGCCAGTGGTGATGCGGCCGCCCACGTTGGACAGCGGCAGCCTCTTGGCCCAGTCGCGGACAGTCTCGATGACACCGAGGTAGCCCTGCGCGTGGCGCCCGAAGGACTGCTTCATGGCGTCGGAACCCTCGATGGCCAGCACGATGTCCAGCTGAGGGCAGCCTGCGAACTCCTTCGTCATGCAGGTTTCGCCGCCCCAGAAGCATTCGGTCTGCTGGTTGCAGTCGCACGACTTCTTCAACTTGTCGCACGTGAGGTCGGTGCAGATGGCTGGGGAGGCCGACGAGTCCCAGGCGCACCTGTTCTGCGGGTCGGACGAGCACTCAGCCTCCGTCACGTACTTCCTGCAGGTCTTGATGCTGCACTTCGAGGGTGAGGAAGCCAGGTCCCAGTGGCATTCCGCGTCGTGGTTGCACTTCGACTCGGTCAGGTGGTTGGAGCACTTCTTCACGACACAGGTGGTCTCCCACTTGCAGCCGTCGTCCTTCTCGCACTCTGTCTCCGACTTGGCGCCGGTGCACCTCGTCTGCACGCAGATGTTGTCGACCCACTGGCAGTTCTCCACCACTGCGCACTCGTCCTTGGTAGAGTAGTAGCACTTCAGCTTCGTGCACTGCAGCGACGACGTGCCCCACACACACCCGTTGGGGTCGACGTTGCAGGCATCCTCTGCAGAGTGTGTCACGCACGGCTTGTCCACGCAGGTCGTGACCCCTGTGCTCAACGTCACCCACTCGCAGCCGTAGCCACGTGTCTCGGACGTGCACTGGTCACGGAGTGTGTGCTGTGTGCAGTTGGACTCGGGAACCTTCCAGCAGGCATCCGGCTTCCAGCCGCACGCGACGTCAGCGTCACACTTAGCGTTGTCACAGCCGTACCTCCCACACGGGCTGTTCACGCACAGCAAGAGGCTGTCAGACCACTTGCAGCCCTGGTCCTGGGTACAGCTGCGGGTTTCGTCGTACGTCCCACACGGCAGACGGCCGTTGTTCGCGATCACCACGGCAGTGATGTTCTCCACGACTTCGGCGCCGAACTTCGTGTTCCTGTCGCACAACGCACCCAGCACCTCAGGCACGAACTGGTCCAGCGTGAGACTGGCGAAGTGTGTTGCCACCGGCTCGGTGGCCAGCGGCTTCAGCACGTCGGCTGCGTCGGTGTCCTCCTGCCTGTAGGCGTCAGCCCTGCGCAGCTGCACCGCAAATGTCTCGACCTCCACACCCAAGCCTGCCTTGGCCTCTGTGAGGGCAGAGGGGTCGCTGACCATCCCGTTGGCAACAATGATGAGCACCTTCTTGCGGCCTGCTGTCGAGGTACCGAAAATGCTGCTGGCGGCGTCGAAGCCCGGCTTCAGTGCCTTCGTCGTGGTCAGCATCTGGTTCTGCAGGTGGAAGTCTGCGTCAAACTTCAGCTCCTCCAGGACGCCAGACAGGAGACCACCAGCACCGTTAGGAGGGTTCGTGCGCTTCACAGTGTCGGCCGCACCAAACTGCACGAGGGCCACACGCACACCGTCACGCGAGGGGAGCTTCGAGAAAGTGTCGCCGTTGAGAGGAAGGCGCTCGATCCAGTCCTGCAGGTACGACACCACCGCCTCGTAGCCCTGCGGGTGGCGCCCGAAGGGAGCTGACATGTCTTTCGAGCCGTCGATGAGCACAACCACATCCATCGGGGGGCACGCGCCGTACGCATCCTCGACACAGCTGCTGCTGCCTGCCATCCAGAAGCAGCCCTCTGCGCCCACGCATGCACACTCGCTGCTGTCGTACTGGTTGCAACGCGTCTCCTCGCACCACAAGCTGGCACCGTCCACCTTCCATGAGCACATAGGGTCGCCGTTGCAGCCATCCTTCGCTGACCACTTGGAGCAGTACGTCTCCTTGCAGTAGGCAGGGGCCACTGCCACCTCCCACTTGCAGGTGCGGTCCGTCAGGCACGAGCTCTCCTGCAGCAGGTCGGCACAGCGGCGCACGCTGCACTTGTTAGAAGCCCACTCGCACCGCCTGTCGGTGGTGCACTCCGTCTCCTCCGTCGAGGTGCAGATCTTCTCACCGCACGCCTTGGCAACAGAGTCCCACATGCACAGCGGGTCGCCAGTGCACGTCGTCGACTCGCTGTAGTCGCACACCTTCACGCCGCACCGCTCGTCACGTGTGGGCACCCAGACACAGCCCGTCGGGTCTGCCTCGCACTGCGGCTCCGACTCGTGCTTGCAGATGGCCGGCTGGCAGGTGGCGGGGGTGCCACGCCACTGGCACTTCAGGTCAGCGTTGCACGTGGGCTGGTCGGCGTAGGAGCAGAGGCGCTGCTTGACGCACGTCTCCTCCCCGCCACGCGTCCCCCACTCGCAGTTGTAGGCGGGGTCTGCCAGGTTCTCGCAGTTGTCCTTGTCGCAGTAGCGCAGGCAAGGCGATGTGGTGCACACCATCAGCGCCGTGTCCCACGTGCAGCCCGAGTCCTTGTTGCACTCGTTGTCGTACTTGTAGAAAGAGCACGGGAGGTCCGAGTCTGTGGTGTCCAGGTCCACGAGCCACGAGCCCCACGCCGTCTCAGGGTTGCACCACTTGTTGAACACCTTCTCCTTGAGGTCCTCAATGCGGATGTTGGTGAAGTGTGTGTCCTGGGGGGTGGTGACCAGGGGGCGCAGCGACTCCTCTGCCGACAGGTCGGACAAGCGGTTGGACGAGCCCTTGCGCACCACGACACCGAACACGTGGGTGCCTGTCTGCTCGACCTGGCGGAGGGGCTCGGCGAGCACAGCGCTGTCCTGGATCTCGCTGCCCAGCAGGATCAGGAGAATCTTGCGCCGCCCGTCCTTCGGCGCCTTCGACAGCGTGCCCGCAGCCATCTCCAGAGCCTCAGCCAGGTACGCCTCGCCGTTGCCCTGGTTGGCACCCTGCCACAGCAGGTCGCGCACCAGCTCCGAGTAGTAGCCCGTCAGGCGGCCTGCGGCACCCGTCGGGGGCACGATGGCAGAACCGGGCACACGGCCCGACTGGTCCTGCAGGCGTGAATCGCCGCTGAACTGGATCACACCCAGTCTAGCCGCACCGGGGAACGGAGCCTCCGCCTTGCCACCAGCCTTGAACTGCTCGTGGTTGGGCATCGGCAGCAGCAGCGCCCAGTCGCGCAACATCTCCTGCAGCGCCACGTAACCGTTGGGGTGGCGGCCGAAAGCCTCCGACATGGCAGAAGACCCGTCCAGCAGCACCATGATGTCCATAGTGGGGCACACACCGTAGTGCTTGTTGAGGCACTGGTCGTCGTGCCAGAAGCAATCAGGGTCCGTCATGCAGTCGCAGTTGGTGTAGTGCGCCTTGCAGTCCTTCGTCTTGCACTGGCCGTGCTCCACGAAGCAGCGGGGGTCTGCGTCGCACTCGGTCAGCTGGTACCTCGCGCAGTAGCGCTGCTTGCACATGCCAGGGGCCACCGTGGTGTCCCAGTAGCAGGTGGAGTTGGCGTTGACAAGGCAGGTGGTCTCGCTGACGGCGTCAACGCACGGCTTCATGACACACTTGTTGTCGTCGGTGTAGTCGCACCACTCGATGTTGCGGGCGTTCTGGCAGCAGTCCTTGTCGTCCTTGCATGGGGTGCAGCGCTTCGGGTGGCACACAGGGGGGGCCGCCCTCGAGTCCCACTCGCATTCGTCGACGAGCTGCCCGCATGCATCCTCGGTCATCTTAGTCTTGCACGGCTCGAAGATGCAGATGTCAGCCTCAAACACACAGCCCGTAGGGTCGGCCAGGCAGGCATCTTCGCCAGCATGCGAGCACGGACGAGGGCTGCACTCATCCTTGGTGGTGTCCCACACGCACAGCTTGTCGTCGTCGCACTCCTGGCGCACTGTGTACTTGCACAGGTCCTTCATGCAGGCCTTCCCATCCCACTTGCACATGTTCCGCTCATCAGCGCTGCAGGAGTCAGCGTCGCAGTGCTGGAAGCACGGCGTGCTGCCACACTTCTGCCCGCCCTCAGACCAGACGCAGCGCATGTCGCCGTTGCAGTCCGAGATGTTGGGGTGCTCCGTGCACGTCACGGTGCTCTGGTCCTTGCTCTTGGCAATGTACTTGCCCCACTGGCTGGTGGGGTCGCAGATGCCCTGCAGCACCTGGGTGGGGATCTCGTCCAGCTCCAGGCTGAGGAAGTGGTCACTGTGCGGCTCCGTCGTGAGGGGGCGCAGCGTGTCGGAGGCGTCCTCATCCTCCTGCGTGTGCACGGAGGTGCGGCGGATGGCGATACCGAACACCTGCACAGACATCTCTTCGAAGCGCTTCTTCTCGTCTTCCAGCAGCCCCACGTCCATGATCACACCGTCGGTGATGGCGATGATCATCTTGGCACGCCCGTCCTTCGGGGAATCGATTGCAAACATATCGCCTGCAAGCTTCAGGCCCTCCTCGATGTACGTCTGCCCCGACATGTAGTTGTCCTCATGCCACGCCACGTCGCCCTTCAGCTCGTTGAGGTCGCCCGACAGACGCCCGCCGGCACCCGTGCCGGGGGGTGTGCGCTGGGCAGCGTCGATGACGGTTCCGAGCGGGGTACCCTGGCCGCTGAACTGCACCACCCCCACACGCACTGCACCCGTGTCCACAGACGAGGACCCGACGGTGGAGGCCTCGCCGCTGAGGGGCAGGGTCTCCACCCAGTCCTTCACCATCTCCATCAGCGCGAAGAAGCCGTGCTGGTGGCGCCCGAACTTCTTCTGCATCGACCCGCTGCCGTCCACCACGAGCACTACGTCCAGTGTGGGGCACTCGCCGAACACCTGCTCCTCGCAGCGCTCCACGCCACCCGTCGTCGTCCAGTAGCAGATAGGGTCCTTCTGGCAGAGGCACCGGTCTGTCACCTTGTGGCACTTCTTCTCCACACACGTGTTGATGCTGCTGTCCCACATGCACGACGAGTCCAGCCCACAGGTGACCTCGGTGGGGTAACGCGCGCAGAGCTGCACCTGGCAGCTCCCTGGGGCGACGCTGACATCCCAGTGGCACCTGGGTTCTGCGTTGCAGGTGCGGTCGTTGGTGTACTCCACGCACTCGCGGGTGACGCAGGTGTCCTCCGGGGTTTTCCACTCGCACAGGTTGTCACCCACGCACTCCTCCTTCGCAGTGTAGGTGCACTTCTTCTTGAGGCACTTCGCCGTCGACACATCCCACAGGCACTTGTTGACCAGGTCAGCGTTGCACGGAGACTCTGCGGTGTGATCAGCACAGTAGTTGATAGTGCACGAGTTGGGGCTCTTCCACATGCACTCCGCCTGCGACTCCATGATACAGCCGTCCTCTGTTGTGTGCGAGCACGGGTCTGTGACGCACCGCGCTGCCGTGCTGTTCCACTCACAGCCATACTCAGCCTGGCACGGCCCCAGGTCACTCGCGCTGCAGGCCACCTTCCTGTAGCACACGCTGTCGGTCCCGTCCCACCCACCAACACACCCGTTGGCAGCATCGGAGTCACACGTGTCCTTGTCGCAGTGCAGAAGGCACGGCGAGTTGACACACGCCAGCTGCGACTCAGACCAGGCACAGCCCACGTCAACCATGCATTCAACCAGCGAGGGGTAGTTCTTGCACGGCTGGTGCTTCCCGCCCGTCATCTCCATCGCCAGTGCCGACCCGAACTTCGACGACGGGTCGCAGATCTTCGTGAAGGGGCCGTCAGCCGCAGCCAGGTCGTCCATCTCCATGCTGGCGAAGTGCAGGTCGTGCGGGTTGGATGTGATGGGGCGGAGGGTCTCCTCGGCAGCAAGGTCCTCAGCGGTGCGGGTGGGAGAGCGGCGCACGGCAATGCCGAACACCTCCACCTGGCGTGTCGCAAGCTTCTTCCGCGCCTCGTCGAGCAGGGAGGCATCGGCAAGCTTGCCGTCGGTGACGATGTACAGTGCCTTCTTCCTGTCGCTGGGAGAGTTGCCCAGGATGGACACCACCATGTCCAGCCCCTCGGCAATCCACGTCTGCCCTCCAAGGTAGTTGTCCTCGTGCCAGCGCAGGTCGCTCGTGAGCTCGTCCAGGTCGCCAGAGAGCTGCCCGCTGGTGCCAACGCCCCCAGGTGACTTGATGGCTGTCCCAGGCACGCCATAGACTCCGCTGAACTGCACAAAGGACGCACGGATCTTGCGGCTTGAGAGAGTCGAAGTGGAGCCTGCCTTCTCGCCGCTCAGTGGCAGAGTCGCAACCCACTTCTTGAGCATGGCGATCATGCCGTAGAAGCCGTGCGGGTGGTGCCCGAACTGCTTGCTCATGGAGCCCGAGCCGTCGAACAGCACAACAAGATCCAGTGTGGGGCAGGTGCCGTACTTCGTGTCGACACACGACTTCTGTTCAGGCAACCAGAAGCACGAAGGCTCCTTGTGGCAGTCACACTGTTCCTTGATTTCATTGCAAGTCACCTCGATGCATGTGTCAGTGCTGTCAACCATGCAGAGCGCGTCACTCAGACAGCGCTGCGCGTCCAGGCCACGGCAGTACTTCTTCTTGCACACACCCGATGCCACAGTGGTGGCCCACTCACACTTCGGGTCGTCAACACACGACTTCTCGTTCTGGTACGTGCACTCACCCACAATGCACTGTGAGGCTGTGCTGTCCCACTCGCACTCAGCTGCGGCGGTGCACTCATCCTCCGGGTAGCTGCACAGCTTCTTCTCACACTGGCTCACATTGCGGTTCCACTGGCATGTGGTGTCAGCAACACAGTCCACCTGTGCCGGGTAGGCACACAGCTTCTTGGAGCAAGTCTCCTCAAGCAGGTCCCAGATGCACGGCTCGTTGTCGGCGCTGCACGCCTGGGGGGTTGTGTGCTGGCACACACCAGGCACACAGGTCTGCCCGTCAGGCAGCAGCTCGCACTTGGGGTCAGCTGTACAGTCCGCAGCCTCGCTGGGTGTGTAAGAGCACTCGCCCTTGGTGGAGCACGTGGCACCATCCCAGAAGCATGCATGCTCGGTGACCTTCGCACACTCATTCTCGTCGCAGTACTGGCGGCAGGGAGACTTGCCACACACCAGCTGGGTCTCGAAGTAGTGGCAGCCACTGTCCTTGTTGCACGACACGCTGTCCAGGTATGCACTGCATGGCTGGTGGCCTGATGCCTTCGTGTCGGCGATGAACCTGCCCCACGTGTCCTGCGGGTCACACAGGTGTGTCAGGACGGCGGCAACATCATCAATCACCAGCCCACGGAAGTGCTCCGCAGCAGGCGACGTCACCACACCCTGCAGGTCTGCCTCTGCTGTCTCCACGGTGGGCGTGCGCGTCGGCGAGGCACGCACGACAACACCAAAGATCTCAACGCTGGCAGCGGCGAACAGCTGCAGCTCGTTGACATAGGCAGCCTTGTCATCCAGGGGGCCGTCAGTCCAGATAATCAGCACATGCTTGCGGTTGGCAGGGGCATCAGAAAACATCTTCGCTGCAAGCATCAGCCCGCCACGCAGGTAGGTCTTCTTCGGGTCGGGCTGCTTCACAGCGTTGCCACCCATGAAGTTAGCCTCGTGGAAGTCCAGGTCTGCGTTGATCTCCGACAGGTCACCAGTGAAGCGTCCCTGCGTCGTGCCCGCGCCCGACGCAACCTGTGCCTGGCGCGAATCCGTAGACCCCCACAGCAGGCTGCCGGCAAACTGCACCACGGCAAGCCTCACAGACTTCTGCGTGCCGGGGATGGTGCCCGCCTTCTCGCCGCTGAGGGGCAGCGCCGCAGCCCAGTCACGCACCGTCTCGACCAGCGCGTAGAAGCCGTGCGGGTGGCGCCCGAACGGCTTGCCCAGGGAGTGGCCTCCGTCGAAGAGGAGCACGACGTCGAGGGGAGGGCAGGAGCCGTACTTCTGGTCGACGCACTTCGTCCCACTCCAGTAGCATTCAACGTCTGCCTCGCAGTCGCACTGCTTGGCGATGTTCTTGCAGATCTTAGTTGTGCACTTGTCGGCGATGGTGTCCCACATGCAGTCCTGTGCGGCGTCGCAGGGGTTAGCTGTGGCGTACAGGGAGCACGTCTTCTGCTTGCACACGGCGGGCGACTTCTCGACATTCCAGTGGCAGTCGGAGTTCGCATTGCAGCAGCGATCGTCAGAAAGCTGGCCACACGCGGTGTTGGTGCACTTCCCATCCCACGCGCACACGCCATTGTCCTGGCAAGCAGCCTCGTCAAGGGGCGAGCAGTCAACCTTGACAATGCACGAGCTGCAGCTCTGCACCCATGTGCACTCCCCAGTGCAGTCGGCCTCCATGTCGAAGTCGCACTTCTTCCTGCTGCACGTCTCCTTGAGGGTGTCCCACTCGCAGTTGTACTCCGTGTCCCCGATACAGCTGAGCTCCTCAGGGTAGGTGCACGGGGTGGGGATGCACTCCTTGACAGCGTCCCACTCGCACGCAGGGTCGGCGTTGCAAGTGGTGGCGTCGGTGTGCTGGCACACACTGGTGGTGACGCACGCCCCGATGGTCGCATCCCACGAGCAGGCAGCGTCAGCGGCACACTCGTTTTCGCAGTGCACAATGCACGGCGTGTCGATACACCCGGGAACGGGGAGGTCCTGGAACATGCAGCCAGGGTCATTGGAGCACGTCTCCTTCGTGGTGTACAGCCTGCAGGGGCGGTGCATGCCGCTCTGCGTGTTGACCTCCACAACGTATTTGCCCCACATGCTGTTGGGGTCGCACAGCCCATCCAGCTTCGTCGGCACCTCCTCCAGCATCACGTTGTGGTAGTGGTCGTCGTGCGGCTGCGACACGATCTGCGACAGAGTCCTCTCAGCTGCCTCGTCCTCGTCGGTGTGCGTGAGGAAGCGGCGCACGACAATCCCGAAGGTGATGACCTGCTTGGCCTCCATCCTGCCACGTGCGGCACTCAGCTTGTCCTGGTCCAGGATCTTGCCGTCGGTGAAGATCAGCAGAATCTTCTTGCGGCTGTCGCTCGGCGACGTGTCGAACATGTCAGCTGCACGGTCAAGGGCAGATGCAATGTGCGTGCCAGACTCAAGGTAGTTCGCCTCCTGGAACTCGAGGTCGTCAGCCAGCTCCTTCGCGTCGCCTGTGAAGCGCCCTGCGCTGCCCACACCTGCAGGCGACACCTGGGCACCGTTGACGATTGTCGACCCCGGCAGGTAGTCGTTGGGGGTCCCACTGAACTGCACGACACCCACACGCACCTTCCCGTTGTCGCTGGCAGAGGGCGTCCCAGCCTTCTCGCCTGTGAGGCTCAACTGGGAGGTCCATTCCTTCACCATCTCCATCAAGCCGTAGAAGCCGTGCGGGTGGCTGCCGAAGGACTTCTGCATGGAACCGCTGCCGTCGATCACAAGCACGATGTCCATCGTGGGGCATGCGCCAAAGGTCGATGTCTTGCACCCCGCAGGCTGGATCCTGTTGTCCCAGAAGCAGTCGGAGTCCTTGTTGCAGCGGCAGATCTCGAAGGTGTTGCAATCCTTGTCGACGCACGTCTTAGCCCCCTCTGCGTACATGCACTTGCCATCGGCGTTGCAAGCATCCTTCTGGTTGCTGTAGCGGGTGCAGTACTTCACAACACAGTCGCCCTCCCACTCACAGGCCGGGTCGACGTTGCACGAACGCTCATTGAGATACTGCTTGCACGGGGCAGGCACGCAGGTGTTGCCGGTGGTCCACTCGCACTTGCCAGGCTCCTTGTCAGTGCAATCCACAGCGGTGGTGTAGGGGCAGGGCTTGGGCTCACACGTCTGCACCAGAGTGTTCCAGGAACACGCATTGTCTGTGCATTCCTGCTCCGACTTGTAGTTGCACGGCTTGGGTGTGCACGTCGTGGACACGCGGTCCCACACGCACCCCTCCACATCGCTCAGGCACTCCTGCTCGGCGGTGTGCACGCAGCGCTTCACCTGGCACTTGTCAGAGACGTACTCACAGAGGGGGTCCCCGTTGCAAATCACCTCGGTGGGGTGGTTGCACGGCACCACCTCCCCGCACAGGTCCTTCTCCCACTTGCACCCGTTGGCATCACACTCAGTGCTGTCGCAGTACTTCATGCACGGCGACGGCCCGCACGTCAGGGTGGCAGCGAGCCACTTGCACCCGACATCGGCAGTGCAGGCCTTGTCCTCGAGGTACGTCGTGCAGGGCGAGTGGGTCGTGGTGTCGACAGACGCGACGTACTTGCCCCACTGGTCGTTGGGGTCGCACAGCGAGTTCAGCGTGGGGAGCACCTCGTCGATGAGGGAGGACTTCAGGTGGGTGTCCTTGGGGTCCGACACGACAGAGCGCAGGTCCTGTTCGGTGCGCAGGTTGTCCGCTGTCGGCGCCGCGTTGGCCCGCAGGGCAACACCGAACACCTCCACCTTCATCTCGGCGAACTCCAGCAGCGCAGTCATGTAGGCGTTGAGGTCGTCCAGAGGGTCATCCAGCACACAGATCAGCACACGCCGGCGCGAGTCAACAGGCGACTCACGGAAGAGCTGTGCCGCCAACTCAAGCCCACCACGCATGTAGGTCATCTTCGGGTCGGGCTGCCGTGCGGCATCGCCACCCATGAAGTTAGCCTCGTGGAAGTCCAGGTCTGCGTTGATCTCCGACAGGTCACCGCTGAAGTGACCGCCCGTGGTGCCGGGCGCGCCCGCAGCCACCTTCAGGGCCTGGTTCTCGCTGCGCGAGCCCCACACCAGGCTGCCTGCGAACTGGATCGCGGCAAGGCGGGTTGCCTTGCTGTTGGGGTTCGTCGAGGCGACACCAGACTTCTCACCGCTGAGGGGCAGCGTCGCAGCCCAGTCACGCACCGTCTCGACCAGCGCGTAGAAGCCGTGCGGGTGGCGCCCGAACGGCTTGCCCAGGGAGTGGCCTCCGTCGAAGAGGAGCACGACGTCCATCGTGGGGCACGTGCCGAAGCGAGCCTGCACACACCGCGTGGTGGCAGTGTTGTAGTAGCAGTCAATGTCTCCCTCGCAGCCGCAGCGGGTGGTGTACTTGCCACACTCCTTCGGGATGCACTTCGGGTTTGCCTGCGCGTCCCACATGCAGTCGAGGTCTGCCTGGCATGCGCCCTCATCCGGGTGAACCGTGCACGGCTTCTCCTTGCAGATAGCCGGTGCCTGGTTCAGGTCCCAGTGGCACCCAGCAACGTGGTTGCAGCAGCGCTCATCCGACTCCTTCGCACAGTCGCCGGGCTTCAGCGAGCAGGCAGTACCGCTCCACTGGCACTGTGCATCCACGGTACAGGCGGTGTCCGATTTGAGCTGCACGCAGGGCTTGGCGGTGCAGACAGAGGCACACTCGGACCACACGCAATTCGTGTCCCCCGAGCAATCCGCGCTGGTGCTGTAGAGGCACGTCTTCACGGAGCAGGTCTGCTCCAGCGAGGACCACTGGCAGTTGTTAGGCGCATCCGCCACACAGCTGTTCTCGTCAGGGTAGGTGCACGGCTTCTCCTGGCAGGGGTCGGTCGCATCCTGAACCCATGTGCAGTTGTCGTTGGCGGTGCACGACGGCTCAGCGGTGAAGGGGCATTTGTCAACCTTGAAGCACTCCTTAGCGTTTGCATCCCAGCCGCACCCATCGGCAGCATCACAGATGGTCTCATCGCAGTGCTTCAGGCAGGGCGAGTCGATGCACGATGTGAGCGATCCGGACCATGTGCAGCCGAGGTCCGTCACACAGGGGTTGGACTCCTCGTAGTTCTGGCAGGGCTGGTGCACGCCTGAGGAGGATGTCTTGACGATGAGCTTGCCCCAGATGCCGTTGGGGTCGCAGATGCCGTTCAGCACCTTGTCGGGCACCTCGTCGATCTCGGCGTTGATGAAGTGCTGTTCATGCGGCAGCGACACGATCTGCTTCAGTGTCTCCTCAGCAGCCTGGTCAGTTGCCGACGTCTGGGCCGCACGGCGCACGACAATACCGAACGTCTGAACCTGCAGACCATCCAGCACTGCACGGGCAGGCGTCAGCTTGTCAACATCCTCCAGCTTGCCGTCCGTGATGATGATCAGGACACGCACACGCCCGTCCTTAGGGGAGGACGACGTGAACATAGACCCGGCAGCAGCCAGGCCCTGCTGGATGAAGGTGCTCTCTGCCAGGTAGTTGTTCTCATGCCACTCCACGTCTGCGTCCAGCTCCGAGGCAACTCCTGAGATGCGCCCGCCAGTGCCCACCCCAGGGGGGGCAATGGCCATGGCTCTGATCACGTCGCCCGACTGCACACCCGTTGTGGCATCGCGGAACTCGTACTTGCCAGAGAACTGGATGATGGCGACACGCACCTTGCCCTCCACCTTCTGCGAGCTGATACCCACGCTGCCCGGCTCGCCGCTGAGGGGCAGCTTCTTGACCCAGTCGTTCAGCATCTCCATCAGTGCGTAGAAGCCGTGCTGGTGGCGCCCGAAGGGGTTGCTCATCGACCCGCTGCCGTCCACCAGCAGCACCACATCCAGCGTGGGGCAGGCGCCAAACTCAGCGTTGGTGCACAGCCCGACAGGGTCGGCCTTCCAGAAGCAGTTCGGGTCGTTGAGGCACTCGCACTTCGGGAAGGAGTTGCAGTTGTTCGGCACGCACAGCGGCTTGTCGGCATCCCACATGCACTTCGAGTTGGCGTTGCAAGATGCGGTGTCCTTCAGGAGGGAGCACGGCTCCTGCACGCACATGGAGGGGGAGTAGGTCGACACCCACTGGCACCCGTCACGCTTGTTGCACGGCAGCTCGCTCAGCACCTCCGAGCACACCTTCTGCGAGCAGGCGCTGTTCTTCCACTCGCAGTACTGGTCGATGACGCACTCCGGCTGGTTTGTGGCCTGGCACTTCTTCTCCTGGCAGATGCCCTGTGTGAGTGTGATGCTGCCCGTCGTCCCGTCGCATGTTGTCTTCGGCCATTCGCAGGCAAAGCCTGATGCAGCGATGCTGCTGGATGTCTCCGACACAGCCACCCACTCCCCAGTGGCCTGGCGGAAGTAGGCGTGCGACTCGTCCTGCGTGTTGGGCTGACCCGGGCCCCAGCCCGCGTAGGTCAGGGCTGCGTTAGCAGAGGGGCCGACAGCCCACTTCCACGACTGGGGGTTGGTGCCGGTGGCGCCGATCCACGCGTCGCCACCGATGATGCCGCGTGCGTCGGTGTTCTCCTCCTCGGACTCCAGGGTGGCCAGGTAGCCGGGTTGGCCGAGCACCTTCCGCAGCTCGCACTGGGCCTTCGCGTCCTCCCAGGAGCAGGAGGCGCCTGGGGTCGCGCACTCGAAGTGCCTGTAGTAGGACCCGGTGACAGATGACACAGCGCCCTGGCCGTAGTTCCACGTGAGCTGACGATCCTTCCCAGAGTCGGATTCGGTCTTGAACTCCACCATCTTGATGGCATCTGCCAGAGAGGACATGGCAGCCGCCGAGCCTGCCGATGCAGAGAGGTACAGCGTGCCGGCAGCGGCAGACCATTTCGCATCGATGCCCTGGGCAGCACACCCAGCGCACGTCAGGGTGTCCTTGCCCAGCACGTAGTTGGAGGCGATGCGCACCGCAGCCCCCCCCTCCTGGTCACTGCACCCACACTGAGACCCGCTGGAGCCGCACGCGTGCTGGGCGAAGGGCGACAGGGGCTGGCCCTTGGTGTAGGCCAGCGTGGTGGTGGTGAGCGGGATGGCGGACACCCAAGTGCACTTGGAAGCAGCCGTGCACGTGTCCTTGTCGGTGAAGGTGCACTCCTTAGGCACACACACCATCTGTGGGGGCTGGGTCGTGTCCGTCTGGGTGTTCTTCCACATGCAGCCGGTCACATCCTTGATACACGTCTCCTCCGTGTCGTGCACACACCGCTCATCGACGCATGTGTTGTCGGGGAGGAGCTCACACCCAGGCACGGTGGGGCAGTCGACGGCCGTCTGGCTGGCACACTCTGTGGAGGGCTTCTTGAGGCACCCGTTGGTGGCGTCCCAAGCGCACAGTGCGTCGTCGTTGCACTCCGTGGCACTGCAGTGCTGCATGCACTGCGTGTCGCCACATGCATCCTGCGCGTCGAACCACTCGCAACCAAGGTCGGCCTTGCACGCCGTGGCTGCGACGTACTGCGGGCACGGCAGGTGCACACCCCCGACGGAGGACTCCGCCACGATGTTCTTCCCGAACAGGCCGTTGGGGTCGCAGATGTCCTTCAGCACCTTGTCGGACACCTCGTCCAGCATCAGGTTCTGGAAGTGCTCGTCATGCGGCTCGGACGTGAGGGGGCGCAAGGTCTCCTCGGCCTTGACGTCTGTGTCGTCGTGCGTCACGAAACGGCGAATCACAATCCCGAAGACACGCACCTTCTTGGCATCGAGCGCTGCCCTCGCACCAGACAGCACATCAGGGTCGTAGATCTGCCCGTCGGTGAAAGTCAGCAGCACGCGCTGCCGCCCGTCGTTGGGAGAGTTCGCAAAGACGTTGGCTGCGGTGGCGAGCCCCTTCTCGATCATGGTGCCCTCTGCGATGAAGTTGAGCTCGTGGTAGTCAATGTCGCTGTTCAGCTCAGTCAGGTCGCCAGACAGACGGCCCCCGGTCCCTGTGCCTGAGGGGGTGACAACGGTCACCGACTCCCCAGCACCGTACACAGCACCCTTGTTCTTGCCCGAGAACTGAACGAAGGCCACACGCACCTTGCCGGGGTTGGCACCGGGAGCGACACCCGCCTTCTCACCGCTGAGGGGCAGCTGCTCCGCCCAAGAGCGCAGAGCCTCCATCAGCCCGTTGAAGCCGTGCGGGTGGTTCCCGAAGTCGCGGCTCATGGAGCCCGACCCGTCCAGCAGCACCACGATGTCGAGCGTCGGGCACCTGCCGTACTCAGTGTTGGAGCAGAACTTCCCCTGGGGGTTCCAGTAGCACCCCACCTCTTTGTTGCAGGGGCACTGGTCTGTGAAGGACTTGCACGTCGTCGGGTTGCAGACGCCTTCGGCAGCAACGTATTTGCACTGGGCGTCGGCGTCGCAGGTGGCCTGCTCCGTGAGGGTGCGGCAGTACTTCACATTGCACACCCCGGGTGCTGCGCTGATGTCCCACTCGCAGTTGGCATCCCTCGCACAGCACGTCTCCCCTGAGTGCTGCCCGCACATGTGCGCCGCGCAAGCGCCGTTCGCCCATGTGCACCGCCTGTCCAGGTTGCATTCCGCCTCACCCAGGGACGTGCACACCAGCGGCGTGCACATGGCACCGCCAACCACATTCGCGCATGCATCCCACTTGCACCCCTGGTTCTGGCACTCGGTGGCGGTCGCCGCAGTGCACGGCGCCTTCACACACTCGTCAGGGGAGACCCAGAGGCACACCGCCGGGTCGCTCCTGCATGCATCCGCTGTGTCGTGCAGGCACTCGCGCGTTGTACACTTCGTGACATTCCACGTGCAGTCAGTGTCCTTCCCACAGTCATCCTCAAGGCTGTAGGAGCACTTCACCTTCTTCCAGCAGGAGTCGTCGCGCCACTCACACTCATTCGGGACATCGCTGTTGCACGACGTGCTGTTGCAGTGCGCGATACACGGCGACTGCGAGCAGGCCAGCGTAGTGCTGCTGAAGACACACCCTGTGTCACTCTCGCACTCCGCCTGCCCCGTGATCTGCGTGCACGGGCTGTTCTTCGCGCCATCCTTGTCGCCCAGCAGCAGCTTCCCCCACTTGCTGTTGGGGTCGCACACGCCGTTCAGCACCAGCGTCGGCAGCTCGTCAATCATGATGTTGTAGAAGTGCTCGTCATGCTGGTCAGAGGTGATGGGCTTCAGCGCCTTCTCCGCACCCTCATCATCTGTCGTGTGCGCGTTCTTAATACGCAGCACCACACCGAACACCTCCACCTGCAGCTTGTTCAGCTCCTCGCGGGCCTGCGTCAGCTTGTCCGCGTCGTTGAGCTTCCCATCAGTCAGGATGATCAGAACCTTCTTCCTGTCGGGCGGGGACAGCTTGAACATATTCCCAGACCAGGTCAGACCACGCTGGATGTAGGTCTGCCCCATCAGGTAGTTCGACTCGTGCCACCCCAGGTCGCTGTGCAGCTCGTCAAGCGCACCGCTGAGCGACCCCTCTGTGCCGACGCCCAGGGGCGCCTTTGCAGCCTCCTCGATCATGCCGGTGCTGATGAGCGACTCCCCTCCGGAGAACTGCACGATCCCGATGCGCATGCCGCCGCTGGGGGCAGTGGACTGCAGGCCCACCGTGTGGTCCTCCCCGGTGAGGGGCAGTGTGGCCACCCAGTCCTTCAGCATCTCGATCATGGCGTAGAAGCCGTGGGGGTGCAGGCCGAACTGGCGCTGCATGGAGGCAGAGCCGTCGAGCAGCAGCACCAGGTCTGCCGTGGGGCACAGCCCGAACTTCTCCTCGACGCAGCGGTTGTTGGCTTCCTCCCAGAAGCAGGCCGTGTCGGCCTTGCAGTCGCACCGTGCCTGGGAGACCTGGGTGGTGTCCTTCGGGTCGTGCTTCGCACACTCCTTCTCCACGCAGGTGGTGTCGTTGCGGCCCCACATGCATGCCACGTCGAGGTTGCACGCGGTGCTGCCCTTGTGGCGCCTGCACGGCCTCTCCTTGCAGAGGGCAGGCGCCACGGAGGCCTCGAAGTGGCAGTCGATGTCAGCGTTGCACTCCTTCTCCGATGGATACTCCACGCAGGGCGCCACGATGCAGGGGTCGCCCGCCCCGCCGGCCCCCACCCACACGCAGTAGGGGTCGGTGGTGCACTTCGCCTCCTCGGTGTGGAGGCACTGCTTGAAGGAGCACACGCCTGCGACAAGGGTCACGCTCTGCTCCACGCAGCCGTTTGCCTCGCTGCCGTCGGCCTTGGAACCTGCAACCCAGGTCAGCACGCGCCTGCCGCCGTCGGCGTTGGTTGTGATGAACTGCAGGGTCTTCATGGTCTGGATGATGTCGCCTGTGGTTTCGATGACCAGCTGGCCCGTCGCCTCGTCCCACGTCGCGGCAGAGCAGGAGGCACAGACGAAGGAGTCCTTGCCACGCACGTAGCCTTCTGCGATACGCACCGTGGCAGTTTTAGGGGGCGTGCCTGCAGCGCAGGACGCGTTGACGAAGGGTGTTGCGGGGGTGCTGACCTCGTAGCCCAGCACGTTGGCAGCGCCCTGCGACCCTGCGTACACCTTCCACTCGCAGTCGGTGTCGGGGGTGCAGTCCGACTCGGTGGTCTGGGTGCACTGCTTCTTCACACACTTCTCCGAGGGTACCGAGAGCCAGTCGCATCCCGCGTCGTCGTTGACGCACCCCGCCTCGCTGGTGTGCTGGCAGGGCCCAGGCGGGGGGCACGTGGCAACCCGCGCCTGGTCCTTGTGGGTGCACACAGAGTTGGGCGAGTCCCACTGGCAGTCCGCCTCCGCGCCGCACCGCGTCAGGTCGTAGGCGAGGAAGGAGCTGGTGCAGGGGCAGGTCTCGTCAGGCCCCTTCTCGCAGATGCCCTTGGCAGCATCCCACTTGCAGTTGTTGTCCTGGTCGCCTGTGCAGTCCGTGTCGAGGCAGTACAGCAGGCAGGGGGAGTTGATGCACAGGGCGGTCTTCTCCGACCACAGGCAGCCCGCATCAGCCTCGCAATCCTTCGACTGGGAGTAGTCGGGGCACGGCTTGTGCACACCCGAGGTGGCAGTCGGCTTCGCAGGCACCACCAGCTTGCCGAAGGGCCCGCTGGGGTCGCAGATGCCCCCAAGCAGCGAGGGGATCTCGTCCATCTCGATGTTGCGGAAGTGGTCGTCGTGCGGGTCGGACGTGATGGGCTTCAGCGTGTTCTCTGCCCGCTGGTCGTCGGGGGTGATCTGAGACTCACGACGCACCACCACACCGAACACCTGCACGTCGAGCGTGGTCAGCTTCGTGCGGGCAGACCCCAGGGCGGAGGGGTCAGTGATCTCGCCGTCGGTGATAATCATCAGCACGCGCTGCCGCCCGTCGACAGGGGACGTTGTGAAGAAGTTCCCCGACATCTCCAGACCCTTCTGGATCATGGTCCCGCCCTGCAGGTGGTTCGTCTCGTGCCAGTCGAGGTCGGCAAGCAGCTCGGACTTCACGCCAGAGAACTGCCCGCCGGTGCCCACACCCCCTGGCGTGGTGACGGCGACGGCTGACACGCCGATGTTCTTCTCGGAGAACTGGATGAGGCCCACGCGCACGCCGCCGGGGATCAGCTTGGAGTCCTTGCCTGTGGTGCCCGGCTCGTTGTTGAGGGGGAGTGTCCCGACCCAGTCGCGCAGCATGTTGATGAGCCCGACAAACCCGGGCTGGTGGCGGCCGAACTGCTTCAGCATGGTCCCGCTGCCGTCGATGAGCACAACGATGTCCAGCGTCGGGCAGCTGCCGCCCCCCACGTCGATACAGGCACCAGTGCCGGTGAGGCCTGCACCAGGCTTCCAGTAGCAGCGCGGGTGCTGGTTGCAGTTGCACTGCCCGTCCTTTGTGTAGGTGGAGCAATCGATCTCGACGCACACGCTCGAAGTGGTGTCGTACATGCAGTCGTCCTGGGCATCGCACGAGGTCTGGTCGGGGAAGGTCCTGCAGAACTTCTGCTCGCACATAGCAGGCGCCAGCTGGGTGTTCCACTTGCAGCCGGTGTCGGTGGTGCAGCACTTCTCATCTGTGTGCTGAACGCAGCCGCGCTTCATGCAGGTGCGGCCATCACCATCCAGGTAGCACCGCGAGTCGAGGGTGCAGTCCGTGGGGTTGTCGGTGCTGGTGATGCAGTACCGCTCAGCACAGTGACCGTCGCATAAGTCGATCCACTCGCACTCTGGTGTGGTGCAGTCAGCCTTGCTGAACTGGCAAGGCGTCTTGATGCACTGCGGGGTGTTGTTGATGACGCGCCACGAGCACCCATCAGTGTCGGCGTTGCACTCCGCCTCGTTGGGGTTCGGCGTGCACGGCTCCTTCACGCAGGACTCGGGGGTGGTGGTGGTGTCCCACACACACTTCTCCGCCGTAGTGGTGCAGCTCGTCTGGTCGGTGTAGGCACACTCCGCCTTCTTCCAGCACTCGCCATTCTGGCCGGGCGCCGCGGGGCCGTTCCACTTGCACAGGTTCTGCGTGTCGCTGGTGCAGGGTGTCTCCTCGCAGTGCGACACACAGGGCGAGTCGACACAGCTCACGGACGACGACCGCCACACACACCCAGGGTCCTGCGCACACTTCGCCTTCTCGCCGTAGTTGAGGCACGGCTGGTGCTTGCCCGACTGCTGGCCCCCTGCGGGAGGCGTCACCACAAGCCTCCCGAACTTGCTGTTCTCATTGCAGAAGCCGTTCAGCACGTCGGGGAACTCGTCGATTGTCAGGCTCAAGAAGTGGTCTTCGTGCGAGTCCGACGTGAGTGCCTTCAGCGTACGCTCAGCCGCCTTGTCGTCGTCTGTCACCTGCTGCTGCTTACGCAGAGCCACACCGAAGATGCGCACACCCTCCGACTCCAGCACGGCGAGTGAGGCGGCCAGGGGTGTCCCTGCGTCCATGATCTCACCGTCTGTCAGGATCAGCAGCACGCGCTGGCGGTCGGTCGCCGCGTGGGACGGGTCGAACATGTCCCCCGCCATCAGCAGGCCCTGCTGGATCATGGTGCCCCCCATCAGGAACTTGTCCTCGTGCCACGCAATGTCGTCAGTCAGCTCCGTGAGCACACCCGACAGGCGCCCCGCTGCCCCCACACCCACAGGGGACTTGATCGCCTCAGACGACGCCCAGTTCACACCGCTGAACTGGATGAAGCCCACACGCATGCCCCCAGGGGGCGGGGTCGGCAGGGTCGTGCCTGCAGCCTCGCCTGTGAGCGGCAGCGACTTGACCCAGTCCTTCAGCATCTCCATCACGGCAGCGAAGCCCTGCGGGTGACGCCCGAACTCCTTGAGCATTGAGCCACTGCCGTCGATGATCATGACGAGGTCCATCGTGGGGCACTCGCTGAAGCTCCCCACCACACACTTGGCGTTGTCAGAGTCCCACAAGCACTCGCTGTCCTGCTTGCAGTCGCACTGGGCGTACTTTGTGCACTCCTTCTCCACGCACCTGTCCAGGCCTGTGTTGTCCCACATGCACTGCCCGTCGCCGTTGCAGGCATCCTTGTGGCCCTGCGTGGGGTAGGTTGCCGCGCAGTAGCGTTCCTTGCAGAGGGCGGGTGCCGTCGACACATCCCAGTGGCACGCGACGTCAGTCGTGGTCTTGGGGTCCTGGTTGCAGCACTTCTCGTCCTGACGCACGGCGCAGAGGTCCACCTCGCAGGACAGCCCGGTGCCCCACTTGCAGATCCTGTCCGCCTCACAGCCCGCCTGGGTCGCGTGGGTGCTGCTGCTGCAGCGCTTCAGTGCGCACGTGCTCCCATGGAAGTCAGCGCAGGTGATGTCCCACTCGCAGTCCAGGGGATCCTCGTTACAGGTCTTCTCGTCGGTGTGGTAGCACGGCACCTTAATGCAGCGGGGAGGGATGTGCACTGCATCCCACTGGCAGGACGGCGGCAGCTTCTTGCAGGCGTCCTCCGTCTTGGCAGGGCACTCCGACACGTAGCAGCTGGGGTTCTTAGCCGCATCCCACAGGCACTCGTTGTTCGGCTGGTCGCACTTATCCTCGGCGGTGACCTCGCTGCACTCCATCTTCTCGCAGCGCCCCAACAAGGCGTTGAACTTGCAGGCCCCTGCGCCCGTACAGGCAGGCTCGTGGCAGTTCGCGGCACACGGGTGGTCCATACAGACCAGGCCAAGCCCGTCCCACGCACACATCGGCTGGGCCTCGCAGTTGGACTGGCTGCTGTAGTGTGTGCAGACGATGTTGGTAGGCTTCACGGTGTTGCTGCCTGTGATGATGGCACCGAACCCAGTGTTGGGGTCGCACAGCCCGTCGAATGCGGTCTCCACCTGGTCCAGCTGCATCAGCTTGGCGTGCTGGTCCTGCGGGGTGCTGGTCAGCTTCAGCATCTCGGCCAGGCTCGCCTCCTCCTCGGCAGTGGCGGTGTCGCCCCGCTGCAGCACCACCCCGAACACCTTCACGCCCTGTGTCTTCAGCTTTGCGGCAGCGTCGGCAAACTCCGAAACGTCGTCCACCTTGCTGTCTGCCACGAGGATCATGACCTTGTTGCGGCTTGCCGGAGACTTCTGGAAGGCCATCGAGGCCTGCTCGCCTGCCTCCTTCGACAGGGTGGCGCACCTGCGGGACGTCGTGAGGTGGAAGTCGAGGTCTGCCAGCAGCTGGCTCGACTTCCCCGACAGCAGGCCACAGTTGTCGGCAAAGGCAGGCGCCGTGGCTGTGAAGGCGGAACTCCACGTGGGGATGCCGGTGCCCGCCGCGCCGGCAGCGGAGGCGCTGCACGCGCAGGTGGCGCAGTCGCCCACACGCACACCCTGATCCCACTGGCTGAGAGCCACGCGCAGCGCCCCGGTGGTGTCCGTCGACGCGGAGCCTGCAGCCTCGTCGGTGAGGGGAACCTTGCCAATCCAGCGCCGCAGCACCTCGGTCACAGCCTCGAAGGCTGTCGGGTGGTTGCCGACAGCAGTGGACATGCTGCACGCACCGGAGAAGGCCACAGCCACGTCGAGGTCGGGGCAGACCAGGAACTTGTTGTCCTTGCAGACGCCCCCGGAGACACTGCAGTCGGGATCAGCTGTGCAGTCGCACATCCATTCCGCGCCGAACCGGGCCGCGGTGTAGTCGTTGCAGGACTTGTCGATGCACTTGGCAGGCTGGCCGTTCTGCGCCGGCTGCCACATGCAGAGGTTGTTGATGTCGCTGTTGCAGGAGGCATCCGCCTTGTGCGTCTTGTAACAGTACTTCTCCATGCAGGCACCGCACCCAGCCGCGTCCCACTCGCAGTCCTCCTGCTGCCCGCAGGTCGACTCGCTGTTGTAGGAGTAGCAGTCGTTGGCCTTGCAGGCGCCGCTGTCCCACTTGCACACAGGGTCTGCAGTGCAGAGGGTTTCGTCGCTTGCTGCGGCCCCGATGCAGCGCTGCTTCTGGCAACGTGCGCCGACAAACTTGCACCCCTCCGCCGTCGCCCCGTTGCATGCCGTCTCGTCGCTGTAGTCACACTCCTTGCGGATGCAGCTGTTGGTCTGGCAGCTCCAGGCGCACACGCCGCTTGGGTACGCAAGGCAGTCCTTCTGGCTAGCGATCTGCGTGCAGTCCGGCTCAGTCACCACACACTTCTTTCCCTGCTGGTCCCACGAGCACTTGGGATCGGCATCGCACTTGGCCGTGTCGAAGTGCAGGCACTCCGTCACCACACACCCAGCAGCAGGGGTCTTCGCCGTGTCCCACTTGCAGATGCTGTCCTTCTCGCACTCGTCAGGTGTTGTCTGGCTGCACAGCTGGCGCTTGCATTGGTTGTCGGCCCACACGCAGTTGGGGCTGGCCCCACATGTGGTCGCATCGCAGTTGGTGGCGCAGGCCGTGGCAGCACAACCGCCGGTTCCGGTGAGGGTCTGGGTCGCATCGCAAAGGAGCTGGCCCCCTTGCAGGAGGCAGTTGGCGCAGGTCAGGCCCGCAGCCTTCTGTGCGTCAGGCAGCACCATGCAGTTGAGGTTGGCACACTTGTCGGCAGAGTCGCACGTCGGCACCGTGTCCGACCAGTCACAGGTGGGGTCGGCACGGCACTCCTTCGAGGCACCCCAGCTCTTGCAGGGCGACGCGCCACTCGACTGCGTTCCTTGCGTGATAACTGTCCCAAAGGAGCCAGTCGAGTCGCACAGACGCATGAGCACATCGTCGTGCAGCTTGTCGAGCGGGACGTTCGCGAAGTGGTCGTCGTGCACATCGGACGTGATCGGCTTCAGCGATGCCTCTGCACGCTGGTCGTCGCTTGTCGAAGCGTCCGCCTTCCGGATGACAACACCGAAGGTCTGGACGTTCAGCGCGTCCAGCTGCTGGCGGAGGTCCCTGGTGACCGTCGTCTGGTTCTTCGGGCTGAGGCCCCCGTCCGTCAGGATCAGCAGCACGCGCTTGCGGGATGCCGGCGAGTCGTCGGTGAAGATCTTCACAGCGTGCTCCAGGGCAAGCACCAGGTAGGTCTGCGCGTTCTGGAAGTTGTTCTCGTGCCATGTGACGTCATTGTTGAGCTCGGCAAGGTCTCCACTGAATGTACCGTCGCTGCACGTACCCGGGGCATCCGGTGCGTCACACCCCTTCATGCCGGCGGGGCAGCCCTTGTTGGGGGGGTTCCTGCACGTCCAGAACATGGTGGTCGCAGCCCACTGCACCAGCGCGACACGGGAGGAGCCGCCCGTTGCGGTTGTGGCAGCACCCACGGTGTGGCTGTCCCCTGTGAGGGACAGCTTCTTCACCCAGCTGCGCAGCACCTCGAAGGTGCCCTTGAACCCGTGGGGGTGCGAGCCGAAGGGCACACGCATGGAGTAGCTCCCGTCCACAAGCACGGCGATGTCCATGTCAGGGCAGGCGGAGTTGGCCTCCACCTTGCATGCCTTGTTGGTGGAATCCCAGAAGCACCCGGCCTGATTCTGGCAGAAGCAGGCTGTCGTGTGGTCGGAGCACTGCGCGGGCCTGCACAGGTCGCCCTTGTCATCCGATGCCTTGGTACACTCGGGCGCGGTGTCGCACGAAGCCTTCACCGTCCCGCCTGTGGGGTTGGGGAGAGCATCGTTGTGCTGCGTGGTGCAGGTGGTCTGCTTGCATGCCGCAGGCACACTGGTGACATCCCACTCGCAACGCGCGTCCTGGTTGCACATGGCTTCGTCCTCCAGATAGTGCGGGCAGTACTCATACTCACACTTCGCCGACCCTGCGTTGTACTTGCAGGCGGCGTTGTTCGCACAGTCCTGCTGCGACAGGGGATGGCACTCGTCGGTAGTGCACTTGTCGACGCTCCACTGGCAGCTCGGATCACAGCAGGCAGCCTGCGTCTGTGTCTTCGAGTTCACACACTTCTTCTCCTTGCAGAACCCAGCCACATCCCACTCGCAGTCGGAGTTCACGATGCAGGTGTCCTTGTCGGGAGCAGGGCAGTATGTGTCGCGGCACTTCGTCACACCGCAGTCCCACTGGCACTCTGGGTGTGTCCCGCACACAGCCTGGTCGTACGAGGGGCACTTCGGCACGGGCAGGCAGGTCGGCGGGGACAGGCTGGTGTCCCAGAAGCACTCGCCATCCAGAGCCTTGCACTTCGCCTCCTCGAACTTGGTGTAGCACTTCTTCTTCCCGCAGGCGGCAGGCGACAGGGAGGTGTCCCAGTTGCAGATGGCATCGGCATCGGCTGCGCAAGCCGCATCGTCACCGTGAGCACACACCTTGCGAGTGCAGGTGTCCGAAGCAGACCACATGCACAGAGGGTCCGCTGTGCAGTCAGCCTGCGAGCAGATCGCCGTGCAGTGCGACACGGCACACGATCCACTCCCAGCCGCCGCCACAGTCGCACCGCACGTGATAACGGTACGCGTCAGCTTGCACTGCTCGCAAGTGAACACCCCGACGTACTCTGCAGGGATGTCGCGGCAGTTCAGCTGCGGGCACCCTGTCGCCGAGGCGCACGTCGCTGCCATGGGTATCTTCCACTCACACATGGCGTCAGCGTTGCATTCCTCCTTCAGCCCCCACGCGTTGCAGGGGAAGCTGGCCACACTGGTGGGCGGCACCAGCGCCTTGCCGAAGCCGAAGGCGGGGTCACACAGGGAGTCCAGTGCCTTTGCGGGGATCTCGTCCAGCACCAGGTTCATGTAGTGGGTGTCTGTGGGGCTGGTCACAAGGCGCAGCAGCTTCGCCTCCGCGTTTTCATCGAGGAAGGAGTGCTGCTGGAAGCGGCGCATCACGATGCCGAACACAATCACGTCCTCAGAGAGGAGGGTGTCGGAGGCGGCGTTCAGCATGCCGGGGTAAGTGTCCTTCCACAGCGTGTCGAGGCAGGTCTTGCCGTCACACTTCGAGTCGACGTGGCAGCAGGCATCACCGTCATAGTCGGTGAGCCCGCCGTCAGCGAGGATCATGACAATGTGCTTCCTGGTCGGGGGGCTCTGCTGCGCAACAAAGGTGTTGTCCGCGACATCCTTGAGGGCGCCGTGCAGGTATGTCCAGCTTGCCTGGAAGTTAGCCTCGTGCCATGTGAGGTCGCCGAACAGCTCAGCCCTGTTGCCCGAAAGGAGTCCGTTCGTGCATTCACCCACGCCGCAGTTAATGGGGTGGTCCTGCCCGGGCTGCGTCTCTGCGCGGGAGAACTGCACGAAGGTCATCCTGAAGCCGCTGCCTGTTGCGGTGTTGCCCTTGGTGTGGTCGTCGCCGGAGAGGGGCACGGTGGTGACCCACTGGTGGAGCATGTTGAGCAGCCCGAAGAAGCCGTGGGGGTGGTTCCCGAATGATGCGGACATGGAGCCGCTCCCGTCCAGCAGGAAGGCGATGTCCATGTCGGGGCATGCGTCGAATTTCTGCGACACGCAGCGTGTCCCCTTGGGGTCGACGTGCCACGCGCAGTCAGCGTCTTCGCTGCAGGAGCACTGGTCGGCAGGCTGCGTGTTGTACTTCTCGCATGTCTTGGGCAGGCACACGTTGGTCGTTGCGTCCAGCATGCAGTCAGGGTTGCTGTTGCACCTGTCGGCTGCAATGGGTGCGCATGTCGTCTGCACGCACAGCGCAGGGGACAGGGCGATATCCCACTTGCACTTCTGGTCGTGCGAGCAGCCCTTCTCGTCGTAGTTGGTGCAGGGCTTCTCTGCGCAGGTGTCCTGCACCGTGTCCCACTCGCACCTCGCGTCTTGGTTGCAGGCAGTAGTCGTCGTGTGAAGGCAGTTCTTCAGCTGGCAGTACCCCACCAGCACGGAGGGCTGCAGGGTGGTGGACGTCGGGTCCGGGACCCACCGGCAGTCTGTGTTCAGCACGCACCTGTCAGCATCCTTCTCAAGGCAGCGCTGGACGTTGCACTCCGGCGACTTCGTCGCATCCCACTCGCACACGTCGAGGCTGCAGAAGGCACCCGGCTGTGACGAGATAGGGTCGTGGCAACCCGTGTCAACCGCAGTGACAGGGGTGCACGAGTCCGAGGTGGTCTGCGAGCGGCACGGGTTGTCAACGCACTTGTTAAGGTCCCACATGACGTCCCACAGGCAGGCGGTATCAGCTTTGCACAAATCAGCAGTCGCGTGGGAGCTGCAGGTCGGCGGGTCGACAATGCAGCCTGCAGGCGTCTTGGAGGAGTCCCACTTGCAGCCTTCGGTGTTGGTGC
Source organism: Rhynchopus euleeides (assembly GCA_963210315.1). NCBI lineage: Eukaryota > Euglenozoa > Diplonemea > Diplonemida > Diplonemidae > Rhynchopus > Rhynchopus euleeides. The sequence continues at coordinate 1,816,324 of OY723286.1, read as the reverse complement.
ACTGGTCCTCACTGCAGAGCTTGTAGCACGAGGAGAACACACACGACGTGGTGGGGTTGTCGTACGAGCACACAGTTGTCTTCGCACACTCAACCTTCGCCAGCGCGCTGCAGAGCGGGAAGGGGGCGTAGGTCGCAGGGGCACTGGCACGCACCACCTTGCCGAAGGTCCCAGCAGCGTCGCAGAAGGAGTCCAGCACAGCACTCTTCAGGTTGATCAGCTCAATGTTCGTGACATCGTCTGCGCTGAACCCCAGGGGGCCGGTCAGCTGGGTCTGTGCATCCAGGTCCGTGGCCGTCTTGCCCGAGGAGGAGCGGACAACCACAGCGAACACCTTGACGTTGTCGGTTTCCAGGTTGTTCTTTGCGGTGAGCGTTTCAGCCTCGTCGTCGAACTTGCCATCGGTGATCAGCACGACATACTGCTTCCTGCCTGCATCCTTGGTGGCTGCCTGGAGCTGCGCACGCGCCTCCGCCAACCCCGGCGCCGCAGTCGCCTTCTGCTGGCTCCACTGCTCGCAGTAGGCATCCTCGAGGAAGCTGACGTCGTTGAACAGCGAGGCACCTGCCCCCGTCACCTTGCCCTGGCTGGTGCCGGTCACACCACCCCACGTCGTCGCGCAGTCGGCAAAGGAGGCGGGCTGCGTGTCCTGCGTCTTCATCGCAGTGCTGGGGCGGCCGAAGGTGACCAGCCCGCTGCGCACGCCGTAGTCAGTAGCGGCATCCGCCAGCTGCACCTCCCCCAGGTAGTCGCGCAGGTCCTCCAGCATGCCGTAGAACCCCACAGGGTGCTGCCCGAACTTCTGCGCCATAGAGGGGCTGCCGTCCACCACGAACACCACGTCCGCCGCAGGACACTGCCGTGCGGTGGTGACACACTTGCCCTGGTCTGTCCACCCGCAGGTGGGCACGCGGGCCTTGCAGTCGCAGTCGTTTGTGATGTCGCTGCACTTCAGCGGCATGCACACATCCTCGCCTTTAGCTTGGGTGAACATGCAAGGGCCCTGGGAGCTCTTGTCGCCGTTGCAGGCATCCTTCTGAGAGTGCGTCGCCTGGCAGTACTCATCCACACAGCGGGGCGGGTTGCTGGTCATGTCCCACATGCAGGCCGACTCCCTGCTGCACGTCGAGTCTGTCAGGAACTTCGTGCACACGCCATCGATGCAGGTGTTCGCGTCTGAGTCCCACTGGCAGGCCCCCGTCGGCTGCTGTGCCACACAGCTGTCCTGGGTGGCGTGGTTGGCGCAGCCCGCAACGACGATGACTGTGCCGAACACGGGGTCCATGCAGAGCTCACCGACACCACCCCACTCGCAGACGTACCCATTGATCTTGTCGTGCAGGTAGGGATAGTCGTTCCACACGCCCCACTCACGGTAGGACCCGTAGTCCTCGCGTGTCCACTCACACGAGCCTTCGCAGGGGATCACCCAGTCGTTGGGCTCGCCGTCCACCCAGTTGGTGTACATGTCTGGCTCCGTCTGGAAGTAGCCGTTCTTGACGGACCCGATCAGCAGACCCTTGTTGCACTCCCCCTGTGCGTCGTTGCAGGGCTCCATGGATTTCTCGGGGTTGTTCAGCGGGAACACGTTGCACATCGACCGCTGCGGCCCGTCGACAGTCAGGTCGTACGGCGCGCACCCGCCCTGCATACCCTCGGGCCCAGCGACCCACCGCCACGTCCCCTCGGTGCCCATGTCTGTCGAACCCACCCACCCTTCGCCCTTCAGCTTGTCCTTCGAGAAGAGAGCCTCCTTCTCACCGGTGATGGTGATGAGGTACCCCACCAGCCCGAGCATGTCACGGTCCTTCTTAGCGCAGTTAGTCTGTGCGTCGTCCCAACGGCAGTGGCCATTCCTCTCGCAGTTGTCAGCGCCGGACGGGTAGTGCTCGTAGAAGTGGTTGGTGTCAGTAGAGAACAAACCATGCCCGTAGTTGAATGTCAGTCGGCGCTGGCTGCCCGACTGCGACGAGGTTGTGAACATCACACTCGCAACTGCCTTGGCGTGATCGGCAATTGTGGCCGTGGCGTCGCCCTTCAGCTGCATCACACCTTTGTCCTCCTGCCACGTCGCCGTGATCTTGGGACAGTCGGTGCAGGTGAAGGTCAGCACGTCACGACCCTGTTCATAGCCCTCTTCGATGTCGACGTTCGAACCCCCTAGCAATGTGTTGCAGTCACACTTGCTGTTCGTAGGGAACATCGATGAGTCACATGCTGTGCTGGGGAACGCAGAGTACGGCACATTGGGCTCATAAAACGCCCCGTTGGCATGAACTGCTGCCAGGAGAAGCAGCAGCGCACGATTCATCATGGCGCCCGCCCACGGGGGCACGAGACGTGTCCCTGCAACAGCAGCACGTAAATACCCCAAAAAAAACCCGACTAAAAATAATCTCGTCCCTGAGCATGGGCGTGGTGGTTGCAGTGGTGTGACATGGCATGACACAGCGGCTTGAACACCAAGAGTTTAGCGGCAGCACACTGAGCTGTGCGCAAGACGCGAAGGGGGGGTGGAAGGGGGAAAACCTGTTGCATCGTTTGTCCGCATGCAATACACTGTTCGATCATCAGGCCACTGCACGGACGGGTTAGGACCCACGTTGCTACTCCTCCCTTCGAATCACTGCCCTGCCAAAAGGCCGATTACAGCTGGAAAGGCAGATCTTGACAGCCCACACACACACCCCCCACACAGACTGAGGTGATGCACTACACTGCAGGCCCTTTGATGCGACACTCAACAAGATGATGCACCCCAACGAAGGGCATCCAGCCGACACCTGAGAAGACCCACCCTCCCCTACGAACCTCTCCACACAAGCCACCCCCCACCCCCACCACCACCCCTATTCGTTCAGACTCAGGGGGGAGGGTTTCTGACAACACACAGCCACAACCACACAGAGCACTCCACCAACACCCGACATTACTCCCGCTGCCTCCGCGGTGCACTGCGCTGCCTCGCAGGCGGGGGTGGCGGCGGGACGCTGGAGCCCGACCGGATGACCACCGTGTCCCCCACCACACCGGAGGCAACACTCTGCGGCTGCGGTGCAGGCACCACAGGCTTCTCCCGCACTGCCTCTCCTTGAGAAGGAGCACCGCTGCCGACACCACCAACGCCAACAGCATCTGAATACGCAGGAACACGGCTGCCCGCCTTGAGAATACCCTTCGGTGCAGGGGCATTGCTGGTCGGAACACCTGCAGGCTGAGCCTGGGTGTTGCTGCTGCTGCTGCTGCTTGGGTTTGCTTGTGTCTGCCCCTCAGGGCGGGGAGCCTCCTGGGGCTGCCCGGCCTGCCCCCCAGCAGCGTACATCGCGTAGATGTCGGCAGGGTTGGCGTACTTCGGAGGTGCGACATCCTCCGGGGTGAACATCTCATCCAGCTTCGACAGGATCCCGCCGGCCCCACTCGCCCCGCCAGCCGCAGCCCCGCCACCCCCTCCCCCCGGCAGCGCGTCCATCATCCCCGCCTCCATCAGGCGACGCTGGATCTCCGCGTCGCTGAGGACCCCGCCAGCCTCCTCTTCCTCCTCCTCCTCCTCGTCCTCCTCATACTCTTCGTATTCCTCGCATTCTTCCTCAGCCTCCTGCACAGCCTTCTTCACCACCTTCACCCCGCTGGAGTCTTCGCCACGCGCCTCCATCTCACCGATAAGGTCGAAGGCATCCTCAGCGCTGCCCACAGCGATCTGCCGAGGTGCCTCGCGGGGTGCAGGTTGGGGCTGCGGTGTTGTTGTGGCCTCAGTGGAGGTGGTGGCGGCGTCTGGGAGTTTGACGCGACGCCTCGGCGCCTTCTGCTGTTTGGGCTGCTTGCGTGGGGCAGGTGCAGGGGCACCGCCGCCGAGGGCAGCGAACTGGTCGAGGAGGACAAGGCGTTTGCGGCAATCGTCTTCCTCTCCGCGGAGCTTCTCCTCATCGGCGCGGATGACGTCAAGCCTGCGGGAGATGACGCCTTTGCACTGCGCTGCGGAGCGGTTGGCGAACCAGCCGTCGCCGAGGAAGGCGAGGATGTCATTGGTGTTGACGACAACGCCTTCCAGCATTGCCAGCTTTCCTGCAGGGACCATCACGCGATGGCGCGGCTTCTCCAGCAGGGCGTCGAGGCGTGTCTGCAGGGCTTCATAGCTTGCGATGGTCTCCCTCCGGTCGCGCAGCTGTTCATGCACCTTGTTGGTCCGGTCAATCCAATACTGCGCAGGGTCATAATCAATCCCCAACATCTTCGCCTTCTCCTCATCCCAAGTCATGATGTTCGCCGCCATACTGCTGCCTTCTCTCCTTCACACGAAAGAGAGACAAAGGGCACGGCACAGACAGCTCCTCCTCCAGCTGAGAACTACCCCCTCCCCCAGTGAGTTGAGAGAGGCGGGGGGTGTCGTGCTGAAGAGCACGGATATGCGTACGGTGTGTGTGTGTGTGTGGGAGGAGGTGTCGTTCGACCACCTTCAGAGCCGGCCTCCCCTGTGTTCTGCAGGGGGTGGGGGGTTGGGTTGAGGTGGTGGAGGCTTGGCGTGTGGCTGCCCTCTACAAACAAAACAAGCGCGTGATAACATCGATCCGTGGGAGGCTGCTGTGGGTTGGGGGTCGGGGGGTGGGTGGGGAGGACCACCACGCTCTCTGTAAACCCCCTTTGAGAAGACCCGACCCTGCCTGCTGCGGGTTTTGCGGGGGGGGGGGGGGGAGGAGGGGGAAGCCTCCGACTGACGTTGCTAGGACAAACAAAGTCAAAAAATAGAGAGGGGGTGAGGATGTGGGCTGTGGGGCACACAACCCACACACAGACACACTTTTGTTTGTGCGCACCTCTGCGTGTATGGGTGTCCATACGTGCGCTGCCAACAGCCTTTTTTTACCGTGACCTGAGCAGGTTATAGCAAAAAAAATCCGGGAGGAGCAGGCAAGAGAGAGAAACCTCCTGCCCTCCCTCCCCAACCCCCACCGCCGTTCTTTTCTGTTTTGGCATCGACGAAAGCCAGGAACTGGCAGGGGGGAGGAGGAGGAGGAGGTGGTGGTGGTGGTGATGGCACTCTCTCAACATATATGGGGGGGTGGGGTGGGGGAGGAGGAGGGGAGGTTACAGCGCTGCCCATTTTCCCCTGCCCAGATCCCCGACCCAGGTATCTACCGCTTGGGGGAGAGGGGGGGAGTGGGCAGGTGCAGGACAGCGGAGGATATCTCTCACAACCCACCAGGAGTCAAGGTGAGGAGGGGGGGTGGGGGGCGTAGTGAAGCCGAAGGTAAAAAAAAGGGGGCAGAGCCATCGCATACACAGCCTGCCTGCTGCGGCATAATGCGCAACACCACCACCACCACCACCACCCTCCATCACCCAACAGTGGTGGTGCCATCACTGGTTACGGCATCAACCCCAAAGGCACGCACGCTGCTCGCCTGGCTTGTGAACTGTGCGTCATCCCCTGGCTTGCTCGACATCGACGTGACGGAGTCATGCCCCCCAGCAGCCTCTGCAGTGAGGGGTGAGGCCACCGAAGGCGACCCGCTATAGCAAGGGGAGCATACCCGCATAGGCCTGTTGGGGTTCAGGCGTTGCAGGATGCTCTTGTGGGGAGAGCAGTCGGCACACACCACGGCACAGCAGGACCAGCACTCCCGCTTTGTCTTGAAGAGGGTGAAGCGGGTCTTGCAGATGTAGCATATTGTCGCCTCGGCGAAGAGGGGGGGGTCGTGCGACGGGTCGTGGAGAAACTCGGCGGCGATGCGGAGCGTTGCGGAGCGGAGGCGGGAGTAGCAGTCGGAGCAGGTGGGGCCCTTCACACCCGGGGAGGTGTAGTACTCCCGCCCGATGCAGGTTTTGCAGAAGACGCCACCGCATGCCGTGCAGTGGGTTGCCTTGGCCAGCTTGGGGAGGGGCTTCTGGCAGGTCGCAGAGGCGCAGAGCTGGCCGACCTCCGCTGGCTTCCGCACCGCGGCGATAACCCCGTCGAGACCACCCTTCACCCCCAGCTGCAGGCGGCGCTGCTCCACTGCGAAGAGGACGTGCTGCACCCACTCGTCACGGCTGACAAAATCAGGCACATTCTCCACAGGCTTCACGATAAAGCTCTTCTTCGTGCTCAGGATCTTGAAGCTGATGCCGCCGTACTTCTCCGCGTCACCCCCTTCCACAGGCTCCACCCGCATGTGGAGGAGCGGGAGCTCGTTCTTAAAGATGAGCTTGGAGAAGGCTGCCTCTTTGAAATACATGAGTGCATCGGAGAACAGAATGAAGCGGTACTTCACCCAATCGCGTGTCCCCTTCTTCAGGAGGAGGCTGGATAGGAGAAGGCGCCTGCCTGGTTTGATGATGACAGGCTTGTTCCTCCCGATTAGACGCTCCTGCAGAGTGTGGATGTGATACTCATGCACCTTCAGGTCGGAGATCTGCACATGCACCGAGTTGTTCAATGTGACGGTATCCTCATGCACCATAGAAGGAAGTGTCGCGCCATCATCGTCATCCGCCCACCTCCACGACTTCCTCCCAGGCGACACTGTGTCGTGGTAGCTCTGGCTCCTCAGGTAGGCCTCCACATTCCTCTTCGATTGATCCCTCAAAGTCCCCGCCATGCTCCGCGGGGGGGACATCAGCCCATCCTGCGTCTGCGCATCGCTGTAAACACTCCCGCCATGCCCGCGCCGGGGTGGCGACCCCACTGCGCTGGGGTCCCGCCCCTCCCGCCCCTCCTTGCCTTCCTTACCCTCCCGAGCCTCCTCGGAGACGTTCATTGTGGAGGCGGAGATGATGCTCGCGGAGTGCCCGCCCCGCATGGGGCGCAGGTTGCCCGAGTCGTCGTGGAGCGACGGGGGGCTCATGAGGGAGGGGCGGCTGGGCAGAGGGGATCCGGGGATGCTGAGGGAGATGCTGTCGCGCTTCTTCCTCCCGAGAAGACCTTTTGCCTTGAGGAGGAGCTCGCGCTCCTGGGTGAGGCCGTCGAAGCAGAAGCTGCACACCTGCACCATCGCTGTCTCGTTGATGTGGGGGAGAAAGAATTTATGGCGGGAGCATGTGCGGCACACCAGATAGCCGCAGTGGTAGCAGTGGTGCTTCCTCCTGAAGATGTTGAACGGCTTGTCACACGCGGTGCAGCTCGACGTGGAGGAGGGGGATGTCCAGACAGGGGCGAGTGGCTGCAGAACCAACGCAGGGTTGTCACCTCTCAGAGAGTCGCTGTTTGCCAGCAGCGTCGTCGCCCATTCGTCCTTCTCCTCAGAGGAGGAGGCTGAGACGATGAAGCTGACCTTAGGCGATTTCAGGACCCATGCGTTTTTCATGTCTGGCTGATCATCCATGTCGAGGAGTTCGATCTGCTCCAGCATGATGACATGCCTGCATTGGTTTGTCTTCGGGTTGGTGTAGAGGAGGATGTCGTTGAAAAGGTAGAAGTAAACCTGCTTCCGCACACCACTCCTGCACAGCACCACAAGGGGGCCGCTCTTCACAAGACGCCTCCCGTCGTGCACCAAGGTGAACCCACCGGAGTTATCCTTCAGCTTGAACACGATTTTATCAGACAGCTCCTGCAGCTTGTCGTAGTTATGCCTCTTTGTCACCGAGGCATCCACCAGCTGGTTGAGAGCGGTCATCCGGGTGATAGCGTGCTGAATACGCTCCACAAGAGGCGCGTTGTGCGTCGACTTGCAGGGGATATGCCTCAGCGTCTCCTTCAGGATCAACGGATACCGCATCATCCTCTGGATCGGGGTAATCAGCAGGTCTGCGAGGTTCAGCCCCTTAGTCTCCCCAGAGGAGGTGACACGCTTGCAGGCCCTCACAAAGGGGGGGCTGTTTGCGCGGAGCCTCTCGTGTGCCTTCATAGAGTCGGTGAAGTTGTTTGCAAACCGGGTGTAGGCGCTCTTCACAAGCGGCACCACAAGCTGGAGGAGCTCGCCGATGTCGGTACTGTTGCTCAGCACAGTCAGGCCGAGGGGCTGGCAGAACTCCGCGCGTGTGATGGAGACAGGCACAGCGGCGGGTGCGGAGGGCGCGGCAGCGGCTGGGGTTGACTGGGACATCGCCGTGAGGACAGTCGATGATTCCTCAGCGGAGAAGCCGAGGGTCCCCTGGGAGAATTCGAGGAATACCTCACAGCTGATTGTGCCGGATTTCTCCGTGTCGAGGAGGTCGAACACCTCATGGCCTTCCCCTCTGCTCATGACAGCTTTGCACCACCGTGTGAAGAGCATGTCGCTTGTGATACGGTATAACTCATCCTTGTTGATGCTCGCGTTCTGATCCGTGTCCACTTCTTGGAAGACCCTCGCAGTCGCCTCCGCAGAGAGGAGCAGATTTTTCCGGCAGAACATCCAAAACGCCTGCTTCGGAATCGCATTGTCGTCGGCGGGGTCCCCGCCCCCTCCGCCACCGCCTCCTCCACCACGGAGGGTCAGCCGGGAGAACACCTTGTCAGGCCCACCCCTGGCTGACACCTGGTCTTTAAAAACAGTGACGAGCAGGCTGAGATGGTCGATATATCTCCTCTGCGAGAGGAGCTCCTTCTCTGCATCCCCGTCAGGAGGCTGCAGCAGGGCCTGCACAGCCCCGGGCTGTTTGGAGCTGCGTGCGTCGCGGAGGGACATGTCAAGGCCCCAGTCGATGATCCAGGTCCCCGCGTCGTTGAGCCGCTCCCACTGCGCGACGTGACGTTGGATACCCTCGAGAAGCGCGGTGTGAATCTTGAGGAGATACTCTATGTTGGCAAACAGCATCGCCCCGTCGGAAGCCCCCTTCCCCTCATCCCTGTCGAGGAAGGGGGTCACCGCCGGGATAAACCTCTCTGTGATCAGCTTCAGGTGGGTCACAAATGACTTCTCCGTCTGCAGCAGCTCGCTGAAAGCAACCTTCATCATATACCCTGGGTTTCTCTTGGGATCAGCCTGAGGAGAAGTCCCTGTAAGGGTAATCGCGGGCAGCGTCCCGGGTGGGACAGATCTCCGTGCCGTGTCGCGGTGGTCCCCTTGGGTCTCCAGCAGCAGCTGCAGCTCCTCCATGCTCGGAACCCTCTGGGCGGCACCTACATTCTCAGAGAAGGAGGACGAAGCATCGGAGGACTCAACCTCCACCCCACCCAGAGGGGAAGAGGAGGCATCAAGGTCTGCAGCGCCTGCCTGCGCTGCCCCGACCCGACCCGGGGGTGGGGTGTGCGTGTCAAACTTCTGGGCGCGCCTCGCCTCGATTGCGACCTTAATAAACCGCTTCCTGTCGAGGAACCCCTTCACAGCCCCGTGGTAGTCCTTATGGTGCATCCCGGTCCGGATGTTGTGCAAATTCCGGCTCAAAAACTTCCACCTCCTCCGGGCTCTGGAGGAGGGGGACATCACAGCCGCGACAGCAGTGCCATCGTCCTCCTCTTCCTCACTGCTGTCGGAGCTTGCGGAGAAACGCCCGGCGCCTGACCCAGACCCGACCCTCTCCATGAAGAAATCGCTATAGCTGGGCCGCGACGCCACGCTGTGCGACAGCAGCGGGGTCACCGGGGAGGTCCCTGGAGGGGGTGGGGTTGCCCCTGCTGTGGCGAGTGCAGAGGCTCCGCCACCGACAGCTGGGCTGCTGGCAGCACCACCTCCGCCTCCACCTCCACCTCCAACACCTGCAGACCCGGCAGAGCCGGAGTGGGACGAGGCGGCTGCCTCCACAGCAGCGGTGTGAGGAGGGGATGCCCTGTCGGCAGATGGGAGGCTCCCAGCGGGGCTGCTCGAGAGTCGTTGCTGCTGCCGCTGGTCGGCCCCACCTCCGCCGTTCCCCACCCCGAATAGCACCGTCTGGCTGCCGTCTTCAGAGAGGTCCTGCTGCGCCACCGGCACCACCCCCTGCACCCCCACAGAGGCATCGCCCCCAGGCACCGCGGCACGCCCTCCTCCATCCCTCCGAGAGAGCTCCGCATCCAGCCTGCCGATGAATGTCCCAACTGAAGGGGGCTGGGGAACCCCGGGTCGCCCAGGGGAAGGCATGCCAGGGCCTGGCCTTCCACCGTGCACAGGGGTGGAGCCAGCGCTGATGGTGAAGGAGACGCGGCGGTCGCCCTTGCGGTGGTCGCCCCCTGCGTTGGAGGGGTGGACCGAAAGGCTGCTCCTCTTCGCCAAGGCCACGCCGTGGGGGGAGTTTGGGGTCGTCGGGGAGTGGCTGAGGAGCGAAGGGGTTGCCACCAGATCCGACAGCTCCGCCACGGCGGATGCCGCAGCAGGGAGGCCCGGAGGTGGGGCGGAAGCAACGCCAGGGGTGGGTTTCGCCTCCGCCTCCGCCTCCGCCTCCTCCGCCTGCCCCGTAGGGGCAGCCTGTGGCGGTGCCTGGGGTGCTGCCGACGGCCCTCCGGAAACCCCTGCAGCGGGTGGGGTGGGTGCTGCGCTGCCGCTGCCGCTGCCTCCACCACCACCACCCCCTGCCGCCGGAATTCTCGCACCCCCCACCCCAACCGGGGAAAGCTGTGGGGGCGGGTTGCGTGGGCCGAGGCTTCCGCTGCCACCGCTGGGGAGACCAACCGGGGCAGCGGCAGGGGCGCTGCTGGAAGGAGGCGAGGGCGGCGCTGCAGGGGTGGAGGAGAAGGATGAGGAGGGGGCGGTTGGGCCTGCCGGGGAACCGCCGCCGCCTGCAGGGCCGAGTGGAATGTACCTTTCCCTCTCCCTCTCACCTCTGGGGAGAGGGCCGACACCATCTAACACAGATTCGCCTCGGCGCCCATCAGGTTTCACACGCTGGGCCCTCTGGGGTGTCACAACAGCAGGGTTGTTAACAGACTGGCCTTCCCCAGGTGTTGCAGGGTTAACTCGAGGGCTCTCTGACGGAGGCCTGTTTCTGACACTCCGCGGGTCGCGGTGTGACCTCCTCGGGGCCTCCTGCGCCGCATCGCTGAAGTCAATATCCCCGATGTCCATATCAATCGGCACGGCACACCAATGGGGGATCACAATAGACCCCCCGCGGTCCATCTCAACCTCCAGCATCCCGCTCGCAGGCATCCTCCTGAGAATTATCCCAGTCTCCCCGGCGTGGTGGCGTGCGGTGTTCCCCTCTGAGTCACCCCCTCCCACCGCGTCATGAAGCAGCCTGACCTGCACCCTGTGGTGCCTCCCCCGCCCGGTCCCCCCTACACTGGAGGATATGAGTGTTTCGATCCCACCGCCTTCCTCGTGGGTTTTGGAATGCCGGGGGACTCCTCCTCCACCCCGGGGCGAAATCACAATACCCACGCCAGGGGGTTGCACCGCAGGCGGGGTCAGGCACCCCACAACCCCTGCTGTGCCCGAGGGAGCAGGGGCCCCCCCTGGGCTGGAGAAGGTCGCCTTCGAGGCAGATCCGCGGAGTTTCGCGAAAAGGTGTGCGACCTGCCCCATCCTGGCCTTCTCCGTGGAGTGGCAGGTCCGGAAGGAGGCCCTGTTGGAGCCCCTCTGCAGAACAGGCGGGGTGCCATCAGGGGGTGCCAGGTGGGGCGGCGGCAGCGGCAACGCCCGGAGAGGTTCCGGGGAGTCGATACATTCGAATGCGTCAGCCGGGGGCCCCCCGCTGCGTCCGCTATAGGGCGTGGGATCCCATTTCGACGGGTCTGACGAGAGGCGTTGCTGGTGCCATTCCTCCGCCCCGGTCTTCTGGTAGGATCGGTGGTCAGATCTGTCACGGCTTCCGTAGGTCACCCCCTCGCTCTCCTCGCGGATCTTCCTCTGGAGGGAGCTGAGGCAGGCCGGGCTCATGTGTATGACAGGAGACTTCGGCATTGTGTCGGGAGGAGAGGGAGCGGCAAAGGAAATTCTTCTCGGGAAAGCTAAAAAAAATATTGGGTGGATATGAAAAACACAGCTGAGAAAATATGAATGGTAAGGTTTTACAGAAGAAGAGAGAGGGGGCCCCCGAGATAGATGGAGGCTGGGGAGGGGGTTTCCCAAAGGAGAGTCCCAAAGGAACAGGGGAGGGGGGGGGTGATGGAAGGGTGAAATAGGCTCTTGAATAACACAGGGGATATACACAGAAATAGGGTGCCCCCCCCCCCTCTCTCCCTCTCTTCCTCCTCCCTACACCCGAACCCTCCACACCTCAGAAAGTCGATTTGGAACAGCCCCAGGGGAGGACGTTCACATACATAGTTGGGGGGGTGGGGGAGAGGGGGCTATCTCGGACAGCGTGTTGTGTGGGGGTACGGGGTGTGTGTGTGTGGTGTGTGAGGCTATTGCCCCTCTCTCAATGCGACTGCTGGTGGGAGGGAGTGGTGTGGTGGTGGGGGGTGGAGTGGAGTGGAGAGAGAAAAATCTCACCGGAGGAAATTGTCTTGAGGCAAAAAAAAAGGACAAGACAAGAGATGGAAAATGAATGTGTCTGTGTGTGGGGTGTGGGGGGGGGGGGGGGGGGGAGGGGAGGAACACGACGAGGGAGAGGGCAAGGGTATCTTGTGTACAGCTCACCCAACCCAAAACCCCCCCCTCTCTCTCCTCCCCCTATACAGCTGGAGGAGAACGGGAGACGGGACCCCCCCCCCCTGGAAGCGGGCCCCCTGGGAGTGAGGTAGTGCGGGTGTGGGTGATGGCAGGACGACAGCAAAAAAATATAACACGTCAACCCAGCGCTCCCGCTCTTTGTGGCATGGGATGCTGGAGGGGGCTGGCGGGGACCGGGTGGTGGGGGTGGGGTGGGGGGTAGGGGGGCGCTCTGTGCTGACAGACCTCACCACTATGAGTTTGCTGTTCATCGTATCATCCCTCCCTCTCCCACTCGATACGCACAGACACCCGCCTGCCGCTTCCCACCCGACATCCCTGCTGAGCACATCAGGGCGTCAGGAGGAGGCGGGGTCTGGGGTGCACGGGGTTCGTGTGGGGGTAAGCAGCGGCAACAACACGTACGGTGTCAGGAGCTTACTCCTGGCTGGCCTTCTGCCACGACTTGCGCGACTTGCGCGTCGTCAGGCGAACCAGGCGGCGGGTCAGGGCCTTCGACGACTGTGTGGGGTGGTGGGTATGTTGAAGTGGAAACTCATATCAAAAACTGGAGGCGGAGGTCGTTGCCCTGCGCACTGTGGAGAAAAAAGATTTGGAGAAAAAATGCGCTTGTTTGTTTTGTCCGAAACGGTACCCTGCTGTGTCCAGGGGTACCGACCGTTGTCACGATAAAAAAGAGATGTGCATGTTTGACAAGATGTGAGAACATCGTGGGCAGCATACGGTGCGCAGGTCCTTGCGGCCCTCCGTGGCCTTCTTGCCAACCTGGCCGGGCTTCTTCGCGGAGATGGCCGTGGAGTCCTTGCCACGGATGATCTTGATCGTGCCGTCAGCCTCCAGCTGAAGGCCAACACCGGCGTGCGCCAGACCCGAGTGCTTGAACGAGCTCTTGCCCGTCAGGTTGTTGGTCTCCGTCGACAGCACCGTGCGCTCACCACCACGGCCAGCACGCTGCTTGGTCAGGAAGGCGTTGTTGCCCTTCACCACCCTCCAGATCAGGTCGCTCGATGCCTGGGCGGACATTTTGTTGTTGTTTTAAAAGGAGTGCGGGAGGGCTGCAGAAGGGCGATGGGTGTGTGCTATGAGTGTGTGCCAAAAAACACGAACATGTCGGTGCAGCAGGTTCGGCAGGCGGCAACAGCAGGAAGGGCGGGAGGGGGGGGAGGGCAGCAGCAGCAGACTTCTTCGTTCATCCCTTCCTTCGGCTCCGGGAAGCAGCCGTGCGTGATGTGAGTGTGTGTCTGTGTGTGGGGCAGAATCCAGCCCCCCCCCCCCCCCCGCGAGTTCCCCATTTCTCTGGGAATTCGATAGCGAAACTCACCCATCCAACCACCCACCCACCCTCCGGCAGCTGTCTCTAAACGCAAACACGGCACGGCGGTCTGGGCGTATGGCCAGGCAGAATGCCGCCTGGCTGGAATGGAACGATCTCAAATCGACAATGTTTGCGGTGAAGGTGGAGGTGAAAAATGCCCCTCCTTGTCACACATACAGTGCATACACAGAGCGAAGTCCCCTGGGGGAGGAGGGGAAAGGGGGGGGGGGGGGACGGAATGCGATATGTTCACCTGGCAAATCCAACCAAGGCGCAAAACGAACTATCTTGCATCCCCGTTGTGTCTGTTCTGGAGAGTGAAGCCAAAGGGTGATGGCCTTTTTTCCCCCTCCACAGATGCAGAATAAGTCGCCAAAAATATATAGGGTGCCACGCCAACAACGACGGAGAAAAGGCGGCCCAGTGACATCTTCAAGGGGGGGGGGGGCATATTTTTTGCCCCCCCCTCTGCCCCTACTATGCATCTACGCGTTTTGACACTCTGTGACGCCGTCTGCTCTCCCGAGAGAGCCAGCCAACCAACCAACCAACCCTTCCAAAGCATGCCGTTTGACTGAGGGGATGCCCCCCCCCCCTACCCCCTTTTACCCCCACCCACCACCCCAGGTGCTGACTAGCACCGCCTGCTGTGCTGAGGCACGTGGGGAACCACGTTGCCATCAGATAGCATGGTCTCTCCTTTTTGAGCACCCCCTACCAAAGGGGGCTTGAACTTACATTTCCTTACTCTTCTCCCCCCTTCGACTTCTTGGCTGGGGGGGGGGGTTCACCTACAGATGCCCCAGGGGTGGGTGGGTGGGGGTCTTTCTGTTGTTCCATCGGGTTCGGCTCAATCCAAACAGTCAAAAAACAGCAACACTGCCCCCGGAGAAAGGGGCGGGGGGAGGCAGGGGTGCAGGGCAGACGAGAAGTGTGGGCGAAGGAGTCAGTGGCGGTGGCGGTGCAGACAGGGGGTTTGATCGTCGAGAGGGAATGGAAAAGTAAATCTCCCAGCACCTTCTCGCAATGTTAGTCCTTTTTGTAGTCACTACACCAGATATGTTGTACAAGGCAGATCAATGCACAACGGGTGCAGACAGGGGGGGGGGGTGGGGCTGCACACAGCACAGCACGACACAACCGCAACGGCCCGTTATCCACGCCCAACCCTGACTCAGCACAGAGTTCAAACTCATGAGTCAACACCATGTGGCCAGGCAGACTCTGGTTTCAGCATACATACACACTCAACCCTTTGATCTGCGCGCTGAACACACCACCACCACCACCCCCTCCGCCCCATCCCAGCCCGAACGCATTTGTCTGTGCGCTGGTTTGTTGCCTCCGTGTGTGCGTGGGAGGGGGGGGGAGAGAGAGAGAGAGAGAGAGAGAGCACACATATGGTAACCACATGCGCTCCTAACAGCCTTTCTATGCTAGATGGACACTTGAGGATCCTGGGTTAAGACACCATCCCTCCCCCATCACCCCCGTTTCCCTTCATCACCCGGAGGTCTTCATGATGAGGTCTACCTTGCCTGACTTTCTCACGAGGACAACCCCGGCCCCATTCCCGTGGTTTTGGTAATTCGACGATGAGAACACGGTGATGACACGGCTGCTCTGGGACACCCTCAGCCCCAGCCTCTTCTCCTGATGCGCCCGGATCATCAGGTCCAGGTCGAACGACTTGAGGAACGCCTCCACAGCCTTCGACGAGAAGGCAACCGCCTGGCCCCCACGCTCCGACGAGGCAAACCCATCCTCATCCACATCAGCCGCACGGCTGTCCACCACCGGGTCAGACCACAGCAGGTCGTAGGCAACGATCCACTCCCTCTCACGCTTCAGCTTCAGATCGGGCTCCGCCCCGAGCCGCTCATACGTCTCCTGGGTGAACAGCGAGGAGAAACGGGGGAAGGTCGGGTCACGCAGCACATCAAGGCGATAGTCATGCCCCTTGCTGTCCACGCAGTCGCTGCGCTTGGGGTAGAACCTGGGGATCCCGCCGTGCGCGCAGAAGATCTTCTTATCGATCAGCGCGGCGAGCGGGAGGTGTGCGAAGGCCTGGCACACCTTTTGGTAGAGTGCCTCACCCTCGCACATGCCGTAGGCCATCTGGCACTGCCTCCGGAACGAACCATCCCCGTAGTTATCCACGTCTCCACACACGGAGGGGTCCTCGTGGTTTCCGCGGAGCAGGTTGACTGTCCCGGGTGACATCACCTTGAGGCAGAAGAGGAGGAGGACGCACTGCAGGGAGTGTGGGCCACGGTCTACGTAGTCACCCAAGCAGACCAGCTGGTAGGGGCAGAGGGTGATGTCGAAGGGAACAAGCTCCTGCACGAAGTGGAGGAGATCCCCAAAATTCCCGTGGACATCCCCGATGACCCAGCAGTCGGAGGCGACGTCAATAAGGGCGGGTTCCTTTGTAAGCACGGAGACAACCAGGGAGCAGAGCTCCTCCACCTCAACGGCTGGCACGATGTCTGCCAGATTGCGTGTGAATTCAAACCGCTGGGGGTCAAACGAATCCCGCAGGTTGTTCAGCAGATGGATGGCCCTCCCGTTGCGCAGCGGCGCTGTTGTTGCGGCAGGGGGTGGCAGCGGATCCAGCCCAGGCGGGCCCTGCATGGGGGGGTGCTGGAGGAAGTCGGGCGAGCCAGGCGTGGAGAGGGTCGGCGGCACACTCTCCTGCGCCACGTCGAGACCCGCAGTGTCGTCATCCCCGGGGAGAGGCGTCAGCGCGGCAACCGAGGCGGATGCCAGAACAGCACCTCCCCTCCTCCGCTTGAGGGGCAGCTCCACTGGGATCAGCCGTGTCGTCACGCCGGGTGACGCATCGCGGTCGACCCCACAGAGGTGCACCAGGTCTGGGAGGTCGTAAAGCCGCCGTCGCTTCCGGGGCCCGGGTGGCGGGACAGCTGGAGGGGACACATCCTCCATACTGCCAGCCGCCTGCAGGTGGCTGGTGGGTGGGGGTGGGGGGGGTCAGCCTGTAAGCAGAAAGAAGAAGGCGTGTGATTTAGGGGGAGCGAGAGAGGGGGGGTGAGGGGTTGCTGTGGAGGTGGAGCGCTAGCACAGCCACAGCACGTTTTGTCCGAAGGTGTGGGGGGAGGAGGGGGGGCGGGGCCGCCCTTCGACAGGGCATCGTTCTACTTTACTTTTTTTTCTTTCTCAGAACGACCGGAATTGTTCTTCACGCCAGCTCTCCCTTCTTCGTTCTTCGCCCTGCCCTGAGGAGGGTGTAGACCCGCCCCAGGAGGGCTCCCTCTCGAAAACGAAGGGACCCTGCCACCATTCAGAGATACAACAGTCCACACCGCCGATGTGTAACTCGGCACTGCCACACACACACACACTTCACAACGTCTAACGAGTTATGGGGGGAAGGGGGGGAACATCATAGAATGGTTAGGGAGAGGGGTAAAAACTCAAATCCAATCGGGGCTTTGCAAGCCAAGGAGGGAACAGAGCTGATGCGTGTTATGTCACAGCTGGGGGTCGGGTGGTGCATAGGGGGGGGGGGGGGTGTGTCCTGGATAGGTCAAAAAACCCCACACCCTCCCCTCCCCCCCCCTCGTCATCATGGTGTGACGCACCTCACCACTGGTTATATTCCACACACACACACCCCTTATCGACCCCGAGACCCACCCCACGTCCCAACTCAGGGGCAGCGGCTGAAGGCAACCGGCGAAGGCGTCGTCTTCTCCGCGCAGGAGTAGACGCTGAAGTGGGACTTGCAGTCGAAGTCGGCTGGGGAGTCCTGCATGTCCACACGGAACACCTCCCTGTCCCAGTCACGCTCGTTCTTCTTCTTGTCGCCGGGGAGCCACTTCACGGAGCCAATCTTGCTGACGCTGCCTGTCGTGCCCTGGGACTTCAGCGAGTCGGTGATGATCTGGTGTATGTCACTCCGGCCGTCGTACCACTTGGTGAAATACTTTGAACCCACCTGCTTCATGAAGCGGGGGCCGTAGTCCCCTGCAATGGGGAGCTCGATGAAGGTCGTCTTGGCGTTCTTCAAGAGTGCGACAAGCACCTCCTCAAAGGATTTCCGGTCCTCCATGGTGAACCAGTGGAAGACACTGAGGACAAACTGATAGTCATGCCCCGTCCCCGCCTTCGTCAGGTCGAAGAAGTGGTGCTGCTTCGCAGCCGCCTGGCACATGGTGAACCGATCCCCAACCTTGTACTCACGAGCCTTTGCCTCCTGCACCTTCAGCACGTCATGGTCCTTCTTCCAGATAGACCCACCAACACCACCCATGTCGAGCGCGATCACCCGCGCCTCTGGGAAGGCAAACGCCGTCGAGATGCTGAAGTACCCTTCATCAGCCCTGTGAGGGATGGGGAGGAAATGCAGTGAAGAAGAGAGAGGCTGTGCCGGTGTGGGGGTGTGAGTGGGCAGGGGGAGGTGGGGAGGGGGCTGAGGCTTGAGGTAGCATACCCGTAGTCAACCACGCTGAACTGCCCTTCCCGGTTTTCAGATGCGATGGAGTTGTAGATCATCTCCCAGCGCTTCACGTTGCGCTTCCTGTGGGGTGGGGGGGGGGGTTGGAGGCGGGACACAAATAAGGGGGAGGGGAATATCGCATCCAGAGGCGTTTTTATGATGACCAGACAAGACTGTACCGGGCGAGGGGTGGTGCATCCCTGTCGCCTCATTGATCTCACACTGTGCTTCACATTGGTCGCGCATCGTCTCTTACGGTGGTGTGTGGCTGGTCCCAAGGCCATATCAGCCCCCCCACCCCCCTTTCTCGTAGCATGGCCGACAGCCGCTCCCAGAAGCTGCCGCAATCCCCCTTGCCCCTCACAGTCGTTCGGGGACTCGGACGAGTCCAGCTGGGAGGCACCGCCCGGACGCGCCTGCCCCGTTCACCCCCATGGGCCACTTGGTCGACAGCGGTGATGAAGTGGTGAGCTCTGGACCTCTCGACACTGCTGCACGCGACGAGGTGCTGGTGGAGTGGGCGAATGTCCGATTGGACAACGCGCAGCTTTCGGACAACGATGTCAACTTCGTGATAACAACTCTGGGGCTCATCCTTCGACTACTGGAGGTGAAACACAATATCAAAAGGACCCGCCTTGATCGACAATGCAGCCGAACCGAAAGTCAAACCACCACTGACAGGACACCGCGAGTAACTCTCTTGGCGCAAGGGCAAGACCTTCTCCAAGGTCTTCGTCTCCTAAGTCGAGTGTGTAGAGCACAATTGTCAGAACTGAAACGACACTCTCTTCACGCAAAGGTCTGGGTGGCTCAAAAATAGAACGGCGCCCTCTACATACTTGTTGTAGCCAAACGGGGGGTGCAAATACGGCACCCCGTGCTCGGTGTTGACCCCGTCGATCGCGGAGGCCACAGCCTTTGCAGATCCCTTCGCCTCCTTCTGAGGCTCGTCATCCTTGTCCTCTTCCCGGTTGGTGGAGCGCTTGGCGTCCTGCCAGCCCTGCGACAGTGTGGGGGTGGTGCAGTGACACAGCGGGGTAGTGAGGTGGGCCCCCTCTGGCAGCAGGGATGCCTCACACCCGGATCTCTCCTCCCGGGGAAGTCTCCGGACCAGGGTGCGGGATGTCAAGGAGACTCATTACCCCCACTGTCAGGTATGTTGCGGCCAGGGCAATGCCGTACACACAGTCCCAAGAAGGTGCAGAAAGGCCCGGGGTGTGATCTATGGAGGGCCATACCTTCTCCTCTTTCTCCTCCTTCGTGTCGATGTGGTCGAGCGACGGGGGCGGGGTGGTCGGGCCGTCACCCTGCAGCCCGAACACTGCTGTGTAAGCCACAAAGAACATAAAGGCGATGATAAGCCCCCATCGTATGTGGCGCTTCATCGCCATGCGGCCTGCGTTGGAGTTGTCGCGTTGTGCGGGCGTGTGTGCCAGGGGGTGGGGGGGAGAGGGGTGGGGAGCTGAGAGAACACGAACAAAAAAATGCATCATCCAGACGCCAGCCAATGCGATTCACAAGCCTCTACCGTGGGGTGGGTGGGTGGGGGGTGACCATGGGTCCAGGGCATCGGGGCGAGCCCTCTCATCTTCCGCAGCCTTCTTCAATATATATTTCTCTCACTGCTCAAGAAGAGAGGGAGAGAGAACTCACGTCACATTTCTTGTGGTACAAACTTACTTTTTTTTGGAACGATTTGAACGATATCTTACTTTATTTTTCTTTCTTCCCAGGAACGGTAGGCAGGGCAGGGCGGGATCGGAGGGGGTGGCAGGCGGCAGAGCTGACTCCCCCTCTCTTCCCCGATAGCTCGGGAGAGAAGACCCAGCCCACCATGCCTGCACCTTCCCCCAACCAAAACCCACCCCCTCTGCGGTCGGGAGGGGGTCGCTGGCGGCATCAACTTTTTGTGAAGCCATTGTCAGCGGGGTAGACGGTAGTCAGGGCAGAACGGATCACGTATCCAACCGGAATGGCACACAGCCCCTCCCACACCTCTGATGTGTTGGCGGGGGGGATGTGGGGGATGCTGTGTTGCGCAGAAGAAGGAAGGGCAGAGCGTCACGGAACAGAAATCCTCAGAGATAATATAAACAGAATCCGTTGTTTGTTGGTGCTGTTGGTGTTGGCGTTGCATTCTTTTTTGCTTGAATTCTTTGCTGTCGACTTGTCCTCCTCCCCCCCCCACCCCACCCCCCCCCCCCCTGGCCACAGATGTGCCCCAGCAATATACTCACCCCTCACTGGTAGTGGCTCGGATCTTTTCAAAGCACTGAAAAGATCAACGAAAAATACCCAAAAAAAACCCTCCAGGTAAGCTAGCCTCCGGCAAAACCACACAGCTGTCCATCTGGTCAGAGAGGGACCTCTACATAAAGGCGTTGGAGCGTCCTCCGCCCTCTGGCATTCCCTCTGCTGCATCCTAGCAAGGCAGGGCCTCTGTTGGGATGGTTCTCTGTCGTCTGGTGCAAGGAGGAGGGGGGTGGGGGGGTGACAACCGGTGTCCAGAAGGCAAGGAGGGGAGGGGAGTAGCACGGTTGTGCCGCGCATTTCAGTTTGGGATTGAGAACCTGAGATGGCTGCGTCAGGTAAGCCGGCGAGGGGGTGGCGTGGCGAGGCAGAGCCACACGCCGTGCCGGAAAGACCCGCCGGAAGGCGGTGCACTTCATTCAAACCTCAGGTGGAGATGGGGCAGTCCCGCGCGTCTGTCGACTCCCTGGCACAGAGAGAGGGGAAAAACACAAAAGACGGGGCTCCGGGCGAACGGGAGTTGATGAAATGGCAATAAAAAAAGAGTTGGAAAACAAACCCCTTCGTGACAGGAGGGCGTTCTTTGGCACACCCCCTCTCACGGCGAGGGAGGTGTTTATTTGACGCCGCGCAAAAAAAGATGTAAAAAGAGAGCAGTGGACACCATGTCGCTGGCGTGCTGCCCCCCCGTGCAGCCCCAGCCCACGCAAGCGCAGACCAAAGCAAGCGTCACGCGAGAGACCGCTTTTCTCGTTAAGGTTTCGTCTTCTAATACATTCCAATACGACATACTCTCCTCCTCTCTTCACTCAAACCACAGGCAGTGTCTGAGACTGAGTCTGAGACTGATCCGAGCGATGGTGCGTTTGTAGGATTCCCCGGGAAGGAATTGATATTTCGGGGTTGGGTTGGTGGATGGGTGGGGGGGCACTCTATAGCCGTGCGATGATGTCCTGATGAAACAGAGATGCCGCAATTGGGGGGTGGGGGAGGGTATTTTTTTTGGCGTGTGTGCGGTTTTATGAATCGGGAAGACGACACACTCACACATTGCATTCACTCCCTCCGCTATGATTGCCCGGACCCCACCTGCACCAAGAGGGGGCGGGAGGGTTCATGTTGGAGAGTATAACAGACCCAGATGGAGGCCCACAAGCACGCATAGGGGGGAGGGTGGGGGTGGTGGATGAACCTTCACTCAGAAATGCAGAAAAAGTTGAGAAGGGGCTGTGAGTATTGCCCTCACAGTTTTCGGTTGCAAACAGAAGTGACGCAGAGCGAAAGGAACGCCCGCACACCCCCTCCCCCCCCCCCCCCACACACACACACACGCCGGCAGAGAAATGGGTTAAGAATAGAAGGGGGTGTAAAGGGAAGGTGGAGGTCTTGTGATTTTGAACGATTCTCGGCCTGTATTGGAATTCATTTTTTTGGCTACCTTTCCAGGTTCTTCTGTCCGACCAATATTTTTAGGAGGAAAAAACTACGACTATCCCAGGCACTGCGAGAGCTAGGCTGCTGCACAGACCCGTTGTGTGCCCCCGGGGATTATCTTCGTTTCTCCACTTGAAGGCCATTCGCTCAGGAAGTACACAAGAGCGACTCTACACGCAAAAACACAAAAATGGGCCTCGCACTGACTAACAGTGTTGACACCACATCGACAAGGCGCCAGACATCACCCCAGTGCACCCACCCCTTCCCCCGCTTGTCTCTGCCAGCAGAAGGAGAAACGCCTGGGCAAGTTGCCAACGCAACGGTTTCCATGAGGGGTTTGGGCGTGGGTCCGCCTGGATGGCACTGGGTGGGAGAAGAGGCTCTTACGAACACTCCTGTGCACAGCACGCCACATCACCTGAGGCTGGGAGGGGCGCTGCGGGGACACAGGGCGTGGAGGGGCGGATGGCTGTGTTCGCACCAGCACCCCCTCCTTTGGCTTGTGGGTTCTGACAACCGCAAGACACGATGCGGGAGACGGAAACCTGACCCCCCCCCCCCCCCATATTTTTATCTTCTATTTGCCACACCGATTCCACACCCTCGCTTCTTGATGTGATAATACCGCCTGCAGGCACACACAGCACGCTTATATTTTTGAGACAATCATTCACTCCGCCCTCCACTCAACACCCGAAAACAAATTGGGGGGACGGGGGGTGAGGGGGGGGACAGAGGGGCCCCTCCCCCCCCCCCCCCTCCCACCAAACACACGTGAATACGACTTCCATTTTTCACACATTTCACCCTTTCTGCCTTGCCTTCACCGCCCTGGAAACCCCAGTCTCTTTCACAGCCTCTCTTCCCCCCCCAACCCCACTGGTGAGGGAGGGAGAGGGGCATCTAGTTTGGTACCTTCTTCAGAGTGACATCGTTCGGAACAAAAAAAACATGCAAAGACGAACTGCATGCAGATGGGACCACAGTGCCACCTGGAGTGGCTGTTTCACAGCCTGGCAAGCGGGGGAGGGGGAGGTGGGGTGAGGTAGGTTGGATGCAAGGGAAGACACCTCTCTGGTAATACTGTGAAACAGTCACAGAAACGGTGTATGTGGAGACACCCGCCAAGCAACAACAGAACCTGCGGGTGTATCTGATCTTTTGGTGGAAGCGTTTTGATGGTAAGGCATGTGTGGGATGTCTGTGTGTGAATGGAGAAGAGGAGAGTGAAGAGAGAGAGAGAGAGATGACAGAAAAAAATCAACGGCGCAGTCGGCGAAAGAGAGAGCGAAAAAAAATTAATAATCAAATTTTTCTGATTTGTTTCAAAGGTTGTACGGCTGTTAACCACCCCACCCCACCCCACCCTCCCACCCCTCTTCCACACTCCCCGCCACCACACCCTCTCTTCGCCCCTTGGCCTTTCCAGAAATTGGTGCTGTGTGGGGTGGAGGCGGCGGCAGCGGCGGCGGCGCGTGTGGTGGTGCCAGCAGAGAGGAGCGAGAGAGGGGGGGGACAACACTCAACACAAGGGGGCGGGGCCCTCTCTCAGAAATGCATATAAGTATACTGGCCAATTTTGGACTGACGAATAATTCGAATAGCATGCGAGACACGAATAATTCGAATTATTCGTTATTCGTGGGGTGGGGATCACGAATAATCCAGCCTAGCCCGGGGGGGAGGGAGTGCCCTCCTTCGTTCCGCCATTCTCTTTCTCCTTCTCTCTGTCTCACCCCCCCCCCCTCCCCGAGGTGCGGTTGTGTTCTTTGTTTGTCTCTGACAACAACAGGCAGCAATGGCGGGCACAGCGGTAGGTGTTACCCTAAGCACTCCGGCACCCGGCTGCCCGGAATTTCATTCAGACTATGCCTTGCAAAGGCAGCGGTGCACCTCCTGCATATATTACAATACACCACGGAGAGCCCACCTTTTTATTTCACGATCTGTGTGTCTCAGACGAGGATCAGCCATCTGGCACAACCTTGTGACAGGGCCACCCCAAGGTTCACAGCCTTCCCTTTGGCTACATTTCCTGTCTTCCCCCTCCGGGCCTTGAACCCAATTTTGAACAGGCATTCCGTCTTGGCAGTGTTCCTACCGGTGAGGGAGTGTGCTGCTGATTCCATGGTTTGATGACACGATCGCCTTTTGCTGCGCCTTGATTCGGCAGTATAACTGCAGAGCGATTCTGGTGAGTTGGCAGCTGGGTGAGTGGGGCCGCAGAGAACAACAGCACCACCCCCTCAGAACAAAAAAACGAAAACCAGGGCTGCGCGTCGGGGGCTCCTGAAACAAAAGAAAAGGGGCGCGGTTCCTTACACCAGTTCGTGTATGGGGAGGGGAGGAGAATAGAAGGGTCGAAGACCTCAGACACGAGTGGAGGGCTCACACCCCTCTCCCGCCACACTCGCAAACCCTTTCCTCTTCATTTTTTGCGGTGTTTCGTTCGCCGTGCATTATTCCGGCTTCTCCCTGGGAGAGAAAAGATAGTGCAAAACAAATTGCCGTATCGAATGGCCAGGATGGGAGGGATGTGTGTGTGTGTGTGTGTGTGTGTGTGTGCGGCAATATCTAAAACGATACAGCACCCCCCCCCCTCTGCGGTGGATCGAACAGTACCCTGGGGTGTAGGTGGTGGAGAGAATCAGAGGTGGAAAATCGAAGGCAATATTCGGTGCAAATTGAAGATATGGCATTGTATGTTGGCTTGCTTCTTGCAGCGGAAGGGGAAAGGGGGGGGAGTGGCGGCGGAGGCACGAGCGGGATATTCCCCGAGGCTCCGCTAATCCGCGACACTGCCCTTCTCCCCCACCCCCCTCCCCCACCAACCTCCACACACACGCTCAGGATGCGAGTCTCTGTTGTAACACGCACACGGAAATTCCACCATTCCCTTCTGACGGCATTATTGACATCGACAACCACGAACATGAGATGTGAGGAAATGCAGGGGGGGGGGGGGGGGGGCGGAGCTACGGATACGGGTTATAACCGTTCAAACCTTTCAATTCTGTGCCTGGTGAACACAATCAATGAGAAGAGCGGAGCGGAGGGCTGTATCAAAGAGTCAGAAGAAAGGCTGTGTATGTTGCTGTGTTGCGAGATACCCGCCAGCACGCCACAACACATCGAAAGGACTGGCCATCTCCTCTTCTCAGCAATGTTTTGCCCCCGGGGGGAGAGGTGTGAAGAACAAGGTGGGAGGCGCTGAGGCGGCGGATTGCACACATTGCACACATGCAGGGAACTGTTTTGTGTGCCAACTTAAAAAGCGCAACACCACGTCTTCCGTCCCACGCCCTTCCGCCGGCTACACGGCGCTGAACGGGGGAGGGGGGGGATGGGGGCTCAGGGGATCCTAAAGACCCACACCCTCCTACACCCCCACCCTCGCAATGCGAGGGGAAGGCCGTCTCTACACTAGAAGGGGTGCGCGCAGCGACCTGTGTTATGTTGAGGCCGTGATGAGAGTTTTTTTGAGGGGAGGGGAGGGGGAGGGGGCCTTCCAAAGCAGACATAGATAGATAGACACCACAGAGACACACAACTCACAGCACGCAGGAAATGGAAGGGGCAGCTCAATCTGGCAAAACAAAAGCACCCCCTCCGCCCCGCCCCCCCTCCCCTTCACATCAACATACCCTGTATTGCTCGCCTGCCTGTCGTAGGATGTCAGAGACGAATTCTCCATCTTGCTGCTCCGCCTCCGCCTGTCAGACATGATGCTTGCATACGCCGGGCCGGACCCCGACCCCTCTGCGCTCCCCACCTCCTCCTCCCTCCTCTCCCTGTGGTGCCTGTGATGCCTGTGCCTCCTGTGCCTCCCGCTCCTCCGCCTCCCCTTCCCGTCGTCGCTGGAGTCATCCCCGCGCCTCCTGCGCCCCTCACCCTTCCGGCCTGACGAATGATCCCGCCGACGCCGCCTGCTGCGGCTTTTCTCCTTGTCGCCGAGATGGTCGGAACCGGATTCACTCATTCGCACCATTCCCCCAGCTCCGTTATAGCTTGTGCCAGACGCAGAGCCGATCCGTCGAAGCTCTTCAGGCGATAGACTCCCCTGCCGGCTGACGCCACCACGGAAGGAGGAGGCAGGGAGGCTGCCAGGCGGGCTAACGGAGGATGTCCCAGGGTGGTTGCGGTGGCCGGAGTCCTGCATGCCGTGGTGGGGGTCGTGTGATGAGTGTGCTGCGAGGAGCGCGGGGTCCAGGCATCTCAGCTTCATCACAATTTTCTTCCTCCCCTTCACGTGGTGCGCCAGGTCCTCCTCGTTCCTCACCTCCACCCCGTTTATCGCCGTGATGGTATACCCGGTGTACATATCCATCCTGTAGAGATCCGCCACGGTTCCAGGTATGGCACCCTCGATTGCCATCTCCTTCACCTTGAGCCCCAGCCCCTCCGCCTCCTTCTTCTTCAGGGTCACCTTCACAGGCGGTGGGAGATGCGGGTGGGCAGGGTCGAACCCATCGTCCGACGAGGCTGAGTTGTCCCCCTCCTCCTTCACCTTGGGGGGCTTCACTTTGTGGAGCTTTGCCCATTTGACGAACTGGCGGGGGATCTCCTTCAAGGTTTCTCTGGCGAGCTGCTCGGGGTCATCCCGGTGCTCTCTGTAGGGTACGAACCCTACCAGATCCCGCCCGGGGGTCTTGCCGTCGGAAGCGACAAGAGGCTTGTCGTCACCATCAAGAAGCTCCATGTCGTCGAAAGGCCCGGCACCAACTCCGATGATGAGAACAGAGATAGGCTCAGCGGATGCCATCACTATGACATCGATGGTGTCGCTGAGGTCGTGTATCTCGCCATCTGTGATGAAGAGAAGAATCTGATAGCACTCGCCGTGCGCAGCGGATGCGAGGTTGAGCCCCTTCATCATGCAGGAGGAGAACTTCGTAGGCTCGGTGGGTGTCACCCGGTTGAGGCACGACCAGTATTCATCCACCACGCCTTGGATCCCCTGCACCTGAACCCTGTTGGGGTCGCCTGTCACAGGGAAGATGTTCATCGGCTCATTCCCCCGCTCCGGTGTGCCGGCGCCAAATCCGTAGAGATTGAAGAGCTGGTCCTTATCGTATTCCCCGACCACCTTGAGGACAGCACGGAGGGCCCGCACATATTCGTTGTCGGTGCGGCGGCCATCCATATAATGGAGGGATGTGACGTCGTGCGGCATCCGGTTTGAAGCGGAGAAGTCGACACAGATGGTGAGGTTGATGTCAAATCCACCCCTGACATACTCCAGGAAGGAGTGGCTTGTCTCGAGGTCCACCCTCTTGAGGATGAGTGTGCCGGAGTTGACGTATCCCTCCTTGCCCCGCTTGGCCTCGTTGATGAGCTCGTAGCTGATGAAGTTGTTTGAGGTGGGGTCGAGTGCCAATCCACGTGTCTCGTTAGCAGCGAGGATCTCCGCAAGGGTGGTGCGGGTGCATCCGATGATCTGATGCCGCCCGCTCTTCTCCCAGTCGAACACCTCGAAGAGGAGAGGCGCATTGAAGTCCATCCTGCAGAGCCGCTCCAGCTTGATGACAAGCGGCTTCCACTGATCCACCGCAGTCACGTTATCCCAATACTCTGTCTTGGCAACAGGGAGGAATGACCCGTTCACCACTCTGGAGATGACGAGGAAGGGGTCGCTCCCGGATGCGCCGAACATATTCTTCGACTCGATCCCCTCGCACCCGAATGCGAACAGAACCTCATACTCCGGGCCGGAATTTTTGCTCTGCACCTCCGTCTTGATCATGATGTCCCCCACCTTGCTCCCGGAGGTGAGCTGCAGGTCGGCGACATACGTCCCCGCCTTCTCCTCAATCAGGGCCTGCAGGGAGCAGGTGGTGTACCCCAGGAGGCGCGCTTCGTCTCTGCCGAGGCCTTTTCGCTCCTCATGCACGCACTCAAAGAGAAGCGTCTGCACCCTCCCGAATTGGTAGAACACTGTGATGGTTTGCACGAACTGCGGGCTGACAGCCCCTTGGATGCTCTCTGTCTTCCCGACGTATTTCTTGTCATGCGGTTTGAACAGGAGAGGGTCAAAGTCCGCAGGAACCTCATAGACGTACACCATGGGGTCCCACCTCCCGGCGAGCTCACGGCAGGCTATCCGGAGGGTGACCGTGCTGCTCGCCTGCTCGTCTGCTGCACCCAAGTCGCGGAGCATCTCCTCGACGTCACCCAGACCATCGTCCATATCCTGTTGCTGCTCCTGCACGACATCGCTGCAGCAGTTTCCCATCACACCTCCCTGCGCGTCCTCAAGGCAGCGAGAGAGAGAGAAACAGAGACAGAGAAAGAGAGTATATCAGAAGTCAAACGGTTGCGCTTGAGAAGAGAAGAGAAGGGGGGAAGGAGGGGGTGTGGGGGCTACAGGGGGTGATTGGGTTATAGCACCGGCGGGGCAAAACCGACGTTACGCCCCAACACCTCCACTACACACCATGGCGAGGAGGGGGGGGGGGGGTGGCGGTGGCGGTGGTGGGAAGCGCACCTATACACCACAGGCACTCCCTTGCTGCGGGTGGGGGAGGTAGGGGTGGGGCGAAGCTGGGTTGCAGCTAAAAACCTCGGGAGGGGGTTCTTTGTTGCCAAGCAAAAAAAATATCGAAGAAGTGTACAAAGGTAGGTTAACAGGGTTACCCCATGCACTCTCTCTAGCAGCAGGTTGGGCCGGGGCGCAGCAGACTTTCAGGTTGTTGAGGGAGAGGGCGGGAGTGTGTGTGCTGTGTGTCGGCTGTAGGCCCCGCTGGATGGATGGATGGATGAGTGGTGTGTTGCGGTGTCTTCGGAGGAGCAAAAATTAGGGGGGAACAACTCCCAACGCAAGGCAAATTGCAACCAGGTTGGAGAGAGAGGGGTTAGGGGGTGGGGGGGGGTTCGGGGCTGTTGCTGTGTTCATGTGGACTGCTCTGTGTTGCACCCACCGCCACCGGCCAGCTTCACCCGTTCTCATTAATCTCTTGGCAACATGTCGCGGCACAGGCGGTGCCCGCGACACGCGTGTGGGGCTGGACTGTTGTCCCCCTTCCCCGTGTAAAACAGGCACAGCAGGTGCCGCGCGTGTATGCTTCGAAAAACTATCTGGTGTACTTCTACGCTGAATCGAAAAAGAAAGTTCGGAGTTTGCGTTTCTTTGAGCCACCACCCTTTTAGCCACCAGCCTGTGCCTGTGCAGGACGACCGGGCAGTGGGGGTCACGCAATGCTGCCCGGAAGGCGTTTCAAAATATTTCTGATTCACAAATCTCTCCCTGGGAGTCTTCGCTACCGGCACCGAAAACGGTGAGTTTTCGGTGCATTTCACCTTCTCGAAAGAATAAACGCGGAACACTACCGAAAAACTTGCCGGTAGGCCGGTCGCGAAGACCCCCCCCTCCTCCCCACTACCCGCTCCCTCCACCACCTTGCAGAGATAACAGTATACAAAAGGGCAGAGGCAGCTGTGGGCGGGGAAAACAAGAACAACAAAAAACATGCGGCTGCAGCCGCCGTCTTTCTCCTCACTCGCTCCAGCCCTCCAGTAATTTTTTTGGCGCCGGGGGAAGAGGTAGGGGGGGGGGGGGAGGGGGGGGTGGAAATAACCACGAGTGCACATCCTGGCGACGCTGCCGGGGCTCACCGCCCCGAAGGCCGCCACCCCGAAAGACACCCTCCGGGACCTGGCAGAGCAGACCATCCAGGCCCTCCCGACGTGCGCCTGGCATGTCTACACCGACGGGTCAGTCTCCAACTCCACATCGCGGCAGCAACAGGGCGGCGCGGGCGCAGCGGTGTACAGCATGCCGGAGGGCCGCCTCAAGAAAAAGCTCGCCTGGCCGGCAGGACTCCGTTGCATCAGCTACCAGGCAGAGCTGGTGGCCATCAGAGAATCCCTCGCCCACCTATGCACCGTGGTAACCCAAGGCGAAACGGTCGCCATCCTCACCGACTCGCAGAGCGCACTGAATGCACTGCTGAGCGGCCCCCAGCGAGCGAGGGGGTCCACCGAATGGGACATCTGGCAGAGGCTGCGCAAGCTCGCCCAAACATACGATGTCACCACCCACCTCCGCTACATCCCGTCGCATGTTGGGGTGGTAGGGAACGAACTTGCTGACAAGCAGGCGCAGATCGGTGCGTTCAAGCCCCAGATGGAGCCGATCAGCCTCGCGTCGGCCCGTGTCACCCTCCGCCGACACATATACAGCGGGACCACGTTGCCCCGCACAGACAGCGTGTACGCGTATCGGTCAGGAATCGGGGAGACGCGACTGCAGCGCCCTGACCTCCGCATGGAGGGCCTTACCCGCTTAGGGGAAACCACCATCCGCCGCCTCCGGGCCGACCACCACCGCCTGGTGTACGACCACGACGTCCCGGGCAGCGCACAACCACCGTGCAAACCCTGCCTGAAGCTTGCGCCGGACAGCCCCCCGCCTGGGGTCTCGCTGAAGCACCTATTCTTCGGCTGTCCCGCGACAGCGTCAGCCCGACACCACCTCACAGCCACAAGCGTGCACAACCTGCTGCTGCACAACTGCAAGGGGGCCCTACGCTACCTGGCTGAGGCAGGGGTGACGGAGCACAGCGAGAAGGACTACCTGATCTCGTGAAACCTGCAAAAATCAACAGCGGTCAAGGGCTTCGGCCTGACACCCCAGCACCCCCCCCCCCACCCCCAGACCCACGTCACTTTCCACGGGCCGCCAGGCGCGTCAGCGTCGGCGACCGCCCGCCCCCAGTCTGAGAGGCAGCAGCCACGACTCGGCAGGAGGCGGGCACAACAAAAAAAGGGAGAGTCGTCACTGTGCATATCAGCACGGTCCCGCCCTCTGAGCCAGACTAACCCGCCCATAAAGGAAAAGAGGAAGAGGCGACGTAAGGCAATGCCTCCGTGCGGCAAGGAGAACACGAAACAGCGTCCCCCCTCACCGGGGGACGCGACGAGCACGGCCAAAAATCGTTCAAAATCGTTCAATAAGGCAGGGGCAGGTGGATATGATAGGGTCTGTTGAAAAAAACGCATGAATATCAGGAAGCGGGGGAGGGGGAGGGGGGGGGGGGAATCCCCCCCCCCTCCCCGCAACCCCACACCCAGTGTGAACGATTTGTCCGGCGGGATTTGCCGTTGTGTTCCTAGTTGTCACCCCTCCTGGTGTGAGAGGCTGATTGAGAGGCCGATTCGGGTGTTCCTGAGGAGAGGAGAAGGGGCGCCCGTGTGTGTGTGTTTGTGCCCCTGCGTGCGCCTGGAGCTCGCGCAGCAGGTGATATATGCCCCCTCCGACAGACAATGAGTCACACTTTACGATACAAAGTTGCTTCTCGACAACGTGTCAACACAACACCGGAACCAACCGGAACCAACACCACGGTGTGTTTATTTTTGGTGTCACTCATCACGTCAAGAACCCTCTGCGCGGATCGGGGCCGGGGGGGAGTGGGGGTGGGGGAGGGCAGGTGACACATCGAAAGACAAAAATACACCCCCTCCGGGTATCGAAAGATAAAAAAAACCAACAAACACGAAAGTGACCCCCTGCTGTGGCAACAGAAGGGAGCACATCATCGCTGGGTGCCTGTGAACGGCGGGCCAGGAGGTTGGAGAGGAGAGGGAAAGGATGTGTGAATGTACATGGAGGACGGACCTCTCTCCCCCCCCCTCCCCCCACTTCGCAAAGCAAGTGCCCGCAATTAGCGCAATTTGCAGTGGAAGAGGGGATCTCGGGAGGGTGAACTTGTTGCTTCGTTGTGCTGGCGCACCTGCATGCATTGAGGCACGGGAAGCGGCAGGGATGTCACGCTACTTGCGGTCCCTTTTGTTCTCCACCCAGGGTGGCAGGGGCGGGGTTCTTCCTGTCGTGTGCAACGCGTGTGCACACACAACACCGCCCCTCTGCCCAGGAGTATTGTTTGTCGCTTGCTTTTTCAAGGAATTCCATGCTGACTGATTCATCAGGAAGCAAGGCTTCAGCAGCAAGATGATTCACCTTCACGGTCTCCGACATTCATCATTTCTGGAGTCAGAGAGAGACAGAGCCATCGTCGGGCGGAACTGCCATATTGTGTTGTTGATTGCTCATGTTCAGAGAGAGGCCGACAGGCCTTTGTGCAGAGTTGTGTCATGCCGAGATGTTACTTCGGCGCAGGAGAAAAAGAATCAGTTCCCTGGCTCTTGCTGGTGTGAGACTCTCAGAATCTAGGCCAGACCGCAAAGACCAGACCACGCCCTTCTTTGGCTGTGCACAGGGGGAAGGGGAGGGGGGGGAGGAGCGAGTGGTGATTTTTTTGGCGTGTGATTTGAAAAATAAACAATAAAGGCAACGGGGATATTTTCTGTTGGTGTGAATTGTACAAACAAAAAATAGAGGAAACAAAGCGGATTGGAGAATGTGGGGGGGGGGGGGAAAGGGCCCAAAGAAACGTGCCCCTTGCCGCCAGCTCGGGAAACCAAGGCAGAGGCACCACGGGACCTAAGACCCAGCGAGGAGAATCCCTCGTGCGGGCTATGGGGAGGGGTGCACAGGCATGTTCACTCTGGGTGCGGATTGAAAGAGAAATTCTGACAGGGAGGGTGTGTTTGCGGAATTTCATGCTCTTCGCCTTCATTGCGGCATTCTGTTGGCCCATTTTGCGGATGTGTTAACTTTTCTGTTCTCATTGTTCATTTCGTTCCCTATGCAGAGGAGACACCGTGTAGGCCCTCTCGCTTAATATGAGGTGGCGACAACCCACCGACACAACGTCAGCTGTCAGCCTGACGTCCGGCGACCAGGCAGTGACGCGCACAATACCAGCTGTATGGGTTGCGTTCATTTGATTTCCGACAAACGGCATGGGGTAAAACAAAACAGGCACACAGAAAGGACAAGGTACACCCCCCCCCCCCCCCCACAACAAAGCTGCCCACCTCCCCCCCTCTTCCTGCGGGAAATCCACTCTCGCTGCATATGCAAGTATCTGCCACACAATAATTCTGGCCCCAACGTATTGCAGGTTGAGTTCGCGTGCTGGCATCGCAGAGTGTCTCCTGGAGTCCACCCCGTGACAACCGGGCTCACCACCCCTCTCCCCGACGACAAGAAAACATCAACGAAACCCCCAGGCTGTTGGTGAGAGGCCGTGAGATCGCCACCTCGCCCTTTAATGCGGTCTGTGGTCTCCCACAGACGAGGATCAGTCCTCTGTGACGCCCTGCCGGACTTCACCCCCTTCAGCTAAAGCTGACCACCATGCAAGGCACACACGCCCCGCCCCCCCTCCAATGTCTTCAACAAAATGTACAGTATAATGTACTGCAATCTTTCCGAGATCACAGGATTATGCCACCTCCCACCTCCCACCCTGCTTTTTCCACTCCTGGATTCTCGCAGTGCCCGTCCCACACCCCCCCCACCCCAGCTGGGCTGTGTGTTTCGGGTTCCCTTCCATCCCCCCCGATCTCAATCCTCATCCTCCTCGTCACTGTCGTTCTGCCTGGCGTATGCCCCAAAGAGAGGGGCAAGCGGGGCCTTCTCGACAGTCGCATGCATGAGCTTCTCGAGGGATGTCGAAGCCTTCTCCACACAAGGGGGTTTGGAGCGGAGGGCATTTGACGCTTCAACGGCATGCTTGTGGAGGTTGGAGATCAGGCGCTGCGTTTTGATCCGCAACTCATCAGTCTTCTTCTGTAGAGCTGTGGTGTCGGAGCTGTGCGAGAGGATGGTGTCCGCGGCAGACTTGGCTTCCTCCGCGACGCGGTTCTCCAGGGCAGCAACCTTCTTCTTGAGGACCGACACCTTGAACTCCTCCTCGAGAAGCTCGTTGTGCAGATCGCTGTCCGTCCACTTCTCCCGCTTCTCCAGGGCATGCGCGGAGCGCGAGCTCTCGAGCTCCTCCTCCACCCGCGACAGCTTTGCCTTCAGCACCGCGTTCTCCAATGCCGTCTTCTCCAACTCACCCTCGCTCTTCTGCGCCCGGCGGATCCAGTGGTCTGTCTGGGCCTCCTGGTCATAGTTATGGATCCTCCCCATGTCCTGCAGCGACTTCAGCATACGGTAGCTCTTCTGGAGGGCTTTATACCGCTTCAAAATGGTGGTTTCACGCTGCCCCCCGTGCTCCAGCTCCTCGATCTCCTTGAGGAGGCCGCGGATGTCGTAGTCTGGGAGTGAGGATGTGTCGTGTGTGAGAGCCTCGTGGCTCTGCCTCTTGAAATGCTGCATGTCCCTCTGGTAGTCGGTGAACCTGCGTGACAGCTCGATGTTGCGCTGCTTCAGCAGAATCGCCTCCGCATCCTTCGCGTTGAACTTCTCCTTGATCTCGCGGTACTTTGTCACCAGGTCCTCCCTCTCCTTGTCGACGACATCCTGGTCCCTCGCTTCACGCGCAAACTTCTTCATATCCAGCTGCAGCTGCTGGTTCTGCGTCTCCCGCTTCGCAACGGTCTCCCTGAGGCTCGCAATCTCCGAATGCAGCTTCTGCTCCGCACTCTCAGTCTGGCTCTCCAGGTCATGCAGCGCGGTCTCCGCCAGCTCGATCTCCTCCTGCAGCCCGGAAACCTTGAGGGTGTTCGCCTTGTCGGTGATGTGCTTCTCCAGCTGGAGATCCAGCAGCGCTGTCCGCAGATCGGTGATCACCTGCCGCGTCGTATCCTCATTCTTCGCGATGGTGTTGATGATCTTCCTCGCCTTGCTCATATACACCAGGGTGCGGAGCGACTCCTCCGCGTGTCCGGCGGTGGGCGAGATGGTCCCCAGCATGATGGTCTTGCTGTTGCCGCCGAGCGTATCGCTGAGGACCCACGTCAGGATGCTGTCGCGGTAAGGAACGACCTTCTTCCCAGCAGTCAGCGCATCGATCACCCGGCGCAGCGTGGAGAGGGACTGGTTGATCGTCAGGGCCTCGCTCTGTCTCGCACGCACGGAGCTGTCCTCTGACAGGGCAGCGTTGGCATCCATCTGCATCGCCCCACTGTTGGCCACAGAGGTGAACCGCTCCGACCCTGCCAGATCCACAAGGTTCAGATTCGCAACCCTCGTCGTCAGATGCCCCCTCACAGTGATGGACTGCGTGAGGGTCAGCCTGAACACGACATGCGACCTGCTGGACAGCTCGTTGGTGTTGGTTGCCGCGAGTGCCCGGGTCCGCACCCCCATCTCAATGGCCTTGCGGCAGTCATCCAGCCCGTTCACCTCCCTCACAGAGAGCCCTTGCACAAAGGGGCCTGTGACGGGATGCAGGCGGACCCTCAACTTCTCCAGCTGCCCACCCCCGGCCTTCTTCGAGGTCTCCTCGACAAGCAGGTCACGCGCCTTCTCTTTATAGATCTCCATATGCCGGATCTCGAGCTTGAAGGTCTTTGCGATGGCGTCATTTCCGGCGACTGCTGCGCTCTCTACTTCGATGCGCTTGAAGATCGCCTCGCAGATCCGGGGAATCAGACCACGCTCAGCGCGGAGTGTGACACCTTCCGACTGAGACCCGGTGCACTGCGCGACAGGGCCAACCATTGTATACGTCTTCCCACTCCCGGTCTGCCCGTAGGCCATCAGGCAGCAGTTGAACCCAGAGAAGATGTTCTCAACCGCCTGCACCCCAACGGTGCTGAACATTTTACCCTGCGCGTCCTCCCGGGCGATGCGGCGCTCCACCTCCGTCGTGGGGCCTGCGATCGAGGTGGTGTCGTCCACCACCTTGTCGAAGTCAAACATCCTCTCGTTGCGAATGATAACACGCGACGTCTCGCCATTCTCATAGGAGGAGACGGAATGCGCATCAACCTGCTCGTCACCACATGGGGCCCGCAGCCGGATGCACGCCTTCACAGTATCGGTTGGTTGAAAGGTGAGCTGCCGTGACTCGATGCTGTCAACCTCAACCGCAAGGCTGCTGCGGCGGCACAACAGCGACGGGCGGCGGTCGGGGCACTGGCTGATCCTCTGCATGTAGCTTCCGTAATCCCCGACATGCAGCGACACGCGCCTCTCTGGAGGCGCCTCGCGTGGGGAAGACGACCCCTCCTGGTCGAACGACGTGAAACGCGTCAGCAGAACATCAGAATCCTTCTCGCTCAGATCCTGCGGGTCGCTGTGCAGACGGGGGGTCAGCCCCTGCGCTGGGGGTGTTGCCCTGATGTTGTTCGACGAGTCCCCCCGCACGATCACACGCCGCGAACGCGACTTCTCGCCGACGGGGCTGGAGCTTGGGCTCCTTTTTGTGTCACGAGGGGTTCCGGATGCATACTTCGACTGCAGAGCGGGCTTCAGGTTGCTGGCGCTGCGTGGCAGTGTGGAGGCGGAGGCCTTGTCCCGCCGGAAGCTAGCATTTCTCACCTTTGGCGCCTTGCTTGTGACAGCGATTTCAGCCACCATAGTGAGGTTGGTTGGGCGGTGGCGTGTGGAGGTGTGGGGGGAGCGTTGGTATATATCGATGCAGCAGCTAGTCGCAGGTCTGGTGGCACACCACCGGGCTCCCCCGCACCCCCTCACCCGCAACCCCACGCGCTACTCTGTTTTGCGGAGTATAGTCCCACCAGAGAAGAGCCGGTCAGCACGCCCTCCCCGCTGCGCCTCTCCTGCCCCACCACCCGCCACAATCCGAACAACTCTTCGGGTTGGATCCTGTGCGAAGGGGGTTGTTGGGTGATCTGGAGAACCTTGTCACAGATGTGGACAGAGACGCACAAAAACCCCCAAGCTCCACCCCTGTCATCCAGTACCCTGATCAGCCGCATGGCGAGCCCCTTGCAGTCATGGAGTGCTGGGGTGACGTAGCGGGCATTGGGAAGCACACCTGCCAAGAGGGAGGGGTAGCCAGCCTCTTTCATCTCAGAGAGAGTCAGGTGCGGGTATCGATGCACCTGTTGATACCAGCGTTCTTCTGGGATGTCGCACAGTGAGCATCGGTGCCCTCGCCCCCCGCATCGCCTCATTGTTGCCCACTGCTGATCTATACTCCCGCTAGCGGGAGTTGGACTCCCCCTAGTTGAGACTCCCGAAAAGGGTTAAACCCGGTAGTGGTACCCTACCCCCGCTGGAGTCCACCGTGCAAGGCCGGATCAGCCCACGGGTGGGTTTGAGGAAGAAATCTGGGGGGGCAAATTTTGCTGCGACTTCCGGTTTCACCCGGCCGAACTCCAGCATCTATCCAGACCCACGGTGCCAAGCCGTTCGCCCGTGTCGCGATCATTCGCGGCTTCAGGCTGCCCCCGACGACATGTTTGTATCCTGCACCTTGCCATACTTCGCCTCCACCTTGTATATGACGGAGAGCGCCCTCCTTCCGCATCGTTGCGACTTCCCTGACAGCGAACTTATCCATGTCAGGGAAGACATGGCGATGATTGCGTTGGCCACCTGGGTGCTGTGCTGGTGGAGCTCCTTGCTCAACACCGTTGCTAGGAGCCTTCTAATGGATCCCAGTGTCAGCACACTGCCCCCTTTTTTAACAGGGAAGGCCGTGCAAAAATCATGCACAATGTTCGTCGCCTCCGCAGCCTCGGGACTCTCTGCGCTCTTCTTCTTCTTAATCGACTTTG
The DNA here is from genome assembly GCA_963210315.1 of Rhynchopus euleeides. Classification (NCBI taxonomy): domain Eukaryota; phylum Euglenozoa; class Diplonemea; order Diplonemida; family Diplonemidae; genus Rhynchopus; species Rhynchopus euleeides. Next base: position 1,778,949 of record OY723286.1, on the reverse strand, counting down.
CCGCCGGCTTCGTTGTCGTCTTCCCCATTTTTGTGAATCAGGTCTGCGAGCTGGGATGGGTGGAAACGTCCGTTTCGTTTGGTGTGGCTGTACTTCAGTGACGAGTGCCACATTGCATAGGTATCATGGGAAAAATGAGTGAAAATAGGTGAAAAGACTCCCGCTAGGGGGAGTCAGACTCCCCCTAGCGGGAGTATAGACTCCCGCTAGCGGGAGTCTATACTCCCGCTAGCGGGAGTTGGACTCCCCCTAGTTGAGACTCCCGAAAAGGGTTACCCTACCCCCGCTGGAGTCCACCGTGCAGGACTTCGTTGAACCCATCAGCGCGCCCTACTTCCTGTTCCGGTTCCCTGAAGGACACCGCAAATTATCGCTCTGCTTGTGCAAAATGCCAATCCCGCTGGGGGCGACTTTCACACCATTCGTGTCATCCGAGGCGACTTTGAGCACGCTTGACCAACGCGCACAGCAGGAGGGGGATGACAGTTCTGACGAAGAAGATGAGGCCTGCAGGATGGCTTGTCTTGCCCAAGGTGTAACACAACTACGACAGGCGATGGCCGCACTTTGACACCTCAAATTCTAACCGCTCACCTCCGCAGGTGTAGCCGCTACCAGGAGGATAGGTAGGTAGTCCAGAGTCCGGGGAAACTGACAGAAGCAAAACAAGCCCCTCCCCATCCCTCTTCCACCATGATTTTACCCCCCACGCCAGTAGACTGTAACTATATCATGGGAAAAATGGATGAAAATAGGTGAAAAGACTCCCGCTAGGGGGAGTCAGACTCCCGCTAGCGGGAGTCTTTGACACCCGCTCAGACTCCCGCTCCCAGACTCCCGCTAGGGCCGCTGGAGTCCACCGTGTAATACTATTCAAAATGGCATGTTTGAAAAATTCCCAAATTTTGGGTTGGGCGCATTCCCCAGTAAGTGGTATTCCACTCCACCGAAATCGAAAAAAAAGTTGATCGTGAACTGCGCTGGTTCAGGCCAGTTCACGATCAACTTTTTTTTCGATTTTGGTGGAGTGGAATACCACGTACTGGGGAATGCGCCCAACCCAAAATTTGGGAATTTTTCAAACATGCCATTTTGAATAGTATTACTTAGTAATTCTATTCGCCCCCCCCCTGTAATTATTCGTTTATGATCTGCGTCCGCGCAAACACCGATTGCTGTTACTGTTTCCTTCCGGAGCCAGCGGCCTAACGAGGTCTGCACCGGCTTGCTTTGAGCAGGCATTGCTGTACCCGCCCCTAAATCCTGCAGGGTGAACTGGGTTTGCGGGTTTGTGGGGTTGTGGGTTGCCCAAGTGCGTGAAACAAAACCGTGCAAATCATAAACGACAAAATTAAGAAACGATAAAAGTTTCTTAAATCAGGCCGTTTCTTAATTTTATCGTTTCTTAATTATTCGTTTAGGGTTTTTATCGTTTTTAACACGACCCGTTTACGGTAGTATTACTTAGTAATTCTATTCGCCCCCCCCTGTAGGGAATCACTTTATTTCCCTGGGGGGGTTCTTTATATTTTGCCCACACACAGACCCTCTTTGACGTCTCCACGTCGCAAATTCAAAAGCACCTCGGGTGGAAGCAGCCAAGCATGGTCGATGTGTATGCGAGAAGCAGCCAGAGCCACAAGACCTCGACGGCCGATACATTGACGAGGAGGGAGGGAGTGGCGGCGCGGACGCAGATCCACAAGCTCTTCGATAACCCACCACCCTCAACGCAGCCGCAGCTGTTTACTCAGCCAATCACGATTACCATCGAGACGGGGGACATCGCGCAGCACCACCTGCACTCACACCGTAAGAAAGTGAAATCATCCGTACCTGGGACCCCCCGTGTTTAAGTCCCCCCCTGGAGGCGATTTTCGGCCGGGGGGGACTTAAACACGGGGGGGGCGGACCTAAACACAGGGGGGGCTTAAACACGGGGGTGGCACAGTGGAGACCAAGAAGACCTCTTCCTCTGCTGTCGTAGGGGGGTAATTCCGGTCCGGATGGACTTTTGGCACCCCACTTTTCGACTCAGACAGCACCTGGAGGGCCTAGGGGCCACCTGATGACCCTCCAGACCAGCCCACCCCCGTGTTTAAGTCCCCCCCTGCCAGACCCCCAGGGGGGGACTTAAACACGGGGGTAAGGGGGGGGGACTTATACACGGGGGGTCCCAGGTACTAATAAAAATCATGTATCCAAGGCAAATAAAGGACGTAATTTCACTCACTGGGGGTGTTTTGCACTCGAGGCCGTATTTCCCTCGCTTCGCTCGGGAAATACACCCACTCGTGCAAAACACCCCCAGCCGTGAAATAAAGTCACTTTATTTCCCTTGAATAAATGCCTATTTTTTTTTGCAGGGAACATCCGCTCGAAAGCGTGTGCAGACAATCGCGACCCCCCCTCTCGAAATAAGGGAGATGCCGACACAGGCTGACACAGAGTGAAGTCACCATACTATACGTCGAGATCACGGTTCCTGGGGGGGTTTGATCGTCGATAGTGGATGGAAAAGTAAATCTCCCAGCACCTTCTTGCAATGTTAGTCCGTTCCTGGGGGGGGGGTAATGGTCAAGCTGCTAAGCACCGATCACCGAGGACATGGCAGAGGACATGGGTAACTTGGATGTGGTGGTGGTGGTGGTGGTGATGGTGGAGAGGGGGATGCAACCGATCTCTCTAGAGAGGAAACGCTGGGGTCAGAAAAAGGGGCAACTTGGGTGCTGTTGTGGGGGAGGGGGCGAGGCCGGGGCAGGGGAACAACAATGCACTCGACACTCAAAACTTTTTTTAGCAGCAAGCATACTCTCCACCCACCCTTCTTCCCAACCATGGCTATTCCGGGGTCTCCGATGCACTGGGGGTCCTTTGACTGCCCTGTCAGAAACGGCAGTTTTGTCTCCTGTGTGTTGTGAAGCGGTTCCACCTTTGCTTTTGAACGATTTGAACGATTTTGTTTTGGCCGTGCCTCGGCAACACTCACTCGACTGCAGAGCGGTTCCAGCCCCTGGATAAGAGGCGTCGCGGTTCCGAGTTCGCCTGGCCAAATTTTGGTGGGCATCATATGGCACATCAAGCCAGGCTCGACCTGTCTCAATGGCACCTTTTTTGTGCACTGCTAAGTGGAGGTCCTCAATAACTCGCAGAAAAGTAACAGGAAGCCTGAGGTCAGCCTGACTGGATAAGGCATGACGTGACAGGTCCCGCACATATTCCCTTTGAACGATTTTTTGCAAACCCCCACCTACCTGCGTGCGTGTATATAGCATGTCATAAATTTGACTCCCCCCCCCAGAAAGTAATCACTTTTCTCTGCACCTTGAAGCGAACATCCCCCCCCCTCCCATCACACCACCCCCCCCACTCACCCCCCCTTTCTTTGCATGAACCCTGTTTTGCCTACCTTCCCCCCCCCCACCTTTCCCCTTCCCGTCTCACCTTCCCCCCCATCGCCTACCCACGCCTCCTCGTCATGTCCACCCATCCGGTTCCCTCATCCCGCAAGCAGGATGCATTGCTGTGTTCCGGAGTGGTCATCCAAGCGAGGTTCTGCAGTTCCCCTTCCGCTCAGAAAGGCTGGGCGCTCAACGCACACCATGGATCTGTCAGGCAAATTAGTGTTGTGACGCGGGGGTTGAAGCGCGTGTTGTGGAGACATGTGGTTGTGCAAAAAAAATAAAACAATTCGGGCCAGTGAGAAAAGAGACCAGGAGATAGTGGCAGCGTTTGCATTTCTTTGACGCGAAGGCAATAGGGGGAGGCACAAGGCAGAAGGGATGAGGCTGAGGCGACGAATCGCACCCAGCCCCGCATGCCTCCACCCCCAGCGCGCCCCCCCACACATCCTTCACCGCATCGGGGAGATGCACCGCCACACTACTCTATCGCTATCGCCTCAGTAGACAACGTTGTTTGGATATTCCACATGCGCTCACAACCTCCACGTCATGACAGAGCCGTCACTCAGAAACATCATGGGATCACGGATCAGCCCAATGCCTTAAGAACAGAAAGGTACCAACTGCATCAACCCCGCGTGGCAGGAAGACCGCTCACTCAGCACAGCAAAAAAAGGGGAATGGACGGAGGGTACAGAGGCGGGAGGGGCCGAAGGCTCCACAGGAAGAATGAAAAACAGGGAATCGTGGGTGAGAGGGGGGAAGAGATGTGTGTGTGTGTGTTTGTGTGTGGGGCTGAACGAATGCAAAAAAAAGGTTGAACCCTGGGTTCAGGGGTGGGGGGGAGGGCCAGTACAGAGGGGGGGGGGGCGAGATATTTGGGGCAGGAGCGACTGCAAAAAACAATAACCGAGAGGGGGTGGGGAAGCGGTGGCGAAGATGGGGGGGGGGGTCAAAGAAAGTTTTGTGTATGCATGGGAAGTGAGGGGTGGGGTGGGACAAGGGACGATTTGGGTGTGTGAGTGTGAGAGTAGTGTGAGTTGCATGTTTGTGTGTGTGTGTGTGTTTTGTCGGCTTTTTTTGATACACTCACGTTCACCGAATTGTGTGCATGGTGGATATGCATCGCATATCTTCCACCGAGGGAAATGCAGGTGTGGCATGGGATGGACAGTATCTTCTTGTTGGAAATCGACGACCAAAACCCTGACGAACAGGACGACCAGGGCAGTGACGTACACAATACCATCCCCCAGAGAGAATGCAGTGCAAGGGCTGCCCGAATCGACAGGCCTTTCCACTTCCACTGCAAAGCACTGGCCACATGAGCCAGCCCTTCTCTTCTCTCGAAACACCCCTGCCACAGGGTTCCCCTTCCCATTCGGCCAACCAACTCCATACATTTTTTTACGTCAGGATCCAGTTTGTAAACCATGCCACCGAGTGATGCCACAAGGCCATCAGGCATAGGCAAAGACAGTCTGCCTGCCAACAGGGCTTGTGCTGCTGTAGAGGCTAAATCCAAAGAAACTGCGAGACGACGACCGAGGGGGGGAGGGGCTTCGCGTCCGCAAGAGATAATCCAGCTGTAGGTGGGAGGCAGACTGGAGGTGGGTGCAAGTCGGGAAGAAAGGGGGGAGGGGGAAGGGTTGAAAACACGGGAAGTTGGGGAGGGGGGGTGGGGAAAGTCTCTAAAGTGGCCTGAAAAGGAGGCCTTTTTTTGGTTTTTTTCAGTTTTTTGTGGTTTTTTTGTTCTTTCCCCCCCCCAGGGAAAAAAATAGGGAAAAAAAAGAATTGCACGGGCCTCTTGAGATGACCAAAGCTTTTCAAGAAGATTCACGATCTATCGGCGCGACGAAATCCGATCCGCAGCTCTAAAGGAACTAGCCGACTTCAGAGAATGAAGCAGACGAAAGTAAGCCACACCGAGGGACGGGACAACACCCTTTGCATACCGGGGTCGGTTGGGCAAAGGAGTACCATTACACCCCTACTATAGATTGGTCACGATCCAAGAGACGCAGAATTTGGTTGGCACTGCAAAGAAAAGTCGTATTTCCCCACCCACCCCCCTCCAGCCAAAACAGCACGAGAAAGCGCCCGAGGCCAGACCGGAGCAATACTAACACCGTTCTCAAGCAAGCGTTGCTTTCGAAAGACGAAAAGGAAACACGGTTGGCTGGTCATCATCCGTCCCTGCTGTGTCGGTTTTTATTGGGGTGTCGAAACCAAAACATTATAAATCGGCTTCCTTTCCGGCTCGGAAACTGCGTGGAAGGGTGCGACATAGGGTGTAGGACTCCAACCCTCTCTCTCTCTGCATCTCTTCACCTTCTTTTGAGCATCTACCGCACGCACACACCACTGCCGCAGAGCGACCCCCCTTGAGGCAGTGCTGTGTACGGCGGCTCACCCAGGACGGGGAGGGGGGGGGGGGGTCGGGAAGGGATATAGAATAAATATCGAGCCTCCCTGGACTTAGCAGATTAGCACCTCCAGCATTGGGGGGTGGTGGGGGGGGGGTCGTTTTCTATTAGTTTTTTCAAACGGTGAAGGGGGGGGGGGTTTTTGGCAGGTCGGGCCCTGTGCGCAAACACAGGGAGGGGGTCCGTGCCATGGAGGTGCACAGGCAGAGACTATCTGCGGCCAAAAAAAATGAAGCGAGCTAGAAGAGTTGGGGGACGACTCGTGTTGCAAGAGGGGGCACAGTAAGGGGGGGCCGTGCAGTGCATGGCACCACCGGGCGGCCTCGTGTCTGTGAAGTCCTGTGCACACGCGCGAGCAAGCAGAGGGTCTCAAGCTTAGTTGTCGACGTCCATGACCTGTGAGGAGGTGGAGAGATGTGGGATAACAGTCCTGCCGGGACAACACCCCCAGGACCCAACGAAGGTGGGTGAAGTGGATCGAAGAGGAATCTCTAACAAAAAATGTCCAAAAGGGGATTGAGGTTGCGTCCACACACACAGTATGCTGCGCGCTGGGCACTGGTCGCTGTTTGTTGTGGCTGACACTGGGAGGAACATACCTGGGTGCCGTCCTTGTTGCTGTTCTCGTCCTCAGACCACAGCGTCAGGTTGTCGCGGATCAGCTGCATGATGAGCGTCGCCTCCTTGTACTCCGCCTCGGGCAGGTTCTCGAGCTCCTGCACAGCCTCGTCGAAGTTGCTCTTCGCCAGCTGGATGCCCTCCTCAGTGTTCCTCAGGATCTCGTAGTAGAACACAGACAGGTTCAGCACCAGACCCAGGCGCGTGGGGTTGGCCACCTGTGGGGTGGGGTGATGTGTATGTATTGTGTGTTGTATGTTGGGTCTTGTCTTGTCGAGGATGTGTTGGTAGGAGAGACAGAAGAGACTCCAGAAAAGGAAAGGCAACAAAACATACGGGCAGGTTGGACTTCGCCGTGTCGAGGGCGTCGGTGTACGCCTGCAGGGCCGCCTGCTTGTGCTTGGGGTCCATCGTCGCCTCCACGTGGTAACGGTGGTAGTCACCCTGCATCTTCTTGAAGAACACCCTGTGTTGTGTGTTGGTGGTGTTGTGGTGAGTTCGTATCATCACGAGCTAAGCTGATCCGAGTTCAACAGAACAGGAGGAGGACAGGCACGCCATACCTGTCGTCAGACCCGCCCTGCACCAGCACATCCCGCTCCAGCAGGTTGATGATGTCCTCGCAGATCTCTGACAGCTCCGCCTCCACCATCTCACGGTACTCCTTCACCTGTGGTTGTGTTGGTGGTTGAGGTTTTGGTTGAAGTGAAGAAACGTCCACCACACCGCACGCCACACATCACACATCGTAGACACATACCTTCGCGGAGTTGCCGGTCTGCTTCTGCTCCTCACGCTGCTCGATGGAGCTCAGCACACGCCACGACGCACGGCGGATCCCCACGGAGTTCTTGTACGCCACGGACAGCAGGTTGCGCTCGTCCTGCGACAGCTTCGCGCTGTCCTTCACAACAGCCTTCATGCACAGCACCATCTCGTCGTACCGCTCGGCCTGCTCCGCGAGCTTTGCCGCGAAGATCATGTCATCACGCGCCGTGGGAAGGCGGAACTTGGGGGATGCGGCCACCATTTTGTGTTCGGCGAAGTCGAGAGACGGAGGTGCGGAGTGGGGCGGCTGGGCTGGCCGGCGGCTGTGTGTAGTTCAGGGATGCCTGCAGGGGTGTGTGACGACATTAGAGCACACTGATCCGCTCTCCGAGACTACACCGCACTAAAGTCAACGGCACCCAGCGCAGAGAGGGGGGGGGGGTCGGGGTAGGCCACCACGCCCAGGCACCCCCTTCCCTTCTTGGTTAATATATGCCGAATTCATCATCTTTGCCTGTTCACGAATTCTGCCCGCTATACTGTTTTTTCCCTTGCCAGGTTCTTTTCTCCCGGGCCTCTCAAGGTCAGCAACGTCATTGGCAACACCTCAACTTTTATGGTTTGCGATCCTTTTTCCGTTTTTGTCTTGTCTGGGGGTGGGGCGGGGGGGTGAGGTTGCTTTGTCGAATCGCTGTCAGAGTAGCCGGAGGGGGGGATCCCCGAGACACACCAAAATATATGCCATGCATCATTGTTTCACTTACGATTTGGACATGCCGGGTCTTTGCTGACTCCCCCCCCCCAGGAAATATTTTTTAGTCCTGCCTCCGGGGTTGCCTTGTGGGCTCCTGAGGTTTTGTAGCACGTCCATTCTCATCCCCACACGACCCCACCTACACATCCCAGGTTTGTTTTGCAAGCCATTCCAATACCCGCACTCCACCCCCACCCCCCCTACAGAGAAAGGAACAAACGACCTGCAAAAGAAATGGAATGCCCTTCCCTCCCCCGGCTCCCCCCCCCCTTCCTCTCCCCCCCCGATCCAATTGACTTCTGCCCATAGAAAGAAGCACCCTGGTTTATTTCACGTGCCATTTTTTTCCTTGTCAGAGATTTCATAATTTTTTGCTTTGTTTTTTTTACCCGAGGGGGGGAGGGTGGGGAGGAGGGGCGAGAGCGTGGTATGTTTTGTGGTTTGGTGGGGACGAAGCAGAGCGGCAAGGAGGAGGGGGGGGTGTGGGGTGGGGGGATCACCGCTCGGCTAGTTTTGGGGTACTACTAACCCAGAAACGCAACATAATATCCAGCGTCCGCCTCCCCTTCCCTTCCCTCACCTCCCCCCTGTCTCCTCAGAGCACGCACCCCCTGCCACCGCCACAGGTGCGGCAGAGATCGAGTGGGAAGGAGAGAGAGGGAGAGAGAAAGACAGGACAATGGATCGTCAGGTCTCGCACAAAGTCACTCAGGTCAGAAAAGACTTTTGCGACAAAGGGGTGGAGAAGAGAGGGAACGGGGATTTTGAAAAAAAATCAGAAAAAAATGGGGGCAGGGGGGGGTTGAAGGTTTGGCCCAAAACAAACTTTGGGTTACGTGGTATTTTTTTTGCTGAAGTCTCTATGGAAAATCTTTGGGGGTGAGGAGTGAGGAGTGGGTGGTGGGGGGGAATGCAACGTGAAAAAGCTGAAACGACTTTGCTTCTTATCAATCAGTGTGTTAGGGTTGCTTGCAAGGAGGGGGGGGGGGCGAGTGGGCGGTGTGGGGGAAGCAAGAGAGAGCGGAGTTGGGTTGCGAGGAGAAAAGTAAAAAAAAAGAACTCTTTGTTTGCCTAAGTCTGGCAGCTGTGGGGCACCCCGGTGGACAAAAGAATCGGCATAAAAATGCTAAGTTTCAGGGCGGGGGGGGGGGGGAGGGAGATACAGTCTTTTCGGGACGATCCACACACAACACACACACACACGCACACCCCACTCCCCCACAGAGTCTTTCTCTTCCCCCCCCCCCCCTCAACTCAAACTCCAAACCCCACACCACCCCTCGTCACCCTTTCACCCAAGGGAGGTATTCTTTAGTGAGGTTTCGGCGAAAAAATCACGCCCACCGCTTGAAAAACACCTCCCTTTGCCCCCTTCCCCCTTCCCCCTCTCTAAAGCCACAGGTTAATGGCTTTCCGATAACCAGGGTTCAACATGAGGGTGCAATATGGGTGGAACACCAACACGCCCCCGTCCCACCTCCTTTCGGCCTTTCGAGAGAGCCGTTCGTCGTGCCCCACTTGTTATATCATATCCTTTTGCAGGAATAAAGAGAGGGAAATGGGTGGTAGGGGAAAAACCCCCACACATCCACTCATGAAGAGACGGGTGGTGCTCTGGAGAGGGGATGGGGCGAAGGGGATGTACCCACCCTGTTGTCATCAGCTCTCAGACCTCCCTCCCCCAGACCTGATGTGTCTCGGCCTAAAGGCTGAGAGAAGGCAGATCCCGGGAGGGGGGGGGAGGGGCTCCTAAAAAAAGAGGAAGGTTATCAGTGTGAGGTGAGAGAGGGAGAGAGAGAGAGAGAGAAGGAGAGGCGACATTTGAATAATTTTCTTGTCGGGTTTTTTAAAAGAAAAAACTTCCTCACCCCCCCCCCCGGTTCCCTCCCTCGTTCGTTCTCCGAGACTGAGTGACGTAGGACTGGACTAGACAGGGATGGAGGAGGGTGGAGTCCTCAGAAGTCGAGAGAAAAAAAATATCAAGGCGCAGAGAATCCAGAACCCAGCCCTTTTCATTCTATAATCAGGCATTTCCCGTCCGGCAGTCCAGTTGGGGTGTGTGTCGGTGGATGAGAGACTGACAACAGGATCTGCATCGCACCCTACAATCTTCGCTTGAACTACAGAACGGCGTCGGGGCAGCCTTGAGCAAAACTCGGGAGGGTGTTGTGTGTGTGTGGGGGGGGGGTGGGAGTGGGGCAGAGAGCTACGGCAAAGAATCCCCCCCCCTCCCCCATTTCCCACAACCCCGCGACACGGGAGGGGGGGGGGGGAGGGGGACACCATCCCTCACGAAAAAGGATGTCCCCAACCCTCGCACCCACCCCGCCCCCTTCTCCTCCTACCCCTGTGACACTTGCAAGTCATGCCCGTAAACAGAGGGGAGGGAAGGGGGTGGGGTGAAGGCAGACGTCTCGGACGAGCCTTATCAAAACAAGGTCGGGTGGAGGCCTTACCGAACCCCCGAGGAAGCGAGAGTGTGTGTGTGGGGGGGGGGGGGACAAAAAGGAAAATATACCCTGAACGTACAGCACTCAGTGTCGCGCGTGCCGCTCCTGTTAAAATCTGTGTCATAATCTTTGTTTTGGAGGGGAGAGGGGGGGGGGAACGGATCCTCAGCAGAATATCTGGGGAAGTGCCTGCACTTCACACAGGGGTGGAAGGGGCTCGGCACGCCAGGAACAGAAGATCAGAAAAAGCAGGAAGCGTCCATCTCCGTGGGAGTCGCACGACAGCGTTCGGTCCGAAAGATAGAGACGGTTGCAACGAAGCGGCACTCCCTCCGAGACATGCTAGAGCGAGGGACGGCGCAATAGAGGATATCCCGAGGATCAGTTGTCGACGTCCTCCACCTGTGTGCGGGGGGTGGGGTGTGAGGGTTGGGCAGCAGCGAAGTGTCGGGAGTGGGGTTCAAGTGAGACGATCCTAACAAAGAACGGGCGTTCATGACTATCTGCGGGCAAGTGTGCCCTGTGTGGAGGGATCCAAAACAAGGGGATTGAGGTTGCGTCCACACACACAGTATGCTGCGCGCTGCGCGCTGGGCACTGGTCGCTGCTTGTTGTGGCTGACACTGGGAGGAACATACCTGGGTGCCGTCCTTGTTGCTGTTCTCGTCCTCAGACCACAGCGTCAGGTTGTCGCGGATCAGCTGCATGATCAGCGTCGCCTCCTTGTACTCCGCCTCGGGCAGGTTCTCGAGCTCCTGCACAGCCTCGTCGAAGTTGCTCTTCGCCAGCTGGATGCCCTCCTCAGTGTTCCTCAGGATCTCGTAGTAGAACACGGACAGGTTCAGCACCAGACCCAGGCGCGTGGGGTTGGCCACCTGTGGGGTGGGGTGATGTGTATGTATTGTGTGTTGTATGTTGGGTCTTGTCTTGTCGAGGATGTGTTGGTAGGAGAGGCAGAAGAGACTCCAGAAAAGGAAAGGCAACAAAACATACGGGCAGGTTGGACTTCGCCGTGTCGAGGGCGTCGGTGTACGCCTGCAGGGCCGCCTGCTTGTGCTTGGGGTCCATCGTCGCCTCCACGTGGTAACGGTGGTAGTCACCCTGCATCTTCTTGAAGAACACCCTGTGTTGTGTGTTGGTGGTGTTGTGGTGAGTTCGTATCATCACGAGCTAAGCTGATCCGAGTTCAACAGAACAGGAGGAGGACAGGCACGCCATACCTGTCGTCAGACCCGCCCTGCACCAGCACATCCCGCTCCAGCAGGTTGATGATGTCCTCGCAGATCTCTGACAGCTCCGCCTCCACCATCTCACGGTACTCCTTCACCTGTGGTCGTGTTGGTGGTTGAGGTTGTGGTTGAAGTGAAGAAACGTCCACCACACTGCACGTCACACATCACACATCGTAGACACATACCTTCGCGGAGTTGCCGGTCTGCTTCTGCTCCTCACGCTGCTCGATGGAGCTCAGCACACGCCACGACGCACGGCGGATCCCCACGGAGTTCTTGTACGCCACGGACAGCAGGTTGCGCTCGTCCTGCGACAGCTTCGCGCTGTCCTTCACAACAGCCTTCATGCACAGCACCATCTCGTCGTACCGCTCGGCCTGCTCCGCGAGCTTTGCCGCGAAGATCATGTCATCACGCGCCGTGGGAAGGCGGAACTTGGGGGATGCGGCCACCATTTTGTGTTCGGCGAAGTCGAGAGACGGAGGTGCGGAGTGGGGCGGCTGGGCTGGCCGGCGGCTGTGTGTAGTTCAGGGATGCCTGCAGGGGTGTGTGATATGTGACGCTCAACCATCATCCCCATTATACCACTGCTAACTCTGTGGGACAGACACACACCAGGTCTTATTGTTCAGTGTCGGTTCCACCGATCCAACTTCGGCTGCCACCTCTCCTGTGACACAGACAAACACACAGCACACTCGCAGCACAGCCGCAACAACACCGAAACTCCCCCACGAAACAGAAATGACGCACACGACAGCCAAAAAGACATCAACGCTGCCACACTCCTCTCTTCGCAACAATGAGATCTCGGTCCACAGGCCGGCAAGGTTGTCCTGAAGGTAAACTGTGTAGACTGCCGACACCCCTTGGGCGACAGCACGTTGGTTGCAGCCTGCACCAGGGAGCCGGGACAGGCAGGATAGACGCATCACCATATCGAGCTGGGAACCCCAAGCCTCGGAGAAAAGGGAGGCACGGGGTTAGGGTGCGGCCTCAACCCCTGCCTCGTGGGGCCTTGGGGTGTTGTCGTGTGATGCGAATTTTTCGGACTCCGCTTGAATCGAACCGCCGCCGCCGCCACCACCACCACCCCTCCCCTCTCTGCCTAGGCAAGGCCCCGACAGACGTTGCTGAGGGGGCCTCTGCCCTGCACGAACCATGCCAGTTGGTCTATTGTTTGTGAGGAGGTCCACCCACATTCCTGCACTTTCCGTGTTGCAATTTGGGTTAGCGTGCTGGCATCGCAGTGTAGCCCCGAGGGTCCACACCGAGAGAAACCGGGCCCGCTAACCTTTGTGAGGAGGTCTACCCACATCCCTGCACTTTCCAACCGACCCAGGCGGTGTGACCCGGGGAGTGAGATGGAACACAATTTTTTTTGAAGCAAACCTGCAAGCAGAAAAATCTGCTGGTGCATTATTTTTTTCTTTAGAAAAGTGCCGGGAGCGGTGGCACCCGGGGGGCCAGAGCAGGTTTTGATCAGCTCCCTCTGCTTCAAGGCCCAGCTCTCACCCGGCCTCACATCCACAGGGAAGGCGTGGCGGCGATGCCTCAACCACATGCAGGGAAGCACACCCTCCACCACACCCCGATTCACAACATGGTCACAGCACACACCACGGGACAGAGATACGTATCTCAAATCCACTTCAGAACCCTTCCATCGATGCCGTGACATCGCTTTCGCCGTAGAAGTCCTCTTCTATGGAACCCTCTGCTGCAGTTCTGAGAGACACGTTGCGTGAAATATCGACACCGGGGACCTGCGACCACTCCGGGTGGAACCGTGTGATCTCCAGATTCACCATCCGCCTCGCCTCCTCCTCCCCTGTGCAGTGTTTGGAGAAGGTGCCGTCAAACGGCGGCCACGGGTCATCCTCGTTCCCTTCGCTCCAGGCGTACTCCCCCCAGTACTCATGGCGGAAGCACATGCGTGCGGAGGGGCGCTGGTTGGGGTCCCATGTGAGCATCTTGCACAGCAGGTCCAGAGACTCCGGGCTGGCCTGGGGGAACCGGGCTGCAAGATCGGCAGGGCTCCGTGCGGCCTGCTTCCGGAGGAACTCCTTTGGCAGCACCTGGGTCATCCAGGAGTCGTTCTTTGTGGGCTCATGCCCCGTGATGTCGAGGATCATGTTGATGTGCTCCTTGGTGCCCGTGCGCGTGGTGCTGGAGGACCTGCTGGGGAACAGGATCCTCTGCGTCGTGTTGCCGCCCCCCGCAGCCAGGAGCTCCGCAAAGACACACCCCAAGGACCAGATGTCCACAACCATGCTGTACCTCTCCCCCAGGAGGATCTCGGGAGCTCGGTACCACCGTGTCACGACGTAGTTCGTCAGCTCCGCACCCTGGTCTGGCGCATCGCGCCCCAGCCCAAAGTCTGCAAGACGCACCGTTCCATCCCCGTCAACAAGGATATTCGAAGGCTTCAGGTCTCTGTGCATCACCGTTGCGCTGTGCATCGCAAACAAACCGTTCAACTGTAGAGAGGCAGAGAATGCTGGGGGTGGGAGGTGGGGGCTTTTGAATCATCTCCAGGGGGGTTTTGAAAAACTGCGTGGGGCTCAAGAGGGACAAAAGTGCGTGGGGCTCAAGAGGGATGGGTGACTCCCCCTGGGATTCTGTGGTTGCCGTGTGGCATGGATGATGGGGGCTTCCTCAGCCTGATTCTGTATGTCGTGTCTTTCCTGGCTGTGAGAGATTGCAAGGGGGTGTGACACGGAGACATACCATTGCGTACATCGTGGAGAAGATGTTCGCAGCGTTGAAGTAGCTCGGGCACTTCGCAAGGAGGGTGTTCAAGTCGGTCTTCATGAACTTCGAGACAAGGCAGACAGCGTCATAATCCTTGCTCGGGGGCATGATTATCTCCTTCAGGAACAGCAGATTCTCGTGCTGGTGGAAGTGCACCATCAGCCGGATCTCGCGGAGGAGCTGGGGGTGGCGGTGATGTGAGTGTGAGGGAGGTCGCGTCGTCGTCGTTGAGGTGAGTGTCCTGCCCCCCTTCAATCTGACTATTGGCATCAACCGAAACAAAGCTCCAAACGGGAGGCCGGTATGTTGTGTGTCGTGGGGCAAGGGGTCGGTTGTCCACAGCCAGCGACACCCGCTACAGAGCGAAAGGCCACTTCCAACTCTGGTCCCCCAAACACCATGCATACCTTGATCCAGTAGTCCTTCCCCACCACGTTGTTGTGAGTCCACCCGATGCGCTTGATAGCGACATCTTCGTTGTCCTCGGCATCGGTCGCCTTGCACACATTCCCGTAGCTGCCGCTGCCGACACCCACAAGGTTCTTGTACCTGTCAGGGACCCAGAACGACACGCCCTGGCACTGCTCCGACCGGTAGCTCTTGAGTGTCGTCGCCATCGCCCCTGTAGAGGTGCCAGGTGGCGCCAGCCCGCAGGCCAGGCACCCTCCCTGCTCCCGAGGAGCACCTGTGGGGGTGTGCTGTGGGGTGGGCAGCCAACGAGCACCCAGTGCCGTGTGGGTTGTGGTGTGGGGTGTGTGTGGTGCCCGGCTGGCAAGCGAAAGCTCTGTGGCACTGCTCAGCTATAATCATTCGAGATTGTTGGAATCAAAGCACACCCGGAGTGGCAGGCTCGGCCTGCCGTAGGCATACAGTCATACAAGGCTGAAACAAGTTTTTCATCATGGCGGCGTGAAGGCTGCATGGAAGGGGACAGCGCCCTTCCGTCCTTGCTGTGAGTGGCTTCGCAATTCGTTCGAGATCATGACCCCCGCATGTGAATGGAGATACCGCATTCGGGAGTCTCACTACATGTCACTCATATGAGATCTGCGGTGACTCTCTATTTCCCACACTGTGACAATGCTCAGCTATAATCATTCGAGATTGTTGGAATCAAAGCACACCCGGAGTGGCAGGCTCGGCCTGCCGTAGGCGCACAGTCATACAAGGCTGAAACAAGTTTTTCATCATGGCGGCGTGAAGGCTGCATGGAAGGGGACAGCGCCCTTCCGTCCTTGCTGTGAGTGGCTTCGCAATTCGTTCGAGATCATGACCCCCGCATGTGAATGGAGATACCGCATTCGGGAGTCTCACTACATGTCACTCATATGAGATCTGCGGTGACTCTCTATTTCCCACACTGTGACAATGCTCAGCTATAATCATTCGAGATTGTTGGAATCAAAGCACACCCGGAGTGGCAGGCTCGGCCTGCCGTAGGCGCACAGTCATACAAGGCTGAAACAAGTTTTTCATCATGGCGCCGAGAACAAGTGGGCTGCTAAAAGTACAGCAGAATACACCCAAACTGCTCAACACATTCAAAGTAAAGTGTCACACTGCTGCTGAGGCGCAATAATCATACAAGAGAAGACCATCTGGGTGGTGGGGCGGGTGGGAGTGGGAAGGGCACTGCGCGTCCGCCTGAAGTCACAGAGGCCTCATCTCAAGACGTTATGGGATGTTTTCAAGGTATATCTCGTTCAGCCTCACGGCAAGATTGAGCTCTTTCTTCTCTAATCGCTCTCACTGACGTAGACTGCGATGGCAAGTGAGACCGGTTGTTTTTGTGAGAAGACCGGGCCACTTCCTCTGACACGATAACGTGGAGGGAGAACTGCGGCCTCTCGCCGCAGACACAACCAACCTCTTGCGGACAACATGCATTCCGCCTCCTCAAGTCATCTCTCTCATATTCCCCGTCTCTCTTTCAAAGGGGGGACTGGGAGAAAATTTCTCCTCCAGAAGCACAGCCACAGCATCTCTCTCTCCCCCTAGAAGCGCAGTGAACATCCCTTGAAAGAATACTCACAGATCCGGTCTCTCTTTTTTGTGTCCTGTATTTCTGAGCACACGAAGTCTTTCTGGGCACAGAGAGGAACGTTGCAGCAAAGTGTTTCGGGGTGGCACACACAACATGCCAGTTCTCCTGAGTAGAGACCGGAGACAGTCGAAACCCTTCGCCTCGGGGGCACAGGGAGACAGCTCTCCGGGGCAGGAAAACCGCCACTCGTGAGACGGGGGGGGAGGGGGAGGGGGGGTGGGGAGGGGAACCAGAATGATATTTCATGTCAGCTGTTTGGCGTGTGTAGCCAGGTTTGGCAATCTTGATTTTTCGTTTCCCCACCACATGAAAGCACATCAGACGGAGGCGCACCCCCCCCCCTCCACCTTGAGAGTTCCGACCATCCACACCATGTGGCCCCCGCTGGGGTTTTTTTTTCCTGTTGTGAATCGATCGATGATCGAGAGTCCCACGCCCGAAACCTGACAACCTGTCCGCTGCCCATGCACAGCTTCAGCGCAATCGCACAGTGTGGCAGGACAGGTGTGGGTTGGGGGGTGGGAGAAAGGGGGGGTGGGGGGGGGGGGGGTTGCCAGGATGGAAGCCTTGTGGCCTCCTGGGAAATAAAAGGCATGATGCCAACGCGAGGGCGCAGAAGGCATGCAAGCCCCCCTATAAACTAGGATATCAATTAGAAGAAGAAGCCAAGGAATAAAGCGAATCAGCGTGGGGGGGGTGGTGGCTGCACTCTCGGGGGGGAGAGGGGAAGGGGGGGGGGGGGGAGGGGGGCGTGCAGACGCACCGTGATTGGATGAAGCAGAAAAAAATGCAGAACGAAAGAAGCCTGGTGTGGGATTCTGGTTGGTACGCATTGGGGCACACCCAGTGCCATTCTTTCAAGCCCCCCCGTATACCCGCCGAATTCTTGTTTGGGGAGCGAGGGGGCCGAATCTCGAGGGTATTTACCAAGAAGGTAAATACATCGTGTGGCCTTTGATGGGATACTGCATCATCAACAATACAGACGTGGATGGCCATGCAGGTGATTGATTTCAACCCGGGTCAAAACTCGTGTTTTGGTACTTTTGTGTGGGTTAAATAATCACGCATGCCAAGGACTCCGACACGGATCTCTCGGGGAAAGTGTACGTTATCTGGCATTATCTGCAGTTTTGAACCACACCAAGTTTCCTCTTTCTTTGGGATGTACCTCGTGTCATGGGGGTGTGAGGTGTGGGACTCCACTTTTTTTGTCCACAAAAACGATACCAACCGAACAAAAAATACACTGACAAGCAGTTCACAACACAAATCAAAGCCACAGCGGACCCCCCCACCCCGACTACTGAGGAGGGTGTGGAAGGGGCGAGGGCGCTGCGGAAGGGAGCAGTGAAGCAGCACGCAACGACCGATGCAATGAACGCACAACCAACAAGCAGATATATTGGACTCTACTCCAGAAGGGTTACTACGTCTATCATGCGCTAGATCTGCGTGTCTCACATGCCTGTCCTGTGAGAGGGGGTGAAGGAAGGGAAATTCTCCGGACATATTCAAACCAGACCGTCTCATTGGTTGCGGGGGAAAAAAACCCCAAAACAAAAAATCGTTCAAAAAAATACGAGAGTGCCTCTTCACTCCCCCCCCAAGAAAGCCGAACAAAAGATGAAAGAATAAGCAATCGAGGCACACCGACACCATTTGAGGGGAAGGGGTCGTAGGGCAGCATAACGATCCCCATCCCCTGAGAACAGCAGGTCCCACTTTGGCACTGCATTTGAAAAGGGTTTTCCGCCACAGTGCAACACAATCCCGAAGGGTGCTACGAGGGGGAGATGCTGTGGCGGGGCGATGCACGGAGGGGTGTTGGGTAGGGAGACGAGGGGGTGTGCATCTACATGACTATTGCAAAGAATCATGCGGTTATCTGAAACCAGGGTTTTGAGGGCCTTCCCCTCCCCCCTGCCTTTATCCGCATCCCGACAGGGGGGGAAAAGGGATTGGTGGAGGGTGGGGGGGGGGGGGGGAAAGCAAACAGAGGCTGAGCGTCTGTTTTTTTTCACACATGTGCCACACTTGCGACAAGAAAAAAAAAGAGTGAAATGAATACCATAGAGCAGGGCGGTAGGATGTGTGTGGCGGGGTTTTGGTTGTCGAGGGTGAATGGAAAAGCAGGCCTCCCAGCACCTTCTTGCAATGCTAGTCCCTTTTTGACCAGGGGAGGGTGGGGCGGTTTTGATATAGCGGATCAGTTCTCGTGCGTCGTCTTTCGTGGACTTTCTGTACGATGCGGGTCCGCTAATCCAACACAGCAAATGCGGTTCTGAGAAAACCAGTGAGAATAACAGCAAAACACCGGCAAAAAAAAGGAGAAGAACCGCGGGAGGGGTGGGTGGGGGTGGAGGGGGGTCGAGTGCCTCCTGATGCCCCACAGCGCCGCTCTCCCTCTCCCTCGCCTAGCCCACCGAGTCCAGCCACTGAGGCAGCCTGGCAGTCTTTCGAGAGACATCGGAGGCGGCTCGTGTCGGGTTTCGTGGGGAATGGAGAGGGGGCTTCAAAGCGTTTGACGTGTTTCTGCAAGTGCAGCTCCGTCCCGCACTGCGGTGGAGGTGGTGCAGAGATCTGGTGTGAAGCAGCGGCACTGCGAATTCTGCAGCATCTTTTTTCAGAGTGTGCCTGTCGAACCCTACTGAAGGCGAAATTAGGCGGGTTTTGCTTTGGGGAGACCCATGCTCGAGTTGTACTGATAACTTCATCACGGGCAGACCTCAAGGAAACTGAAGAACTTCTGGCGAAGCGCACTGACCAACAAAACAACACGAAACGAAACGAAGACCGATTTCGAAATGACGAAATCGTGATGCAGGTTGACAGCTCAAGCTCGGGTCTCGGGGAGTGCGTATGTGTGGTATGACAACCCCAGCGAACTGAACAACCTTTTTCACCGAGAACAACGAGACCCAACGATCCGAGCGTTCTTTTCGAATCGTGTGTGGGGATGATGAAAGACTCTTCCTCTGAGGGCCTCTCGCTCGCTGTGCCACTGTAAAAAAAACTGAGTTGGTCTGCAACCGGGTTTGCGAGGCAGCTCAACAGGTTCCAATTCTCTGTAGTTCTGAGCAAACTTCTTTAGCAACACTTGTTTTGCAGGTGTTCCAGGCAATGTGTGGTTTACACCTCGGACCTGATGTGACTGGATTTGGGTGGATTTTTTACAGAGGGGCGATGTCCAGTACTCTTTACCACAACGACATTCGTGACATGGTAAAAGAATTTGCGGGGGCAGCACTTTTGGGCAACAAAATACACAGCCTCCACAGCAAAGGCTGTGGTGGGTGTACACTGCCTGCCGGCTTCGGAGCACGAACAGCCCTGCCTTTTTGGAGTTCATGTTTCAACCACCAAGCTGACATGAAGTGGACGAGCTGTGGTGACAAGGAGGTTCGTTGCTTTGATTTTTGCTCTGATTTTTCTTTGCTTTCGATGCAAGGCTTGAAGGGATATACGATTAAACGGTGGACGACTTTATCGTGGATGCTGTGGCGATGATTGGTTTCTGTTCAATCTTCCATTATCTTTTTTGCACAAACCAGACTTTGTGGTCTGGGTGTTCTTGATCAAACAACCACGAACATTCCTCAACAGAGAAATCATAACCACACAACGGGCAGAGGGAGAGGAGAAGAAAAGAGACGGTGACTTGTCACAATGTTTCCTGCAGAGAGAGAGAGAGAGACGAGGTAGAACGAGATCTTGCGGGTTGAAAATCAAAACATGACTGCAACAACAAAAAAGAAACCATGGAAACAATGGAGGTTATCGCGTCGGCAAATTTTCGGCAGAGTCCTGCGGGGTTTCTCATTTAAATAAGAGGAAATCCGCTAAAACACACTGTTTTCGGCACCGAAACGAAGACGACCAAAGGCAGGAACAAAAGGACAACACGGCACACGGTTGACCTTTTATTGAGTTGGGATTGACAGGTGTCGAGACATGCCTGGCTTGAGCCATTCAGGCATAGTACCCTTCCCACCCGGATTCAGTTCCAAAAGACACTGGCAAACACCTCAGATGGGGTAAACCCCGCTCGAGGCCACGAGCCAGATACGAGCAACACGCCTACACAGCTGGGTGTGTTCAAGCGAAGGTGGGGTGGGGGGTGGGGAACCAGACCTGCTGTTCAATAAAATCGCGGGGCACAGTGCCATAAGACACGTTTGATGGATTTCAAGTTATGCAGGGCCCCTGCCCGGTGACACCTCAGTGCGAGGGCTGGGGGAAGTCTTTCTTTGATTCGACTCAAGTCGAATCAAAGAAGGGACGAGCTGACCTCCAAGACAATGGGGGGAAGGGACTGACACACAAACGACCAGCAGATTGCTGCAGGCACGCAGGCACACAACGCCTCGAATGAGAGGCAATTATGATGCCCTTCTTGTTGGCAGATGTTTCTGCCGCAGCACTGTGTTTTCACAGCCCTACCCGGGGGTGTGTTAAAGGCGGGTACAATGACCTGGCAAAAGAGCTGGCCCAAAGTACAAAGGAATCGGCTGTTCTGTATCCCACAGGGGAAGAAAAGGCGATTCGGTTGAACTCTCATACAGCCTCTGCTGTTCCCCAACTTCAACACACAATCAGCTCGAATCACCACCAGTGTTCAAACCTGCATGAGGGCGTGGGAGGAAGCGGGAAGAGGCAGAAATGGGATATCAAATTCTGGGCCTGACTTGATACACATCGGACAACCACAAACACACAGCACTTGAGAGAACGCGGTTCCCTCTCGCCTCTCAAGGGTACAGTGCCAGCAACGTTAACCCAACGTTCAGTCGAGAGCCCAGGCTTTATTGAGATCACCTCAGACCGAATCTCCTCATTGGATATTGATTTAGATTGGAACGTTTTTGGCTGTCGGCTCCCAGCAGTCCCACAAAGAAGACTGCTCTGTTCGGGGGAGGGGGGTTATTTGCGCAACCCTTTGCGTATTACACAGTCTCCAAGGCTCCCCTCCTTTTATTGGCAAATCATCATGCCGAAGGCGAGCCTTGTCGTCGAGAGGGAAAGGCTGTGCCGGGAAGGAACACAGTTCGATTTTCAACGGAACACAACGGTTTGAACAAGGGGGAAAAGGGGGGGAGGGGGGGCGGAAAACAGCCAGGGCCCAACCTGTGAAGGGGGACGTATCGTATTCTGGGAGCAGAAGGCTGAATTCCTTTTCCTTCTTGTTTTGATTTTGATGGCAAACATGTCATTGCATGTCCAGCCCCTGGGCCCGCCATGCGGACCGCTCTCAGCGTCGAGATGACACCACCGCCAAACCTTGTCCAGTGGCAACTTCTGCCGTTGTTATGTCATGAGACGAAGCCTGAGAGAGCCCCGAGGAAGATCGTTGATAGCGAGATGAGATATCACACACACACCTGTGTGCATCTCGCATGAAACATGATGAGGAAGGGAATCGACGGGGTGAGAATGGGGGGAGGGGCCAAACGTCAACAGCAGGAGACCTTCCGCACCGCCTGCTGAAGCGTACCACAGTGTGTGAACACACAAAGGGCGAACTAAGGCGGGTGCTACCCCAGCGAAGAGAGGCACAAGGGGAGCGTACCGCAGCCGTGTGGAACACAAGGTGGAGGGGGGGGGGATTTTATTGTCGAGAGTGAAGGGGGAAAGCAAGTCACCCAGCACCTTCTCGCAATGTCAGTCCTTTTTTTGTAGCAGTGGGGGAGAGGGGATCTTTGGCTCCGGAGTGCCGACAAGTCGCACTTTTTGGGTGAATTTCCTCTGATATTGAGAGAAATATCGTCGAACTTTGTCAGAAAACCTGTCGGAAGCGAGGGCCCCTTGGAAAAAAAAGCAACAATGAATGGTGCAACGCGCACACACCTGTGCTGACTAGATGCGGCTTCCCTACCGCAGGGGTGCCGCTGCTCCGTTGTGTGTTCCATTTTCCCTCGTCACTTGGATGAGGGTGTGGCCGAAAAAAACAATAAACACGACAAATATCATATCATCGACAAGACTCTCAGAACGATTGGGAGAAGCTAATCGAGCGGGAGGACTTATATAGCTGTCTGAAGGATTTCTTGTGCGAAACAATGGGGGGGGGGGGAGAGGGGGGGATATGTGTGTGGAGGCAAGAGACGAGCCAGGGCACAACGGCGACCTCTCGACCTCCGGTCACTGAAACTGGCAGCAGGGGCCGAGAACGGGGGGAGGGTTTGAGGAGTGGGCGATTCGCCCGCAGTGTGGATTAGAGACATGTGGAGCAAACCGGAGTGCGGCTTGCGTTGTGATGTTTGTCACTTGTGGGCAAACTTGGCCATGCGTGAGGTGTGCCTCGTTACACCAGCCTTTCCAGGCGGATTCCGGGAAAATGGCGGTGGCTGGGCAGCAACGCCTGTCGTTCAATCCAAAGAATTCAAACAAAAGAACTGCCGAAAAGGCAAATCAGGACAGTCAAATCAATAACCGCTCAGGTGGTCTTCGCTCCGGCGCCGAAAAGTGGTGGAGTTTTAGCGCATTTTCACCATACTTCTGTGAGAATAGCGCCGAAAACTTCACCCAAAACTTGCTAGTAGCGAAGACCCCCCTCATTCGTTTCCTGCATGCGGAACGCGGACACTCCTCCCTTGATGGAGGGTCCAACGATCGGAACATCCAAGCGAAAGTAAATAGCATATCACAGAAGATACAAACACACCCGTTCAGTTGGCACGTCGCGGGTTTGTGGGGCACGGGGACCAGATTTCTTTTGGCATCGGCGACCACCAGCCATTGACGTGAGAGAGACGACCAGGCCAACGGAGGCAGATGCCTTGTCGCGAGTTTCTTTTCCACTCCTTCCTCCACTCACCCCCCATTCGATTCTGCAGTTCATTTTCTGAGACGGTTGAGTTCTTTGTGTTCGTGGCAACGCGCCGCATCGTAACCGCCACCCACACCACGCGTGTGGCTGGCTACATTCCTTTTTTTTGGAGAGGATGCCGACTTCTCATCACAAGCTATGCTTGATCAGTCCCATCGACACCCCCGTATCCTGCATGCAGGATAGGGAGCTGTGTCCACATCTTCATCGGTGTAGGCGAGGACCATCCTTATTGGGGAGGGGACCAGTGGGGCCGCATGAAATACGGCGTTGCGATGGGTTTGCGGTTCGCAGGGAACAACACGA
The DNA here is from genome assembly GCA_963210315.1 of Rhynchopus euleeides. Lineage (NCBI taxonomy): Eukaryota > Euglenozoa > Diplonemea > Diplonemida > Diplonemidae > Rhynchopus > Rhynchopus euleeides. The sequence continues at coordinate 1,755,364 of OY723286.1, read as the reverse complement.
CAAACAGAAGAAAAAATAAGCAAAACGCACACTGCACCGCCCCCCACCCCTGCGGCACGTGGGACCGTCACTTGCGGGGAAAGTATACCCAAACAGAAGAAAGAATACCAAAAAAACCCCTCACTCAAGGGCCAGAGAGGCCCTCGAAGAGACTGTTTGCAGAGACTGTTCGCCCACCCGGCTTACGAATGCGAGTTCGTTCACACGACCCACATCAGCTCCACCGGTTTGAACGAGCGATTCGCACAGAGCCCCTGTTTGGATTGTTTCGTTGCGTGCCACTCACAAGACCTGCCAGTACCGTGGTGATTTTCCTAGCAGAAATAAGCAGATACTTCCCTCCCTCGCCGTTGAGGACGAAGCACAGCTGGCATGAAGCTGTGCTGTGTCCACACTGCTGAACTGCTGGCCTACACAATACAAAAGACAGGTTTGGATCGAGAACAAAAAAATAGCGGTTCTTGTTGGGATGTCGGGTTTTGTGGTGAACGGGTGGGGTGGGGTGGGGGAATGGGGGTGAATGGGCTGGGATGGGGAAATATGGGGGAGCGCCGCGACTGCAACACACAGAGCACATGAGATCTCGGAACCTGAGATGAGAGAAGATGGAGATGAAAAGAAAACCCCCCCCCCATCACACCCTCCCCCCACCCCTCTCCAGGGCAGCAAAAGAGCTTTGCCTGCCGGAGGGGGGGGGGCTGGGGGAAGCCGAAGAGAGGGGGGCCTTCCTATGAAATTGACACACGCTTTCTCTCTGGTACCGAAGAAGCCGGGGTGGGTGTGGGGGGAAGGGGGGAGGAGGAGGTACGTACCTCCTCCCGTTCTTGTTTGCGCGAAGAAAGGCGAGCACGCAGTGTACTGTTTTTTTTGCTGTCGACGTTTCATTTCATTTTTGCAGATTCCGTTTCCTCCTCCCCACCCTCTCCCGACGAGAGAGAGAGAGGGGATTTGGGGTTATACTGCGTTTTCAACACTTTTCAACACACTGCATGCATCGCCCACGCTTCCCCACCGGCTTCCTCGCATTGACCAAATCAAGCTTGTTGCTTTTGGGAGAGTTGTGGGAGTGAGGGTGTTGTTGATTGTAGGTGATTGGGGGTTTGATTGTCGAGAGTGAATGGAAAAGCAAGTCCCCCAGCACCTTCTTGCAATGGGAGGAGGGGGGAGGGGAGGGAGAAGACATTATCCACGCCAGGACACCATTCCACCTTTCTCCACCCCCTTGGGAGGGGGTGGAGCAAAAAAAGGCAGAACGTTGCATTCGCATTACCCACCAAAAGAGACGGCAGGCGGCACAGCTGCGGAGCGTGGGAATGGGGGCGATGATATTTTTTTTCGTTGTGTAACAACGCAGAGAAAGAACAATTTGAACGGAATAAAATCATTCAAATCATCCAAGGTCGCAAGGCACAGAGCCCGAGATAAAAAAACACACCCACACCCCCCCCCCCTCCGCTCCAGTCACAGGCAGTGCTGAAACCCAGAGACAGGGGGGTTGGCCGGTGCGAGGGGGGGAGGGGGGGGTAGGTAGACTGAAGGAGCATAGAGTGGGGGTGATAGAGGAGTAGAGAGGGAGAAGAGGCTCCACTTCGTTCCGGAATGGCCCGGAATCTTTCGGTGCCCCCTTTAGAGTATTTCCTTTGTTCATTATTTTTTTTTGTGTGTGGCGCACAGTGCAATAACATTGCGTGCTGGTGTATCCCAGACGTGCGCTGCTCCGACAGTCTGTATTTTCCTCTTTTTTTCTCACAGACCAGACCCCGACACACACGGGGTACAGCAAAAAATACCCCCCAAAATAACACCCTCTCACGACGTGCGTCTGTAAGAGAGGGTTCTATCGACAAAAGAGAAACATCACCCACCAACCCCCAACAAGACGTGCCTGCCTTTTCTACCATTTGCATTACAGCCCCCTCTATTCCGAAGGGGGAGAGAGCGTATCTCTCGATGCCACGGATCTCGGGCAAAACACATCCTCGCTGGGGGAGACCTGCGTGATAAACACCGACTGCCCATCCCCCTGTGTGGAGAGGCACTCGCTTGTCGCGCTGCAGTCGCTCGACGTCACGCTGCTCTCACGGTCATCATCGTCGTCGGCAGACGCTTCCTCCTCCTCCTCATCCACACCCTGAGAGGATGACCCGCTGCAGTACATCTCCTCACGGTCTCCCTCCAGGCTGTCACACTCCTCTTCACCCGACTCAAGCTTGCTCCGGCGGTAGTCATCGATCGAGAGGCACACCTGGGCAACAGCCTCGTCGCGTGTCGTGCAGGTTGTGGTCAGGCTGACGTCTTCAAAGGGATAGTATGGTGTGTCCTCCGACCCGTCGCCCCAGGCGTATTCACCGAAGTAGGTGTGTGCGAGGCACTGCGCTGCGGAGGGGCGTGCGGTGGGGTCGAAGGTGAGCATTGCGTGGAGGAGGGAGAGCGAATCCGGGCAGGAGGTGGGGAACCTCCGCGCGGTGTCGCACGGCGGGCAGGCGGGGAGGGAGTCGACGAACTGCTTGGAGGGGTTGGTCTGGCGGATCCAGGCGCCGCTCACCCCAGGGGTGTTGCCGGTGAAGTCCAGCAGGCGCTCGATGTGCTCTGCGCCGCGCTGCGGGCAGCGGAGGGAGTCGGGTGCAGGGAACAGCAGGCGCTGCCCCGTTGGCGGGGCCATCATCTCCGCCAAGACGCAGCCCAGGCCCCAGATGTCGACACCCGTGGAGTAGGGCTCCCGCAGCACCACCTCCGGGGCACGGTAGGAGCGGGTGGCCACATAGTGGAGCTTGTCACCGCCCTCTCCCGAAGGGGAGCTGAGGCCGAAGTCTGCAAGGATGGCGTTGCCGTTGTCAGCCATCAGGATGTTCGAAGGCTTCACGTCGCAGTGGATGACGCCCGCGGTGTGCATCGCGTGGAGGGCGGAGAGCTGTGTTGCGGTGTGTGTGTGTGGGCATGTGGGGGCAGATGTGTCGCAAAGGGGTGGGAGGGGGCTGTCTAACTCCAGGGCGGGAAGTCACGGTGCGGCAAGGTGTGTATGAGCTTCTGTGAAAGCTGCAAGAGTGAGTCTGACTCACTTTGTCATACCAGGACATGCATGACGTACATCACCCGCGACGGTTCAAACAGGATGCGGCCTGACCGCAACAGGGTTGCGAGGTCCTGGTTGCAGAACGTCGAGTAGAGATACACGCTGCGGGCATCGGGCGAGACCATCACATCTCTGAGAGACAGCAGGTTGTCGTGATCGGCAAAGTGCGCCATCAGGCGGATCTCGCGCAGAAGCTGTTGTGGGGGGTTGGGTGTCACAGTGTTATGCCAGAATACATCTGTCTTGGCAATCGTGAATGTCCCCTTCACGCCCTCCCCACCCTGTGGTTACACAGGCCTCCGACCAAGCCATACCATAGTCGCCCTGTAGACGCTGTCGATCGAATCAAACATAACCTCCTTCACGGCGAAGCAGTCCACCTGCCCATCATCACGCTCCACATCCCATTTGTACACCCGCCCGTAGGCACCCTCACCGATGAACTGCATCCTGAAGCCGCAGCTGGAGAACGGGTTCCTCTTTTCGGGCTGTCCTTGAGGGCTGAGTCGAGGAGACCTTGTCGAGAACAGAGCCGAACGGGTCACAAGGGGGGGGGACAGTGGCTACCAAAAACCCTGGCGGGACAACAACGGTACTGGCCCTAAGAGGACGCAAGGTAAACGCTACTATACTACGACTGAAAGCCGCACTCCTCTTCCTCAGGCTAACCTTCGGCGGATGGAGGCAGGCAGGGGATACGGATGGGGTGGTTGCAACGAAGCAGGGGCAGGGGATGCTGCTGGGGGTGCGGTTGGGCTCGAGAGGAGAAGGGTGAAAGACAACCCTTCCTTCCCTAGACGCGTGTGTCGCGGCGGCGCTCGCGGCGGGGCGCAAGGTGGCGCGTGTGTGTGTTGTGTATATGCCTTGGGCAGAGGAGTGGTGAAGGGTGTGTGTGGAAGGCAGTGGAAGTGCAACACATGAAGAGACCCGCTCGTCGCTCCACTGAACAAAACCCCGACTGGGGTGGGGGTGTGTTTGGGTGTGGGGGAGTGGGAGGGGATGTCTGTATGAACTCGGGCAGGCACTATTCGACTATGTTTGCCCAGGCATCTACCAAATTCTGTTCCGAGGTATTTTTTTGTTCCGAGTATTCGTTCAGGCTCACACCTCGGCAGGGCATGATCGGGGGGGGGGGGGTGTGGGGGGAAGAAGGGCTGCGAGGGAACGGGAATAAGACGGCCTGTAGTGGCCAGCCCCACCCCCCCCCCCCCAGTATCCACGAGATACTCACACTTCCAGGGTGCTGGAGCGGGCACAAGCGACGGGCTGCGGGTTGGAGGCAAGAGGTAACCCAACCCGCCCCCACACACCCCTTCCCCTCCCGGGCTGCGGGAGGGGCGGCGGCAGGCTTTTTGGAGGCTAGGAGCGGTGCAAGGAGACCTGGGTTTTGTACGCAGGCTTCCCAAAGCGGGTGTCGCGGTAGAACTTCGACACCTGCATCCCCTGGGGACGCACGGGGACCAGCTCCAGTTCTTCCCCTCTGCTGCGTGCATCCATGACCTCGCGGGAGATCGGGGTGATGACCCTGACCTGTGCATAGAGGAGGGGGGGGAGTGAAGATGAAGTAGCAGAAAAAGGGATTCCAATCACAGAGCCCTCCCAAGAGAGAACGAAGTTAAAACGATCACGACACTACATGCCTCATGCAATGCAAAGGTTGTGGCTGTTGTGGCACGTGTGGTTTTGTTTGGGACCCCAGCATATTCCAGGCGCACATATCTGCCAAGCATATATCTGCGCAATATGCTTGGTCAAAAGTGAACAGAATGCAGAGAGAATAACCGATCTCTCTCTTTCTCACTCTCTCTCTCGTGGTTTGACCCCACCCCGGCTGCAAACCCGGAGGTCTTAGCATACCTTCGCTTGGTTGTCGGGGAACAGCTTCGGAATCTCTGCGGGGTTCGGGACGCTGAACGTCGGCTCAAGCAGGGCGTGCATCAGCACTGCTGCTTCAGACGACTGCGGGAGGATCGTGTGTTGGAGTGGTGAGGGGTAAAGGGGGCAGCGAGACATCACTGCAGCACAAGACTGCGAGACACGGGTTTGACAGGACCTCTTAACTCAACACACAGGGGGGGGCCCTGCCTGGCGAAAACCCAACAACAGAGACAGAGAGACGCGAAACCCATTGCTGCGACCTTCAGGGGGCCCCCAACCCAAAACCCACGGGGTGATCCATACCGCTGAAAGACCGACGGTGGATGTGCTGCCCAGAGCCACATGCTTCACCTCACGGTCCATGTTATGCTCGACGTACTCAGGATCAAGCCCGTACCTCTCGGACCCGAAGAACATCATGATTTTCCTCTGCATGTCATCCTTCTCTGCAAGCCCACGCCACACGCCATCCGGCGAGGTCACCTCGACCGCCGCATCGCCCCCCTGGGTCAGCGTCACAGGCAGCAGATCATGGGCCTGCGCCATGCGGTTGAGAATACCCCACGCGTCATCACCGTCCTCAGGGCGGAGGATGTGGAACCGGGGGTACCCCCCTTCCGACACCTGCGCGGCAAGGCTCGCGTCGAGCACCTCTGTGCTATAGGGGTCGGCGCAGTTGTCCATCAGCAGGATGGTGTCGCAGCCCATGCCCACACTACTGCGGATCATGTTCCCCAGGTGCTGGGGCTCCTGCACGTTCACCATCACTGCGACGCGCTGCATCGCCATATCGGGGTTCATCCAGAGGTCCAGCTTGGAAGCTTCATTGGGGATGAAATATTCAGCGAACACCCCGCTGAATCTCTGGCTTTCCTCGCTAATCCCTGAGGCTGAGGCCAGAGCGTGGGGCTCACACACCACAATAGGTGTCTTGTCGAGGTCGAGGTGCTTCGGGGGTTCTGCGTATTGTGTCATGCAGAGGATTTCCGGGTAGAACTTCGCCATCGCCAGCGATGCGATCGTCGCCGGATCTCGGGTCACGAATCTGCCTCTCTTCCAACGATATTTCGGATTGGTGCGGATGCGGTGGAGGTGCCCCAGGGTTGCGTGTTTTCGGTTCGAAATAGTCGTCTCCGCAACAGGCATATTCAGCTGGATGTTCTCCCAGTCGATTGCTGTCTGCGGCTTTTTGGACCGAACCTCCTGCAGCGGGGCGGGCGCTGCATAACCTGCCTGGTAGTCGTGACGCACCATGTCGATCTCTTTGCTGTACAGATCCCTCCAGGCCTGTGCTTGGGCCCCCCTTTCCTTCTCGTAATACAGCTGCCCGCCTTCATAGTACTCTAGCGGGTCGAGCGATTTGTCCGATTTGCCTGCCATGACGCCCAGCCCCTTCGACCAAACCTTTTTCAGCTCCCAATCGTTTTTGCGGTCAATCAGGCGGACCCGCCCTTGGCCAGCCTTCTCGGCTGCGTCCTTCTCCTTGCTGTACGCAAGGCGCCCCCGTTTGGGCGCCATGGCAGCGCGACATCTCTTAAGCATGCTTACCCAGTGATGCCGGGAATGCCTGGAGCAGCGGTAGTGGAGGGGGGTCGTGAAGGAGACAATGTTAGGACCGTAGGTAGCAAGAGTGTGAGGAGGGGGTTTGATCGTCGAGAGGGAATGGAAAAGTAAATCTCCCAGCACCACCAAGAGTGTGAGGAGGGGGAGGGGGGTGATGCGGTTTTGGCCCCAATATGCCTCAATACTTTATTACCGTCTCTGAGCATTCGGTGTGCCTCTAAAGCCCCCCCCCCCCCGCTGGAATGAAAAACAGACTGTTTTGGTACAAGGGCTTTGGACCCCCCGTCACCAACACCCCCACCCGACACCTTCCGGAGAGATTTGCAGACCTCCTGGTGGTGTGCCTTTGTCTCCAACAACTTGAGGGAGACAAGGTCCCCAGAAGTCGTAACTCAGCCTCGACTGCTCCGAACAATCTAGAGAAGGGATCCGGTCGCCCCTCCTCAGCCCCCCCCCCCCTCTTCCCCAGTCTGGGCCGAGATACCTCATCCAGTTGGTCCGACACCCAGGCTGTGTGGTGTGGGTCAGGGAGTTGATTCTCACTCAACTCATGCACCCACCCACCCCCCCCCCCCGCCCCCCAACCGGGTGTGAACCGGTTTGGCAGCCAAGAAACAATCGGATGGGAGAAAAAGGCAGAACAGAGGGGTTGGCTGAGTCGGTGGGGGGGGGGGGGGGGGGAGCTGCTTGCCTCGCAAGAACCCACGAGGGGCTCGTCCCTGAGGCGGTGTTCTTCTTGTCTGAGTGACGCTTTTTCAGCAGAAAGGCGTGCGTCAAGCCCTGCTGGGTGGCGCTGGGTCTAGCTGCCTCCAATAGTATCGCGAGAGAGAGAAAATGAGAAAAATAAGAAAAAAAATGAAGAACCCAGGACCCAGGATGGAGGTGGGCGTTGTATGTGTGATGCATAGCTCTCTATGGAACGCAACAGAGAAGCGTTGCGAAGGAGAACTCGGTGTTGTGCATCCATAAGGGGACAACACTGCAGGGGGGGGCACACACACACACACAGACACACACAACAGAGACGGCAATCGTGCCACTCCTCTTTTCAAAGAAAAAACACTAAAATGAGAACATCACCTCCCCTCTCCCCCCCCACGCCAACATACACCAAACCATTGTTTACCAGATCAGATACATTTTCCTGCAGACGAGAAACACACGGGGTGGGTGGGGTGGGTGGGAGGATATCGACATCGGCGAATCTACACACATTTAATATACTCACCGGTGGCACCCAAGGGTATCATAAACACAGCATCTCCGACACTCTTTTGGGGAGTAATTCAGAGACATCACCATTGTGGATGTAGCCAACTGACTGGAGGTTTTAATCAATCCGCAGTCTTCACCCCGCCCTGATGATTGGTGAGTGTGTTATGTTCGTTCCGACATAATGTGATGATCAGCGGCAGGCAGGCCACACTCCCGAGCCTCATACAAGCGTGGCATCACACAGAGCCGCCATCCAGCACTGGTGTCCCGAGACACAGAGGAGAGAACAGAGACGAGATGAGCCCAGCGACTACACCCCCCCCCCCTTCCCAACACCCCAACCCCCAGAGACTCTCTTGTCCCACTCTCTCCCGCCAACACCGACTCAACCCCATACCCATCCCACCCCCCAGCCCCCCCCCCCATACACCGTCTCTCTCTACTTCGCCTTCTTCTCCGCAGTGTCGGTGCTGGGCGGGGTCCCCATGCGCATCACCTCTGCTGCCATGAAGGGGTTGCCCCGCTCGCGCAGCTTCTCGCCCAGCTGCGGCCGGAGGAACAGCCACTCGATGTTGATGAGCGGGTTCTTCATGAGGGGGTACAGCTCCTTGGCGATGCGGCGGTAGCCCTTGGAGGAGAGGTGCACGCTGTCGAAGGCAAACAGCTCGTCACGCTTGTACAGCTCCACGTCCACACCGTGGTAGATGTGGGGCTGAGCCTTCTGTGCCTCAGTCACAAACTTGCGGATGCCCTGGTTCCGCTCGCACAGCACCCAGCCAGCCTTCGCACGGCCAGCACCGAGGTGCCCCTTGGTAGGCACGGTGTTGATCCAGACACGCTTCCCCATGCCAGCAAGCTTCTCCGCAATGGCGACGACGTTGCGCCCCGTGGCCTCCGGGTCCTTCGTGGTGTCGTGGGAGCCAACCATGATGACGACGGCGTCGGCGTCGGCGTGGCGGGCACCTTCCCCGAAGGTGGCCTCGAAGAGGTTCTTCCCACGGCACAGCCACCCCAGGAAGGACGGCTTCCCCTCGTGCTCCGGCAGCCACTCGTCGGAGGTGGATGCGATGTGGGAGGAGCTGAAGGCGCGCCACTGGAAGCGGACGTGCTCCCCCTGCTTGATCTCCGAGGTGATGTACTTTGCGAAGCCGGGTGTCTCGGAGCAGATGATCCAATCGCCGAAGCCGAGGGCAGCCTCGTCGCCGATGATCACCACCTTGCGGCGGAGCCGCCCGGTGCGGAAGAGCTTGTCAGACCACAGCAGCTGGTTCACCATGATCCAGAACCCATGGACCACGGTGCGGATGAGCAGGTACCACCGGAAGAGCTTCTCCTGCAGAGAGCTCACAGCAGATGCCTTCGCCTTCATCGTGGTAGCGCCTTCTGGCAGTGGGGGTGGTGGCGTGCGTGATGTGGTTTTGATTGTCTTTGAGAGTGAATGAAAAAAGCAAGCCTCCCAGCACCCTCTCGCAATGTTAGTCCGTTTTGTAGTCACCACACCGCCGGGTACCCGGGGGGTACCCGGCGGATACCCGGGTACCCGGGCCGGATACCCAGCCGGGTACCCGGGTAGCCGCCCACCCACGACGGGAGGAAAAAAGAGTGAACGGGCAGCATGCCGTTCCTCTTTTTCCCCCCGTGAGGGTGGGCCCCCCCCTGCCAGGCAAGGTGAAAAAATGAAGAAACGGGCAGCATGCCGTTCTACATTTTCCCTTGCAAGGCAGGGAGGGCGCCCCCCATGCCAGACAGCAGCCACCCCTGGAGGGGCAACAACTGACGGGCATGGGGGAACGAGGTGGGTCTGGACCCGACACCGCCACCACACGCGCAGTGCACCTTTCGGATACGCTGTCGTGAGTGGGGTGTGGGCAGTTCCCCTATCCTGTGAGCTCCTTTCGGACGAAGAGGTGCAGCGGTTATCTGCAACCTTCGTCCTGGACTTGCCTCGGGGGGAACGCCACGGTTTACCGCGGGTCCCGACGAGGGCACTCAGGCAGGATCTTCACGCCACCCCGCACCGAGGTCCCTTCTCACGCGGCGTGTCTCCCAGGTTCATGGCGGCGTCATCAGGTCAGGCTTTGTAGTCTCTACACCATCAGTAGTAAGGGAAATCCTAAAACCATACATGAAATCCACCTTTTGGGCCGCTGGTGTACGAGGCTTGTTCCTCCAATTGAATCATGTTTGCTGTGTCAGGCAATATCAATACAGCCGCTGAAAGAAGTCGAGGTGTTGTGGATCTGCTGCTCACAGGAAGGATTCAGGGTGGATCACAAGACTGACCACCCTCTTTCCTTTGTCAAGTACCCTGTAAAACATCAGAACACCAAGTATCTTTCAACACTACATGTTCAAGAGTGGAATCAGTGGAATCGGAAGGGGTCACCTACCACACGGACACAGTTCCCGCGACTAATAAATGCCGAGAGTTCCGGTGTCCGACCACCTGGTATTACTTGGCTCCATCCACCCAGTCATTACGAGGGGGCGTCCCTTGAAGCCAGTTCCGCAGAACTCAGACCCCCCTTAAAACCAATGTCCTGTGTAGACAACTACTTAGCCTGCCTGATGACGACACCAATTCGCTGGGAGAGACGCCGCGGTCCAGGACCCCAATGGGGATGACGTGGCATTGTTTGACCGAATCGGTTGTGTAAGTGTGTAGCCCCCTCCGCCCTCTGTCCCTCCCCCCAGGGTGGTGTGTGGAGGCGAGAAGCGCAAACAGCAGCAATGCAGGCATAGCAAAAAGTGGATCCCTGCAGGTAGACCCTCGGGGTACATCCCTATCATCGGGTCACCTGAAATTTCCCAATTTGAAAATCTGCAACAAGGCAACACGGGATGGGATGGGGCACATGACCTGCACAGGGGTGGGGGGCAGAGGGCAGGGGGTGGGGTTGTGGTTGGGGTCATGGCATTTGATTACTTGAGCTTTATTGCTCGAATTTCGCACAAGAAACCTCCTCACTTGGCCGATTTTCTCCCACAACAAGGTCCGGCTTCCACAACTCGGATTTGGAGTTGTGTAAGCCGGAGCAAACCTCATTTGCTTGATTTTTGGGGTCACATGAGTGAGAATTCGGGGCGAAACGTCGCGATTTTCTCACGACTGCCTTCGAAAATGGACAGTTCCAGACCACCAGGACCCGATTATGGGCCCAGACAAGTTTGGGTCAATAGTTTGGGCGAAATTTCGCCAAGGCCAAAAAACAGCCATTTTCCGGAAATTCCGGGACCCGTTTTAACGCGTTTTAGGGCCCAAAATTTTTTTTTTTTTAGGAGAGGGGGCCCGGTGCCTGCGCGCGTCCTGTCGTACTGTGGCTGCTTGGTGGGGCTAGCGCAGCAGGTTCTACTTTTGCTTCTACGGGCTCTTAGCACTGTAACATGAACTACACGAACAACAAAGCTCTAGGGCAAACAAACCGCGCACTGGCCGGGGTTGAGCTGCGTGGGGCTCCGTGCTGGCGGCATGAACAAGGGGCTGTAGGTAAGTCTACCATTCACAAGGGGCAGCCCGCTGGTGAGGGGAAAAGGGGGCGAGGTAAAGGGGGGGGGGGGGGCAGGGGGGGAGAGGCGAAAGCGACTGACAGCGAGGGCGTGGACCGACTCCGCTGGCGCATTCACCGGAAGAAAGGGGAAGGGGGCACGGGGGTGGGGAACGGGAGGGGGGGGGGGGAGGGGCGAAAGGAAAGAGGGGGGTAGGGGGGGGGGGGAGCCGACCTACGGCTATCTCGCTCCCCTGGCGGCCCTACTCCCCTGGCTCTGGGACCCCTGGGAACTCCGCTGCGAAGACCCCCGCGCCCCTGGCCGGCTCGCCCGCGCCCGCTTGCCTGCCCGCGCCCTCAGACGACAACAGACCACGTTGTACGCCTCCGCCTGTGAGGCCTTGTCATCCCCCAACTCGGCCCACCAAGCCTGAATGGCCCGGAGCGCCGCCTCCTGCTCCTCCTGCGGTCGGTGCACGTCGGGGCAGAACTGCTCCTCCCACTCCCCCACCGTCGTGGCCCCGTCGTCCTCATCCATCTCCTGGCCCAAAATAGGCTCAAAACTCAAAAATTCCTTCGAAATCGGGCTCAAACGTCCAAAATAGGACCCCCCCGAAAAAAAAATTCGAAAAGGGTCCCCCTAGACACTCTGGGTTATGGACAATAATTCACGGGTTCCCGGGCCGGGTACCCGGGCGGGTACCCGCCCGGGTACCCGGCCGGATACCGGGCCGGATACCGGGATCCGGGTATCCGGATCCCGGTATCCGGTGGTATCCGGGGGGTACCCCCGGGTACCCGGCGGACCACCCGGCCGGGTACCCGGAGGCGGGAACCCGGGTACCCGCCGGGAGGTGAAGACCGCGTCGTGCCCCTTTTTTTGTCCCAAAATGGGGTTTTTCGACATAGCAGCCGCGGCCCTCTATTTGACCTTCTGACCCCCCAGAACCCACCATACCCCGGTTTTTGGGCCCTAGGAGTCCGATTTTCGGGCTCCCGAGCCCCGGAAAGTCGATTTTTGATGATGTCAATTTTTCCGTTCCCTATACTGCACCTCCGGGTCCTGGCACGGACGCCTGCCACGGGCAGATAGTAAAACACTCTCATCCTGGGACGTCCGAGCGCACACCATCCTGCGGCTGTGATTTTCTGATGCAACCGCTCATCCGCGCCACAAACAACGTCGTATCCCAACGATTCGGACAGTGAGAAGATGGCATCGAATACTGCCATCTGACACAGTCGTTGGGTGGCCTGCTATTGAACTCGGAGCTGCCAGGAACAGGGAGGATGGCATCATAGCCGACAGTGATGCATTAGTGTTGATGCCCTCATAAGAATGCTCTCTTAGAATGCAAGGCAGGTGAACTGTCCCGACTAAACACTTGCCACTGCTGCCGTTATCTGCGAAGCATCTCTCCTGTGGATGCAGACAGTCAAGGGAGGTGAAGAGCGCAGCGAGTACCCAGCTGCAACGCAGAGCCCGAGCTTATCATCAAGGTTCTCTTCTGGGCGCTCAAGACCAGGGTCCTGTGGGACCTGGTCTCAGAACAGTGTCCGGGTATTTATGCTGCACGCGCCTTATGGAATGACGAGTGCGCAGAACTGGCTAAAGGCGCTGCGAAGGATATGCTCGGGACATTCAAGCGTCCCCCGTACGATGAGGCGAGGAAGGGGATCAAGGAACCACACAGTGCAACTCTCGAAACAACCATTTCACAGAAGAAGTGCGCGGGCTTCGAATGCACGTCCTGAATAATCAGAAAGTCATTGCACGCCTTGCTCAGCAAGCCATGAGCAAGTCGTGAGGGTTGGTTTGCAAACCCCCCTCCCGACAGAGGAGACCTTTCAACTTACAAAGAGTTCGTTGGCCAGACCAGCATCTCAGTGTCGGAGCAGTGGCCAGTTGTGCCGCCTGTCCCTTGCAGCCAAGCACCGCACACTGTGCAAGTTGATGACGGTTCCCACTCTGCATCAGTATGCATCTTTGCACGATCTGGCAGTGTATACAGAGAAGGAGATGGTGGCTGCCCGCATTCAACAGTTTGGTGCGACGCTGGAGTGGGAAGAGGGTCGAAAGATGCAGGATTGGCACCTATAGTGGGTCTTGAGGACGCAGGGGAGGAAGGGGTGGAGGAGGTCGAGAAAGTGGGCCTGCACATGGGCTGATAGGGGATTGGCGAACCTGTGCGTGACCCTGAGGTGCAGTATAGGGAACAAAATTTTGACATCATCAAAAATCGACTTTCCGGGGCTCGGGAGCCCGAAAATCGGACTCCTAGGGCCCAAAAACCGGGGTATGGTGGGTTCTGGGGGGTCAGAAGGTCAAATAGAGGGCCGCGGCTGCTATGTCGAAAAACCCCATTTTGGGACAGGCTTTCGACCCGCCCTAGGGCGGGGGGGTGGTGGTGGTTGGAGGGGCCATGCACCCGATTGCGCGTCTGTCGGTCAGGCATTTTGTTGTCTCGCACAGCACATGAAAAAGGTGATGCAGCAATGACAAAAAATTCGTGGTTGTCATTCACTCGTCTACTACGTTTACGCCGACACGCACACACCACCCCCGCCCCCCCCCCCCAACCTCAGCCCCCCCCTCCTCCCCCTCCACTAACGCCTTGCACGGCAGCACACAACCTGACGCAACAATGCGTATCGTGCAAAGCGTCTATACCACATAAACGCCCCTCCTCCCCTGCCTTCGCGTTTCATTTTGAATATTGTGCCTCAACACTTGCTGTTGCCCCCTCCCCCAAGGCTGGCAGCAAATTTTTACTGCACTTTACTGCACTTTATTATACTGCATTTTACTGCATTTTATTGTATTTTATTTTCCGGATTTTTGGATAAAGTGCATGGTCCTGAGTGGTGCCTTGGGCTTCGCATACGTACAGCTGGGAGGACCACTATGGACAGGCCAAATGCTGGAGTCACACCCACTTTACAGAGGTGCAGCCACGTCTGCAAGTTTGCGGACAGCCGCAAACCCGCAGAAGATGGCAAAAAGTACCGCTCCTGCACGGAGGTTCTCCTGAAGGTCACAGGGACGCACCAAGGCTCCGGCAGAGAATGCAGGCCGGGATGGATGTGCCCTGCCTATGTTGGGTCGGTGGGTTAGCAGGACCTGATCGGTGCGGCCTCCGCCTGGCTTCAGTCCTGCTTTGAGTGCTTTCAGTCCGCTCTGATGTCCAGCCTCCCCGAACGGGATGGTGAAGAACCCGTACGCCAGATCAGCTCAGCTGTACAACGTCCGAGGAAGGTGGACTGCCCACCGCACACCGCCGTGCTGGTCCGCCCTGCTGCGCCTGCGGTGCTGGGGTGCGCCTGCTGCCTGATTGGCCCCGGCGCTCGGAAGCAGCATCAAGCATGCCGAACAGCAGCAGGGCGGGCCTGGCGGGGGTACTGCCTTGGTGGCCTTGTGTTGGCCAGAGTGGGCGGATCAGGGTCCCCTGGCACGGCAGGTCAGCGTCCTGCCCACCGTCACGCCGAGCCACCCCTACAACACGCTCTCCTGCACTTTATTGCACTTTACTGCATTTTACTGCACTTTACTGCATTTTATTGCACTTTATTTTATTTTATGTTTTTTATTTTTAAAATGCAGCATTTGTCCAGCCTTGCCCTCCCCCCCCCCCACCGCCCAACCGGAACCAGCCGGACAACACAGGCCCCTTTTCTACAAGCGAGTTCCGGAGAAGGCATCCGACAGATCTTGGCCGACCCGGCTTCCTCCAGCACACACACCGACCCCACCCACACCCACACGCCATCATTTTGTTGAGCATCGGCTACGCCTCGCAAAACTCTGATGAGATAACACCTCCGCATCCACGGCAGTGCCGTTCCGCAGAGCCCTTCGTCAGGCTCTGCGGGGCATGCACCAGGGTGCAACGCAGGAAGGCTATTCCTCCCCCCTCCCCCCTCTGTTGCTGTTCACAGCCGCAAGGTGCAGCTTCTCCTCCTTCGGCCCCACCTCATTGTTCTTCTTTTCGTCTCTCCGAGAGAGTCGACTTCCGCTCAGCCTCCTTCGCAGAGTTCATTTGGTGGATGGAGATGAAGGACAGGAGGACGACAATGACAATCGCGACACAGACGCCTTTGATGACTATCTCGTCAACATGGTCACGCTCCTTCACCTCCTGGGCCTCGGCGTGCTGCGCCAACACTTTATCCAGAGCGCCTGTCTCCTCGATTAGCTTCAATATCTCATTCAGCTGGCTCGCATCCGTGTCTGTTGTGACAACACGTGTCTTCTTCGCGGTGGGAATCAGCCTCCACGCGGAACCCAATCTGTCCCAATGGTCCTTCTCCGCCGCACTGCCCACCTTCATCACCCGGTTTCGCTGGCGTCGGAACGCCTGGTCGAGGCTGACGTTGGTCACCTTGGCCCTCTCCCCAGACGCGCTTTTCCCGGCGACAAGATTCTCAATCCGCTTGACAGTCGACATCCGGGGCTGTGACTGATGCTCCGGCATCGACGTTTCCCCTCCCTGCGGTGGTGTGGAGTAGCCCCGCCTCTGCACGACCTGTGTAACGCAACCCGCAGAGAGTGTCACGGAGCCCCCCCCTGCCGGGCGGCGTCGTCGCGACGCGGTATAGCCGGGCAGCACACCGCCCCGGTGGGCGCATCCCGACACATTGAGGATCGTCGCAGCACAGCCACGCCACGCCGACATGCCCTCGACTCACACACTGGGGACTGGGACCAAGCCCCTCCCCTCCGCCACCCGCCTCCGTTTCGTGCAGAGGTGTGCACCGAGGGAGAGGGGGGGGTGATGTGGGGGTGTGTGTGGTGGGCGGGCAGGCCTGTGGGTGGATTTGGTGTAAAATTTTCAACGGCAAAAATTGGTCGCATGGGGGCGGGGGGGGCTGAATCAAAATCACCGAACTCGCAAAAGTGTCACTTCAACTCTGCCGCTCTTCCTCTACTACTTGGTACTTCGTTTGATGCGTTGACGCTTCCACACACACTTACAAACCCACTTGCCTGATGAAGGGGGTGGTGTGTAGAGCACGTTTGGCAGAGCTGAATGACACTTTCCGCGCGAAGGTCGTGTGCGTAAAAAAAAACTGTGCTGGAAGAAAAAAATGTTCGAAAACTCAAAGAAAATGAAAGGAAAGAGCCAACTTGGCGATTGAACTTGGCGGGAAAATGGCTGGGAAAATGACAGGCACGCAGCCAGATCAAATCACTGCCCGGAGATACTCTTGTTGAGGTTTGTTTCGACTCTGAAAAACATGCACTCTGCGGAAACTCGATGGGGATCCAAAAAGATGAGGAGGCCCCTCGCGGTTAGATGGGAGGAAGTTCGTGGTAAAATCCAGTCGGGTTGAGGAGGGTCTGGAAGGGGTGCAATTTTGGGTTCACTGCAGCCTCTGCTCAGGATTTTGCCCCACTCGACGTCTGCTGCACCTGCACCCCTGAACATTTTTTTTGCTGCAGAAACGACCGCACCACACATCCGCGTCCAAAAAAGGTTATCACAAAAAGGCGGGATGTCGATCTCCTCGTTATTGCCGTCGTATGGACGGTCAATTCAAAAAAGCATGCATGTCCTGCCAACCAAGCAGACTTGGCCCTGGTCCCCTGACTTAGAAAAGAGTCCTTTCCCCGATCCCTCCTCCCGAAAACACATTTTTGACTTAATTCGTCGTGCGGGGTCCGGATCGGGGATTCGCGAAAGACCACCTGAAGAAAGCACAAACCTGAAATCCCACAAAATCTCGACATTTGCAGAAATGAAGAAAATGTCCCCTTCTCTTCGCTCCCACACAGAGGAAAGGGCTTGTCTCTCTCTTCCCCCACCACCACCACCACCACCCAGCCCCCTTTCGAAGTCGGCAAAAAGGGAAAAAGCCGTCGTTTGGAGTCAGGTACTCCGCAGCACGGCATTTGAAATCTTTGAGTTTGATCCCGCTGTGACCCTGTCAAAGAGGGGGAAGAGAATGAAATCATTCCACTGCTGGAGGGGAGCGGGTATAATTTGCTGCAGTGGAGGGACATTTTCCTCAATGCAGAATAGTGAGAAAAGGTGTCCTCATAAAAGCCGGCTGCAAATTGACACGGGAGCAAGGCACCTCAAGAAACACCCCCCTACCCCGTTGGGTTTTTTGTTGGGGGGGGGGGGGACCCACTTCAGGAGAGAGCCAGGAGAATCATATGCCAACCTTCGTTCGCTCCGAGGTCTCCAGTGGGTCGGGTCCCGGGTCCGGGCGGGGATGGGGCAGGGGAAGGGGGGGCACAGGTTTGGGCGATGCTGTCGGCACAGCCGTCACCCCCTCCCCTCTCAGTGGTTACTTCCTATTTTTTCGTTCGGTTATCTGCTGCAACCCAGGCATCCCCTGCCAGGGTGGCTTCCAGACACACTACCCCCCCCCCCCCTCACCACTCCACTCCGAAGGAGAAATGATCCCTTCTGCTCAGGCTCAAAAGCCGCTCAATACGGGAACACCGAAGAAAAGAAAAGGGGGAGGGAACCCCGCAGGTCTATTCCATGCAATAGCCTTGGGCAGAATCGCCTGAGGCACGGCGACGCTCGGTCAGTACCCACCCAACTCCTCTACTTCCTTGGTCAGTACCTAGGCAGTACCGAGGTAAAGTACCCACACAACCCTCTACTTTACTGATCCTCTTCCCCCCCAACGGGAAACAAAAGGAAAGACAGCAGAGCAAAGGCAAAGTCACATGGCGTGCCCTCCCCCTTCACATTATGTGCAGCGGGTTTGGCATCAAACATCTAATGGTCCCTCACCCCAGCGGTGGAGGGGGGAGAACAAGGCAGGGAGGGGGGCACCCACCCGGAGTCTGACAACGCAGGTGAAACAGAACGTCTAGCGGTGCAGGCTTGGGGGACAGGGTGGGGGTCGGGCAGAGGGAGGGGGGTGGGGTGAGGTGTTGGCCCCTCCCCCTTCACCCGCCCAGACACACACCCCCCCCCTCTCCCTCCCCGTCCGGGGTTCGGACCCCCACCCCCACCCCCACCCCAGATGTCCAAAGAAACCGACTCTTCCTGTCGTGCTCGCCACGACAGGACAACCGGGCTCCCCTTTCCTGTCTTCGGTGGAAGGACAGCTCAGGTGATTCAGCTTACAGGTACTTCGAGCCGACCGTCAGCGTACAGGCTGTCCCGGGGATGGTGTAGTTGTTCAGCGCCGCAATAGCGTTCCGTGCATCTTCCTGGTTCTGTGAGGAGGTGGTGGGGGGTGGGTGGTGGTTCAGCGGAGCAAGACAAAAACCGCGATGTGAGAAAGAAGAACGAAGGTGTCATTCGCACAGGTATTCCTGCTCGTTCCTGCCCGCACAGGTATTCCTGTTCGTTCTGTCAGAACAGTGCTGATCAGCCTGATCAAAGGTGTGGGTACGATGTGCGCTGCATACTGTGTAGTCAACCAGACCGAAGCCCTTGGGCTTCCCGGTCGCCTTGTCCTGCCAGATTGTATGCCGCCTGAGCACGCCGTAGGGAACGAAAAGCTCGTACAGCTGCTCGTTGGTGTACTCCATCGGCAGCCCCTTCACCAGCACGTTGCAGTTGGCCAGGGGGACGTCACCCTGCGGGGCGTGCAGGTTGTCCTTCGCAAAGTTGATCCGCAGGTTCTGTGCCACATCGGTGCCGTCCTCCGCGGACACAGGCAGGTCGTGCAGGTTCAGGAGACACACGGATGCCTGGTCGGTGTTCTCCATCTGCACAAGCAGCATCGGGCCTGTTGTGACCTGCGGCCCCAGCTTGTAGGACTCCACCGTGCCGTAGTTGGTGAAGAGGTTGACCATGTCCTCACACGGGTAGGATTCGGGGAACCCCCACACCATCAGCGTGGGCTTCGGCGATGCGATGTTGTCGTAGCTGCGGGGGTTGGTGGCGAAGCGGTGCAGCTTGTTGCCTGTGTAGTCCATGAAGTTCAGCACGTCACCAACATCCTCAGCGCGGCCCGGCGGGATAACCTGCCCGTTGGTCGCACCGTGAACGCGGATCGGTGTGCCGAAGAGGGAGATCCTGTCGAGGTTCACGCGCACCGTCTCCGCCTGCCGGACAGACGCCAGCTCCACCAGCGCCTGGGTCGGCTCCTTCAGGAACTTCACACGCTGCACATCACCGTAGCACCCGCACAGAATGAACAATGAGTCTGCTGTGACCGCACGGCTCCCAGTCGTGTCAGTGACAGTGGGGAGGCCGTTGCAGAGCACCACGGGGGTGTGTGCGACCTTCACGCCACCAGCCCCACCACCGCTCTGCACAGGGGTCCCGTCGTACGACCCCCACGGCTGCGCCTGGGCATACGGCTGGGCTTGCGCATAGGGCTCGTAGCGCTGCGACAGCAGCCCTGTCTTGGACCCCCCCTTCTTGCCGCCCTTGGCGGCACCCTTCATGCCCCCCTTCGCAGGGCCCTTGCCACCCCCCTTTGGCACGTGGGTGGGTTCGCCTGCTTGCTCACCGGGGGCCACACCCCATGCACAGTCCCAGTGCATGCTGTCGCACCCCTTCACCTGCAGGGAATCTCTGTCAGTCGTCTTCACTGTGAGCATGTTGGCGCCGCCGTCGAAAAGGAACTGCTTGTTCAGATCCGTCACGCACCGGTACGCCTCGTCGACGGTCTGCATCTCGGCAAACCCCTGCGGGTGTTCGTCCTTCGTGAAGATGTGGATTTTTGACGGTGTCCCGTGCTTGGAGAACACCTCGTGCATCATCTTCACATCGACCTGTGTGTGGGGAAGACGATATTGCAGACGGCAGGCAGGGGCAGGGATACACACAGCCAAAAATGCTAAAAGTCTCAAACCTGATTCTCCCACCCCTTGCCACACACCCCCCCCCCCTCCCAGAAATAGCGACCCAGTTTTCCCAAAACGCTTCTTCAACAGAAAAGAGAGCGCAGAGAGGGGCCTACTATGTTTTGGAAACGGATTGTACGGCATTTGGAGGCATACGCTGTAGAGAGGATTGGCGACGGAGAAGTACACAATGTGGGTGGCGGGACCCTTCAGCTTGTTGCCTGTGGTGAGGGGGCGGGGGGGGGGGGGGGCGGATGGTGGTTGAGGAGGTGGTGGAGGAGTGCTGAGAGGGGCCTCGGTCGGTCGGGCTCTCAGGTGTGTTTTAGTCTGGGGCAAGTATGCCTCCACTGGAGAGAGACACTATGCGCAATCAGATTGCAACCCCCGCCACACATAGTCCAACTCCGTAGTCCATAAGATGCACACACGAGAGGCACACATCTACTTGCATCCCCTGGTCACTTCCCTCGCTTGACTGCAACGACATACCTTTCCCGCCTTTGCCGCCGCCCCCGTAGTCATAGTCCATCACACCCCAATACCTGGTGGGGGTTCAAGGTGTGTCAATGATACGTCACAAACAGGCGCATCCTTCACGGATCGCTACCCTGTTGGTGGTAGGCATTAGGTTATATGAACTGACACCCATTGCGGTGTGAAAAGGGTTCCGACCTGACGAGGGATTCTGTGCTGTAAAAAACAGACACGACGTGGACCCACTGGTTTCTTGGTGAACTACAGGAACCACCCGGCAATTGTCGCAGCCGTCCGACAGATAGTACCAACACACCGGAGAATGCACCGGCTGAACGGCGATGAGCAAATACGCGACCCTACCCTCTGCTGACGCCCTCGGCCCTGTGGGCATCGCGATCTCGGTTGCCCTCCCTACCAAATACGCGAGAATACTGGTGAGCCGCGCAATGGTCGTGCCGCAGTGGTTGAGGTCCAGGAAGTGCACGTCCTGCTTCTCGTCGGATTGCCTGATTCGATGTGCAGCACTGTGTCGGAAAGAGAGACGAACATGCAACAGCGGGGTTCGTCTTCGCAACCCAGCGCTGAGATGACAACAACGTCTTTCCGTGAGACAGACACAAACAAAACTGCTGCATCACAGTGAACCAGCTCCTCAGGCCCTTCAGGATCAACGATCACCGACACTACAACGGGACTACCACAACCCTCCTCCGTGTTCGGATGCTCAGCGACCTCCTGAGAAGGGTTTCGACTGTATGCTTTGATTTGAATCAATCGCATTGCTTGGACCATCGGTGAAACCCCGAGGGGGAGTCACCGCATTCGGGGGAATGGGCAACCCTCTCTCCGCTGTCCATCGAAACTCCGGACTACCCTCCAAGGGCCTTTGCCCAGACCTGCAGAAAAATGAGCTGCCTGTCTCGCACAATATTTGTGCTGCAAAATGAGACAATCTCACACGCAGTGGTCAGAGAGATAGCGAAGGCCCCTGGAGACACCAGGGAATTGCTGTTGGGGGCCCTCGCTACCAGAGGCGAGTGAGTGAGAAAAAGTGAGCAGCAGCCCAACTTCCCCTCACTGACTGACGAGCTGTGACTGGTAGCGAGACCCCCCTATACATCTGAATACCACCATAGGGGCTCGTTATGTGTATTGTGGGCTATACAATGCGTAAAAAAAAACGACACACAAATCAACAACACAACCCACACACAACATCACATTTGAAGTGCCATGACAACTGATGCAAAAAAAAACCAGCAACGGGGGCGGGAGGTGGGTGAAGGTGACCCACAAAACTGGACACCCCCACACCCACCCCACCCCCCCCCCCCCCCACACACACACCACCCAATCACGGCATTCATCATCTGAGCCTGGAGCACATTCTGTGCAAACGCCCAGCCAGCCACCCAGGCACCACCTCACCTTCGAATCCATCACTCTCGTTGTATAGTCTCTCTAAGGAAGGACTCGCCGACCTAACACCGTATTGCCTGCACTCACAGCCCTTCTATGTGGGCCTCGTACATCTGATGAACCTGACTTTGGGGGGGGAAGAAAACTGAGACTTTTGGGCTAGAGTGCAGTGCACCGCACCGCAGGCAAGACCCTGGCAAGGGGGTGGGGAGTGTGGCGGGGGCGTCCAAACGCCCGGGCACACCACACCCCCACCCCTGCACCTGGGAGGGTGGCCGCTGCTTCCTGAAGGGTGTACTCAGCGGTTGATTTTGCAGGAGGAAGCAGCGGGGATGGGGGAGGCGAGCCATCGGGCTCCACCGAGAGGGCGAGAGACTGCGAGCGATGTGCGATTGGGGAGGGGGGGGGGGTGGTGGGGTGGGGGTGTGTGGGGGCGGGGTGGGGGGGGGGGGGGGACGGCTCCGGTCACAATTTCTTATCGCCATCTTACTGCTCGCGCAGGATGCGGTCACGCAGGCACAGGCGGTTCATGGCCTGGTCGGACCCGGCCTTCTCACGGATGAACCCAGCCAGGCAGTAGGTCTTGTTCTGCCCCGTGTACGTGCCGTTGTCGTCGATCTCACCGACGGAGATCTGCACCGCAGCGTGGTCGGTCGCCTGCAGATGGTGTGGGGGGGGGGGGGGGGTGGTGTTGGTGGGGAGTGGGGAGTGGGGAGGAGTGGGTGGGTGGTGCAGAGCAGGTGGAGGGGCCCGTATCCCTTCACGTAAGTTAATAGCACCCGCTCCTCCCGGAGGGCAGGGGATACCACCTAGGCAAGGACACCGTTTTATAAAGAACCCTGTGCTTGGACACACATTCTACTAGAGTGACACGCGCCCCCTCTCGAGATATACACAGCAGCCTCGACGACGAGGGTTTATCAGCACCTGCTACGCCGGGGTATAGTATAAACACCCCAACGCCCTCCCAGCTCATGCGAAGCGTTGCGCGCTTACACTGGGTGCTGCTCCTCCGCACTGCCGACAGCTGACACCATTACCGTATGACTACTAACTTGGGACCGTAGGGATTTGCGCATAGTGTCGCAGCATTAACCTTCACAAACCGCAGTAGAATTGTAGGGATCATTCACGTGTGTTTCTATTTCGACGGATGTCGTGAGTTCGACAATGTATCGATGTCTCTCCTCCCCACGGCTTGAGTGCCACTCAGCTGCTGTGCTGTTGAGGGGGTTGTTGTACTGTTCACACGACCTGCACTGTTGTTCCTTCTCTTTGATCTTTTGTTCGCCTCCTCGCTCCATCTCGCTTCTCTGGGTGGCGACGCCGACCTTAGGACCCTGAGACTGGGTGCCGGAACATCTGGATAACCACAGCGTGCAACACCCTCGCAGACACAGTCCCCTCAACAACGACCCGTCAGGGAAGGCTCACGGAAACCACACTTGGGACGTTCCTCCGGAATGATGGCTCGGGGTGCTTGTGCACCACGCTGCTCGGCAGGCCCGACGCAGGGCACGAGACGAAACAAAGGGATGACGTCCGGATGGCACATGCTGAAGGTGGAGGTGTCTCCGGGCCCCCTGAGGGCAAGGCACAGCTGTCCAGAAGACATGCAAAGGAAGGCCTGCCAGTGCCCTGAGTCGGTGGGTCGCGACGGTGCTATTCAGTATTCCAGCACACCCCCGGTGGGGGTGGATGATACGAGGAGGGGAGGGGCCCGACGACGACGAGGTGGCGGGCCTGACAACGACAGCCCGTGAAGACGGCCGCAGGCACAGCCCAAGACTGGCTCGATGCCTGCGCCCCGGTCTGGTGCTTGGAGGGGGGACTGCAGATCCTGCTGCTTTCAAATGTCCTCTCAGATGTGCTCTCAAATGTGCTCTCAGTGTTTCGCACCTATTCGTGGTGCCCGCAGGTGTTTCGCACCCATTCGCTGTAGGTGAAGCACTGCGCTTGTGGAAGCTCCGTGCCAACGCGTGGCTCGGTTGCTCGATTCCGTTCCCTGTTGACAGGCACTGGGGTGAGGTAGTGTGCCTTCCCCCGCCACAGCAATTGCGAGAACATCCTCAATGCAACCACCAGTCGATCTCGAGTACAGTCATTCGGAGGGGGGCCTGAAGAGAAGGTTGAAGAGGAGGCAGCCGAGGAGACTCCTGTACAACTGGATACTGCCGAGGACGAGCCGCATATCTGAGTCGAGGGTGCCAGCAGTGGCGCCGCGGGGGCTGGAGGCCCTTGCATGTCGGGGGGCGGGTGCCTTCCCTGGCGAGGATGTGCGGAGCCGTCTGTTGGCGTGCTGCCGGATGGTTGGCTGATGAGGACCAGCTGTTAGGCAAAGGGTTCACACCAACGTGAGCCTGCGCGATCGCGGGCGCATGTCCCTGGGGGTGCACTGCGCGGGTGCGCTCAACACCAGGTGCAGGTGAGCCTTCTACTGATGCATGTGCCCGCACGAGAGGAGGTGCGCGCGATCACTGGTGCTGTGTGTGACGTGCGTGAGTGCGGATGATCATGTCTGTGCATGCGGGGGTGCGCCCAAGTCTGCCCTGTGCTGCTGCGGCCAGTCGGAACTGTGGCTCTTTTGTCACAATGAGTTCTCTCGGTTTACGATGATCCGGCAGAACGCGCAGGTGGACAACGCCTCCTTCGCTGATTCGAAGGACAATTTCTGCGGCACGAGAGGTCCTGTCCAGACCTGCATTCCCTGGACTTGCATCTATCCTGGTGAGCCTGACCTTTGCGACTGAACAGGCCTGCATCAGGGCACGACACGCCCAACTCCCTACGGAAGCTCGTGATAACACACACACCCCACCTATGACACCACGACCTTATGGCCCTGGCGAACCCGTAACCTTATAACCCGATACCTACCTGTGACCGTGGAACCCGTATAACCTATGACCCGAGAACCTGATGACCGTATACCCGTATGAATATGAATTGACCCGATGACCTGAGAACCTTAAGACCCGACGTAACCGGACCTGACCTTATGTGGTTGCACCATTTGCGAGCCTCAAGGCCCAATGTGGCCAGCCTCCTTGCAGGAGCTGATTCAGAAGCTGGACAATTTGATGCATCAAGTGTCCAGCCCCTCGAGAGGCAGCCAATTGGGCTCTACACCCCACACGGCCACACCGGAGTGGCACACCCAAGGAACCTGACCTGATATGACCCATATGTAACCTGTAACCAGATAGAGACCTTCGCTCTCCATATCAAAACCCTGCCAGCTTCGACACCGGGCTTTTCGAGGCGGTCTGCCCAGAAGCCAACCTCACAGAATATGGTATCAAGGTGACAGGTTTGTCACAGAGAGGGTATATGACACCTGACACAAACCCGTTGCGCTGTCGTTGTATGGATTCTTGTTTGGACAACAGTGCAGCCACAGCTCATCGGAACCGAGAGCTGCACTGCGTCGTATGGAATGGCGCACGAAGAAAAACGATCCCACCCCGTTGAGAGACCATCACTCAGCAGTGCTGAGTGTGGAGTGGAGACGGCTGTCGCTGGCTGTCGCTGGCTGTCTGTGCCTCAAGGTAACCAGCATGCCGCAGGAAACCTGTCATAGGTCAGAACCAGCATCAGCGGGTGAAGTCATGGGAAGGGTTTGAGCCAGCCCAGACTCCACGTCAGACCCCCCCCCCCCTATCATCAGAACCCCCCATTCGGGAGACACAGCGTCACACAAGGGCGACTCTGGTTCCGGAAGGCGAGGTTAACCACACCCCGTGAGCTTTCCCACACACCCGACCCCCCAGCTCCGTCTCACCAGTGGACCAGGGCCGTCAGGCAAGGCTGACCGTCCGGCCGGACTGGGTTTGTAGGAGGGTGAGGGGGGGGGGGGGGGGGACGGGTTGGGGGGATGAGGAATCTGGGGATCCGCGGATTCCGGGGGGGAGGGCGGGTGAGCACCGTTGTGTCCACCCCCCTCCTCCCGACACGCCCTGCACACCCCACCCCCCTACCCCTCCTACTCCGCAGACCCAAACCCGTCGCCGTTGAGCCAGTTTGCATCTTGGCACGGCAGCCGGCGTTCGGTCTGCAGGGCTCATGGTGCGTCTGTCACCATCAGCTGCTTTGGAGCAGGAAGTGGATTCTCTGGGAATCCACACATCTGCCGTTCTCCCCTCCCCTTATCCCACCCCGGCATGCCGGAAGCCGTCAGACAAGCTGACTGCTCGGCAGCGTTATTGTGATGGTGCGGCGGGGGTGGTTGAGACAACTGCACAGCAGAAGGCCTCATTGCCAGGGGGGAGGGAGGAGGTTATAAAATGATTTGCAGCGAGGCGACATCCACCCTCCCAGGGACTGCACGAGGGAAACCCTGTATACCCACAGGCAGCATAAAGGAGGGGCGCAAGTTTAGCATGCAGCATTAGTAAGCGGCAGTCGGAGGGGAACAGGAATGGGTCTCCCTCTGCGCATTAAGCAGACTGCGTGTGTGTGTATCCCGACAACCCGTGTTGTGTGCTCGGTGGTGAGGGTGGAGCCGGGAGGGGTGTGCGAGGGGAGGAAACTGAGATTGTCTGGGGGGCCACGATACCTCGATCAGGCGGTTGGTCGCCGAGCACTTACGCGGCACGTACATCTCCACCAGCTGACCCTCGTCGTTGTGCATCCCCGCGTGGTGCGCCTTGACTGTCTTCCCCATTTTGACGGAAGTGTACACCCTTCTGCAAAGGGGGGGGGGTGGTGGTGGGCAATGCACGATGTCACATGCGTGTCTGCCACGCCACGCACGATTCTTCGCAGGAGCAAATGTGGGTGGGAGGGTGCGGGGGGTGGAGGGGGTGTCAGATGGCGGACTGTACCAGTTGGGTTCTTGAGTGCGGCCCTGTTTCTAACCAGGAAAATGCGATGGTTCATCATTCCTCCTTCACCGCTTTCCGGACTGGCTGCTCTCCCGCCGCGGATCTGGCGTTGCCTGCATCACCACAGGTCGGTGCGAGGCACTGTGGGGGGCGGGCGCAGGTTGGAGGCAGATGGAACACCACGGGGACTCAGTACACACACACACACACCTCCTCGAGAGGCGCGCCAAGAGGATTGAGATATATTTTGTTTCGGTTTTTTCGTTTTTTTTTGGCACCAGTTTCCCCTTCATCCCCACCCCCCCCTCTGCCCTTCTTCTTTTCCCGTTCGGGCAAATAATTTGACCCACCCGCGCCCCGTCACCCATCCCCCATCCTGTGCCAGTCAAATCGTGACTGATATGAGAATGAGACACCAAAACAGAAAAGCTCCTGCTCTCCCAAAAAGGGAAGGGGAGCTT
Source organism: Rhynchopus euleeides (assembly GCA_963210315.1). Taxonomy (NCBI): domain Eukaryota; phylum Euglenozoa; class Diplonemea; order Diplonemida; family Diplonemidae; genus Rhynchopus; species Rhynchopus euleeides. The sequence goes on along the minus strand of OY723286.1, from coordinate 1,728,206 downwards.
GTAGAGGGAGAGGGGAACCGAATTCGGAAAAAAATGGAAATGTATGTCCTCGAGCAACTTCTGCCTGTCGGTCGCTTCGCGCCCTCACTCTCTCCCGCCCAACGTGAGTGCATTGGATGCATGTCCGTACGCATAGTGTCTGCCTGTAGAGAAAGCAAACCTCACCCATCCATCACAAGTGTGAGAGGACGAGAGAGGCCAGGAATAGCATGGAGCTAACAGGCACGCCCGGAATTGCTGTTTCTTCTTGATAATTCTTGACAGTTCTTGACAAGGTGTTGCAGCGTGACCAGGACGAACACCGCGTGGTTCACTGTGTGGGCCATATGGTGTTGTTCGGAGCGACGTCAATACACAGGATGCATCATGCGGAAAGCGATACATCATCTACTGCACGCACAGCACACGCGAGAGACTGCAGTGTTTGATGCAGTGCCGATCGACCGAGGACTGAGCTCTTGGTTCGATCCCCCCCACTCCCAGCAGAGGAATGGGCTAGCCCTATCTGGGGCAACCATATACACACACACTGTCAGACAAAAAAAACAGCCTGGAACAGACATAGCACCGCTGTTGGTGGTATGTATGGCAGGCGTATCCCCCCCCCTTCCCCTTCCCCCTTCGCCCACTCGCGATTCCATCATCAAAAGAGACATAAAGTAGACGAAAACAGGCAATAAAAAAAGAACGTTCATCATGTCCGCCTCTTGCATCCGATGGATGGGAAACAACGCGCTCGGCATGCAAAGAGGGGGAAGGTGGGTGGTGTGGGTGGGTGGCGGGTTGGTGAGAAAGCTCCCGGCATGTCCTCACAAGAGCATCTCGTTGTGCCAAGCAAACGCTTCTTGTTGGGGGGGGGAAGGGGGGAAGGACTTCGCTCAGAAGTGCACAAAAGTGAGAAAACATGAGCCGCCTCGCAGAACTAGCTGTAAAGTGACACAGGTTGACACACAGCGGCACAGAGCGAAGCTCCCTCCCCCCCCTTGTTTTGTTTTTGGTTCACGGGGATGGGAGGACGAGGGAGAGTAGTCGACTTTGGCTGTAACTCAGCAAGCCGTGTGGTGACGGGGTAGGGGGTTTGGGAGGGTTGCTCGGTTGGTTTGTTTTTTTTTTGCATGGTTCCTCTTCTGCTCCCCCTGCCTGCCCTTCACTTCAGAATCGATCATGCAAAAAAAAATTATCCGTCTTCCAACGACGAAACAGGGCTGTTGACCCAGCGCCGCTGGCAACGATCCTTGCACAGAAGAGGACGGTGTCACTCTTCTCTTCCGTTTCTTTTTGTGGTTTTCTACCAACGCGCCACAGGTGATTCCCAGAACGCACTGTAGAGCAGGCCTTAGCCATCTCCTCGTTTCTCCGCTTGACATCCAGAGCGGCAAAAGCTATCGGGTGCCCCACCCGATTTTCGGATGGCACCACACCAGAATATCTCATGTCAAAAGGTACCTCGAAAAGCACGGATGTGGGACACCACACTTCTTCAGATGTGGCCACACCCCCTTCCACCCCCTCCGAGGGGAGGGGGGGGGGGGGAGGGACACTTGCCAGCTCCAACCTCAGAGGAGGGAATCTTCCATTGCACCTCCACCCCCCCTTTCCCCCTGCCTCCCAGCCTCCGTTCACCCACACACACCCCCCTTTTGTTGGTCTTCATCTTGCAAACCCCCGTCTTGCTTGGACCTATATTTTTTTGACAACATTCAAACGGAGCTGGGGGGGGAGGGGGTCGGTGGGGCGTCATTTCGGGTCGGGATGAACATTAAATTGGACGAAAAATATGACAAACACCACCAGCGGGGGATATGGGGGAGAACCAGAGCGGGAAAAAGCGGGGGTGGAGTGTGAGTGAGGTCGTGACGTAGTGAGGTAACAGGGGAGGTTGGGGGGTGGGAGGGGTCAGGATAATGTTTTTTTGGTACAGATTCAGAGATCCACCACGGGCTGCCCGCGGTGTGGCGCATGTGCAGGACACTCGTGATGAGGGTGTGTGTGTGTGGGGGGGTGGGGGAGGGGAGGGGGCATTGCGAGAAGGCACGCCGTCAATCCACACCCCCTCGACCCCCCACGCCATTTCGATAGCTCCAGCAGCTCATCTTTGGACAGAGGTGGCTGGTTTTGGACAGAGGGGATTTCAGCCTGACTAGGAAGTGCCGCGCACACCGGCCCGTGATGAACGGTGTGTACTGCATCCTTGCGAGAAGCGGTGAAAAATACGTCAGCCCAAAAGAAAAAGTGGGAATGGGAGAGAAGGGCTGGATCGCTTTACACCACACACCCGATATAGTACGACAGCACGGATTTTTTCCCCCCCTTGCCGTTCTCTCATTCCATGTTTTGGAGATGCGTCTCCTCTCACCCAACCACAACCCTCCAACATGAAGGAGGCCCGACAACCGCACGATGCGGTTGCCGGGCCTCCGGAATCATGTCTGCGCCGTCGTGTATCCGTGCCCCGTGGAGTGGTTCCTGAAGCGGCAGGAAAAAACGTGACAACAAACCGAAGAGGGAACTGTTTGGGTTCGCCTCCAACTGGCCTGTTGAACTGCAGATCCCCGTTCTTCTGCGTCGAGTGTGAGTCAGGGGGGGGTCGCAAGATCCAGCAAACATTCAACCACAGGCAATGAAAGCTTCCGCCCACCCTCCCCACCCCCACCTGCAGGTGGCTCCGCCCAAAAAAAGTGTCGTCATCCAAAAAGATGGGCGCTATCACTACGCGACTCAAGGAAGAGCCACGACAAGACAGAACAGCTCGTAAAAATACAGATTCCCTCTCCTCATTCTCTCTCTCTCTCTCTCTCTCGCTCTTGGGGTGGGGGTGGTGGGAAGGGTTGATTCTCAAAACGTAGTAACAACGAGTCATCATCTCCACACACACGGTTTGTACATTCAACTACATGCATAAATAACAATGGTATCTTTTTGAGCCCCCCCCCCCAACTTTCAATACCCTACCAATGGGAGTGGGGCTAAGGTAAGGGTAAGGCGGGGGGGATGGGATGGGCTGAGCGGATACGGAGAGTGCCACTGGGGGCCACCCAAGCACAGCCAATTGCAGCAGAACCAAATGGGACACCCTTGGCAAAACCCGCTGCGCACCCCACATCCACATCCACACCCTCACCGTCCAGTACCCCCTACCCCACCACTGCCTCGCGGGAGGCGAAGATTCTTCAATACAATGCGGAGTGGGGCAGGTTCACAGGGGGGGGGGGGGGGGAATTGCGCAGCGTCACTCTCAACCGCCACAGGTTGGATGAGCCCCCGCAGTGCTGCGGTACCTCGCGTTGCTGTGGGGTTCGCTGAGGGATCTGGTTGCATTCACCCCACTCTCGGAAAGGGGGGGAAGGGGGGGAGGGAAGTGATGGTGGCGGTGGTGGCGGGGGAGAAATATCTGGCAAAAATTCACAACACACAGAGCTCAGAAGGTGTGGGTGGGGGGATAGCGGTGTCAGTGGGCCGAGGGGGGGGGGGTGTGTGGAATCCATTAAACCCCCCCTCCCCTAACTCACTCTGCAACCACAGAAACCCTGCTCCCGCTGGCGGTGTAGGTGGCCTTCGCGGAAGACGCGCCGGCCCCCTCTTCCTCCTCCCCGTTGAAGGAGGTGATGAGTGCACCTCTGCCGCTGGGAGGGCCGCCCGACTGAATGTCGAAGGAGGAGGGGAAGTCCTCCACGGAAGGGTGGCGCTTGATGCCGTATCTCTCGATGGCGTCAGAGGAGTCGAACTTCGAGGCATCTTCAAGGTGGACCAGGCACTTCCGTGCGATCATGCCGCAAGGGTGGTTGTCGGCGGTGGTCACAACCAGGTGGCGCAGGCCGAGCTCGCGGAAGATGTAGTAGACACGGGGCAGCGGTGCCTCCCTCTTGATGGTGTAGGGGTGTGCATCCATATACCTCTCCAGCCTCATCCTCTGCGTCAGATCCTTCGACGCAAGCGACAGGGCATATGTCTGCGGCTTCATGATAGCCCTCTCCAGGTCAGACTTCATGAAGTCCTCAAACTTCAGGGATGTGGCGGTGTCTCCCCAGGCACCCTTGCGGAGGATGATCATCAGGTAGCGGCGCAGGATCAGCCCCAGGAGCGGCTCGTCCAGAGTCCCCTCCCGTGTGATGAGGAAGGCCTGGTGGTAGGGCTTGTCTTTCAGGATGGTGAGGACTTCATCCACGGTGGGGTTCACCGGGAGGACCGCGAGATCCACCTCGTTCATCACATCCTCTGCGGTGGCGAGCTCGAGCTCCTCGCGCTCCAGCTCGCGTTCCATGAGGGGGACTCCGTTGAAGTGGATGTGCATGTCGTAGATGCCGTGGTTGAACAGATCCCCCACAACCTTCGAGGTGCATGTGATAAGCATGAGGGGGATGACAAGCGTCGAATTGCCTGTTGCCTCCATCACAATCACAGAGAGCGACACGGTCATGCGCACCACCCCACCCAGAACCGCGGCAGCGCCGAAGCAGGCGTATGACCCCAGGGCAAGGTCGGCCCCTGTGGTGTCCTGCACGACCTGCCCGAAGATTCGCCCCAGAGATGCCCCCAGGGCGAGCGTGGGGAGGAACAGCCCTGAGGGGACGGCAATGCCGTAGGTCATGACGGTCAGCACGAAGTAGGGGATCAGGTGGAGGAAGAGTGTGTTGTAGTCGATGTTGCCCCTGAAATGGAACATGTGCCTGATGTTCGCCTCCGTCTGGGAGAAGTAGAGAGTGGCCATGTTGTTGAACTTAGAATCGGTCTGGTTGCACCCATAGTACCGCAGAGTGGTGTATTTGTCATCCTTCGAGATGTCCTGCCCGTGCTCATGCTCGTAGATGTTCTCACACTGGTAGAAACGCGACGTCAGCACAAACAGAGAGGTGGACACCAGGAAGTTCACAACAAGCGCCTCGACAATACGCCTCCACTTAATCCCACGGATCACCTTGGCACGCCACCTGGTGAGCTTGATGTTGAGGTAGTTGAAGAGCGCACCCACAAGCCCCCCGATGGCACCCAGGAGCAAGCAGAGGGGGAGCTCCCACACGTCGTACTTCCCCTCCAGCACGCCGAAGTCGGTCTGGCCCGACGCAGGGCTCAGGGGGTTCTGGAACTCTGTGTAGAGGTTCAGCGCAAGCACGGAGAAGGCGGAGCAGCAGAACACCATGACAGACATCTCGAGGGTCCAGAAGGAGCCCACCTCCTCCACCGCAAACAGCACGCCGCCGATGGGTGCGCCGAAGGCAGCTGCGACACCCGCTGCGGCACCTGCTGTCACGAAGAGGCGCTTGTCCCTGTCACCACGGTACTCCTTAAACAGCCCGGTGTCGAAGTGGAGCTTCGAGCTCTTCCCAGTCGCAATTCCACCTCCGATGATGGCACCGCTGTGGATCATAGGGCCTTCCTTCCCGACAGGCAGGCCACTGGCGACGGAGAAGAGGATGCCCACGCCCTTTGCGATCAGGGTGCGCAGCCTGACAACGCGGTAGACGCGGATCCCGTTGAGGTAGCTCTTCACCTCGGGGATACCACTCCCCGCAGCGAGCGGCTCCACGAAGACAACGAACAGCGTCGCGATGAAGCAGAGGACGAGGTTGAGCGAGACGAAGAGGAAGTAGGGCGTGACAAAGGGCACCGTCCCGGGGTCGCTGGGGTCGGTCTCCATGCGGTCACCCACCCAGCGCCATTTGTAGTCTGTGAGGAAGGTGATGCCCTTGTCGATGAGGTATGCGGCTGTGCCGGTGAGGATCCCGATGAGGGGCAGCAGGAGCCAGATCTTGACGTAGCGCACGGCACGCTCGCGGAGGGTGTACCTCTTCTTGGCGCGGTGGCGTTCGGCACGGTTCTCACGGATCAGGTCGTTTTCAACATCCTGGAAGTCAAGACTCTCATAGGAGAACTTCGCGTTGGAGACCCACTTCAGGCGGCGCTGCGCGATGCTGTCCTGAATCAGCTTGGTGCTGCCACGGGCAGCACGGAGGTTCGACAGGGCGATGTTCCGCTCCGGGGTCTGGTTGTCTTCATCACTCGGCACCTCGTCGTAGTCGTACCCTCCGATCGGCGGATCGGTGTCCTGCAGGGAGCGGCTCAGCTGCTGCCACATCGCGATGTGCCAACGTGCAGCAGCACTATGTCCTCACCCACACTCTGCGTTAGGATGGATGTGTGGCATGATGTGTGAGCAAGATGAAAGCTGGGATCTGAGGAGAGAGAGCAGGATGGCCGGATTGTTCAACTGATCCCGTCGGGGAGACACAGTGTGCACCGATGGAATTGCTTGATCGACGGTGGGTTCCGGTGTGCATCGGCGAGCATCGTACAGCATAGGCCCCCAACCATAGGTTCGAGCACATCCTACAGGGAAGCACGCGGGGGACGGTTTGCCTCTCCTTCCGATTCAGCAAAAATAACGCAGTAAAACGGCTTCAAATTCTCATGGCTGCACAGAGGCACAAGCAATAATGCCGTGCCCTGCACAATCGGTGCAAGAATGACATGAGGTAGTAATATCATCATGCGAGGAAGGTTGGACAACAGTTGGACAATGGTTAGGTCAGGAAGTCACCGCAAGGCCAACAACAAGGCCAACTGAAATACACAACCAGGTCGGGGGAGGCAAGGGGAGGGGATGGGGGATCAGAAATGGCAGCTGCGATGGGGTGAGTGGGTCGGGGGAGGGGTGGCGGAGTGGGGGCTGCAAAAACCCTACCTGCAATAGTCGTTGTCCGGCTCTTGGGGAGCTTTTCCGGGCCCCTAAGACACCCTGAGATACCGCAATACAGATTGGGACGGGTGGTGGGGGGGGGGGGGAAACCATGGGCAGCGTGGCGTGGCGGTGGTGGAATCTACCACAAAAACATCGCCTTCGCCTGCTTGCAAACCGCACTCTACCTTTGTTGCCGATCTTGGTCTCAAACCCTTCAGCTGTTTGTATTGCACTTAGGGAGGGGGGGCGGGAGTTGGCACCGTGACGCCCTATCTTCTTCGGGCAGTGGAGCACCTATTTTCCTGCACTTCCGAGTGCCTGGCAAACCTCAGTATAGATTTCGTTCGATAAACCCAAGCCACCCCACCACCCCCGCCAAACAACTCCCAGAGACGTGGCTTCGACCACATCAAGTGCGAAGGGGCGTGTGTGTGCCCCGTGTGGGCAAAAAAGACTCCCGTGACTTAAAAAAGACGGGACCACCACCAAAACCCCAACACTTATCTGTCTCTACTGGGGCGGGGGGGGATCAATGGAGGGGTATGTTGACGCTGGAACTGGCGCTCAGAGCGGGATCGTGGAGGGGTTGCACACGCGGAAACCGGCCCCGACACAAACAACCAGGAAACCTGGGAATAAAGCGGCAGTCGGAGACTCTCGATTCTGTGCCTCTGGACCCACAGCCTCTAGGATGACAACGGTGGGCCCGTTGGGCAGCACCACCGGGATCACTCATAGCTAGTGGTAGTGCAGAGGGTAACGAGCAGGACCTCCGCCCTTGAAGAAAAGAGAGTCTCGACTGCAGCGGGCACAGGACGCGTTGTCTGCTCAGTGGTGTTTGCGGGGAGAATCGTGCTCGTAATCCAACCTGTGCTCTTGCAGGGGCAGGACAAGCTCCATGCACTCAAGGATCTCCACCTCGTGAGGCTCTCCAAGGAAGATGTAACGCACGCGCAGGTAACGCTCTTCGTCACCCTCAGGATCCACATCGTAGAAGCCGTCGTAGCGGTGCTTGGGCCCTGCATTCAGCAGTAGCCGCGACTCCTGGACCTCAGCCTGCAACGACGTGGTCACATCGAGGACACGTGGGGGGACGCCCTCCTTCTCCAGGGCCTCGTCATCCTCCGGAGGCGCATGGAGGCACCCGTATTTTGCGTTCTGGATGACGAGGCCCCCGCCGCCAACACCGATCTCCTCGTCCCCACGCCTCTTGGCCTCGTCCTTCAGCAGGTCTTGCTCGCTGTGGGGGGGCAGGGGGGGTGATGAGAAAGAGCATGGCACGCCTGTACTTCAATATTGCTCGACAAAATTCGTGAAAACCCCAAAGTAGGTAAACACATTGGCACCACCCCTCCCTTTCTCTGCGGAGTGTGCGATGCGGAGGCTGAACCTCTCATAACAACCTGAGGGTCTGCGCCACAACGTGATGCATACCTGATGGCACGCTGCCTGTCCTGCCACAGCTTGGCCTTGATGGCTTGCCGTTTCTTCAAGAAGTCTGAACGACGCTTCATGCGATCCCAGGGTCTCTTCACAAGCTCGAGACCAGTCTGCGGGTGGCGGCGGCATCGCGTCGGGACCACGACGCACGAGACATACCTTGAAGACTAGAAGAGGGAGGATCATGTAGGAGGCAACAGTCGGCACATCCGATGCCGTTGTGATGAGCAGCGGGATGCGGAGGCTGAACCTGTTGCGCTGCAGGATGAGCTCGAACTCTGTAGTCGACCTGCAAAGGGGAGGTTGTGGCATGAGATGCACTGACAGGCCGTGGGGAGTAGGGGTGGGGTGTGAAACATAAGAGCGGACCAAGAAGGGATGGCACCCTGTCACTCACCGTGCAGGCCCTGGGGAGAGGGTTTCAGGTCTGCACAAAGAAGTTGACAACGAAGTGGCATTCCGTAGGCTTGGGGTGAAGTGCACTGTTTTCCCATTTGCAGTTCCAACGGCCTCGGAGTGAAGGAAGGAACAGCTAACCTTCTCCATCTCCGCACATGCTCAGCTGCAAACAGGAGCACACCCCCCAGCAGGGATTTTGCCCATGTTCCCAACTGTGATCCCAAGGCTCCCGAGGCATACTGGTCGTTGTTGGCAGGGATGACGGCTACTCCGAGGGTGGCGTAAGGCAAGGATGACGACACGCCAAACCCGATCTGATTCTGCGTGGATTTCCGCGACGTGTGGAACATGGCGCGCCAGGAGACGCGCGACGTGCCGGAGATGACATCCTGCGACACCATTGTCGTCAGATTCCCGAGGGAGCTGACCGCCTCCGCCTCATCCTCGTCCTCCACACCCCCGACATTGGTGTCTGCGTTGCGGCGCGGAAGCACGAGACGGTGCATCACGCCGTGCCCAAGGGACAACCACCCCAGCTCAAGGTGCCACGTCGCGCTGTTTCCCTCCTGATCCCACTTGGTGTACTCCCAGGCCAGCTTCTTCTCGCCGTCTGCCGGAGACATTGTCACAGCTGCGCTGAGCCGTGCCTGATCATCCACCTTTGTGTCAAGCTTGCTCTCCAGTGTCGAGGATATCCTCGCCGCGTTATTCGCTGCCCCCACCTTATACTTCAGGGCCCAGTTAGTGTATTGGCTCAACCTTCGGAGCCACGAGAATGTTGTGTGTGTCTTCCCCACCTTGAAGTTCACCTTTGCCTTGAACTCCTCCAGCGAGGACGCGACATGCTTCAGAGCAATGGCAAACCATGCCTGGGGGCCCCCGCAGGACATGGAGAACAGGTTCTTCGCGCCCCACGGGAATGTGAAGCTGTGGGTGAGGTACACCTGGGTGGCATGGGGCAGCACCACCTTGGGCCACACGAAGCCAAACCCAAGGGCTGAGGTTGCGGCCTTGCGGAGGGTGCCTGGGGGTGTGTCTTGAAGAACCGCTGTGTCGACATGCTTCCGTGTAAGAACTGTCTCGCCTGCAAGGAACATCTTGTCGTAGAAAGACAGCCCGCTGAAGGAGGGTCGTTCAGCCTTTTCATTCTCCTGGGTCTCGGGTGCAGGCTTCTGCTGTTCCACAAGCCCTTTTATGCGCTTCAGAGTTGCCTCGTCCGGAAGGATCACATAGGTCGGCTTCCCGTCCATCGTCACCTGCGCAACCCGCAGCTGCGACCCCTGCACGACGGACCCACCGGCCCCCTCCTCCGCCTCCTCCTCACTCCCGCTCTCGCCCTCTGCAGACACCTCTTCGCTCTCTTCGCCCTGGGCCTCCTCGTCTTCCTCCTCCTCCTCCTCCTCTTCTTCGTCGTAGTCTTCTTCTTCCCCTTCCCAGTTGTACCCCATGCGCGTCAGCATCGCATGTATCCTGTCAGTGAGAGGTTCAAACGTTCGGAGCGCGTTGAAGCGGATAACCGTTGTCCCATGGGCCTCGAGTTCTCTGTGGAGCTGCAAAAGCTTTTCGCGCTTCTGTACCAGATCCAGGTTTTCGAGGAACTCTTTCGTGCCGGGCTGGGCGGTGACGAGCGCAGCACGCGCAACCCCTGCGGCACCTTGGTGGTGGTATGCAGAACGCGCGGCAGGGTCGGAGAGCACTTCCTTCGCAGAGTTCACCCGTTGCTGCATCTCCTTCGCAAGCTGCTGCATCTCGGGCCCCTGCCCGGCATGCCGATCCTCGTGTAGAAGGAGGCTCTTCGCCCGGTGGCTGGTTTTAATTGAACCCTGCGCAGCATCGAGAGCCAGGCCGAGACAGGCGTAGTACCCCTCTGGGTCGTGATCACGGAAGGACCTCCCAACAAGCACAGCCACAGCGAGCGAACCTGCGGTGGCAGCATGGAGGGCCTGCTGACGACATTCAGCGGCATCGACCACAGGGCGCAGGAAGAGGACCGCCTCCTCGCATGTGCACCCACTGGGCAGCACGACACCGTGCTGTTCGGCAATCAGCCGCAGGTCGCGAAGGGGAAGTGCATCCATAGGATGCACACCACACCTGTCATGGGGTGTGGTGGGTGTCTTCGGTCGGACATAAGACACAAAACATCAATATCAAAAACGCGTCTCGTGGGAGATGGGGGTAACTCAGCCACCGCTTTTCCGTTGCATTAGGCACTGTTCAGTGCAAAAGCTGACGTACGGAGGGGCGAAGGCAGGGAGCAACACACCACACGTTGGCCTGATGAAGAGTAGTGTTTGTTCCGTTCCCCCCCTTCCAACCTTGCAAGAAAACTGTTGCTGCAAGTGGTAGAAAAACAAGCACGCACAGGGAAGTCGTCTTCTCGAGTCCTCCCTTGACCCCCTAGTCGCATCGAAGGTGCTTAAACAAGTTTACTGAATGTGGTGCGGTGTGTGCTTTGAGCAGAGGTCGGTGAGAGAGAAAGGGGTGGGGTGTTGAAGTAGAAGTAGAAAGAATCACAAGGGTGGTCTCCCTTGGCTCGCTATGCAGGTTGTGTCTGAGGGGTTTGGGGGTGTGGCAGTGAAGAGGAAGCAGAAGTTCTCGGAGGAGGCATAGTAACCACCTGATTTTGGCCCGAGTTTGGTGGAGTTCGATGGCGTTCGGTGGTGTTGTGCGGTGATGTATGGTGGTTCCCTGCAAAAAAATCGAATGTCCGAAGAGCACAGAACAAACAGGGACGGAGGGGGGGTTTGCGGGACGAACATTTGCGGGACGAACAGGTCTTTCTTTTTTTTTAGAAAGAGGGCCCGGTGCCTGCGCGTGTTCTGTCGTACTGAGGTTGCATGGTGGGGCTAGCGCAGCAGGTTCTACTTTTGCTCCTTCGGGCTCTTAGCACGGTAACATGCACAACACGAACAACAATGCTCGATGGCAAACAAGCCGCGTGACCGGGGTTGAGCTGCTGTGGTGTAAAAGAGGGCTCGACTAATTCACAGGGGGCAGCTGAAGTGGGGCAAAGAGGAGTGGGGGGAGAGACGAGAAGAGGAGGGAGGTCGGGGGGAGGGGAGGGGAGGGCGAAGAGAGCCGGCACCTACCGCTAGCAGAGGGACACTTCAGCTATTTTCACCAGAAAACAATACGACATGCAGCCTTGTGGTCTATTTTCGTTGTACGCAGCCACAGAACCTGTGGCACACGGTGATGGGGTGTGTGCAACACACAAAAGAATCGAATAGACCACACACTGGCCCACCTGATTTTGACCCGAGTTTGGTGGAGTTTGGTGGAGTTTGGTGGAGTTTGGAGGAGTTTGGTGGAGTTTAGTGGAGTTTAGTGGAGTTTGGTGGCGTTCGGTGGTGTTGTGCGGTGTTGTGTGGTGGTTCCCTGCAAAAAAACGAATGTCCTATGGGGCGGAGGGCGCTGGGGACTGGGCAGTGGCCGCTCCACATGCCCTTCCCCTCGTGACTTACACCCGGTCGCCACCCCACTTCACGGAAAACATGACTTCGCAGCAACAGGGTCATGCTTGCGGCGGTATGCAACCACCAGGACAGCCTGTTTCGGGTTCGCAAAGCCTGGTACGCTGCCTTGCCGTAGGGACCCAGATACTGAGGACACCCCTGTGAGAACACTGAGGGAAGATGTTGGGCTAGCCTAGTTGAAGCAGGCTTCGGGGTGACCGAGGCAGAGCACCCTGCCCAGAACATGAACAAGACTGTTCGACTGACGGGGAAGAACCTGGTGGGCAGGTGTGGTCTTCGGTGCAATGCTTGGAGATATCAGGAGCCTTCTCTTCAAGGCTACCACTGATGTTGGACTTGGCCTTCGCTCCTGTGAGCAGTGAAAAAAGTGAGGGACGCCGTTCTTCCCCTCTGACTGACGACCAGTCATGACGTAGCGAAGGACCTTGAATGGGGTTTGAACCCGAGAGAGTCAATACTCAACCAAAGGTATTCTCCAGGACCTGGAACGGAACGGACGATACGAACGCTCCACCGTGCGCACGGACCTGTCTGCGACTCTACAACGCGACCACCGCAACCACGGGGTGGGGCGCGCACATCACCTCGGAGGCCTCAAGGAGCCTGCCTGACCTGCACGACTCCGCTGCGCCAGCTACAAGGCGGAGCTCGGGAGCCATCCCACCGACCTACAGCAAGGCAGGGGGTGATGATCATCTGGAGACCTGAGCCCATGCAGGATCGGAGAGACGCGAAGGCCTCATCCACAGATGATCCACCTGAGGGAGACCACCATCCACCTCCTTCGGACAGACCACACAGCCTTGTCGATGACCACAGCAGCCGGACACAGACCAGTACGTGTACCCTGCCTGCAGCACCGGGCCACGCCCCATCGAGGGCCTCCCTTCTTTCGCCACGAGCCAAGCCGGAACCCCCTCACCGCCACCAACGAACTGTTGCTGCACCGCGACAAGGAGGCAGCCCGCTACCTGGCTGCAGCAGGGGAACTGGGCACAGCGAGGTACTTCAGCCATTCAGCTTCATGCGACTTTAGGAAGGGATGGCCTCACCTAAAATGGCTGGAAATCCTGTGCGGCCGCTGAAATTTGAGCCGGACTACGGGCGGCCATCTCGCGACTCCCACTTGGCACACAGGCAATGCGAGTCGCATTCTCGGGGGTACCCACCACCCGTAAACCCCAGCACACCACCTGCCCGCCTCAGGCACAACTTGACGGTGTACTCATCTGGCGATACGCGTGCTCGTCTTTCTTCTCCGCGGTGGCGATGCTGAAGATGCAGTCCACGTTCGTCATACTCAGCCAGGTCTGCAGACACTCCACCACGTACGGCCAAAGGCGGGAAGGAGGGCTGCCTTGGCTTTCTTCCAGAAGGCCAAGGGGGTGTCGGCAACAAGGTGTGCCGCACTCAGGACCAGGTAGGCCTTGAACTCCTCCCGACAACATCCTCGTGGAAAACAGTAAAAATTGCACCCCTGGCCCCCTGTCGAGCGGAGAAACCCTCAAAATACCCTGTGAGAACCACCTCCGTGTCAATATGTGGACAGACTTGAACACGTCGCGTGACGGCTACACCACCCAAACTGCCTCCAGCTGCCTTCAGGCAGACTACTTGGAGAATTGAATGTGTGATGCTGCGTGCGAGTCGAATATAGTGAAGAGGAGACGGTTTCATTGACCAACTACCTGTCTACCCATTCTCGCATGCGAGAATGCGATTCGCATTGCCTGTGTGACTAGGACACGCATTCGCGTCTCAGACTCGTACCCAGACTCCCGCTAGCGGGCTAGGGGAGTTGGAGTCCACTATGTACTTGCACTCCAGGTCCCTGACTTGCACGCAGTGCAAGAACCGGGGAGGAATGCAGTGCAAGTATTGTCCGGGTGTGCAAGTGCTATCATCCTCCCTGTTTTAGGGGCAGTTGGCCTGTAGTACGGATCGAACCCGGTCTGTCCAGGAACAGGAAGTGTACCGTACGACTTCTCCTTCACCCAACGGCGTCGTGCGGTCAAGCAAATCGGATATTCTTCCCAACGGGACCCTTCCCAAGACGAAAACCAGTACCGGCCCCTTGTGCAACTCCACCCCGCTGCCACAACGCAACCATCCACAAAACCCATGCTGCCCCCTTCGACTACAAAACCTCCCACACCACCTTCAACAACACCCGCGCCACCTCCGAGAACGCCTGCGCCGCCATCCGCCGTATTGCGGAAAGGCAGCGGCGCGCCGCCAACCCTGTTCGGACGGGCTGTGCTGCGGCATGTTCAGAACTCAGCGCGCAAGGTGACCCGCCGCACCGGAGAGAACGTGGTGACGGCGGAGGATGCGACTTCTCGCTTGCAGGAGGTGGTCGGGCGGATGTGGGCGGCCAGCACGACGTCGCAGCGGCGGTTCCTGTGGGACCGTCTCGCGAGCTGGGCGACCCGCCAAGGCATTCCCCTGTCGGCGGACGCGGCGGTGCTGTTCGTGCTGGCGACGGGAGTCAGCCCCCAGGCGCAGCTGACCTACGCCAAGGGGCTATCGGGGGCCTTCCGCCACATCAGTTGGAGCAACCAGCCGCTGCTCAGCCTGGCGTCGGCTCTCAGGGCCTCAGGGGCGGCCATTCCGATGCACCAAGCGCCGCCCATCCCGAAGGGCCTGCTGATCTCATGGGCGCGCAGGCAGGAACCCGAGCTGCGGCTCGCCGCCCTCCTTGCGTGGAAGTGCGCGGCGAGATGGGGCAAGACGGGCCTCCTCGCCTCCGAGCAGATCCTGCGCGCGTCCCCCCAAGAAGTCATCGTGGACTGGGGGACAACCCCCAAGGGGAGACGGAAGAACCCCTTCACCACCTCCCGCTTCACCGTAGTGGTCGGGGACCTCACCTCCGAGATTGCAGAGTTGGTGCGTGCCCTCTCCCCCTTCGACCGGCTGACGACAGTGGACGCGGCCGAGGTGACCCTGCTGTGGCAGTCCGAGCCGCGGATGAAGGAGTTCTCGGCCCACTCGGTGAAGCGCGGGGCTCAGGGATCAGCCACGTGATGCGCCTGGTGAGCGACGGGCTGTCCCTGCCGGAGGAGCTGATCGCGCGCGTGGCGAAGCACGCGACACCGACGGGGCTGCCGCAGATGACGGTGCGCTACGGAGGGGATCGCATCGCCCTGGCCAGGGCGCTCCGCACGCAGGAGGTGATGGCGCACTTGTGAAGGTGGCTACGCAGGTGCTGCACAGCGTGACGCGGCGGGCCCGGAAGACCCGCCTACCCTCCACGCCGGAGGAGAGGGCGTCGCCACTCCATGTTGCGGGCGTGCCACCAATGAATGTCAAATCACTACGGGGGCGTCTATCCCCTGCGGCGCAGGCGCGCTTCGACGAGGTTTGGCGTCTCACCTTCTTCCCCAGTCCTGGGGAGCCCGCCCCCGCGACCCCGTGCCGTGCCCAACCGAGCCGCTTCCAACGGAGTCACGCTGATCAGCTTGTGCAGTGTGGCGTTGCGGCGCCCGCGCGGGCCATGGGACCCCTCCTGAACGTTCCCTTCACCGTGGTGGAAGAGAAGGCGTCAGGGCTGCGACAGAGGTTCATCCTCTGGACCCGCGAGGCAAACGAGCTGGCGCACGGGGGGGGCTACGAGGCGCACGTGCCCCTGGAGCATGTGTCCGCGTACCTGGGGGCAGCGGGGGCTGAGTGCGGGACGACGCGTGACTTCCGGACGGGATTCTTTGCCATTGAGATCCCGGCATCGGCCCGCAGCCTCTTCACCTTCGCCGACGACGCCGGCCGCATCTTCTGCCTGACTCGTCTGCCGATGGGGCACACGTGCGCCCGAGCTGATGCACACTCTCGCGGCGTCCGCAGGCGGAGACCCTGGATACGTTCTCCCCCAACACCGCGCCGCCGGGGTAGATGGCGACATCTGGATCGACAACATCAGATTCACCGGCCCGACGGATGCAGTGTTGCGGGAGACTCGCCGCCTGGACCGGCTGGCGCAGACGGCCAACATCACGTGGAAGGCCGCTGCCAGTGAGACGGCGGCGACAGAATACGACTTCCTCGCCCCGTTTCAACCACAACGACAGCTCGGTGTGTGTCTCCGACAGGCTGCGCCGCAAGCTGGAAGGGTTCAACTTCGTGGGTGCCACGGCGGGTGATGTCGAGTGCCTCGGCGGGCGCCTCTACCACGCGAGCGCGATCGCGGGTGTGCCGCCTGGCGACTTCTGGTTTGGCCTGAAGTGGCTCAGACGTGTGACGAACAAGCTGAACGCCGGCCGGCTGCTTCCACAGGCCGCAGTCAACATCCCCCCCTCGGCTCGAGTGGCGCTGACCAGATGGGCTGCGGCAGTCCTCCCATCTCGGGGGATCAGGCCCCGGCCGCTGGCCGCGGTCCCCCGGGCGACGTTCTTTGTCGACGCATCCCTGTCTGGATGGGGCGGCGTCATCGTGGACGACGGGACGGCTGAGATGATCATCGTCGGCGGTGCCTGGGCCCCGCATGTGCGCGGGACGCACATCAACATACTGGAGGCCCGTGCGTTGAGCGTGCCAGTCTACTGAGTCACGTACAACTCGAGTGTGCCAGTCTGCTTAGTTACGTACAACTCGAGTGAGCCAGTCTGCTGAGTCACGTACAACTCGAGCGTGCCAGTCTGCTGAGTACCGTACAACTCGAGTGTGCCAGTCTGCTCAGTTACGTACAACTCGAGCGTGCCAGTCTGCTGAGTCACGTACAACTCGAGTGTGCCAGTCTGCTGAGTCACGTACAACGCGAGCGTGCCAGTCTGCTTAGTTACGTACAACTCGAGTGTGCCAGTCTGCTGAGTCACGTACAACTCGAGTGTGCCAGTCTGCTTCGTTACGTGCAACTCGAGTGTGCCAGTCTGCTCAGTTACGTACAACTCGAGTGAGCCAGTCTGCTGAGTCACGTACAACTCGAGCGTGCCAGTCTGCTGAGTACCGTACAACTCGAGTGTGCCAGTCTGCTCAGTTACGTACAACTCGAGCGTGCCAGTCTGCTGAGTCACGTACAACTCGAGTGTGCCAGTCTGCTGAGTCACGTACAACGCGAGCGTGCCAGTCTGCTTAGTTACGTACAACTCGAGTGTGCCAGTCTGCTGAGTCACGTACAACTCGAGTGTGCCAGTCTGCTTCGTTACGTGCAACTCGAGTGTGCCAGTCTGCTGAGTCACGTACAACTTGAGCGTGCCAGTCTGCTTAGTTCCGTACAACTCGAGTGTGCCAGTCTGCTGAGTCACGTACAACTCGAGTGTGCCAGTCTGCTTCGTTACGTGCAACTCGAGTGAGCCAGTCTGCTGAGTCACGTACAACTTGAGCGTGCCAGTCTGCTTAGTTCCGTACAACTCGAGTGTGCCAGTCTGCTGAGTCACGTACAACTTGAGCGTGCCAGTCTGCTTAGTTCCGTGCAACTCGAGTGTGCCAGTCTGCTTAGTTACGTACAACTCGAGTGTGCCAGTCTGCTTAGTTACGTACAACTCGAGCGTGCCAGTCTGCTGAGTCACGTACAACGCGAGCGTGCCAGTCTGCTTTGAGTATTTACGTCCCTCCCGGGGAGGCCCCAAGGGACCCTCGAGGGAGCGTAAAATGACCCGAGGGCGCGAAGCGCCCGAGAGGGTCCCGCGGGGCCCGGGAGGGACGTAGTTCGGTTTGTTTCCCAAGGGGACACCTTTGCGGGCCCTCCCGAGCCTCTGGAAATTGCCTGCAGTGGGACCCTCTGCCCGGGCTGTGTGGCCACATTTTGACCCCGGGGAGCCCCGGGAAATCGGGTCCACACCTAAAAAATCACCCAAAAACGCGAAATTTTGGGCTTCCCAGGCATGTTGGGCAGAAATACCGCAATTGTCATCGCTTCTGGGCCTCCGACTGGTTTCTGCACCAGAAATACCCCAGAAACGCAAAAAAACGGCGATTCTCGTCCAAAAATCGCCCAAAAACGGGGTTTTGGGCCCATTTTTCACCCAGAAACCCGTTGTTGGGCCTCTGTGAAAAATCGAAAATTTTGGCATTTTTTCGCGATTTTCGCATTGTCCTCGCCCAGCCAAAATCCGATTTTTTGCTGAAAAATGCAGGGAAATGCAACAAATCAACGAATTAAGCCGTTTTAACCCCTTTCGTGCACTTTTTGGTCCCAGAAGGGGTTATGGTGTGTGTATAGGGGTCCTGGGCCCTTAGCGATTTTTGGCCATTTTCAGCGTGTCAGCCCCGGGGAGTGTAAAGTAGCAGCAGGGAGTGTAAAGTAACTCCCGGGGAGTGTAAAGTAGACCCGCAGGGAGTGTAAAGTACTTTACACACCCCGCCCTGCACTTTACACTCCCTGCCCTGCCAGACCCCGGGGAGGTAAAGTGAGCTGGAGGGAGGGTCGCAATGCGTCCCCGCGGGATACAATGAATATTTACCTCCCTCCCGGGGAGGCCCCGAATGACCCTCGAGGGAGCGAAAAATGACCCGAGGGCGCGAAGCGCCCGAGGGGCATTTTTCGCTCCCGAGAGGGTCATGAGGGGCCCGGGAGGGAGGTAGTTATCTTTCTCTCCCAAGGGGACACATTTTCCAGCCCTCCCGACCCTCCGGAAGCTGTCTGCGGTTGGACCCTCTGACCGGACTGTTTGGCCACTTTTCGCACTTTTTGGCCCCGGGGCTCCCCGGGAAAACGGGGTCCTCCCGGAAAAAACGCCAAAAAATAGATTTTCCATTGGGTGACACTTGGTTTTTCGGGTTATTTCGGCGAAAAATAGAATGCAGATTTATTTTTTTTTGCAGTGTGGGTCACTCAGCAGCTCACCCTTTCGGGTGCCTGGGCCTTGTGACCCCAGGTGTGGCTTTACCCCATCCATGTGGAAAGAAAATTCCAGGTTGCCAGAGATCCCCAAGCTCACTCGCACCGTTCTGACGATACGTGCCATCTTGCCCAGGGATGGCGGAGTACGTCGTCCTGTCTTGCCCAAGGACAGGGGGTCCCAGTGCGAGGGAGCTCCAGGGATCCTAGCAACCCAGACTTTCCTTTCCACAAATTTTGTTTTCCTTGTGACTGTGGATTTTTAGCTAGTGGAGGTTAGATGGATGGGGACCACAGTCACTGATAAGCAAGGAGGTTGTTAGTGATGCAGCTAGGATCTCGGGTACGCACGGACACGCACAGAAAGCACGCACGAAACAGATCCAGAGAGACGAAACGAAGATAGAGCCAAAGGGTTATGCGCAAAGTGACCAACTCCGACCGGTCGGCCTGTCGGCCGACAGGTAGCGTCCGTCACCTTGTTATGCAAGCCCCTTGGGCACGCACAGTGTACGCGAGGCCCAGGTATCGGTCTGGCGGCCGCGAAGCGGCCGCCAGACGGATACCTGGGCCTTTGGCACCCGCTCACGAAGCTTATTGCTTTGCATCACGCATCAGCGCCGCGATGTTCGGCCGTGCAGAACCCTGCCTTGGCGTGCTTCCCTGTGGCTCCGGCTCAGACTCTGGGCTCGCTGTCTCCTGTGGAATCGGGGGCTGTGTGTGTGGTCCTGGGGACGGGGGCCACTGTGGAAGGGGGAAGTCGACCGTGGGTGCGTGAATGTGGGGGTACCCTGGCGGGGGGTGACCGGGCCCTGCAGTGGCTGTGTGAAACTGGGGGTGGGGGTACCCTGCCATGGGTGTGTGCATTTGGGGGTGGGGGTAGCCCGCTGTGGCTGTGTGCATGTGGGGGTGCCCAGTCATCGGCGTGTGCATGTGTGGGAAGAATGCGGGGGTGTATGTGTGAGGGTGCATGTGCTGCGGGGGGAACTGTGTTGCCCACGGTGGCATCTGCGTCGCCGTTGGTGGTGCCTGTGCTCCGTGTGGCTGTGGGTAGTGGTTGATCGTGACTGTAGCCCCACTCCCGAGGTCCCCGATGTTGATCTGTGAACCCCCGTCCCCCTGCGGAACAGCTGGGCCGTCATCAGCACTCTCCCGGGCCGCAGTCACGCGCCTCATCTTGGGGGGCGACGGCGTTGGTGCGTTCATGTCCTCCGCATCGTCCTGCAGGCCCCTTGCCATCTTCACTGTGAAGTTCTTACTGGCGCGGATGTACTCCTTGGCCGTGGCCTCGGACGTCCAGCCGTAGAACTCACACAGTTGAGGAAGGGTGGCGCCGGACTCTGCGGCGGCCAATGCGGAAGAGTGGCGCCAGCAGTGCCCCCGGTACTCCCCAGGCTCGCTCAGCCCCAGCTCCTTCGCAACCTCCTTCCCGATGCCCGGCAGGGTGTTCTTCCCCATACACCCCGACCGGCTTAGTTACGTACAACTCGAGCGTGCCAGTCTGCTGAGTCACGTACAACTCGAGTGTGCCAGTCTGCTCAGTTACGTGCAACTCGAGTGTGCCAGTCTGCTGAGTCACGTACAACTCGAGTGTGCCAGTCTGCTGAGTCACGTACAACTCGAGTGTGCCAGTCTGCTGAGTCACGTACAACTCGAGCGTGCCAGTCTGCTGAGTCACGTACAACGCGAGCGTCCCAGTCTGCTTAGTTACGTACAACTCGAGTGTGCCAGTCTGCTGAGTCACGTACAACTCGAGTGTGCCAGTCTGCTTAGTTACGTACAACTCGAGCGTGCCAGTCTGCTTAGTTACGTACAACTCGAGCGTGCCAGTCTGCTGAGTCACGTACAACTCGAGTGTGCCAGTCTGCTGAGTCACGTACAACTCGAGTGTGCCGGTCTGCTTAGTTACGTGCAACTCGAGTGTGCCAGTCTGCTTAGTTACGTACAACTCGAGCGTGCCAGTCTGCTTAGTTACGTACAACTCGAGCGTGCCAGTCTGCTGAGTCACGTACAACTCGAGTGTGCCAGTCTGCTTAGTTACGTGCAACTCGAGTGTGCCAGTCTGCTTAGTTACGTACAACTCGAGTGTGCCAGTCTGCTGAGCAGTGATCTGAGTAGGTACCGTACCAGGTACCGGGGGGTAGTACCCCCTGGTACCCCCAAAATGGTCGTTTTCAGTTTCGTGAAATTTGCATTTCCGGCGTTTTTCAGAGCTGTGGTGGGGCATGGGCTGCATTGAATCGGATTCCAAATAAAAATTTTCGATTCCGGGAATCGTGGAATCCGGATTCGGAATCAGAATCCGGATTCCACGATTCCAGAAAAAGAGTGGAATCGGATTCCGGAATCGAAAACGCCGATTCCAAAATTGTGGAATCCGATTCCGGAATCGAAATCACCGATTCCGGAATTGTGGAATCGGTGGAATCCGATTCCAGAATCCAGAATCGGATTCCACCGATTCCGGAATCGAGAATCGGATTCCGGAATCTGACCCAAAAATGTCGAAAAATGGACAAGTCGTAGGGGGACCCCAACACCCCATATACCCCCTTCTGGGACCAAAAAGTGCACGAAAGGGGTTAAAATGGCTTAATTCGTTGATTTGTTGCATTTCCCTGCAAAAAAACGGTTTTTGTGTGGGCGAGTAGTTGTAGAAAATCGCGAAAAATGTCAAAAAATTGAAATTTTCACAGAGGCCCAAAAACGTGTTCCTGGGTGAAAAATGGGCCCAAAAACCGATTTCTGACCATTTCTGGGTGGTTTTTGGGGGTTTCTGGCCATTTTTCAGCGATTTTTCTGGTCAGAACCCACCCAGAAACCCTTAGAAAATCGCATTGTCTTTTTCGCGTATCCGTCAGGTGGACCACCGGGTGGGGAGAGATCCGGTGTGAGGCACTTGGGTCCGTCCAGGTGGGCAGGGGGAACCTGGGGGCGGGGGGCCTCAAAACCCGTCTACCAGTGCCGCTTCTAATCTCGTCGGTCTTGTCCCAACCACCACCAGCCAGCCCAGAACGCCCTGACGCTGCGACCTCGTCGATTTTTCCGTTTCGCCCATCCGCCCAACTCCGCCAACCCAACCAGCCCTACCCTTTCTCCCAGTCAGGGCGGTACTCACACGAGCGGCAAAGCGCTGGGGGAGGGGGGGGGGGACATCAATAGGGGAGGGGAGGGGAGGGGGGAGGAAGGGAGGGGAGGAAGGGGGGGGGGTTATGTTGTTTCTAACCCAGACCTGCTGTGCAGAGCCCGGGGGAGGGGGTGGCCAGCCCCTGTCTAACCATTCACAACGGCCACCTGCACACATCTATGAAAGGGGGGGGGGGAAGGTCCCGGGGGGGGGGGGGTGGTGGGGGTGGGGACGCTGCTCCGCCTACTCGCCCCGCTCCACCTCCGTCTGCAGCTTGCGCATGTAGACGCGCAGGCTGACCCCCGGCTCCCTCGTCTGGTTCCCGGGCTCGGCCTGCGCGCCCCCTTGCAGGATGCGCGCCTGCAGCCACTCCGCCGCTACGTCACCTGCCACCCTGGGCGAGAGGGGGCAAAGGCCATAGCTGGGGTGGAAGCAGTGCCTCCACGCCTCGACGGTGCGGGGGATGGCTCCTCCCATCGAGACGCAGGGGGCCATGCCGCGGGCCCGCGCTACCACCCCCTCGGCCCAGACACGGGACGCCGCAAGCTCCTGCAGAGCGGGGATGTTCGCCGCGGGCGTCTCGTCGTCCCCGTAGGCGTCGATGGCCTGGAGGTCGTCCTCGGGCTCCCACACGTTCGCCGGGTCGTCGTCGAACTCCATGGGGCCCGCCGCGTCACCCTGACGCAGCTCCTCCAGGCGTCTCGAGGACGCGGCCGTCCGGCTGCGGCGCTGCCCGTCCCGGCGGGCCTGCGCGGCGTTGCGCATCATCGTCGCAGCAACCCCCTGGATCCCGCCAGCCCCACCGGGGGCTGTTCCGCCAGAGGTGCCAGAGGGGGCTGTGTTGAAGGTGTGGGAGCCTCCGCCCTGGCGGCGCCGCGCGGCCTGAGCGGGGCCAGACGGCTGGGCGCCTGCCGCCGTGACCGGAGCCGCAGAGGGCACACCAGAGGGGGCTGTGTTTGAGGTTTGGGAGCCTCCGCCCTGGTGGTTCTCTGTGGCCCCCGACCCCGACGGCGGGCACTCTGCATGTTGGGCCTGCCCCTGCATGGGGGCTGGGGCAGCCCGGGAGGCACTCTCCGCCGGGGGCACGCTGTGGCCGTGGGTCGCGGAGGGCGCACCAGAGGGGGCTGTGTTTGAGGTTCGGGAGCCTCCGCCCTGGTGCATCTCCACGTCCTGGCCGGGAGCGACCGGCTCCTCCGCCACTTCCTCCTTCACCCGCGTTGGATGGTGCGCAGCCCCCGACGAGTCGTGCGGGGCACTCGGCTGCCTGGGCCCCATCGGCGTGTCGTGCATGCGGCTCGGGATGGGCTTCCGCCGGCGGGGGCGCGCCCGGGCGGACTCCAGGACCTCCCGCAGATCCGGGGTGACCGCGGGTTGCTCCGCAGGGTCTGGAGCGTCGACATCCACCGCCACCCGGTCAATGTAGCCTGGGCACCGCTCACCCCGCACTGCGCATGACGCGCACACTTTGCGCCAGCATCTGCCACACGCGTGATGCCTCGCGGAGCGGTCGAACGGGCGGCGGCACTTCTCGCACTCCTCCACCTGGCCCGCCGAGCCCCCCTGACGCACCATCTGCATGGGACTATCACCATCGCACCCCGTGACATCCGCTGCCATCGGCTTCGGGGGAAGACCCGCCAGGTGCTGACGCATGGGCTCCGGCATAACTAGGGGCACGTAGTGCCCATGTTGCCCCCCCGTCCTCCGCAGACAGTGGGTAGAGGAGGCATAGCAAACGGAAATCCCTAACAAAATTTTGTCTCCGAAATTATTTTGGCCAATTTTCTCCCGAAAAACCTAGAAACCAGACCCACCGCACATCGAGAATGTCATTTTTCGGTGATTTCTGGGGTCTGGGGGCCTTTTGCCACCCTCCCGTGCCTCATCATGTGTTGATCCCTCCTTTATTAATTGTCAGGTAGGTAACCCTGCACGGGTGTTGTCACCGTTGATCACTCTTTATTAACTGTTAGGCGGGTAAACCCTGCACGGGTGTTGTCACTGTTGATCGCTCTTTACTAATTGTTAGGCGGGTTAACCCTGCACGGGTGTTGAGCCCTCTTTGTTAATTGTCAAGTGGGTAACCCTGCACGGGTGTTGTCACTGGTGATCACTCTTTACTAATTGTTAGGCGGGTTAACCCTGCACGGGTCCTGGCCCGTGCCTGTGTGTGTTGGGGGGGGGGGGTAGTGAAATAGAAGTAGAAGGGAGCGGAGCACAAGAATGGTGTGTTGGGGGGTGGGGGAGCTCTTTCCAACATGTCCGCATCTGCATTAAAACCTATTGTCTCTTTGTGCCCCTCACCACTCAACCATAAAGGTTGCCCTGCCTTGGGAACAGGGAATGGGGTTTAACACGTGTGGCGGTCCTGTTGGATGGAGTGCACATGGAACAGTATGGTGTGGGAATGTATCGTGACTTGTGAAAGGGAGAGTGGGTGGGGGTGGGGGCGGGGGGGGGGGGGGGGCGGGGGGCTTCCTTCAGCGATTCCAGTGAGCT
The DNA here is from genome assembly GCA_963210315.1 of Rhynchopus euleeides. Taxonomy (NCBI): domain Eukaryota; phylum Euglenozoa; class Diplonemea; order Diplonemida; family Diplonemidae; genus Rhynchopus; species Rhynchopus euleeides. The sequence continues at coordinate 1,703,817 of OY723286.1, read as the reverse complement.
GCAATCCCAAGGCTGTCCTTTCAAACGCTTGCCAAGGCGTACGCCGTTTAGGTGTGGACTATTGAAATAAAAGGAAAACGAGGCTTTGGAAAAAGCCAAACTGATCGAATGGAAGATTGAAGGATGGGCAAAGTTTGTTGAAAGTAACATGGGGGGGGGGCAGTCAAGAAGTGGGGGCTTGATTGTCGAGAGTGAATGGAAAAGTGAAGTGGGGGGGGGGGGGTTTGATCGTCGAGAGTGAATGGAAAAGCAAGCCTCCCAGCACCTTCTTGCAATGTTAGTCCTTTTTGTAGTCACTACCACTACACCAGGAGTGGGGGGGGGGGGGGCAACCCCTTGATTGGCCTGTGTCAGGTCCCAGCTCTTGTTGAAACAGAACGCAAACCCTTGCGATGTGTGGCTTCCAAGTTGGCCTGTGTCCCTTTGATCCACATGAAATGATCCCCAACCCCAGCCTGACCCAGGTTAGCCAGGGTCACACGTCTGTCTGGAGGAAAATCCTGGAGGGTGGTGTCAATGGAGGTGAAGTTGTAAGAAAGGGGGACATAACTGTTAAATCCTGAAGCAAAGTCATCATGATTACCAGGATAAATCATGTTCGTGACGACTGTGATCAAGACATTCTTCATTGTGGAAAGAACAGAAATTTCGCCATCCTCTGCATACCTTCTCGTTCTTAAACGGGTAAGCACGTATGGCTCACTACCGTCGTCAAGGGGTTGGCAGGGATGGTACGGGAGATTTCCCCACATTCTCACCGCCTCCACTTCCGGTTGCACCTCTCTGCATGAAAGAGAAGCCGCCATTGCAGTCACAAAATTGACGGCTTCTTCGCGAAGGGAAGCGCCCCCACGTGGGTTGCCTGTGAGACATTCATGAAAAGCATGAAACAGGCAATTCCCATCACCAGGCACATTGACTGTGCTCAGGGAAAACAAGAGAAGACGTTGCGTGAGGGTATCATGACGAGACGCGGGATTGTCGATGCCCTTGTCAGGTACGTGGGGCCTCCGTGGACCGGGACAGGGGAGTGCCATGGGGACCGCCTTCCTCCGCATATCCTCTTGCTCCATTTGTTCTTGTGCGTTTTCCACGTTTGGACCCATGTTCTGAATTCTATAAAAAACACTTGAAGCACGGGAAAAGTCACGCTCAGTGGGGAGGTGGAGGGAGTAAAAATTCGTTTGGGTATCCTGCCGGTACTGGTAAAGGAAGATAGTAGGGAGAGAAGCCGTACTTCCTGCTTCCCAGTTCTTTGCCTTCTCACACCATGTGCGAGGCCGTAACTCCCTGACCCTGGGTTTACCTTCCTTGTTCTGAGTAATAATTCTCAAGCGAATCTGGTGCACATTCACAAAAAAATGCAGGGCAAAAGAACCACCACGTTGGGTCACCTTTTCATCTTCCGCCGCTTTGCACATACTCTTGCGCCAGTGAACGAGAGACTGGTGCCTTTCATGTACGGGCAGGTTCTTCTCCCCCTTCTCTTCAAAAACAGAAGCAAGGGTATCCTTGTGTATTTTCATGAGGTACACCTCCAGGTCGTGTTTCATGTTTGTTGCGTCACCAAAGGCACTCTCACGCAGAGCGCGGACTGACTGGTACGCAGAAAAACGGTTGAAACGGAGGAGGGAAAGAAAAAAGCCGTCACCTTCCTGCACAGTATCTGTGACGGGGAGATGGTGGTATTTCGAAAAATACAGCAGGGTCTCTGGGATGAGGTGGCGTTGGGAAGTTGCTGGAATGTATGACTCGTCACTCAGTTGAGCCGTATCATACCTCCCATGTCCAAGGCGCCCCTTCTTGTCTCTTGGGGTCTCTGGCACCTGGGAGAGGTCAATGACTTCAGTCCCCCCAAACCGTTTTCTCTTCCGGACTGTGGGCCCGCTCCGAACAACAGAACGCGACTTCACTGCCACAGGGAATGTGCGCCTGGGTCGGGTGCCAAAAAATTGTGCCTTGGTGGTGGGGAGGACACCTTTCGGCACAAGTTTAAAAACTTCATATGCATGGCTTTCCCGATCCAGATCCCCTGCGGCAATGGCGCGCTTGGCAGTGTCCGTGTCGTGAACCACCCAATAAAGCGTTTCGCGCGGATAGGCGTGCAGTTGGGCTGGAGTCAACTTCTGCAATGTGGCAACGGTGTCTTTGAGGGGGAAGGCAACCATCCAATGCAGAGTTTGACGGTTAAAAAAAAAGAGGGCTGGGGAAGAAATAGACTGAGGATCATCAACAAAGGTATTTTTTTTACTTACCGGCAGAAGCCGATAGCCATTGTTCCGGAGTCCACTTGTGTGCTGTTCGATGGCCCGTTGCATCGTTGCCAGCGTGAACTTACCGGTCCAGTGAAAGCTCTCTGGATTGACCTCGTGTTGCAAAACCTGCATCTCCCGGAAGGTGAGAAACTGGATGCCACACTCACCCAAAAACCAGTTGAGGGAAGCCCAACCCCCCTCGTGCGTGGACTCCGACGCATGCAACACACCATCCTTCTGCCGCCCACAACCTGGAGAGGCGTGGAGGCCGAGAGGAAAACAATGCTCATTCAGGAGAGCGATCCTAGCCGCCCCAACATCATTTGCCTCAGGATCAGCCTCATCACCCACCTCCACCTCCTCTTCCTCCTCCTCCTCCTCCTCCACAGCATCCACAGCATCCACAGCCTCCTCACCATCCTCACAACCCTTGCCATCCTCACCCTGTCCCTTCTCCTCTTTCAACGCAGCAGGTGCAGTCTTCACTCTCCGGTAGAGCTCCGTGATTGTATCTACCACGGAGGGCGAGATGGTGTCGGGGAAGGTGCGGGCCTTCAAGCCAAGGGTCTCCTCCACGGCCTCGACATGGCCACTCAACTGCTCCGTCCAGTTGCGCAGGAGGAGGGCGGAGAGGTCGCGCTTCGTCTCCCCAGCCTCCACCTTCAGGCCCGCCTTGGCCAACAACGCGAACAGGGTGGGGGCGTCGAGGCGGCCCAGCCGCTCCCTCGGCTGCAGCTGCTGCCCCTTCTCCCGCAGAATGGGGAGGATTCGCCCCCACTGCGTCAGGGCAAAGCGCACACGGACGTCGTGCGACGCAGACGAGACAGCGTCGGACCCCCACGGCTTCAGCCCCGCCTTCCGCAAAAATCTGGACAGCGGTTTCGAACGAACCGGAAGGATGCCAACTGCCTCCTTCACGGACTTCAGCCGCTCCACCCAGACACGGGCATCCGCAGAGCCAGGGCCACACAGCTTCTCAGCAAAGCTGCGTGTCAGCGCCTCCTTCTGCCGCGCCACCTCCTTTCCCTTGCTCATCGCCGTGACAGGGATGGCGTGGAGGGCGCAGAGGCGGACGAGGTCAGGGTGGGCCACCCCGCTGACGGCCTTCAGCGCAGCCGCAGAAGCCCCCGTGGCGGTGTTCGCCGCGGCCTCGGTGTACATCCCGCCACGGGTCTTCTTCCGCGCCCGCTTCGCCTGGCGCAGCAAACGGCCGTACCTGTAAGGCGATGGAAAGGAATGGTTGTACGACGAATCACACTGAAAACAGGAAATGGTGATAATGAAGTAGTCTTCTTCGTGACTTGGAAAAGTCATGAAGAAGAGAGGAAGAGAGAATGACAATGAATGAGATAAAAAAAATCTATCGGTTCTGACTCTGCCAGCATATGTTGTTGCGATGTAAAAAAAAAGAACGAAGGGAGGGGAGAAAAAAGGAGGCTGAAGAGCCTGCATACCTTGCGTTGTTGCAGTTGCCATAACCCAACAGGAAGCGGTTCACCTTGCTCTGGGTAATCCCAGACAAGGCAGCAGAAGAGAGGTTGGGGGCCCTCTGCGCCAAGAACGATGCATTCCCAGCCACACACTCTGCGAGGTCTTGTGTGGAGGGTAGCGAAGGGAGGTCTTCGGGTGATGCCGACGCCATTGCAGCTTCATCGTAGCCGATGAACCTTGCCAATGTGCTCGCAAACCCCTGGATGCAGGGAACCCAGACCTCCGCAAATACATCGTGGTGATCCTTCACCACCTCCAACGCCTCAGCCCGCCCCACCTCCTCCTCACCGTGGCGGGGTTGTCCCCAATGCTTCCGCAGGGCAGGGAAGTCGTTGTCGGCGGAGTCGGCGCTCAGGTCGCGGGCGAGGAGGTGCAGCGGCCTCAGCACACCCCATCCCGCCTCGAAGTTGACCTCGAGGCGGCCCGTCTCCTCGTTCAACCGCCTGGGCTTGAGGTCGTTGAGGAACCTCAAGTACAGGCTGCCAATGAAATGGCAGGCTGCACAGTAGGCGGCGACGGTGGGGGTCCCCAGAAGAGTGAGGATCTCTGTCGCAGTCGGGGTGAACCGCTCCTCTCTCACCATCTCCAGGATGGAGGCGGAGAACTTGAGGAGGCGGGAGCACTGCTGAGGACGGGCATGCCACTTCGACCCCCGCTCACGGGCAAACCCCAGGCCCCGGGGGTAGCGCATGTCAAGTGCTTTCCCAAGCTCAGCATCCACGAAAATGACCCCGGCGGTTGACCGGCCGTTTGTCGGGTCGAGGACTGCAAGTACGCTGGCAACGTTGGCTGCCGGGTCGACCCGATGAGACATCATCAAGGCCTTCCCCGCCGTCTGCACTGCGTACTTCAGTGCGCCTCCAACCTTATGGTGCATGCACCGTAGGTGGACGATGGCGCCCCCCGCGTCCCTGGTCGCCTTCGCCTCCGTGCTAGCATGGTCGCTCAGGGTGGCGTTGCTAATACGGAGCTTGTGGGCGGAGACTATGCGGCGGACCGCCTGCAGGTTGGAGGTCTTCCCTGCAGCCTTCCCGTTCTTCAGGGGGAGGGCGGAGGCGCAGGCCCCGCGTACGCGATTCTCGTCTGCAGCGACGTGGGCGGTGACAACGTGCAGCGAGACACTACTCCGGCCCAAGGAGGAGGTGGCATCGTGGGCGAGGGAGAGGGTGGCCTTCTGCCGGTCTTTGCCTAGGCCCCCTCCGCCGGTCTGCGTCCTCGCGACATCCTCCAAGAAGACGGCGAAGGAAGCCGCTCCGCTCGGGATCTCGAATTCGCGGAGCGTCCAGCGAGAGGGGATCGGCATCTCCACCCCATCGCTCAGGAGCTTGATGATGTCGCGCAGCACCCTGCGCGACGACTCCTGACCGATGCCAGCCATCCGCAACTCCAACAGCGCCCGCAGCACCTTCATGGGGTAGGGCTCGGTGCAGGACTTCCGGCCCGTCACCCCACGAAGAACAATGTCCCCCTTGCGCCCGAGAACCTCGTGCGCAGCAGCCAACTCCTCCGTCAGCTGCGCAATGCGGTCCTTCGCCCTCAGCAAGGCCTTCTGCAAAGCCTTGACCTGCAAGACCCGCTCGGGGAGGGTCTTGGAGGGGCGCCCCACGGGGGCCGGCGGAGGCGTGCCCTGTCCGACGAAGTGGAGGCTGCACGGCCGTCCCGGCACTGCATTTCCGATGCAGTACTTCTTCTTCATCCCCCGGGTATCACTACCCTTCTCGTGAGGATGCAGAGCAGAAGACATGCAGTCGGCGTTCTCCTTCACCAGGGAGAAGAGGGCGGTGTCCGACACCTTCGCACCTGCGGGCAAGAGGGAGCGCAGGAGAGTCAGGTACTCGGCGCTGCTGATGCAGCACCACCCCTCACCAGCAGCCACAGCGTCACGCAACGCGTCCATCGCAGTCGCAACGGGGGAGTCGGTGTTGGCGTGGGAGGCGGAGTCAACGGGGCAGGCGGAGTCGGCGAGGTCGGCGAGGTCATCGAGGCTGGCGAGGTCGGCAGGGTCACTGCACACAGAAGAACCAATGTCGACATCGTCGGCGGGACTCGTCGGAGACGTCGGTGGGAGCGCGGCAGGCAGAGGTTTCGGCGGCACGGGAGTCGGTGACGGAGGCGCCTCAGGCTCATCAGGCTCGTCGTTGCCAGCAGCAGCAGGACCCCGCGTGACCGCCGAGATCACGCTCTGCGAGACGGGATCCGCATCCTCGGGGTGGGGGAGGAGCGCCGCCTGATCAGCGAGATCATCGGGCTCACCCAGAGGAGCGATCAGGACATCGTCGGGGAAGCAGCGGCCCGGGGACGAAGCAGTCAACTGCCGGATTGCCTCTTCGGAGGAGAGGGGATTGGGCCGACGGATATCTGCCAAGCAATACATCTTCTGCACGCCGTTTGAGGTCCGGCTCGTTACGGGTTTCGGCCATCCTGCGTTGCGGAGAAGCGCACCCGCGACCTTCCCCGTAGTCTCGTCTGGGATACCCTGCAGCTTGCACGCTTCCGCGAAGGTAACCAAGCCGGACATTATCAGAAGCTGTGGAACGTGCCAGTGCCTGCAGTGAGTTAGTGCTGTGTGAGCAACGTAGGTGCAGCAAAGTTAAAGTTAAGCAGTCTGCTGAGGGGTCCGCACACAACATCTGGGAGGCACGCAGAGTGACCGAGAGTGGAGGGGGCAAGGGGAGACACCGTTCTGTTTCGGTTACAATCGGTTACATGCCAAGAACAATCGGTTACAATCGGTTACATGCCAAGAACGATCGGTTACAATCGGTTACATGCCAAGAACAATCGGTTACAATCGGTTACAATCGGTTACATGACGAGGGCAATCGGTTACAATCGGTTACATGCCAAGAACAATCAGTTACAATCGGTTACATGCCAAGAACGATCGGTTACAATCGGTTACATGACGAGAACAATCGGTTACAATCGGTTACATGCCGAGAACAATCGGTTACAATCGGTTACATGCCAAGAACGATCGGTTACAATCGGTTACATGACGATAACAATCGGTTACAATCGGTTACATGCCGAGAACAATCGGTTACAATCGGTTACATGCCAAGAACGATCGGTTACAATCGGTTACATGCCGAGAACAATCGGTTACAATCGGTTACATGCCGAGAACAATCGGTTACAATCGGTTACAGGCCAAGAACAATCGGTTACAATCGGTTACATGCCGAGAACAATCGGTTACAGGCCAAGAACAATCGGTTACAATCGGTTACATGCCAAGAACGATCGGTTACAATCGGTTACATGCCAAGAACAATCAGTTACAATCGGTTACATGCCAAGAACGATCGGTTACAATCGGTTACATGCCGAGAACAATCGGTTACAATCGGTTACATGCCAAGAACGATCCGTTACAATCGGTTACATGACGAGGACAATCGGTTACAATCGGTGACATGCCGAGAACAATCGGTTACAATCGGTTACATGCCGAGAACAATCAGTTACAATCGGTTACATGGCAAGAACGATCGGTTACAATCGGTTACATGACGAGGACAATCGGTTACAATCGGTTACATGCCGAGAACAATCGGTTACAATCGGTTACATGCCAAGAACGATCGGTTACAATCGGTTACATGACGAGGGCAATCGGTTACAATCGGTTACATGCCGAGAACAATCGGTTACAATCGGTTACAGGCCAAGAACAATCGGTTACAATCGGTTACATGCCGAGAACAATCAGTTACAATCGGTTACATGCCAAGAACGATCGGTTACAAGCGGTTACATGACGAGGACAATCGGTGACAATCGGTTACATGCCAAGAACAATCGGTTACAATCGGTTACATGCCGAGAACAATCAGTTACAATCGGTTACATGCCAAGAACGATCGGTTACAATCGGTTACATGACGAGGACAATCGGTGACAATCGGTTACATGCCAAGAACAATCGGTTACAATCGGTTACAGGGCAAGAACAATCGGTTACAATCGGTTACATGCCGAGAACAATCAGTTACAATCGGTTACATGCCAAGAACGATCGGTTACAATCGGTTACATGACGAGGACAATCGGTTACAATCGGTTACATGCCAAGAACGATCGGTTACAATCGGTTACATGACGAGGACAATCGGTGACAATCGGTTACATGCCAAGAACAATCGGTTACAATCGGTTACAGGCCAAGAACGATCGGTTACAATCGGTTACATGACGAGGACAATCGGTTACAATCGGTTACATGCCGAGAACAATCGGTTACAATCGGTTACATGCCAAGAACGATCCGTTACAATCGGTTACATGACGAGGACAATCGGTTACAATCGGTGACATGCCGAGAACAATCGGTTACAATCGGTTACATGCCGAGAACAATCAGTTACAATCGGTTACATGGCAAGAACGATCGGTTACAATCGGTTACATGACGAGGACAATCGGTTACAATCGGTTACATGCCGAGAACAATCGGTTACAATCGGTTACATGCCAAGAACGATCGGTTACAATCGGTTACATGACGAGGGCAATCGGTTACAATCGGTTACATGCCGAGAACAATCGGTTACAATCGGTTACAGGCCAAGAACAATCGGTTACAATCGGTTACATGCCGAGAACAATCAGTTACAATCGGTTACATGCCAAGAACGATCGGTTACAAGCGGTTACATGACGAGGACAATCGGTGACAATCGGTTACATGCCAAGAACAATCGGTTACAATCGGTTACATGCCGAGAACAATCAGTTACAATCGGTTACATGCCAAGAACGATCGGTTACAATCGGTTACATGACGAGGACAATCGGTGACAATCGGTTACATGCCAAGAACAATCGGTTACAATCGGTTACAGGGCAAGAACAATCGGTTACAATCGGTTACATGCCGAGAACAATCAGTTACAATCGGTTACATGCCAAGAACGATCGGTTACAATCGGTTACATGACGAGGACAATCGGTTACAATCGGTTACATGCCAAGAACGATCGGTTACAATCGGTTACATGACGAGGACAATCGGTGACAATCGGTTACATGCCAAGAACAATCGGTTACAATCGGTTACAGGCCAAGAACGATCGGTTACAATCGGTTACATGACGAGGACAATCGGTTACAATCGGTTACATGCCGAGAACAATCGGTTACAATCGGTTACATGCCAAGAACGATCGGTTACAATCGGTTACATGACGAGGGCAATCGGTTACAATCGGTTACATGCCGAGAACAATCGGTTACAATCGGTTACAGGCCAAGAACAATCGGTTACAATCGGTTACATGCCGAGAACAATCAGTTACAATCGGTTACAATCGGTGACATGCCGAGAACAATCGGTGACAATCGGTTACATGCCAAGAACAATCGGTTACAATCGGTTACAGGCCAAGAACAATCGGTTACAATCGGTTACATGCCGAGAACAATCAGTTACAATCGGTTACAATCGGTGACATGCCGAGAACAATCGGTGACAATCGGTTACATGCCGAGAACAATCGGTTACAATCGGTTACATGCCAAGAACGATCGGTTACAATCGGTTACATGACGAGGGCAATCGGTTACAATCGGTTACATGCCGAGAACAATCGGTTACAATCGGTTACAGGCCAAGAACAATCGGTTACAATCGGTTACATGCCGAGAACAATCAGTTACAATCGGTTACATGCCAAGAACGATCGGTTACAATCGGTTACATGACGAGGACAATCGGTGACAATCGGTTACATGCCAAGAACAATCGGTTACAATCGGTTACAGGCCAAGAACAATCGGTTACAATCGGTTACATGCCGAGAACAATCAGTTACAATCGGTTACATGCCAAGAACGATCGGTTACAATCGGTTACATGACGAGGACAATCGGTTACAATCGGTTACATGCCAAGAACGATCGGTTACAATCGGTTACATGACGAGGACAATCGGTGACAATCGGTTACATGCCAAGAACAATCGGTTACAATCGGTTACAGGCCAAGAACGATCGGTTACAATCGGTTACATGACGAGGACAATCGGTTACAATCGGTTACATGCCGAGAACAATCGGTTACAATCGGTTACATGCCAAGAACGATCGGTTACAATCGGTTACATGACGAGGGCAATCGGTTACAATCGGTTACATGCCGAGAACAATCGGTTACAATCGGTTACAGGCCAAGAACAATCGGTTACAATCGGTTACATGCCGAGAACAATCAGTTACAATCGGTTACATGCCAAGAACGATCGGTTACAATCGGTTACATGACGAGGACAATCGGTTACAATCGGTTACATGCCAAGAACGATCGGTTACAATCGGTTACATGACGAGGACAATCGGTGACAATCGGTTACATGCCAAGAACAATCGGTTACAATCGGTTACAGGCCAAGAACGATCGGTTACAATCGGTTACATGACGAGGACAATCGGTTACAATCGGTTACATGCCAAGAACGATCGGTTACAATCGGTTACATGACGAGGACAATCGGTGACAATCGGTGACATGCCAAGAACAATCGGTTACAATCGGTTACAGGCCAAGAACGATCGGTTACAATCGGTTACATGACGAGGACAATCGGTGACAATCGGTTACATGCCAAGAACGATCGGTTACAATCGGTTACATGACGAGGACAATCGGTTACAATCGGATACATGCCAAGAACAATCGGTTACAATCGGTTACAATCGGTTACATGACGAGGGCAATCGGTTACAATCGGTTACATGCCAAGAACAATCAGTTACAATCGGTTACATGCCAAGAACGATCGGTTACAATCGGTTACATGACGAGGACAATCGGTGACAATCGGTTACATGCCAAGAACAATCGGTTACAATCGGTTACAGGCCAAGAACGATCGGTTACAATCGGTTACATGACGAGGACAATCGGTGACAATCGGTTACATGCCAAGAACGATCGGTTACAATCGGTTACATGACGAGGACAATCGGTTACAATCGGTTACATGCCAAGAACGATCGGTTACAATCGGTTACATGACGAGGACAATCGGTGACAATCGGTTACATGCCAAGAACAATCGGTTACAATCGGTTACAGGCCAAGAACGATCGGTTACAATCGGTTACATGACGAGGACAATCGGTGACAATCGGTTACATGCCAAGAACGATCGGTTACAATCGGTTACATGACGAGGACAATCGGTTACAATCGGATACATGCCAAGAACAATCGGTTACAATCGGTTACAGGCCAAGAACGATCGGTTACAATCGGTTACATGACGAGGACAATCGGTTACAATCGGTTACATGCCAAGAACGATCGGTTACAATCGGTTACATGACGAGGACAATCGGTGACAATCGGTTACATGCCAAGAACAATCGGTTACAATCGGTTACATGACGAGGACAATCGGTGACAATCGGTTACATGCCAAGAACGATCGGTTACAATCGGTTACATGACGAGGACAATCGGTTACAATCGGTTACATGCCAAGAACAATCGGTTACAATCGGTTACAGGCCAAGAACAATCGGTTACAATCGGTTACATGCCGAGAACAATCAGTTACAATCGGTTACATGCCAAGAACGATCGGTTACAATCGGTTACATGACGAGGACAATCGGTTACAATCGGTTACATGCCAAGAACGATCGGTTACAATCGGTTACATGACGAGGACAATCGGTGACAATCGGTTACATGCCAAGAACAATCGGTTACAATCGGTTACAGGCCAAGAACGATCGGTTACAATCGGTTACATGACGAGGACAATCGGTTACAATCGGTTACATGCCGAGAACAATCGGTTACAATCGGTTACATGCCAAGAACGATCGGTTACAATCGGTTACATGACGAGGGCAATCGGTTACAATCGGTTACATGCCGAGAACAATCGGTTACAATCGGTTACAGGCCAAGAACAATCGGTTACAATCGGTTACATGCCGAGAACAATCAGTTACAATCGGTTACATGCCAAGAACGATCGGTTACAATCGGTTACATGACGAGGACAATCGGTTACAATCGGTTACATGCCAAGAACGATCGGTTACAATCGGTTACATGACGAGGACAATCGGTGACAATCGGTTACATGCCAAGAACAATCGGTTACAATCGGTTACAGGCCAAGAACGATCGGTTACAATCGGTTACATGACGAGGACAATCGGTTACAATCGGTTACATGCCAAGAACGATCGGTTACAATCGGTTACATGACGAGGACAATCGGTGACAATCGGTGACATGCCAAGAACAATCGGTTACAATCGGTTACAGGCCAAGAACGATCGGTTACAATCGGTTACATGACGAGGACAATCGGTGACAATCGGTTACATGCCAAGAACGATCGGTTACAATCGGTTACATGACGAGGACAATCGGTTACAATCGGATACATGCCAAGAACAATCGGTTACAATCGGTTACAATCGGTTACATGACGAGGGCAATCGGTTACAATCGGTTACATGCCAAGAACAATCAGTTACAATCGGTTACATGCCAAGAACGATCGGTTACAATCGGTTACATGACGAGGACAATCGGTGACAATCGGTTACATGCCAAGAACAATCGGTTACAATCGGTTACAGGCCAAGAACGATCGGTTACAATCGGTTACATGACGAGGACAATCGGTGACAATCGGTTACATGCCAAGAACGATCGGTTACAATCGGTTACATGACGAGGACAATCGGTTACAATCGGTTACATGCCAAGAACGATCGGTTACAATCGGTTACATGACGAGGACAATCGGTGACAATCGGTTACATGCCAAGAACAATCGGTTACAATCGGTTACAGGCCAAGAACGATCGGTTACAATCGGTTACATGACGAGGACAATCGGTGACAATCGGTTACATGCCAAGAACGATCGGTTACAATCGGTTACATGACGAGGACAATCGGTTACAATCGGATACATGCCAAGAACAATCGGTTACAATCGGTTACAGGCCAAGAACGATCGGTTACAATCGGTTACATGACGAGGACAATCGGTTACAATCGGTTACATGCCAAGAACGATCGGTTACAATCGGTTACATGACGAGGACAATCGGTGACAATCGGTTACATGCCAAGAACAATCGGTTACAATCGGTTACATGACGAGGACAATCGGTGACAATCGGTTACATGCCAAGAACGATCGGTTACAATCGGTTACATGACGAGGACAATCGGTTACAATCGGATACATGCCAAGAACAATCGGTTACAATCGGTTACATGACGAGGGCAATCGGTTACAATCGGTTACATGCCAAGAACAATCAGTTACAATCGGTTACATGCCAAGAACGATCGGTTACAATCGGTTACATGACGAGAACAATCGGTTACAATCGGTTACATGCCGAGAACAATCGGTTACAATCGGTTACATGCCAAGAGCAATCGGTTACAATCGGTTACATGACGAGGACAATCGGTTACAATCGGTGACATGCCGAGAACAATCGGTTACAATCGGTTACATGCCGAGAACAATCAGTTACAATCGGTTACATGCCAAGAACGATCGGTTACAATCGGTTACATGACGAGGACAATCGGTTACAATCGGTTACATGCCGAGAACAATCGGTTACAATCGGTTACATGCCAAGAACGATCGGTTACAATCGGTTACATGACGAGGGCAATCGGTTACAATCGGTTACATGCCGAGAACAATCGGTTACAATCGGTTACAGGCCAAGAACAATCGGTTACAATCGGTTACATGCCGAGAACAATCAGTTACAATCGGTTACATGCCAAGAACGATCGGTTACAATCGGTTACATGACGAGGACAATCGGTGACAATCGGTTACATGCCAAGAACAATCGGTTACAATCGGTTACAGGCCAAGAACAATCGGTTACAATCGGTTACATGCCGAGAACAATCAGTTACAATCGGTTACATGCCAAGAACGATCGGTTACAATCGGTTACATGACGAGGACAATCGGTTACAATCGGTTACATGCCAAGAACGATCGGTTACAATCGGTTACATGACGAGGACAATCGGTGACAATCGGTTACATGCCAAGAACAATCGGTTACAATCGGTTACAGGCCAAGAACGATCGGTTACAATCGGTTACATGACGAGGACAATCGGTTACAATCGGTTACATGCCAAGAACGATCGGTTACAATCGGTTACATGACGAGGACAATCGGTGACAATCGGTTACATGCCAAGAACAATCGGTTACAATCGGTTACATGACGAGGACAATCGGTGACAATCGGTTACATGCCAAGAACGATCGGTTACAATCGGTTACATGACGAGGACAATCGGTTACAATCGGATACATGCCAAGAACAATCGGTTACAATCGGTTACAATCGGTTACATGACGAGGGCAATCGGTTACAATCGGTTACATGCCAAGAACAATCAGTTACAATCGGTTACATGCCAAGAACGATCGGTTACAATCGGTTACATGACGAGAACAATCGGTTACAATCGGTTACATGCCGAGAACAATCGGTTACAATCGGTTACATGCCAAGAACGATCGGTTACATGACGAGAACAATCGGTTACAATCGGTTACATGCCGAGAACAATCGGTTACAATCGGTTACATGCCAAGAACGATCGGTTACAATCGGTTACATGACGAGGACAATCGGTTACAATCGGTGACATGCCGAGAACAATCGGTTACAATCGGTTACATGCCGAGAACAATCAGTTACAATCGGTTACATGCCAAGAACGATCGGTTACAATCGGTTACATGACGAGGACAATCGGTTACAATCGGTTACATGCCGAGAACAATCGGTTACAATCGGTTACATGCCAAGAACGATCGGTTACAATCGGTTACATGACGAGGGCAATCGGTTACAATCGGTTACATGCCGAGAACAATCGGTTACAATCGGTTACAGGCCAAGAACAATCGGTTACAATCGGTTACATGCCGAGAACAATCAGTTACAATCGGTTACATGCCAAGAACGATCGGTTACAATCGGTTACATGACGAGGACAATCGGTGACAATCGGTTACATGCCAAGAACAATCGGTTACAATCGGTTACAGGCCAAGAACAATCGGTTACAATCGGTTACATGCCGAGAACAATCAGTTACAATCGGTTACATGCCAAGAACGATCGGTTACAATCGGTTACATGACGAGGACAATCGGTTACAATCGGTTACATGCCAAGAATGATCGGTTACAATCGGTTACATGACGAGGACAATCGGTGACAATCGGTTACATGCCAAGAACAATCGGTTACAATCGGTTACAGGCCAAGAACGATCGGTTACAATCGGTTACATCACGAGGACAATCGGTTACAATCGGTTACATGCCAAGAACGATCGGTTACAATCGGTTACATGACGAGGACAATCGGTGACAATCGGTTACATGCCAAGAACAATCGGTTACAATCGGTTACATGACGAGGACAATCGGTGACAATCGGTTACATGCCAAGAACGATCGGTTACAATCGGTTACATGACGAGGACAATCGGTTACAATCGGATACATGCCAAGAACAATCGGTTACAATCGGTTACAATCGGTTACATGCCGAGAACAATCGGTTACAGTCGGTGACCTACCGAGAACAATCTCGCATCCTGGAGCAACCTATTGGCAGACCGTCCACAACCGTCTACAGACGAAAAAGAGACGTACCGTCCCCATCGTGACCAACTGGGGGTGTTTTTTGGGTGTGGACGGTCCGCCCGCAGCCTAGCAACCTCCAGTAACCTCTTGGCAGACCGTCCACAGCCGTCCACAACCATCCACAGCCATCCACAACCGTCCACAGGTGAAAAAGTGCCAGAACACCCCAATATTGACCACCTGGGGGTGATTTTTGGGTGTGGACGGTCTGCCTGAGGCCGTAGAATGCGAAAAAACCGATTTTGGTACTCTATTGGCCTGTGGTGGCCCGTAGAAATGGAGTGTTTGCGATTTTGAGCCATTTTCCTAAGGAAACTGGCCCAGTTGGCTGGAAAATGTGAATTTTTGAATTTAAAATGCAACATCGAGCATTTAGAGAGTGTGGACGGTTGTGGACGGTCGTCCCGGACCGATTTGGGACCACTTTTGGTATAGGGTCGAAAAGACAATGCGATTTTAAAAAAAATAATTTTTTAGACAGCCAGGTCAGCAGGCTATGCCTCCTCTACAGTGGGCGTCCACCACTGCACCCGCACCTACTGGGGACAGAAGCATCGGCTGGTGGTTGTCGATGAGCACGAGGACGACGCATCTGGTCACGCGCGCAGCCGCCGCCAGGGCGATGAAGTCCGCCCAGGTGCGCACGTCGTCGCTCCCTGCGCGCATCATCTGCTCGGCCCACTGGTTCGGACCCTCCTCCACCCGCATCCGGAGGTCCGGGTCGCGCATCGCCCTGCGGACTGCCTCTTGGCGCAGCCACCCGCTGGATTGCTTCACCGATCGGGCACCCAGCGTGGCCAACGCATCAAAAGCACAGTCCCCCACCCGGAACGACCACCCGTCCGGCTCGACCAGGCCCAGCCGCGCCTGCTGCTGCAGGGACGACAAGCTCAGCCTCCCGTCCGTCTGGCCGCGCCACTCCAGCAATTGGGCCAGGGGGTCAGCCGCCACCCCACCCGCCGGCTGCGGGAGGTCCCCCTCCGCGGGGGGAGGCGGCGGGCGTGGGCGGCGGGGAGGGGCAGGTTCGGGTTCAGGGGTCGGCTCCTCGGGGCCCGCCGCGTCATCCGGGTCACACATGAAATCCTCCGCGTCCATGTGCCCGTCGAAGTGTGGCGCGGGGGCCAGGTCCGTGTCAGGCGCGAAGAAGTAGTCCGGCTCCACGCCCACCAGCGGATCCGGCAAGACCCGCTCCCGAGTCTGACCAGAGCGCAGGTCCGTGCACAGCGCCCCCCTGCGGAGCGACGACCGCCCCACCGCCCGCATCAACGGCACCACTATCCGCGCCGCCCAGGAACGAGTGAGCTCGGCCCTGTCCCCCAGCTTGTGGTCCACCGCGAAGCTGACCAAGTGCCTGAAGAGCCGCACGGCCTCCGGACCCATCCCGCCCGACTGCTCCAGGGCGAACGCGGAGAAGGCGATCTCAACCTCCTGACACCGCGCCCCGTGCTTGCGATGCTTGGATGCTTCAGCCCGCGACGCGGTGTACCCCCGCGCTCTCGCCGCACCCTGCCTCGCAGACTCCGCGCACGTCGACCACACGGTCACGTCGATCGCCCGGCCCCGCGACTCACCTATGCCGCACGGGAGGAACACGTCAGCCGGCTTGCCCCCGCCCAAGAGGAGGTGGTTGGGCTCCAGTAGAGGAGGCATAGCAAACGGAAATCCCTAACAAAATTTTGTCTCCGAAGCCTTGGATCAAGACAGAAATCCAGTATGGCCTGTGTCGACTATCCTCAAGACAGAAATCTGGTATGGCCTGTGTTTCCCTAAATAGGATCAAGACAGAAATCCAGTATGGCCTGTGTCGACTATCCTCAAGACAGAAATCTGATATGGCCTGTGTTTCCCTAATTAGGATCAAGACAGAAATCCAGTATAGCCTGTGTCGGATCTTTGCAAAGTGAGTCTCAAGACAGAAATCTGGTATGGCCTGTATTTCCCTAAATAGGATCAAGACAGAAATCCAGTATGGCCTGTGTCGACTATCCTCAAGACAGAAATCTGGTATGGCCTGTGTTTCCCTAATTAGGATCAAGACAGAAATCCAGTATAGCCTGTGTCGGATTTTGAAATGGAATGCCGACAGTTTAACGTCATGTCGAGGACGAATCGTCACAGAAATGAAGGGGTGGGCTGAGTTTCGGGATTTTTTTGGATTTTGGTCCCACACCCCAATTTTTTTTTGGCCGGATTTTTTTGGATTTTGGGCCCACACCCCAAATTTTTTTTGGCCGGATTTTTTTTGGGGTTTTTTCCCGTCTTCATTTGTTTGATTTTTGGGGCCGCATGGGGGATTCAGGGGCCAAAAATATCAGTTTTTTTAGGATTTCGTTCGACAATGAACAGTTTCAGACCACTAGAATCCGAGTTTGGGGTCAGAATTTTTTTGGTCATCTTTTGGGTGAATTTTGGCTTTCTCGACCAAAAAAAAATTCTCCCGAAAAAAATCTCCCGAAATGGCCAAAAATTGGCCAAAAACCGTGTTTTGGACCAATTTTTCACCCTGTGCTCGACATGGTGGGTTCCTCCGGAGGCGCCTCCGGAGGCGGGTGGAGGCCTCCGGAGGAGGCCATTTTAGCTCCTCCGGAGGCCTCCGGAGGCCGGAGGCCCGGAGGCGCCTCCGGAGGCCCGAGAGCCTTGCCCAGCAGCACCCTCCCACCACCGCTGCTCTCCACGCTTTCGACTGCCCCCACACACTGTGCATCAGCCTCGTCGCCCGTCTCCGCCCGACTGCCCACCAGCCTCGCGCCCGGCACCGACTCAGGGCAAATACAGCCGGCCACCAGCTCCAGCCCAGCGTCCCCGCCACCACCACCGCCCACCCAAGAGTCGCCCTTACCCAGCCAACCCCCCAGTACCCGCCCAGGGGGGGGAGCTCGGGGGAGGGGGGTGGAAAGACATAAGCTGGGAGGGGGGAGCCCGGGACGGGGGGGGGACCACACGACACTCCCTCCCACCATCCCCCACAACGCGGGCAGAGCCCATCTCGTCCCCCCCTGTCAGCTATCACGCCGGGGGCGCCGTACTTGGCCCCGCGGGGGCGGCTAAGCGGCTTCCGCCGCTGCCTGCTCGGGGGGGGGCCGCGGCCCTTCCGCAGCCGTCGGGGAGTGCCGTTGGGGGGTGCATGAAGCCGGTGGGTCAGACCGGTGTGCTGTTGTTGGGGGGGGGCCCGTGTGGGCCCCGCCCTCCCCCGCCATGTCAGGGAAGACATGGCGATGATTGCGTTGGCCACCTGGGTGCTGTGCTTGTGGAGCTCCTTGCTCAGCACCGTTGCTAGGAGCCTTCTAATGGATCCCAGTGTCAGCACACTGCCCCCTTTTTTAACAGGGAAGGCCGTGCAAAAATCATGCACAATGTTCGTCGCCTCCGCAGCCTCGGGACTCTCTGCGCTCTTCTTCTTCTTAATCGACTTTGCCGCCGGCTTCGCTGCCGGCTTCGTTGTCGTCTTCCCCATTTTTGTGAATCAGGTCTGCGAGCTGGGATGGGTGGAAACGTCCGTTTCGTTTGGTGTGGCTGTACTTCAGTGACGAGTGCCACATTGCATAGGTATCATGGGAAAAATGAGTGAAAATAGGTGAAAAGACTCCCGCTAGGGGGAGTCAGACTCCCCCTAGCGGGAGTATAGACTCCCGCTAGCGGGAGTTGGACTCCCCCTAGTTGAGACTCCCGAAAAGGGTTACCCTACCCCCGCTGGAGTCCACCGTGCAAAAACTCATCTCCCAGAGCAAAATGACCACACTGCTGGCTGGAATTCATCCGGAAATTCCTAATTTCTGAAAATTTTTGGACTGGGACCCAAGTCTGGATTTCCAATCATGAATCTGCCCCGTTAACGGGTAACCGGTATTACCGGAAACCCGGTAATCGGCCTCCATTACCGGGTATTACCGGGTCAAAAACGGGTATTACCGGGTAAAATCGGGGGTATTACCGGGTCCGGTAATACCCGTTTTCGTATTACCGGGGATTTTCCGTGGGAATTTCCTTGGTACAGGGATGGTTCGTGGGGTGTCGCAGTGAATCAACTGCAGGGTTCTGGTGATCTTCCGTCTGGCAGTCCAAGGGAAGGTGCGCGGGGGGAATGTCAGGTGTTAGGTGCCCCCCTGCGTAGGTACCCCCCTGCGTTATTCTGAAGGCCAGCCTCTGCAGCCCCTCCTGGCCCACCCCTCACAGGGGCGGCCCTGGGAACACTGGGAGTGGGAACGGCTGGGGAACACCCACGTTCAGTACAACCAAGATCTATGAGGCAGGCTTTGCGGCATGGCGGTGGGGGGCTGTGTTGGCGTGGCGTGCCCCGATGATTACACAAACAAAGGTCGAGATAATGAGCCCAGGCCCTGATTCCAACACCTGTTCGTTCAACCAAGATCTATGAGGGACACACACCCCCCTGTCTGTGCCTGTGTCCTCCGTGTGTTGCCTCCTCTCCCTCCCTCTTCAATGCACTTCATGGCCTCGTCCGCTTCCACGGAGGCAGAGCGTGTCGTCACACAACAGGCCGTCCACGAGGCTAAGTTCTTTGAAGCATGCATCATGACTTGTCCCGACTCGAACCAAGCTGATGATTTATCAGAGGGACCAGTAGCCAGGCAAGATGACAAGAAGCAGGCGCAACTCGTGCATATTGAGGGCCTGGTCGAATCCACGTTTTGCTGGGACTTCTCTGGATTGCATCATATCGTAAGGGGTCGCTCAAATACCTTGCCGCACCAGCCCGGATCTTAGCTGCAGGTCCTGTACAGAGTGCCAGGTGCTCTTGTCAAGGGTGTCGCCAGAGAGGCTTCACATGGGAATGGGCGTCTTGTTGTGGAGCGTATCACAGAGAATTTCTCAAAATGGAAACGTGTCGACACCACAACTCCAGAACCAGCTCTTCCCGTCCACCTGCCCAAACCAGCCGTTGTCTGGGAGTCGTCAGGCCACCACGTGGGTCGACTGCAGGCTGGTTAGCTTCCGCTCTGGCCACAGTGGGCCTGCTCACTAGTCGGAGTTCCCAAGGTTCCTGCCCCCCTCTCCCCTCGGTTCCATGCCATCTCTCCCCTTCTCTATTCGGTCACAGGAATGTTGGCTTGCAGTCCGTATAATTCTTGGGTTTTACACACAACCCCCCACACCTCAGGTAACGACAAGCTCCAACTTACTTTCTCCCACGGACTGCGCAAAGCCTTTCTCTTTTTACACTTCAGAGAAGCAGTCCGTGGGAGAAGCTCTTAAAATGAAAGCGGTTACACAGATGCTCGACAGGCTCCACCAGCGCGGAGTGACCGAGATTGTGTACGAGGTCAGAGCATCCCCACAGGATGGCGACGAAATTGGGGGAGAGTACTCTCGCCACGCGGGGGTGCTGCGAAAAAATGAGGACAACACGTACACCATCCTCTACACCCTGCCGTTAGAGGAACTCGATGAAGTCGAGCCCACGGGGTTGCAAGAATGCACCATCCCCGTGGTGGGGTTTGACTACGCCAACCTCAGATCGGTGCATGAATACGCGAGGAAGCAGACCAAGGCACAACTCGACCTCATGAGAGAGTCGGTACTAGACCTCGCCAAGGCGGTCCGCGAAGGCGCCAAGCAGGCGGGGACTGGGGGGAAAGCGGGAGGTGAGGCCGGGGCGGCACAGGCGCAACCGGAGGGGAGCAGCCCCCCTGCCCAGGACCCCCCCAAGCTCCCGACAATCGGGAACCTGCAGTCGGCCCTCAGCCTGCCCAACATGAGGCCGGCTTGCGTCTCCCAGTGGCAGGGGTTTTTGAAGGCAGGAGGGGTGGCAGCGGCGCGGGAGATGATCCGAGACCTGAGGCTGCAGTTCGGGACATCGAACAAGGTGACCCACCTGAGCACGTGGGTCGCCCTCGCGCAGGAGGCTGCTGAGCGGGGGTTCTGGTCCACCACCGTGACCCAGATGGGGAACCAGCTGCTGCACGAGCTGGTGGTGAATGAGGCGTGGAAACAACACAGGATCCCCCGGGCGCAGGTGGAGGCGGAGATGCGGACGGCCGACACGGAAGCATCCGCTGCTGACCGGGCCATCGCCAAGCTGGCGGGGCGTGCACGCACGACGAAGGGGGGAAAGGGGGGCAACGGTGGCCCTCCCCAGTCTTTTCCCCCCCCGAATCGGTATTCCCCCTACCCCCACCACACATTTCAGGGAAAGGGGGGAAAGGGGGGGAAACCCCGGGGCAACACCAACTGGAATTAACACCGGCACTCGGCCAGGACATCATGCAGGCACTCGGCCAAATCACGGCACTCTGCCAAAAACTGGGACAGGAAAGGCCCCCCCAACCCCCTACCCCCCCTCCCGCCCCCCAGAACATCGTCCAGAACACTCTGTCGGAGGTGTACACGCAAGCTGCGCCGGCAAGGACCCGGGCCAGGGACGACCACACTCTGTGGGAAGCAAAGGAACGGCTGGAAGAAGTCATGAAAGAGAGCCTGGCGGAACGCACAATCTCCACCAGGGGTGGGCTATGGAAAAGACTGGAAAGTTGGTGTGTGACAGCAGACCTCTCCCTACCCCCCTCGGAAGATGCAGCAGTTCTGTTTCTGGCGGGAATGACCCACTTGACAACAAGCACAGTCAAAAATTATGCATCGGCAATAAACGCAGTCGGTCTGCAGCAGGGGAATTGGTCCCCGCTCCCCCTTCAGGGCTATGCCAACGCACTGGCTCGTGCGACCCCCTTTTCCCCCCCGAAGCAAGCTGTCCCCGCAAAAAAGGCCGAAGTGACCCAGGCGGTGTTTGTTCTGTTCACAAGGGGGCACGAGGTGGAGGCGAACCTGTTGTTGTTTCTGTGGAAGACAGCCTGCCGCTACCGCGATGCGGCAGATCTCACGGTAAAGGATGTGAAACCCACAGCATGTGGAACACGACTCGTGGTGGATTTTTACAGGTCAAAGGCAATCAAGACGACCCCATTTGTGGATCGCAGGTTCGCAGTTGCAGCGGGGGCGGGTTTGGAGCGTCTGATTGCGTTCGTGGTGGAGAAAAGACAGACATGCCCCTTGGAATCATACCTTGGCCGGCTATCGCAGACAGGGGGCACACACACGTCGACTCGGCTATAGTTGGTGGTGTGTGTGCGCAACGACAAGAATGGCAAAGGCAATGGGTAGTGGGGGTGTTGATGGGAAGGAGGAAGGGGGACTTCCGGTTCAGCTTTTCCTCACTTGCAACGCGAAGGGGTTAAGAGATCCCGCGACAACCGCCAATTCAGGCTGTTGAGGCGAGGTCCGGGGGATGGAGGGTGGGACAATAAAAGAAAGCGGACAAGACGAAGAGTGTTGGCCGCGGGGAGATTACCCTGATGGAGTTCCCCATCGGTTCCTGTGTGAGGGAGGCTAAGTGTACGCAGCAACACATTCCGGGCAAGCCTTGCCCTCTTGGCACTTAGCCTTCCTACAAGTGTGGTGGAGAGGGGAGTGGGGAGTGGGCAGCACGATCTTCTGTTACCATTACTGTTCGTAGCGCAGGGGTACGCTGAGCGCGCGGCTGAAGTCACCAAAGACGCAGGTCGCCGCAGGACGCAGCGGAAGAGCCGCGCGATCAGCGCCGAACGACACCCCGGGTGGGAGGGAAGGGAAAAAGAGAAAGGCTTTGCGCAGTCCGTGGGAGAAAGTAAGTTGGAGCTTGTCGTTACCTGAGGTGTGGGGGGTTGTGTGTAAAACCCAAGAATTATACGGACTGCAAGCCAACATTCCTGTGACCGAATAGAGAAGGGGAGAGATGGCATGGAACCGAGGGGAGAGGGGGGCAGGAACCTTGGGAACTCCGACTAGTGAGCAGGCCCACTGTGGCCAGGAGCTTGTCGTTACCTGAGGTGTGGGGGGTTGTGTGTAAAACCCAAGAATTATACGGACTGCAAGCCAACATTCCTGTGACCGAATAGAGAAGGGGAGAGATGGCATGGAACCGAGGGGAGAGGGGGGCAGGAACCTTGGGAACTCCGACTAGTGAGCAGGCCCACTGTGGCCAGAGTTCCCCATCGGTTCCTGTGTGAGGGAGGCTAAGTGTACGCAGCAACACATTCCGGGCAAGCCTTGCCCTCTTGGCACTTAGCCTTCCTACAAGTGTGGTGGAGAGGGGAGTGGGGAGTGGGCAGCACGATCTTCTGTTACCATTACTGTTCGTAGCGCAGGGGTACGCTGAGCGCGCGGCTGAAGTCACCAAAGACGCAGGTCGCCGCAGGACGCAGCGGAAGAGCCGCGCGATCAGCGCCGAACGACACCCCTTCGCTACCCCTGCGCTACCTCCGGCTCGGCTTGTCTGCGGGGTTATCCCGTGATTTGATGTAGGCCCATTGCACCGCTGTGAAATATGATGACGTCAGCCCCAGGATCCGCATCACCTCTCTGTTCAGTGCCCGAGCCGGAGAATACCCGCGCTGCAGCGCCCCGATCACCGCGGTGTTGTCAAGGTACCACTTCACGTTGGCACCCCAGGCGTTCTCCCCGACACACTCCTCCATGCCGTAGACCACAGCACGTGCCTCAAGCACCGCGATCCGCGTCGACCGCTGCTCCTCCGGCAGTTCGTCAGCCTCTTCCCAGGTCCAGCGTCGCCCAAACGATCGAAGAGCGCCGCCTGCTGACACCACAACACCGCACCCCGTCACCGAAGCATCCGACCAGATCTCTACCCCCCGGCCTCGGCTCATCTCGGTGAACTCCTTGTACATCCTCGGTTGGAGCGCAGCGTCGATCCAACGCACCGCCGCCTCAGTCGTTTGCGCGGAGAGCTGTACTTCTTCGTCCGGGTGTGCACCACGGTTCAATGCGTTGCTGTTGCGGCGCAGGGCGATGATGGCGTCGATAAACCTGCCCAGCGGCTGCACCACCAGGGGCGAGGCCCACACCAGACGACCACCCAAGGATTCCAAGTCGCACCGCCTAACCCTCGGCTTCGTCTCGCCCTGAGCCATCAGGTCCGCCCGCGCCGCCCTCAGCTTCCTCGCCACCTTGGGCCCAACGCCCACCTCTCGACGGCAGTGGAAGCCGAACCCGAGGAAGACGTACTCCGTGTCACCGTCGCTCGCCTCAGATATCGTCGCGCCGGCGCGTCTCGCTGCCACGTCAAACGCCGCCGTTGCCTCCCGAACACGCTCCCAGGTGCCCGCGTACCGCACGTTGTCGACATACACGTCAACGCACAGTTCCGGAGTGGATGTAGATGGGGAGGGAGAGAATACCGCCGTGGGGGGGGTTGAGAGATAGCAGTGGGAAAGTGCATACATGATCAGGTGCATCAACTCTGGGGACCACGACGCCCCCATTGGCAAACGGGTCAGGCAGTATGCCTCCCCCTTGTCATCACGGTATGTGAAGTATTTCTGAGACTCTTCGGGAATGGGGATCTGAAAAAAGGAAGCCGCTAGGTCTCTTTGGGAGGCGCACTCGCATTCCACCCTGGACAACACTGTTGGGGAGGTGGGGAAAACAACTTGGCAGCGGTATCCATAAGCTGCCGCGAGGGAGTTGTGGTCTTTGGTCCACATGATGGGCCTCAGTCGGCCCCCGTGTGGGCCATACCCCTGCTTTTCTTCGAAGACAACGAAAGGGGAAATAGCCAGAACAGGGTTTCTCTTGCCAAAATCAAAGTCCGGGGCTCTCCGCACCAGCCCTGCCTCTTCCAGCTGCACCGAAAAACGAGAAGAAAAGGCCTGGCTCTTGGGTTTCACAGTTGCCGGGGTCCAGCTCTGCTCTGAGACCTCCCGCGCCATGGCCTGGGGGTTGGCTGTCATGTCCAGCAGTGTGCTGATCCTTTCACGCACTGGCCCCTTGGCCATCCGAAGTACCTCAGGAATAGAAATAATAGGGACTTTTTTGCAATGCAACGGGGCTTTTAGTTGTTCTTGGGTTGGAAGGGAACCCCTGGACACCCGTTTTCCCATGCCGGAGTGGCTACTATGCTCGGGGGGGGCACCAAGTTCCGTTAAAGACGGGCACAACACTCTGGGGAGAGGGCCAGGGCCACCTCCTCGTTCACGTTCGCGAGGTATCTCATGGTGGTGGGGGGAAGAATGGGGTTCGCGGTTTTGTGCCTGGCAATCCTGGGGATGTCCTGGGGGGGGAGGATACCGTTGGCTGCCAGTGTGGCTAGAAATTGCAGGGCCCCCCGTCGGGGTGAATGAAGCGTCCACTCTTGGCAGTTGGGGCATTGGCGGAGAAGGCGCAGAAATTGGGAGTGGGGGACACCGAACAGAAGGGATTCCAAGGGGCATGTCTGTCTTTTCTCCACCACGAACGCAATCAGACGCTCCAAACCCGCCCCCGCTGCAACTGCGAACCTGCGATCCACAAATGGGGTCGTCTTGATTGCCTTTGACCTGTAAAAATCCACCACGAGTCGTGTTCCACATGCTGTGGGTTTCACATCCTTTACCGTGAGATCTGCCGCATCGCGGTAGCGGCAGGCTGTCTTCCACAGAAACAACAACAGGTTCGCCTCCACCTCGTGCCCCCTTGTGAACAGAACAAACACCGCCTGGGTCACTTCGGCCTTTTTTGCGGGGACAGCTTGCTTCGGGGGGGAAAAGGGGGTCGCACGAGCCAGTGCGTTGGCATAGCCCTGAAGGGGGAGCGGGGACCAATTCCCCTGCTGCAGACCGACTGCGTTTATTGCCGATGCATAATTTTTGACTGTGCTTGTTGTCAAGTGGGTCATTCCCGCCAGAAACAGAACTGCTGCATCTTCCGAGGGGGGTAGGGAGAGGTCTGCTGTCACACACCAACTTTCCAGTCTTTTCCATAGCCCACCCCTGGTGGAGATTGTGCGTTCCGCCAGGCTCTCTTTCATGACTTCTTCCAGCCGTTCCTTTGCTTCCCACAGAGTGTGGTCGTCCCTGGCCCGGGTCCTTGCCGGCGCAGCTTGCGTGTACACCTCCGACAGAGTGTTCTGGACGATGTTCTGGGGGGGCGGGAGGGGGGGTAGGGGGTTGGGGGGGCCTTTCCTGTCCCAGTTTTTGGCAGAGTGCCGTGATTTGGCCGAGTGCCTGCATGATGTCCTGGCCGAGTGCCGGTGTTAATTCCAGTTGGTGTTGCCCCGGGGTTTCCCCCCCTTTCCCCCCTTTCCCTGAAATGTGTGGTGGGGGTAGGGGGAATACCGATTCGGGGGGGGAAAAGACTGGGGAGGGCCACCGTTGCCCCCCTTTCCCCCCTTCGTCGTGCGTGCACGCCCCGCCAGCTTGGCGATGGCCCGGTCAGCAGCGGATGCTTCCGTGTCGGCCGTCCGCATCTCCGCCTCCACCTGCGCCCGGGGGATCCTGTGTTGTTTCCACGCCTCATTCACCACCAGCTCGTGCAGCAGCTGGTTCCCCATCTGGGTCACGGTGGTGGACCAGAACCCCCGCTCAGCAGCCTCCTGCGCGAGGGCGACCCACGTGCTCAGGTGGGTCACCTTGTTCGATGTCCCGAACTGCAGCCTCAGGTCTCGGATCATCTCCCGCGCCGCTGCCACCCCTCCTGCCTTCAAAAACCCCTGCCACTGGGAGACGCAAGCTGGCCTCATGTTGGGCAGGCTGAGGGCCGACTGCAGGTTCCCGATTGTCGGGAGCTTGGGGGGGTCCTGGGCAGGGGGGCTGCTCCCCTCCGGTTGCGCCTGTGCCGCCCCGGCCTCACCTCCCGCTTTCCCCCCAGTCCCCGCCTGCTTGGCGCCTTCGCGGACCGCCTTGGCGAGGTCTAGTACCGACTCTCTCATGAGGTCGAGTTGTGCCTTGGTCTGCTTCCTCGCGTATTCATGCACCGATCTGAGGTTGGCGTAGTCAAACCCCACCACGGGGATGGTGCATTCTTGCAACCCCGTGGGCTCGACTTCATCGAGTTCCTCTAACGGCAGGGTGTAGAGGATGGTGTACGTGTTGTCCTCATTTTTTCGCAGCACCCCCGCGTGGCGAGAGTACTCTCCCCCAATTTCGTCGCCATCCTGTGGGGATGCTCTGACCTCGTACACAATCTCGGTCACTCCGCGCTGGTGGAGCCTGTCGAGCATCTGTGTAACCGCTTCCATTTTAAGAGCTTCTCCCACGGACTGCTTCTCTGAAGTGTAAAAAGAGAAAGGCTTTGCGCAGTCCGTGGGAGAAAGTAAGTTGGAGCTTGTCGTTACCTGAGGTGTGGGGGGTTGTGTGTAAAACCCAAGAATTATACGGACTGCAAGCCAACATTCCTGTGACCGAATAGAGAAGGGGAGAGATGGCATGGAACCGAGGGGAGAGGGGGGCAGGAACCTTGGGAACTCCGACTAGTGAGCAGGCCCACTGTGGCCAGGAGCTTGTCGTTACCTGAGGTGTGGGGGGTTGTGTGTAAAACCCAAGAATTATACGGACTGCAAGCCAACATTCCTGTGACCGAATAGAGAAGGGGAGAGATGGCATGGAACCGAGGGGAGAGGGGGGCAGGAACCTTGGGAATCATACCTTGGCCGGGCTATCGCAGACAGGGGGCACACACACGTCGACTCGGCTATAGTTCTCCTGGTGGTGTGTGTGCGCAACGACAAGAAAGGCAAAGGCAATGGGTAGTGGGGGTGTTGATGGGAAGGGGGAAGGGGGACTTCCGGTTCAGCTTTTCCTCACTTGCAACGCGAAGGGGTTAAGAGATCCCGCGACAACCGCCAATTCAGGCTGTTGAGGCGAGGTCCGGGGGATGGAGGGTGGGACAATAAAAGAAAGCGGACAAGACGAAGAGTGTTGGCCGCGGGGAGATTACCCTGATGAAGGGGGTGTTGTGTGGTGTGGTGTTAAATATATGTACAAAGTGTCCCGGGAAGGTGCATGGGCACAACATGGGGGGAGAGAGAGAGGGGAAAGGCAACAGGATTGGGGTTGTGGGGTGTCAGGGGTGATGAGGGGGATGGGGGTGTCTGCTGCCAATGGCCTTGGGTCATATTCCCTCAGTAAACTGTGAGAATCATACCTTGGCCGGGCTATCGCAGACAGGGGGCACACACACGTCGACTCGGCTATAGTTCTCCTGGTGGTGTGTGTGCGCAACGACAAGAAAGGCAAAGGCAATGGGTAGTGGGGGTGTTGATGGGAAGGGGGAAGGGGGACTTCCGGTTCAGCTTTTCCTCACTTGCAACGCGAAGGGGTTAAGAGATCCCGCGACAACCGCCAATTCAGGCTGTTGAGGCGAGGTCTCCGCCTGCCCCACCGCGAGTGAAGAAGCGCCGCACCGCAAGTGAAACCTGGTCCCGGGTTTCGGGAGAAGAAATGCAAGAGGGGGGGATACGGGAAGGGAGATCTGCCGGATTGGCAGAGGTGTGGACGTATCCAACGGAAAAAGACAAAACCTGGAGGGCTGTGAGGTATTCTACCGCCTCCAGGACGGACTTGTTAATAAGATTGCAGGCGGCACACAGCCGCTTGCGCACAACAGCTGCCACGGTCGTATTGTCGACCCAGATCTCTACAGCCCCCCCGCACACAGACCGGGGAAGGGCTCGCACTGTTTTGTTGAGGGCCATCGCCTCGAGAATGTTAATGTGCAGCTGGGACTCGGCTGCGGTCCACGAGTCACCAATGACCTGCATTTCTTGTGTAAAGGAATCTATTAAGACGCCACCCCAACCCTTGAGGGAGGCGTCAACAAAGCAAGTAAAAGACGGGGGTGTGGACTGAATAACTCTCCTGTGGGGGGGAACACGCGCAACCCCCACACACACACACCACTGCCGCAACTCCCGGCAGACCGATGGGGGGATCCGCACAGGGTCAGGCGGCCGAAGGACCGCCCGGTTCAAAAAATTAGTCACCCGGCGGAGGAACTTGATCCCAAACCAGAACCTCCCCGGGGACACTCCCGAAATGGCGCTGGCGTGGAGCAACCTTCCACCCAGCGACTCCAGCTCACCAGCCGTCACCCTCTGCCAGTCCACGCTGTCCAGCTTCGCCATCAGCCTGTCCGACGGAGACACGGTCTGGGCAGCGTGGTCGAATGCCACCCCGAGAAACTCGTAGACCGTCGCCGTGTCCACCGAGTCAGACGGCTTCCATGTCGCAGCGCACGCCGCAGCCACCTTGTCCATCTGCCGCGTCGCCTCTTCGACACTGGTGCGGGGGCCGGTCAGACGCACGTTGTCGATCCAGACGTCGACCCCCACCTCAGGCGCAGTGCAGAACTCCTGGCGGACGTAGTCCCGGTGCCCACCCACAACAGCAGCCAAAGTGTGCATCAGCTCGGGCGCACAACAGTGGCCCATGGGCAACCTCAGCAGCTCATACCAGTCCCCCGACTCGTCAGCGAAGCGAAAGAACCTCCGTGCAGGCGCAGGGATGGGGATCTGATAAAACCCGCACTTGAAATCCCGCGCCGACCCACACTCCGCAAACACCGCGTCGAGGTACCCCGAGATGTGCCCCAGGGGGACGTGTGCCGCGTAGGACTCCTCCAAGTTGTCGTTTGCCTGCTTGGTCCAGAGGATGAACCTCTGCCGCAACCCGGACGGCTTCTCCTCCATCACAGTAAAGGGCACGCACAGGGAGGGGCCCGGACCCGACGCAGGCCCAGCCACTCCGTTCTCCACCAGCAGCTCCGCATGCTTGTGTTGTAGATGCGAGGGGCGGGAGCGCCCCTCAGAGGGAGAAGGTGTAGAAGTGCCCGGCGGGGGTGCATCGGGGAACGTCAGCCGCCACACCTCGTCGAACCTGCGCCTCACAGTGGCGGTCATCCTCGCCCGCAGCGCCTCGACGTCCATCTCCGCCACAGAAGACACATGCAGGGGCGCACGGCGCTCCTCCTCCGTCGCCGGCAGCCTCGACTGGTGCGCACGCCGCGTCACCGAGTGCAGCCCCCGCTGCTTGCGGCAAAAGGACTCAGGGTCGGCCATCACAGATGCCGTGTCACCTCCTGCGTCCGCAGCGCCCTCGCCATCTCCGTGGGGCATCCCCCGTAGCGGATGGTGGTGCTGGAGAGGCCGCCCTCGCCGTGATGCTTCGCGAGGCGGCCCACCAGCATCTCCGACAGATCCGCTCCCGACGCGATGAGCCCGAAGAGGAAGGTGAGCGCCCCGCGCTTCACGCTGTGGCCCGAGTAGGCCTCCATCCCCGGTGTTGCCCGCCACATCGCCGTCACATCTGCCGTCGAAACCGCCGTCAGCCGCTCGAAGGGGCGCAGGCGCGTCACCAGCTCCGCGATGGAGGGGGTCAGGTCCCCGCATATCACCGTCCACTTTGAGGCTGTGAACGGGTTGGCCCGACGGCCCTTCGGGGAGGTGTGCCAGTCTATTATCACCTCCGTGGGCTGCACCGCGATGAACTGCTCCGACGAGAGGGTGCACACCTCCCCCCACCGGGCCGCGGTCTTCCACGCCGTCAGCGCCGCCAGTCGGAGATGCGGCTGTTGACACAGCGCCCACGCCACGAGTACCTCCTTCGGCATCGGCGTCGCCTGCTGCTGCGGAATGGCCCCCCCGGCCGCACGCAGCGCGCTTGCCAGGCTGAGGAGGGGCTGCTGGGCGAGGCCGAGGTGGCGCATCGTCCCGGAGAGCGCCTTTGCGTAGGCCAGCATCCCCTGCGGCGACACCCCTGTCGCCAGCACGAACAGCATGGCGGTGTCGGCGTCGACTTCTAGGCCGTGCTCGTTGGCCCACCGCACCAGCCTTGCCCACAGCAGCTGCCTCTGTGACGAAGTGCTTCGCGCCCACATACCCGCCACCACGGCCTGCAGGCGCTCCACGGCCTCCCCGGGGCCGACCTCCACCTCTCCCGTGACGCGCACCGCCACACCCCCGACCCGAGCGGCCACGTGCCGCATCATCGCCCTCGCAAAGAGCGGTGTTCTCCCGCTGGCGGCGCCGGATGCGCCTAAGGGCGTTGCGGGCCCTGGCTGAGCGGGGTGGGGTCGAAGGGATGTGTCGGGTGGAGGAGATGTTGTTGAGGTGTTGTTGTTGTTGTTGTCGTTGTTGTTGATGTTGTTGATGTTGTGGATGTGGGGGGGGTTGGATGGGCGGCGAGGGGCGGGGTGTTGTAGAAGCGCGAGGGGGGGGCGGGCCTGGAGCCGGGAGGTGGGCAGTCACGCGCGCCCGCCCCCGGCCCTGCCGTTTCCCGGCGCCCTCGCCGGTGCCTTCGCCACGATGCGCTGCTGGGGGGCTCTGGCGGCGGTGCGGGGGCGTGTGTGTTGTGTCTGGGGGGCGGCCCCCGGGCCCACTGCCGCAGCCGCTCGCATCACAGGGTGGGCCGTGGCGTCCTCCCTGGCGAGGTGGCGCTCGATCGCAGCTCGCGGCACCCTGTCTCGCACGAAGGCAATCTGGAGCAGCACCTGTCGCAGCAGGTGGTTCCCCAGCTCCCTCTGGGGGGTGCGCCCCCAGCCTGCGACGCACGCCGTCGCCAAGATCCAGAGGCGCAATGCCTCGAAGGCCTCCCCCAGAATGCGCCCCCCGGGGAGATGCAGCGAACCCGACACCCAGCGAGACTCGAGCTGCAGTACCAGGTACTGCGCGTCGGTCTCGATGGCCGCATCCCACTCCGCGACGTCCGCCACATCCGCCGGGTGCACCGCCGCGCTCGTCATCGGCGCCGCCATCTGCGGGTACATCGGGGGCGGTGTCACCGGGGGAGCACCCATCTGCTGAGGAGGGGGAGGGGGCTGCGACGCCACCATCGATGCAGCCTGCTGCTGCATGGTCGCGACACGCCGGTCGAATTCCTCCTGGAACTGACGTGTTTGTTCTGCCGAAGCCTCGTCGAAGCGCCGCTGCTGCGCTGCTGCCTGTGCCTGCACTTCGTTCAAAGCCTCGCGCACCGCTGCCACCTCCCGTTCTGACTGCACCCGCATGTCCTCGATGGTCGTCGCCGCCATCTCGGTCTGGTGCACCGAGGTCTCGACGAGTCGGATGTAGACCCAATCCGGAGCGGGGAAGGGGTAGGTCACATCCGGACCGTCGTGCACTTCGACTCCGGCCACATAGTTGTAGGCCTCCGACAATGTCACTTCATATGTCGGAGAGCCGTCCTGGTCAGGTGCACCCGCAGAGAGACGCGCTGCGTAACGCGCGAAATCCGTCGATCCGTCAGACGGTCTGCACGTGTATACAACACACGCATTCACCAGGGCAGCGGCCTGGTCCCCCAGCATCCGCACCGACATCTCCACAGGGGCCACAAACCCCTGCCCAGCGGTGGCTCTGGGGGAGACCGCCCGCGCCCGCTGAGTCCCCACCCACGACATGGTGAAGGGCTGCAGGGGGACGACGTCAGGGGAGGTTGTCATTGTGTAGCGGGCGACGGGCGGTTGGAAAGGGCAGTGGGGAAGAAGGCGTGGGAACAGAAGGTGAAAGTGTAACAATAAAAGAAAGCGGACAAGACGAAGAGTGTTGGCCGCGGGGAGATTACCCTGATGAAGGGGGTGTTGTGTGGTGTGGTGTTAAATATATGTACAAAGTGTCCCGGGAAGGTGCATGGGCACAACATGGGGGGAGAGAGAGAGGGGAAAGGCAACAGGATTGGGGTTGTGGGGTGTCAGGGGTGATGAGGGGGATGGGGGTGTCTGCTGCCAATGGCCTTGGGTCATATTCCCTCAGTAAACTGTGAGAACTCCGACTAGTGAGCAGGCCCACTGTGGCCAAAGGGGGTGTTGTGTGGTGTGGTGTTAAAGTTATATACAAAGTGTCCCGGGAAGGTGCATGGGCACAACATGGGGGGAGAGAGAGGGGAAAGGCAACAGGATTGGGGTTGTGGGGTGTCAGGGGTGATGAGGGGGATGGGGGTGTCTGCTGCCAATGGCCTTGGGTCATGTTCCCTCAGTAAACTGTGAGAATCATACCTTGGCCGGCTATCGCAGACAGGGGGCACACACACGTCGACTCGGCTATAGTTCTCCTGGTGGTGTGTGTGCGCAACGACAAGAATGGCAAAGGCAATGGGTAGTGGGGGTGTTGATGGGAAGGAGGAAGGGGGACTTCCGGTTCAGCTTTTCCTCACTTGCAACGCGAAGGGGTTAAGAGATCCCGCGACAACCGCCAATTCAGGCTGTTGAGGCGAGGTCTCCGCCTGCCCCACCGCGAGTGAAGAAGCGCCGCACCGCAAGTGAAACCTGGTCCCGGGTTTCGGGAGAAGAAATGCAAGAGGGGGGGATACGGGAAGGGAGATCTGCCGGATTGGCAGAGGTGTGGACGTATCCAACGGAAAAAGACAAAACCTGGAGGGCTGTGAGGTATTCTACCGCCTCCAGGACGGACTTGTTAATAAGATGGCAGGCGGCACACAGCCGCTTGCGCACAACAGCTGCCACGGTCGTATTGTCGACCCAGATCTCTACAGCCCCCCCACACACAGACCGGGGAAGGGCTCGCACTGTTTTGTTGAGGGCCATCGCCTCGAGAATGTTAATGTGCAGCTGGGACTCGGCTGCGGTCCACGAGTCACCAATGACCTG
This sequence comes from Rhynchopus euleeides, assembly GCA_963210315.1. NCBI lineage: Eukaryota > Euglenozoa > Diplonemea > Diplonemida > Diplonemidae > Rhynchopus > Rhynchopus euleeides. Next base: position 1,670,012 of record OY723286.1, on the reverse strand, counting down.
CATTTCTTGTGTAAAGGAATCTATTAAGACGCCACCCCAACCCTTGAGGGAGGCGTCAACAAAGCAAGTAAAAGACGGGGGTGTGGACTGAATAACTCTTCTGTGGGGGGGAACACGCGCAACCCCCACACACACACACCACTGCCGCAACTCCCGGCAGACCGATGGGGGGATCCGCACAGGGTCAGGCGGCCGAAGGACCGCCCGGTTCAAAAAATTAGTCACCCGGCGGAGGAACTTGATCCCAAACCAGAACCTCCCCGGGGACACTCCCGAAATGGCGCTGGCGTGGAGCAACCTTCCACCCAGCCACTCCAGCTCACCAGCCGTCACCCTCTGCCAGTCCACGCTGTCCAGCTTCGCCATCAGCCTGTCCGACGGAGACACGGTCTGGGCAGCATGGTCGAATGCCACCCCGAGAAACTCGTAGACCGTCGCCGTGTCCACCGAGTCAGACGGCTTCCATGTCGCAGCGCACGCCGCAGCCACCTTGTCCATCTGCCGCGTCGCCATTTCGACACTGGTGCGGGGGCCGGTCAGACGCACGTTGTCGATCCAGACGTCGACCCCCACCTCAGGCGCAGTGCAGAACTCCTGGCGGACGTAGTCCCGGTGCCCACCCACAACAGCAGCCAAAGTGTGCATCAGCTCGGGCGCACAACAGTGGCCCATGGGCAACCTCAGCAGCTCATACCAGTCCCCCGACTCGTCAGCGAAGCGGAAGAACCTCCGTGCAGGCGCAGGGATGGGGATCTGATAAAACCCGCACTTGAAATCCCGCGCCGACCCACACTCCGCAAACACCGCGTCGAGGTACCCCGAGATGTGCCCCAGGGGGACGTGTGCCGTGTAGGACTCCTCCAGATCGTCGTTTGCCTGCTTGGTCCAGAGGATGAACCTCTGCCGCAACCCCGACGGCTTCTCCTCCATCACAGTGAAGGGCACGCACAGGGAGGGGGGCCCGGGCCCGACGCAGGCCCAGCCACTCCGTTCTCCACCAGCAGCTCCGCATGCTTCTGTTGTAGATGCGAGGGGCGGGAGCGCCCCTCAGAGGGAGAAGGAGTAAAAGTGCCCGGCGGGGGCGCATCAGGGAACGTCAGCCGCCACACCTCGTCGAACCTGCGCCTCACAGTGGCGGTCATCCTCGCCCGCAGCGCCTCGACGTCCATCTCCGCCACAGAAGACACATGCAGGGGCGCACGGCGCTCCTCCTCCGTCGCCGGCAGCCTCGACTGGTGCGCACGCCGCGTCATCGAGTGCAGCCCCCGCTGCTTGCGGCAAAAGGACTCAGGGTCGGCCATCACAGATGCCGTGTCACCTCCTGCGTCCGCAGCGCCCTCGCCATCTCCGTGGGGCACCCCCCGTAGCGGATGGTGGTGCTGGAGAGGCCGCTCTCGCCGTGGTGCTTCGCGAGGCGGCCCACCAGCATCTCCGACAGATCCGCTCCCGACCCGATGAGCCCGAAGAGGAAGGTGAGTGCCCCGCGCTTCACGCTGTGGCCCGAGTAGTCCTCCATCTCCGGTGTAGCCCGCCACATCGCCGTCACATCTGCCGTCGAAACCGCCGTCAGCCGCTCGAAGGGGCGCAGGCGCGTCACCACCTTCCTCCTTCCCATCAACACCCCCACTACCCATTGCCTTTGCCATTCTTGTCGTTGCGCACACACACCACCAGGAGAACTATAGCCGAGTCGACGTGTGTGTGCCCCCTGTCTGCGATAGCCGGCCAAGGTATGATTCCCCTCCCGAAGAGCGATGGTCTCCCGCTGGCGGCGCCGGATGCGCCTGAGGGCATTGCGGGCCCTGGCTGAGCGGGGTGGGGTCGAAGGGAAGTGGCGGGTGGAGGAGAAGTTGCTGAGGTGTTGTTGTTGTTGATGTTGTTGGTTGTTTTGTTGGTGACGTTGTTGATGATGTTGTGGGCGGGTGCAGGGGGGTGTGTTGGGCGGCGAGGGGCGGGGTGATGTAGAAGCGTGAGGGGGGGGTGGGTCTGAAGCCGGAAGGTGGGCAGTCACGCGCGCCCGCCCCCGGCCCTGCCGTTTCCCGGCGCCCTCGCCGGTGCCTTCGCCGCGATGCGCTGCTGGGGGGCCCGAGCAGCGGCGCGGGGGCGCGTGTGTTGTTGTTGTGTGTGGGGGGCGGCGGCCCCCGGCCCCACAGCCGCAGCCGCCCGCATCACCGGGTGGGAAGTGGGGTCCTCCTTCGCAAGGTGCCGCTCGATGGCGGCGCGCGGCACCCTGTCGCGCACGAACGCGACCTGCAGCAGCACCTGTCGCAGCAGGTGATTCCCCAGCTCCCGCTGGGGAGTGCGCCCCCAGCCAGACACGTACGCCGTGGCAAGAATCCACAGGCGCAACGCTGCGAACGCCTCATCCAGGATGCGGCCTCCAGGGAGGTGCGACGACCCCGACACCCAGCGGGTCTCCAGCTGTAGCACCAGATACGGTGCGTCGGACTCGATCAGCGAATCCCACTCCAGGACGTCGGCTGCGTCCGCGGGGTGTCGCTCCGACCCGGGGTACGGCATCCCGGCAGACATGGCCATGGGGGACGGCGGTGCTGGCGGAGACGGTGGCGGGTGAGCCCACTGCTGCTGCTGACGTTGCACATGGTCCTGGTGCTGCCGCAGGCGAGCATCCAGCTCCAGCCGGAAGGACCTCGTCTGCTCCTCCGCACGCTCGCGGAACTCCTGCGCCTGCTGCTCCAGCGAGCGTTGCATCGCTTCCTGCGACGCCGTCACCGCGCGGGTGGCGCACTCCGTCTGGTGGACAGACATCTCCACCAGACGGGAGTACTGCCACCCGTCCGCCGGCATCCTGTACAGGACGTCGGGCCCGCGGTGCTGCTCCGTGTCGGACACGTAATTGTACGCCTCGGACAAGCGCACTTCGTACCCCGCAGCGTTCCCCTCCTCGTCATGCGCCTGCGACAGGCGACCAGCGAACCGCCGAAACGGCTGGCTCCCGTCGACGGGTGCACAAGAGTACACCACGCAGGCGTCGACGAGAGCCGCCGCCTGGTCCCCGAGCATGCGGGCGGTCATGATCTCAGGGGCGGGAAGCCCCTGTCCTGCCGTCGCAGCCGGCGACGTCGCCCGCACCCTCGCCGTACCGACCGCTGATGGGGTGTACCCGTCGAGGTTGATGCAGTCCGGCGAGGGAGGTGGGAGAGACATGGTGTCGGGGTGGTGAGAGTGTAACAATAAAAGAAAGCGGACAAGACGAAGAGTGTTGGCCGCGGGGAGATTACCCTGATGAAGGGGGTGTTGTGTGGTGTGGTGTTAAAGTTATATACAAAGTGTCCCGGGAAGGTGCATGGGCACAACATGGGGGGAGAGAGAGGGGAAAGGCAACAGGATTGGGGTTGTGGGGTGTCAGGGGTGATGAGGGGGATGGGGGTGTCTGCTGCCAATGGCCTTGGGTCATATTCCCTCAGTAAACTGTGAGAATCCCTTCTGTTCGGTGTCCCCCACTCCCAATTTCTGCGCCTTCTCCGCCAATGCCCCAACTGCCAAGAGTGGACGCTTCATTCACCCCGACGGGGGGCCCTGCAATTTCTAGCCACACTGGCAGCCAACGGTATCCTCCCCCCCCCAGGACATCCCCAGGATTGCCAGGCACAAAACCGCGAACCCCATTCTTCCCCCCACCACCATGAGATACCTCGCGAACGTGAACGAGGAGGTGGCCCTGGCCCTCTCCCCAGAGTGTTGTGCCCGTCTTTAACGGAACTTGGTGCCCCCCCCGAGCATAGTAGCCACTCCGGCATGGGAAAACGGGTGTCCAGGGGTTCCCTTCCAACCCAAGAGCAACTAAAAGCCCCGTTGCATTGCAAAAAAGTCCCTATTATTTCTATTCCTGAGGTACTTCGGATGGCCAAGGGGCCAGTGCGTGAAAGGATCAGCACACTGCTGGACATGACAGCCAACCCCCAGGCCATGGCGCGGGAGGTCTCAGAGCAGAGCTGGACCCCGGCAACTGTGAAACCCAAGAGCCAGGCCTTTTCTTCTCGTTTTTCGGTGCAGCTGGAAGAGGCAGGGCTGGTGCGGAGAGCCCCGGACTTTGATTTTGGCAAGAGAAACCCTGTTCTGGCTATTTCCCCTTTCGTTGTCTTCGAAGAAAAGCAGGGGTATGGCCCACACGGGGGCCGACTGAGGCCCATCATGTGGACCAAAGACCACAACTCCCTCGCGGCAGCTTATGGATACCGCTGCCAAGTTGTTTTCCCCACCTCCCCAACAGTGTTGTCCAGGGTGGAATGCGAGTGCGCCTCCCAAAGAGACCTAGCGGCTTCCTTTTTTCAGATCCCCATTCCCGAAGAGTCTCAGAAATACTTCACATACCGTGATGACAAGGGGGAGGCATACTGCCTGACCCGTTTGCCAATGGGGGCGTCGTGGTCCCCAGAGTTGATGCACCTGATCATGTATGCACTTTCCCACTGCTATCTCTCAACCCCCCCCACGGCGGTATTCTCTCCCTCCCCATCCACATCCACTCCGGAACTGTGCGTTGACGTGTATGTCGACAACGTGCGGTACGCGGGCACCTGGGAGCGTGTTCGGGAGGCAACGGCGGCGTTTGACGTGGCAGCGAGACGCGCCGGCGCGACGATATCTGAGGCGAGCGACGGTGACACGGAGTACGTCTTCCTCGGGTTCGGCTTCCACTGCCGTCGAGAGGTGGGCGTTGGGCCCAAGGTGGCGAGGAAGCTGAGGGCGGCGCGGGCGGACCTGATGGCTCAGGGCGAGACGAAGCCGAGGGTTAGGCGGTGCGACTTGGAATCCTTGGGTGGTCGTCTGGTGTGGGCCTCGCCCCTGGTGGTGCAGCCTCTGGGCAGGTTTATCGACGCCATCATCGCCCTGCGCCGCAACAGCAACGCATTGAACCGTGGTGCACACCCGGACGAAGAAGTACAGCTCTCCGCGCAAACGACTGAGGCGGCGGTGCGTTGGATCGACGCTGCGCTCCAACCGAGGATGTACAAGGAGTTCACCGAGATGAGCCGAGGCCGGGGGGTAGAGATCTGGTCGGATGCTTCGGTGACGGGGTGCGGTGTTGTGGTGTCAGCAGGCGGCGCTCTTCGATCGTTTGGGCGACGCTGGACCTGGGAAGAGGCTGACGAACTGCCAGAGGAGCAGCGGTCGACGCGGATCGCGGTGCTTGAGGCAAAATACTAGGGGGCTTTGAGAATTCATCTCAGTTCAGGCTTTGAGAATTCATCTCAGTTGCGAGAACTCATCTCCCAGAGCAAAGTGACCCCACCACAGCTCTGAAAAACGCCGGAAATGCAAATTTCGCGAAACTGAAAACGACCATTTTGGGGGTACCAGGGGGTACTACCCCCCGGTACCTGGTACGGTACCTACTCAGATCACTGGTATACTATACCAGATTTCTGTCTTGAGACTCACTTTGCAAAGATCCGATACAGGTCTTTTTAAGTTTCTGTTTGAACTTGTAATTCAATTGAAGAGAGTCAGCCCAGACTCTACCCTTTTTGAAATGACTTTGAGGGGGTCTTCGCTGGCCGTTATCCTCCGTCATTCTCCGTCAGCTTTCAGCTAATTCAACAGGGAATTCACCAAAACGCACTGACGGTCACCCTGTACAGTGATCTGAGTAGGTACCGTACCAGGTACCGGGGGGTAGTACCCCCTGGTACCCCCAAAATGGTCGTTTTCAGTTTCGCGAAATTTGCATTTCCGGAATTTTTCCGGACCGTGGTGGGGTCACTTTGCTCTGGGAGATGAGTTTTTGGCCAATCAAATTTTTTCCGATTTTCCTTAGGAAATGTGGACCAGCCCAAAATGAAAAATGGAGGGGGGGTACTTCGAACCTGAGGTCAAAAAAAATTTGCGACCAACCAAACTCATCTCCCAGAGCAAAATGACCACACTACTGTCCGGAATTGATCCGGAAATTCCTAATTTCTGAAAATTTTTGGGCTGGGACCCAAGTCTGGATTTTCGAAGTCCCGGGGGGTACCGGGGGGTAGTACCTGGTACGGTACCTACTCAGATCACTGCCCTGTAGCGAAGACCCCCTGACATTTTCATTTTCGGCAAGTATTTGTCTTGGTCATCTTGAATCAAACCTTGGGTTTTCATGCACTGATATTCAATTTCTCATCGATATCTGGCTATTAGTATTACGAGTTATACACAGGAATGGCGTACGGCACTCTGTCGGAAAGCATTTCTGTCTTATTTCATTCACCGTGTAGGAGACTGTGACATTAGTAACGTCATAAATCACTCGCTTTATCTCATCATACTTTCCTCCCGAACAGGATCTTTCCGTGGATGCAGAAACGATGAAGCGCGGCAAGGAGAAGGATGAGAAGAGGATCGCCTGGACTGTGAAGCGCGTGTCGCAGTTCACGGAGGGGTTGGCAGAGAATGCTCACTTCATCCACGAGTGGAAGGAGCCACCATGTACAATAGTAGGTTTCACACTGCTGCTCGAGACGAGTCGATAAAATTGAAGTGCATACAGAACAGACAGAGTAAAAAAACCTATGGAGAACTCCACCACGGACTAGTCGCCCGGACGACTAGTCGGGACGACGGGTGAAATGACGACGGGTGAAACGACGGGTTCACCCGTCGAGTCGACGGGTGCCACCCGTCGACTCGACGGGTGGCACCCGTCGGCACGACGGGTGAACCTGCTGAAACGACGGGTGTTCCAGCCATTTCCTGTTGATATGGGCCAATTTCCATTGAAAACTAGGGGAGTACCTTGCATGGCATCAGGTTATTTTTCACGCCGAGCCATCTTCCCTGCACAGACCCACCCCCCCATTACTTTCCATTTACAATTCCTTTGGTTCCCATTGGTGAAGGGGCTGCCCACCGGTGGACCACCAGGAGGGGGGTGAGCCATCCAGGTGGGCAGGGGGCCTGGGGGTGGGGCCTCAAAACAACTCCCTCCCACGACGTCACCCCGCTCTCGAGGACAAACAAAATCACCTACGTACCTGAACTGCCAAACACCCCCCCCCCCTCACTTACGGGTGCGCGGATCTCATGTGCTCGTCGCGCTTTACAGTGGTTTTAAAGGGCTCGAAACAAACACAGCAACGCTTTTGTGTCAGCACGCGCGAATGGTGACTGAGGTAGTGCTGGCTCAGTCCCTTCGATTTTGTCCGTTTGCCGCACTCCTGGCATGTGACAGTGCAAGTCTGACACGGCGCGTTGTTTTGTGGCCGATGTGCAGCATCATAATGCGCAAACAGTGCTTCTCTCGTGTGGACAACTTTGGAGCACACAATGCAGATATGCTGCTGCACAGGCACTGTACCGGATGGGGTTGGTTCTGGCACTTCTGGCACATCCTCGCTGTTGCCCCAGGATTTGGACTTGCAGATGCATGCGAGCAGCGTTGCCTTTGGAGTGGTGTTTTCCGGGTTTTTTTTTTTTTTGGAGAGGGGGCCCGGTGCCTGCGCGCGTCCTGTCGTTTTCCGGGTCGCCCAGAAATTGTTGGCCCCATCGCCCCCTTTTTGTGACGTGAGATCCAAGGCCGAGGGACTCGAGTCTCCGCTGCAGTGCTGCCGTTGCTCCCTTCCAACAAGCGTTCCTCGCAGTGACACAGCAGCAAAGCTTTATCGCGCCGAACTTCAGGAGGGTCGGGGTGCTCGGTTGGTCCAGCAGGCCGCACCCCTTGCCTTTGGTCCTCTGCATTTCGAAGAGCAGCAGGTCCCGTTCGGCGGTCTGCTGCGATGTCACCCTCAGGGCATGGCGTTTGGAGACGCCATTCCCCCTCTCCAGTTCCTCGTCACTCAGGGCGAGGGGGTGTGCATCTTCTGGATCAAACCAGTGGCTCATCGAATGGATATATGTAACACCACGCCCCTCGGATGTTCTCCCAGGTGACACCCACTCCAGGACAAACACAAGGATGTGCATTGCGATGAGCGAGAAGATGAACTCTTTCGCGCACTTTCCCTCCTGGTGGTACTTGATGGGGATGTCGTTGTAGCGGAAATGCACAAGCATTTCCATTGCAATACAGAGTAGATGCTGCACCCCCTTCGTCTTGGTAATGGTGAGTAAGCGACTCAGAACATCTCTGGCCTGGTTTCCCGTCATGTTGGAACACGTTGAGCTGCCAAGGACAGCCTTCTGCACGGCAGGTCCGTCAGGCAAGATCTCTGCGAGTATTGCGATGACCCCTTTTATGTCGTGCAGGGGGGGTGTGATCGTGTACGCTGTGGAGGTGAACACCCCTGCGTACAGGCTCTCAAACCCAGCTTCATGAAGTTTCTGGATGCTAGCCCTGTGGCAGGCGTGGAGCTGTTTCAACCAGTCATTTCGTGGTGTGGTACAAAACGCGCTCCTGTGCGAAGATGACCCCATCTTACTAAATGCCGACCACAGCTCAAGATGGTCCCCTGCTACCCTAAAGCCGGCGAGCCGAAACATCACGTTCGCCTTTTCGAAAACCCCTCTCTGCACTCTTGCGATTTGCTTCAGGAAGTTGAACGTGAACCACGTTCTGTACTCGTCCTTCTGCTTATCGGCAACTGTCACCAACCGTGTTGCGAAGGCACCGTCGAAAATGCCTACGGCCAGCCGTTCCCGCGACGTTCTGCTCCCAGATCCCGGGTTGTACCCGTCCGCCGAGATCACTACCAATGGGCTGTCGACCTGAAACTGGCATGTATCAATGATGTGGCAAAGCGTCGCGCTCAGGTTTCCCTTTCGGTATTCAGCCTCTTCGCGCAGAGGGACTTCCTTCTTCGCGACAGTTTTTCGCGAGAGCCCGAGTTGAGGGGGTTTCTCCCCGGCCTCCGCCACCTTCTGACGCAACGCTTTCGACATCTCCCCACACTTGCGGCCAGACAGCTGGACATCGAACCTGTGCTCACGCAGGCCTTCTCCCACCAGGGCCAGGCGGATATCCTCCTCGACCGGCATGGTGCCTCCTGCGAAGAGTGAGTGCAGCTTTGATAGTGGCTAGTTGATACCCAAATGTTGAAACCGTAGAGAAAAAGGCACAAGTGATCATTTACCAGGGTCAGAGGTCAGGGGCTTGGGGCTGTCAGTATTTCGCTGATGCATCATGTTTCTCTCCTCCTGGCTCGCTCAAAGGTCTGCGCTGTGGAACACGGTCGGCGTGGAGTCGCCGATGGTGTCGGCGTTGGCATCCCCGCCATCACTGCCGTCTCCACCATCATCTTCGGTGCCCTCATCCCCACCATCTTCTTCATCATCATCATCGTCCCCCATCAGCAGCTTCCACTTGCTGCCATCACTTGCCGTCGTGTCCATTGCTGAACCTTGCTTGGTCAGCAACGGACACTTGACGGAAATGATGCCGTCCTCATCACGCGCCTCTGCCTTGACCTGCAGATTGAGCAGGCACTCTGGCGGGATGATGAGGACCGTGGAGTACTCGCCCTTCGGAAGATCATTAGTCTTCCGCAGGCGTGTCCACGAGAGCGTCACCTGGTGGCCGTTCTGGGAACAGCTGAGGAGCTGCGCAAACCCCACCTCCACTGCGAAGGCGTAGTACAGGTTGGCGCCCTCCTTCTTGCGAGCCCCCGAGAACTGGGGGTAGGCCACCTTGTTGGCCTTCGGTGGCCCGGTCTTCTGCTGGGTCTTCTGTGCCTGTTTCTTCTCCGCCTCGTACAGCTTCACCATAGCTGCAGCGGTACCGATAGGTGCCGCGGGGCAGGCGTCGGCCATCTCCTTGAGCCCTGTCGGGTGGTCCTTCCCGTTGCTCTTCCGGAGGCCCAACCCGACAAACTCGATGTCTGACCCGCTATTGACACGGGCAGCGTACATCGTGCGACCATCCTTCAGCGCGGTCGACTTGCTGATCACCCCACCCCCCAGCTTCTCATACTTTTTGTACAGGGCAAGACTGATGATGGGATCAGTCGACTTGATGGTAGTATCCGTCAGCTTGCCGAGAAGCTGCTTCAGGGTCATGTGGCTCAACCCATCAGCATCACGCTCGACAACGTACGTGTTGATCCAAGCACGTACAAACATCGTCATGTCCACAGCGCTGGCGAGGGCCTGCGCTGCAGTACGCTTTGCCGCTGGCATTGATTGGTGTGGCTCGTCTGGGTGGCCTGGGTGGTGATGATGGTATCTTGGGGTATCTTGGCCTGGGTGGTGATGAGGGTACGGTATCTTGGAGACTGCCTTGTGGGTTGTGCAAGGGTTGGGGGCTGGGGCGAAAATTTGCCTGGCAGAAAAGTGATCACCTTCATGAAGTAGGTTGCTCTGTCAAACTGACACAGTTTGTCAGAGTCAAGATCCCTCGAACAATGAAAATCCACGAGAACAGCCGTCGCACGTGCACTTGAGGCCCCATCAAGTAGGAATTGTAAATGGAAAGTAATGGGGGGGTGGGTCTGTGCAGGGAAGATAGCTCGGCGTGAAAAATAACCTGATGCCATGCAAGGTACTCCCCTAGTTTTCAATGGAAATTGGCCCATATCAACAGGAAATGGCTGGAACACCCGTCGTTTCAGCAGGTTCACCCGTCGAGTCGACGGGTGCCACCCGTCGACTCGACGGGTGGGCCCGTCGAGTCGACGGGTGCCGCCTGTCGAGTTTTCACCCGTCGTCCCGACTAGTCGACCCCACCCGTCACTGCCCGACTAGTCCGTGGTGTCTTCGCTGTGGAGGGGGGGGGGGTGACATTGGATTTGCCTTTCTCTTTCTTGGGGCCTTCGCAAGCCAGGAAAATCCGCCAATCTCCACCATTTCCCCAAATGCAAATATGGAGGAAATACTTAAACACACTAATGGTGGATTTTCTTGGTCAGCAAAGGCCCTGAATTGCTTTCTTGTTTGGCCAGTTTTTGGCGTTGCTGTTCAAGTTGGTGACTCTTGATGAGCCTCATCATGATTCACCCCCATTCCTTTGCTTTTTTTTTCAATCTTCAATTGCTTTTGAACAACAGGTTGCTTCACCTCGCCACCGGGAAATGAAAAACGGGCAAGACGGAACAGAATGGTGGCTGATTCCAAAGAGGTAGCGGAGTGCTGCAGCATGGTAATAGGTTGGACGGTGAACCCAGCCCCCACCCCCCACCCTCCCTTGCCAGTCTTCGAAGCAGCATCCCCTCCCCCACAACACCCCACCCATCATCGTCACAATCCTCACGACACAATTTACTCAAATACTATTGCCAGATAATTCGGATTAGCGCCTCCCCGGGCAAAATCTTTCAAAAAATTCCAAAAATCGTATTCTATTTTCATTTTTTCACCGTACCAAAAAAAAAAAAAGTGTCACCAAATGGGCAATCTATTTTTTGACTTTTTCGCCTCCGGAGGCCCTCCGGAGGCCTCCGGAGGCGCCTCCGGAGGCCCGAGAGCCTTGACTCTGGCCACAGTGGGCCTGCTCACTAGTCGGAGTTCCCAAGGTTCCTGCCCCCCTCTCCCCTCGGTTCCATGCCATCTCTCCCCTTCTCTATTCGGTCACAGGAATGTTGGCTTGCAGTCCGTATAATTCTTGGGTTTTACACACAACCCCCCACACCTCAGGTAACGACAAGCTCCAACTTACTTTCTCCCACGGACTGCGCAAAGCCTTTCTCTTTTTCCCTTCCCTCCCACCCGGGGTGTCGTTCGGCGCTGATCGCGCGGCTCTTCCGCTGCGTCCTGCGGCGACCTGCGTCTTTGGTGACTTCAGCCGCGCGCTCAGCGTACCCCTGCGCTACGAACAGTAATGGTAACAGAAGATCGTGCTGCCCACTCCCCACTCCCCTCTCCACCACACTTGTAGGAAGGCTAAGTGCCAAGAGGGCAAGGCTTGCCCGGAATGTGTTGCTGCGTACACTTAGCCTCCCTCACACAGGAACCGATGGGGAACTCATCATACACGGGGCGGATACTCAGCGTCCCGAAGGCAGGTGCGATTATCCACCTTGGCCCGAGGGCAGTCCAGTGGCGAGCCCGTGTTGAAGCCACCCCAGCAAATATAGCAAGTCCGCTCACCGTACTGTGACCTGTTGTGGTAGGAACCACAAGCCCGGCCACGCCAAGAAGCATCTCTCGGTACCATAATGCTCGTTGGCTGCTCGCAGGTATCAAGTTAATGCTTAAATGATGGAAGCTACGGGAACAGTGCCCTCTCTGTGATGGAACCTTCATTGGTTCAGAATGTGCCTGCCCCAAGACCCTGTTGGCCCAGGCAGTCACTGCCCCCCAATGGAATGGGGCTCGCAGACTTTGGGAGAGGAAGGTGGTCCTATGATCACGCCTGTCTCATTACGCGTGTGATCGACTGCCTGATCTGACGACACCGCCGGCTCTGGAAGGGCTCAGGTGGTGTGTGGGCACCGTGCAGTAGTCAGCATTGCTGCGAAACTCGAAAAGTCTGCAGTGAGCCACACAAACCAGACGTGAACTGCGGAACCCGGCTTTCGATCACCCCATGCGCCATAGAATCCAATGTCGACCACAACACACTGCTAAGGGGAAGGGAATCAACCCAAAAACAAAGGGAAATTCCCATGGAAAATCCCCGGTAGCGCTACCGGGCTATAACCGGGTATTACCGGGCAAACGGGTATTACCGGACCCGGTAATACCCGTTTTTCGACCCGGTAATACCCGGTAGCCGTTAACGGGGCAGATTCATGTCCAATGTTGGGGGTGGTACCGGGTGGTAGTACCTAGTACGGTACCAACTCAGAACCCTGTGTGACATTGGTGTGACATTGCCCAGATTGGTGTGACATTGGTGTGACATTGCTCAGATTGGTGTGACATTGGTGTGACATTGCCCAGATTGGTGTGACATTGGTGTGACATTGCCCAGATTGGTGTGACATTGGTGTGACAATGCCCAGATTGGTGTGACATTGCTCAGATTGGTGTGACATTGGTGTGACATTGCCCAGATTGGTGTGACATTGCCCAGATTGGTGTGACATTGCTCAGATTGGTGTGACATTGGTGTGACATTGCCCAGATTGGTGTGACATTGGTGTGACAATGCCCAGATTGGTGTGACATTGCCCAGATTGGTGTGACATTGGTGTGACAATGCCCAGATTGGTGTGACATTGGTGTGACATTGCTCAGATTGGTGTGACATTGGTGTGACAATGCCCAGATTGGTGTGACATTGCTCAGATTGGTGTGACATTGCCCAGATTGGTGTGACATTGGTGTGACATTGCCCAGATTGGTGTGACATTGGTGTAACAATGTGGAATTACCCACGAGGGTGTGGAAGTGCCACGCACCCCACCCCCCCGACCCCCCCTTCGGGGGGGGTCTTCGGGCAGTCCCAGGCATGACATTAGACTGCGCCTCCCGACGCCCCCTTCGGGGGGCCTTCGGGCAGGTCCTAGGCATGTCCCCATATGGGCCAACCCTTCGGGGAGACAGCGTGTCTGTGTCTTAAGACACTGTCTGTCCCCGAAAAATTGAGGCCTATGGTCCGGAGTCTCCGGAGTCGATCCGGAGTCTCCGCGGAGACTCCGGAGACTCACCGGAGACTCCAGATCGACTCCGGAGACTCCGGATCGACTCCGGAGACTCCACGGAGATTACTGAGTCGATCCGGACACTCCAGATCGGAGACGTTTCCGAGGAACAGCTGTTCCGGAATGTCCCCGTGCCCAGTCGCTGGTCGCCCCAGCGCGTGTCTCTGTTTCCGGCCAACACCTTTCTGTTCCTGGTGTGTTTCTGACCAAGTGTCGTTTGTTTCTGTGTTGTTCTGCCCTCGGAGTACTCTCTGATGGCAGTCTGGCCCCAAGGTGAAGTGGCCTCCACCCGAACATGTCCAAAAATGTGTTTTTTGGCATTGTCGGAGTGTGTGCGGAGTGCATGAGCGTGTTTTTTTGGGCCAAATGGGCCAAATTAATTTTCGTCACACTTTTTTTATGAGGAATTGCTTGAGATCCGCCTCCTCTACTTAAGACACTGTCTTAAGACACAGACACGTCTTAAGACACGTCCCCATATGGGCCAACCCTTCGGGGAGACAACGTGTCTGTGCAAGGTGACCAACCCTACAGCTGTCGGCCTGTCGGTCGGTCGGCCGACAGCAAAAAAAAATCCGAAATTTTTTTTTGCCGATTTGGTGACACTTTTTTTTTTTGCCACGGGGAAAATTTTTCGAGACATAGAGATTTTTCAGAAAGTTAGGGGTGGTTTTTTCGGGTGGGCAGAATTCGACCCAAACCCACCTGCCGGTGAAAAATCGCGAGATGCAGCCGATGCACCGCCATTCCGTGGGTTTCTGGGCGGTTTGGGCCGAAAAAATGTCGGTTTGTGAGGTGGCCCGAGAGGCCGACCGACCGACCGACAGGCAAAAATCGGGCCGACCGACCGACCCGACAGCAGTCGGCCTGTCGGCCGACTAGTAGCGTTGGTCACCTTGGTCTGTGTCTTAAGACACGAAAATTGTGTCTTAAGACACTGTCTGTCCCCGAAATATTGAGACCTATGCACAGGGGGGTCTGGCCCCCCAGCCGCCGGAGGCCACGGTAGTGAACGTCTGGCTCTCCAGTTGGCCAGCAAGGCGAACGGTACGTGGGACAGACTTCCCTTCCATCCTTGTGCGCGCCCTGTCGACTGGGGAAAACTTAGAAAAAGTTTTTTCCTCTGCGAAACAACCTTAGAAAAAAATTCCCCTAAGTAGAGGAGGCGGATACCCCGATTTCGCTGTGACGAAAATTATTTTCGACGATTTTGGACAACTACTCGCCAGCTAACCCACCAGGTGACCCCAAAATGGACATTAACGAGCGTCTACAAACGTCTACATCCCAGGAATGCTCGAATTTTGCTCAGAAAAACGATTTTTTCGATTTTTCACCTATTTTGGCTGGGAACAGTAGCAATTCCCGTTTCCTCCGCTCGGTACCCCCGCCAGGCCCCCTCCAGACCCTTCCAAAAACGAGAAACCAGTTTTTGGCCCATCTATGGCCATTCCATTTCTGGCTTGTAGACGCAGGTAGATGCAGGTAGACGTTGGTGGATTTTGGTAGATGCAGCCAAAATCGTGATTTGGCGTGACATTGCTGCAACAATGAGTTCGACTGATCGAACGAGTTTGACTGATCGAACAACTTTGACTGATCGAACGAATTTGACTGATCGAACAGTTTTGACTGATCGAACAACTTTGACTGATCGAACGATTTTGACTGATCGAACAGTTTTGACTGATCGAACGAATTTGACTGATCGAACGATTTTGACTGATCGAACAAGTCTGACTGATCGAACAGTTGTGACTGATCGAACAACTTTGACTGATCGAACGATTTTGACTGATCGAACAGTTTTGACTGATCGAACGAATTTGACTGATCGAACAAGTTTGACTGATCGAACGATTTTGACTGATCGAACAAGTCTGACTGATCGAACAGTTGTGACTGATCGAACAGTTTTGACTGATCGAACAAGTCTGACTGATCGAACAACTTTGACTGATCGAACAACTTTGACTGATCGAACAACTTTGACTGATCGAACGATTTTGACTGATCGAACAAGTTTCACTGATCGAACAACTTTGACTGATCGAACGATTTTGACTGATCGAACGAATTTGACTGATCGAACAAGTTTGACTGATCGAACAGTTTTGACTGATCGAACAACTTTGACTGATCGAACGATTTTGACTGATCGAACGAATTTGACTGATCGAACAAGTTTGACTGATCGAACGATTTTGACTGATCGAACAAGTCTGACTGTTCGAACAGTTGTGACTGATCGAACAACTTTGACTGATCGAACGATTTTGACTGATCGAACAGTTTTGACTGATCGAACGAATTTGACTGATCGAACAAGTTTGACTGATCGAACGATTTTGACTGATCGAACAAGTCTGACTGATCGAACAGTTGTGACTGATCGAACAGTTTTGACTGATCGAACAAGTCTGACTGATCGAACAACTTTGACTGATCGAACAACTTTGACTGATCGAACAACTTTGACTGATCGAACGATTTTGACTGATCGAACAAGTTTCACTGATCGAACAACTTTGACTGATCGAACGATTTTGACTGATCGAACGAATTTGACTGATCGAACAAGTTTGACTGATCGAACAGTTTTGACTGATCGAACAACTTTGACTGATCGAACGATTTTGACTGATCGAACGAATTTGACTGATCGAACAAGTTTGACTGATCGAACGATTTTGACTGATCGAACAAGTCTGACTGATCGAACAGTTGTGACTGATCGAACAACTTTGACTGATCGAACAGTTTTGACTGATCGAACAAGTCTGACTGATCGAACAACTTTGACTGATCGAACAACTTTGACTGATCGAACGATTTTGACTGATCGAACAGTTGTGACTGATCGAACAACTTTGACTGATCGAACAAGTCTGACTGATCGAACAGTTGTGACTGATCGAACAAGTTTGACTGATCGAACAAGTCTGACTGATCGAACAGTTGTGACTGATCGAACGATTTTGACTGATCGAACAGTTGTGACTGATCGAACAAGTTTGACTGATCGAACAGTTGTGACTGATCGAACAGTTTTGACTGATCGAACGAGTTTGACTGATCGAACGAATTTGACTGATCGAACCGTTTTGACTGATCGAATAACTTTGCCTGATCAAACAATTTTGACTGATCGAACGAGTTTGACTGATCGAACAACTTTGACTGATCGAACAGTTTTGACTGATCGAACGAGTTTGACCAAGGTGACCAACGCTACTAGTCGGCCGACAGGCCGACAGCTGTCGGGTCGGTCGGTCGGCCCGATTTTTGCCTGTCGGTCGGTCGGTCGGCCTCTCGGGCCACCTCACAAACCGACATTTTTCCGGCCCAAACCGCCCAGAAACGCACGGAATGGCGGTGCATCGGCTGCATCTCGCGATTTTTCACCGGCAGGTGGGTTTGGGTCGAATTCAGGCAGGTGGGCCCCTCTCCTAAAAAAAAAACCGGCAGGTGGGTTTGGGCCGAATTCTGCCCACCCGAAAAAACCACCCCCAATTTTCTGAAAAATCTACATGTCTCGAAAAATTTTCCCCGTGGCAAAAAAAAAAAAAGTGTCACCAAATCGGCAAAAAAAATTTCGGATTTTTTTTGCTGTCGACCGACAGGCCGACAGCTGTAGGGTTGGTCACCTTGGTTTGACTGATCGAACAAGTCTGACTGATCGAACAACTTTGACTGATCGAACAAGTTTGACTGATCGAACGAATTTGACTGATCGAACCGTTTTGACTGATCGAATAACTTTGCCTGATCGAACAATTTTGACTGATCGAACAGGTTTGACTGATCGAGCAAGTTTCACTGAGCGAACGAGTTATACTGATCGAAGAAGTTTGCCTAATCGTCGGTGGTGTGACATTGGTGTGACAATGGTGTGACGGTCCGGTGACACCGCATCGGAGACGTTTCCGAGGAACAGCTTGCTGTTCCTGACTGTCCCCGTGGTCAGTTGAAGGTCGCCCCAGCGTGTGTCTCTCCGTTTCCTGCCAGTACCTCCTGGCTTTTCCTGGTGCAATGACCAACAGTCCTTTGTTTCTGTGGTGTTCTGCCCTGGGACAACTCTCTGGCGGCAGTCTGGCCCCAAGGTGAAGTGGCCTGCATCCGAACATGTCCAAAAATGTGTTTTTTGGCAATGTCGGAGTGTGTGCGGGGTCCAGGAGGCTGTTTTTTTGAGCCGAATTGACCAAATTAATTTCCGTCACACTTTTTTTGTAAGGGATGGCTGGGGATCCGCCTCCTCTACTGCGAGGTCGAGCGTCTCTTGCAGGAGGGCTTCCCGCTGCTCACCCACTTCGGTCCCCGAGTGGCCGTACACGCTCAGGATATGAAGCGCCGTTTTCCCGTCTCCAATCGCTAGCACTACGTGCACCATGCGGGTGCTTCTCGACGTAGTCGTCGTAGGATGTAGGGGCCTGCGGGTCATCGTGGTCGGGCACGTACGAGGCCCTGCGCTCTGCGTTTTGCCGCATGGACGACGCCACCGCTGCACGCAACCCGCCTGCTGTCCACTCCGCGCACTGCTCTGCAAGGCCGGCGTACTGGCAGTTGCCGTCCTTCGGCACTGGTACCCGGAGCGCCATCAGTCTCCTTGCAGCGTGCGTCAACCACTGCTCGTCTTGCTCTGTGGTGGAGGGGGAGTACTCCTGTCCCCCCCCACGGAGGCGCCGGGGTTCTCCTGCCCCTGTCGCCAAATCTACGGGGTCCCAGCACGGGGCCGTTGCCCGGGTATCTCCTGCCCGTACAGCGGCTCGGCTGGGTCTAGGTGGGGTTGGGGGTGATGTTGGGGTTGGGGTTCTACTTGGGGTGTGTGGAGGTGTTTGTATACGCCCCGAGACCTCCTGTTTCTCGGGGTGGGGTGCGGCTGGGGGCCCGACGGCGAACGCGATTTGTCCCCAGACGTGGTCGGCACCCCGGCCAGGGGGAACGTTAATCTCTTGCGCGGGTCCCCCCCGCTGGCCGGAGCGCCCGCCCCCCTATTCCTCATCCGGCTTCTGCGGGTAGGGGGTAAGGCGGTTGGAACGAGGCTTCAGGTACGCCGTGATGGAGGCCTGCCTGGTCCTCCCGTTCCTGCTGGCTCCCGGCACCCTACAGGGTGGGGCCTCATCCCCGCCAACTGCCGTGGGCGTCAGGGCTTCGAGGACGGGTGGGGCCGGCGGGGCAGGCTGGGCAGGCGGCGCCGGTGCTGCCGGCGGCACTGCTGCTGGCTGCGCTGGGGTCGGGGCGGCGCTCGACGTTGTTGGTGCCCCGGGTGCCATAGGTGTCACGGGTTTACTGCTCGAATCACTGGGCGGGGCAGGGGCGGAGGAGTCAGAGGCGGCGGAGGTGGCAGAGGTGGTGGTGGTGGTGGTGGTGGTGCTGGGGGAGGAGCGGGCGGGTTTTGTGGGTGCTGGCAGGGCATCCGCAGCCGGCCCGGCCGTGGGCCCCGCCGGCGGTTTGCCCTTCGCCCCCTTGGACGCACCCAGCCCCTTTGTGGCAGCGCTCAGCTCCCGCCTCACGGAGATGAGCATCTCCTGGTGTTGCAGCTTGCGCTGCTCCTCCGCGTCGCGCACCCCCTCTAGCAGGCCCTGCCAGCTCTGCCCGAGCTCGCTGGCCTGCTGCGTCAGCTGGCGCTGCACCCTCTCGCCCTCCTCCTTCCCTGCCTGTTGGAGGTCAGCTCGAAGGGTAGTGTCGAGCTGGGTTGCCTTCTCGGCAAGGGCCTTGAGCTGCTGGGCCCCGTGCCGCGCCATCTGCGCCTCGCAGGTCCCCCGCAGCTCCCCACACACCTCATCCAGGCGGCTCTGGAGGCGGGCCACCTGCTCCCCGGTCGCCCGCTCCGACTGCTGCTGGGCGGCCGTGGCGTCCTTGCGGTCAGCCTCGCAGGAGGCTCGCAGGTCGCGCACCGTGACCCCCAGGCGCTCCGTCTGCCGCCGCAGCTCGCCCACCGCGGCTTCCCCCTGCTGCGCCTCCCACGCCCTGCGGAGCTCCGCCACCGCCGCGTCCAGGCGCTGCTGCTCCTGCCCGCGCTGCGCCTCCAGGTCGGCCCTGACCGCGTCCACCTCCGCCTGGAGCTGCTGCGCCTGGTGGTGGGAGAGGGGCGTCTGCTCGCTCGCCTCCGCGGCTTGCAGGCTCAGCATGGCCTTGCAAGCGCCGCTGAGGCGCTCCTCAAGCGCCCGGTGCTTGAGGTCCCGCTGCGCGAGCTGGCCCTGCATGTCGGCCTCGAGGGCCTTGTGGCTGGCCTCCCAGCCCTTGCGCGACGCAGTCAGATCCGTCGCATGCGCGCGGCCTTGCCCCTCCAAGGCGGTGAGCCCAGCAGCCAGCTTCTGCAGATCCGTGCTCGCTGCTGCCTCACCCACCGCCTTGCCCAGCCCTTCGACATGCTCGCGGAGGCGGGAGACCGTCACGCCCATCGACTGCTGGTGCTTCGCGACCTCCAGGAGCTGGGCCTTGCGCTCCTTTAGTTCACGCTCCGTTTTCAGTGTGGACGTAGTGGCTGTAGTGGTGGGGGGTGTGGTGGTGGGGCGCTCCTGGAGGCTCTTCAGCAGGGCCCCTTGCGCCTGCAGCTGCTCCTCCTGGCGGCCGAGGCGGTCCCCCATGCGCTGCATCTGCAGCTCGTGCTGCTGGGCGTGGCTGTCCAGCCGGGCCTCGAGCAGCGCCACCTGCTCGGCGTGCTGCTCCCCCTGGCGGCGCAGGCGGTCTTCGAGCCACTGCTCTGACAGGCCCGGGTGCCCCTGCATCGCCTCCATCCGCTGCCCCAGCTCGCCCTGCCGTGCCTGCTGGGTCAGCAGCTGGGCCTCCAGCCGCTTGCGGTGGCCGTCCTGGTCCTGCAGGAGGCGGCGCAGGCCCTGCAGCTCGGCTTGACAAGCCGCGCCGTCGCCCTGCGTGGCGGAGTCGGCGGCGGCAGGTGCGGGGTCATGCCCGAGCTCCCGCAGGCGCCCGGCGAGCTTCTCCAGATCCTTCTGGAGCTGGGCAGCTCTCTGCTGTGCCTGCTGCGCCTGCTGCTTCGCCGCCGCTGCTGCTCCGCCACCACGCCCGGTCCGCCCAACCGTGCCGCTGGCCTGCGACTTCGCAGACCTTCCCGCCTTCGCGGCCGTGGCGCGCTCCTCCTGGAGCCTGTCGCGGACGCTCTCATAGCGCCGCTTCAGGCGGAGCACCTCCTCGGCCTGCTTCTTCGCGGCCGCCTCCCTCTGCTTCTGCTCCTCGAGGAGCAGCGTGTCCGTCAGGACCACCTCCTTCCCGTTGACTACTAGAGTCCATGTGGGGGGGGTGCCGTGGGTGGGGGGTTGCTCGGCAGCGAGGACGGCGACGCCGCCCTCCAGGCTGTCCAGCGCCGCCTCCCACCGGAGGTGGTCGAGAATGGTGCGCACGTGGGCGGCACCATAGAGGGGGGGAAGGGGTTGGAGCTCGTATCTGCGAGGTTCCGTGAATTCGAGGGGGGGCAGGGGGGCGGCCTGTTGGCCACCGGCCTGGGAGCCGGTGTTCCCGGAGGAGACCCCGTGGAGGTCGGCCTGTGACATCCTGCCCGTGTATCCCTCTCTCCTCCTGCGGAAGTGTTGGTGTGTGATTGGCAGGCGCATAAGACTGTGTGTGACGGCAAGCACCTAGCACTTCCCCTATCGCTGCATTTCCGCCTGACAAGTACCTTGTTGGAAGAAAAAAAAATTGAAAAGGGTCCCCCTATACACTCTGGGTTATGGACAATAATTCACGGGTTCCCGGGCCGGGTACCCGCCCGGGTACCCGGCCGGATACCGGGATCCCGGTATCCGGTGGTATCCGGGGGGTACCCCCGGGTACCCGGCGGACCACCCGGCCGGGTACCCGGCGGGAGGTGAAGACCGCGTCCACGGTGGCCTGGTCAGACCCTGACCAGGTCAAAACCTGGTCAAATCTTGACCAGGTCATACCTGGTCATTGACCAGGTCATTTTCACCCATTTTAACCGGGGGGAACATGTTGAGTGGCCAAGCAGGGGGGACAATTCGCATATTCCGGACTCTCTCCGGCCGTTGTGGAAAGTATGAGTCAAAAGGGTTCAACCATACCCCGAGTCGAGAAAGAAGTCGAAGCTTGAATCATGTTGGGCACAAGGGGAAAATGGTCAAAATTGGCCCAAAATTACCAATAAAATATGCTGCAGTGCAGGGGGGTGGCGGGGGAGGGGAGGGTGGGGTCGGCGACGAAACTTGATGATCAGCAGCGTTCTGCCTTCTTCCGCTTCTTCACATTCTTCTCCTTCTTCCTCTTCTTCGGGATCTTCGTTGTCGTCGCCGGCTTCACAGGCCAGTGCTGCCTTGCGTAACACGCCGTCCTTCGCATCCTGGGTGTGGATCGGCGGCTGCTTGTCGCAGAGGCAAATACGGAGACCACGCGGTTTGTTGCAGGCAGCATCGCCAGTCAGTAACCAGCCATCGGAACACTTGCCGAGCGAATCGATCGGGCCGACAGGGGTTACTCGACTGCTACCGAGAGCCCTGAGACGGTGCCGAAACGAATCGAAGTTTTTCATCCATACGGGACCCGCTGTCATGCACTTCCCGCACAACGATATGACATTGTATTGCAAGAGGGTACACGAAGATTCTTGCGGGGTTGTTGCCGAAACTGGCATAGTTTGCCAGCTCGAACACCATCAGGTCCCTCTCCCGGAAACAAGCAGATGTTGTCCTGGCCCCCGATTTCCTCCCCCCATTCTCCCTCTCGAACGCTTCGTCGGAGAGGTGGCAGTTCTGAGGATCCTGAGGGTCCTGAGGCATTCAAGGCAGGGCACTCCCTTCTCCATTCTTTTACACTCTTTGAAAAGTGTCACAATCAGATGTGGTCAACCGTTACGGCACTGCCGATGGGACTCTCGTCCTCTGGCACGCCCGCTGGTCGGGCTTCTTTGTCACCACCGCCTGCCTCATCACCGCGTTCACCAACTGGATGTCGATGGTCACGACACCCTGCCCCTGCGTTGCCTGTGGTGTTGCCCCCACCGCCACAATGAACGGATCCGGAATGTGAAACGTTCGGGCGTGCAGACCATTCGGAACCTCGCTCTTGTAGGGCAGGTCCCTCATGACCGTGACAGTCATGACCGATCCGTCGAGGACAGGTGGGTGCTCGTCGGGCACGTCAGCTCCCGGACCCACCTCTACGATGATCCGGTAGAAGAGGACGTCTGCTATCGAATGCCTCCCGATCTGCGTGATGGGGGGGGGTTCGGGGTCAGTTGTTTTTCAGCTGCCTTCGAAGAAGTACTGCCCACCGCGCTTTGAGCGGTGGGCAGCCTCTTCATATCGGTTCCCAGCACCTCATCCGAGCACCCCGCTTCCGTCAGCACCTCGTACTCAGACGAGTTCTTGTCGGCGCTCGTGAGGCGCTTCATGCCGCCTCCGACGCGCGTTGCCAGAGACACGCATGGAGTAGACTGCGGGCAGTGTCCTGGCCTTCTTCTTGTCGGCCTCTTCACTCCGTGTCAGCTTCCTGCCCCACTCCTTGTCAAAGTGGGTGGTGCGATGGCTTTTCAAACAGCGCCGCGAGGCTGCTGTGAAACAGCTCGACGCCTTCTGCGTGGCCTGGGATGATGCAGACCTCCTCGACATTTTTTGGGATACCACCAGGGGGAGGGACCCGGTGTGAGGCACTTGAGTGCGTCCAGGCGGGCAGGGAACCTGGGCAGGGGGCAGGGGGCCTCATTCCTTTTTGGTAATTTTGGGCCAAAGCTGCTGATCATCAAGTTTCGTCGCCGACCCCACCCTCCCCTCCCCCGCCACCCCCCTGCACTGCAGCATATTTTATTGGTAATTTTGGGCCAATTTTGACCATTTTCCCCTTGTGCCCAACATGATTCAAGCTTCGACTTCTTTCTCGACTCGGGGTATGGTTGAACCCTTTTGACTCATACTTTCCACAACGGCCGGAGAGAGTCCGGAATATGCGAATTGTCCCCCCTGCTTGGCCACTCAACATGTTCCCCCCGGTTAAAATGGGTGAAAATGACCTGGTCATGACCAGGTATGACATGGTCATGACCAGGTCATACCTGGTCATGACCAGGTCAGATTTGGTCATGACCTGGTCAGATTTGGACCTGGTCAAAACCTGGTCAGTCAGCTGACCAGGCCACCACGGTGGGATCTTGTAAATTTTACATGTATAACTACAAGTATAATACATGTATTATACATGTATAATACTTGCATGTCAACTATTATACATGTATAATACATGTATATGCCTGAAATATACATGTAAAATACATGTATATCAAGTAAAAATACAAGTATAATACTTGCATGTCAACTATTATACATGTATTTTTACTTGATATACATGTATTTTACATGTATATTTCAGGCATTTACATGTATTTTACATGTATAATACTTGTCATGCAATTATTATACATGTAAAATACTTGCATGACAAGTAAAATACATGTATAATACTTGCATGACAAGTAAAATACTTGCATGCAAGTAAAATACATGTATTTTACTTGCATGCAAGTATTTTACTTGTCATGCAAGTATTATACATGTATTTTACTTGTCATGCAAGTATTTTACATGTATAATACTTGCATGACAAGTATTATACATGTAAAATACATGTAAATGCCTGAAATATACATGTAAAATAC
This sequence comes from Rhynchopus euleeides, assembly GCA_963210315.1. Taxonomy (NCBI): domain Eukaryota; phylum Euglenozoa; class Diplonemea; order Diplonemida; family Diplonemidae; genus Rhynchopus; species Rhynchopus euleeides. The sequence continues at coordinate 1,645,937 of OY723286.1, read as the reverse complement.
ATGTATATCAAGTAAAAATACATGTATAATAGTTGACATGCAAGTATTATACATGTATAATACATGTATATACTTGTAGTTATACATGTAAAATTTACAAGATCCCACCGTGACCGTGTCGTGCACCCCCCCCCCCGCGTCCTAATTGCCCACACAGTACAACAACACAACACAGGCCGGAAAAAACACTGGATTTCAGACACAACCTGCATAACGAGTGAAGGGTGATCATTCTTGTGCTCCCTTCAAATTCTATTTCACTACCCCCCCCCCCCCGCGTCCCCGTTTTGCACCTCGGCGGAAGGCTAGGTTTGAGGTTTCTGGGAGTGTTGTGTATCCGTTTTCTCGGTTCGGTTCCTTGCTGAGAAGTGACATCCGCTTATTCTTCAAAAATCACATCGTCTGGTGTGATCATATAGGGGTTCTGTGCCAGTTCTGTGCCGGTTCTGTGCCAGGTCTGTGCCAGTTCTGGGGCCCCTTAAGGAATCCTTCGAGAAATGTACCCTGGGGAAATGGTAGCTAACTTGGCCCCAACATGGGGCCGATCCTCGCAATCCTGAGGGCCTGGGGCCTCTTCAGCACCAAGTATGTGGGTTTGGCGTGAATCGGGGGCTGGGAGAGTTCACTTCTTGTGACAGGGTCAGTCGGGCAGCCAACACCCACCCAGACCCAGCGGGATCCCCAGACGGTTTTTTCACAAACCCGTTCATTTGAATATTCGGAATCTGTGCGGATCGTAGTGGGGTCACTTTATTGGCGTAGGTGCCACACATCACCCCTGAAATGTGGGTCTGGTACCAAGGCGTGGGTGGACCAACACTGCCTCTGAGGTGACACCACAGGCTCTGGAAGGGCTCGAGTGGACTGTGCTGGGCTCTTGGTCGTGGTGCACTGTGCAGTAGTCGGCACAGCCACGACCTAAAACCTCAAAGGTAGTGAGTCTAAGGAACCACACGTACACGGAATCTACATGGAACCTGATTTTCAATCACCCCAACGTAGGGGTTTGCATTCATTTGAATAATTGGACTCCGTGCAAATCGTAGTGGGGTCACTTTTGCAGTGTAGGTGCCACACACCACCCCTGGAATGTTGGTTTGCTTCAGGTGTGGGGAAGTGACTCGCTCCCGATTGGACCCAACAGACAGCCGTTATGGACTGCACCTTAGGTACCTGCCACCTACCCACTGACGTGACCCAGTAGTCCCTCCCCTCTGGTTTTCAACCCCTGTTCAGTTGAATATTAGGAATCTGTGCGTATTGTGATGGGGTCATCTGGCCAGGGGGTGCCGATTCACACCCATAACTGGCCTTTCGTCACTGGGGCTCACCACAAGGTTTGCTTGTGGTCTCTCGACCCACTACCGGGCCACTACAAACCTGCACGGACATTTCCTGAAGGATTGTGGACCGGTGTTCTGTGCCAGGTCTGTGCCAGTTCTGGGGGGTTCCATGATCACACCATCGTCTCCAAATATTTCTTGTTGCTTTTTGATCCCCGTTTAATCGGGAGACGTTCCCTCCTCGAAAGTGAGGAACGTGTACCAGCAGGCAGTGCACTTTGTCTCCGTCTTTCATCCACCCCCGCCCTTCAGGTATCTACACACTATTGGCGGCAACAAGCACCACGCCACTTCTCCATATCGCTTTGATATCGAAACTCGAAGGGCACTGAAGTCGCTTCAGAGACTGCTGGGATCCTTGCCCTCCCCCGTCTGACACCACCACCCCCGTTCCTCTCCTCCCCCAGACTCGGGATTCACTAAGAAGTTGTCGGAAGCACTCGATCGCCGCATTGCCTCAAATGGACACTGCTCTGCCTGAGGTTGCCACCCCGTCCAACGCAGTCCAGCCGGAAGCTCTCCCCGATGCCGAGGGTGGTGTGCCCAAGAGGTCCCGGAGGTCCCGCAACGGACGGCGGAGAGGCAAGGCCACGCAGGCCACACCTGCCGACGCGCCTCAGGAGGACGGGCTTTCAGAGTGGGCGCGTGCGATTGCCGAATGCCAGCAGGCTGCTCCCCAGGGGTCTATTGTGTACGCTGAGGTCGTTGCGGCTGAAGCCAAGGTGAAGAAGCCCCGGAACAGGCGAGGGAAAGCAAAGGCAGCTGCTGCCGCAGCAGCAGCAGCAGCCGCTGCTACCTCGACTGCCAGCAGCCTGTCCGAGCCTGTCACACCTGACAGCTCCGCCATGTCAACACAGGGCAGCGCGTCGGGTTCTGTCGCGGAGTCGCCTGCCGCCATCGTCGAACTCTCGCTCGGCCGCTCCGAGTCGTACAGCTGGGAGACTGACGACATCAGCAGCACCGCATCGCTCTCTATGAGTGGCAGCAACAACAGAGCCCCTGCTGCAAGTCCGCGCAGAACGGGGTATACCAACGACCCATACAGCTTCCATGCAACACCGGCAACCACAACTGTGTCACCCGCAGGCGCGACACAAGGCCAGTCTGCCGGGAGACGACAGGGTCGGAGCAGGTCACTGTCCGTGAGTGGGGTGTGCCATATCATGCAGGGGGAAGCGATTTCCACACGGCGCCGGGGGGCAAGCCTTCGGATCACCTGCAGTGTCCCCTGCGATATTGACCTGCAAGGGGGTGCTGCTGCAGATGTGGGGTCAAGCCCCGACGGCAGTGCTTCGGGCGGGTGGCGCGCCTGCGCCAGGGGGAGGCAGGAGTGCCCTGTGAGGAGGCCGTCCCCCCGTTGCCGGAGCTTGGAGAGCAGGAGCAGGGCTGAAGTGCTCTCGGCTGGCATCCTGCGGGCGTGCGGAGGTCGGACCACGTCAGCCCCGCCCCCTGCAGCAAGATGATGAGGGGTTTTGTGCTTTTCCAACTGAAATGAATGTCACACACATGCATACACTCACCCTTTCTGCGGGAGAATGGGTGCCGTTGTGTGTATCTCGCTTGCCTGGTCTTCCCTTTTTTGCTTCAGGCTGTTCGCCGACAGGCGCACCAAAAAAAAACATATTTCTGATGGAGTGATACAACGTGCGGGGGAGACGGGGTGCGCAGTTCAAAATTAAGCATCGTCTTCCTGCCTCCCCCCCACACCTCCTCGCATCTTAATCTTTTTTTTGCCGACAGTGCTACCGTTGCCCCCACCCCGTCACCCCCCCCCCCCCCGGAGATCATTCTTGTTTGTGAATTCTTCTATGTCTATTTCAATACCCCCCAACCCCCGCCTCCTCGCATCATGCTTTTCGACCTCCCATTCAAGTTATTTCTTGTGGAAGCAGCCGTGCTGGCAAAACTGTATCCGATCCACGTTGTGTGAGGGCTGCCAAATCAAAAAAAAACCAGATCTTCACAGCGGGCGGAGGGGGTGGGGGGTAGGGGTTTGGAGGTCCTTTAAAACCTGCGGTGCATCCCCACCCCTCCTCCACCCAACCCCCGCCCCCCCCGCCCCATTTTCTCCTTTTTCTCCTCAATATTTATCTTTCTCGCTTGCCGCCGGAGAACGCACCGAACCAGAGAGTTGCGTTGCTCCCGGGAGGGGGGGGGGAGGCTGGGAGGAGGCGCCCCATTTCTTCACCCTCCACCCCCCTCTATACACTCCCTCGCTGCCCACAGCCTTTTGTTTGCCTCTTGAAGGAGCTACCTTACATTTTTTTGGGCTGCGGGCAGGCGGATAGCCTACGGATCGCCTGTTATAGGGTACGCCATCACCCCCTGGACACCCCTTCCAGAGCAGATCGTTATGGTGTGTAGGGGGGTGTATCACACCCTGGTGTGCCTGTGTCCCCCTGCCGCCGCAGAAGGAAAACAGTGAGGGCAGCCACACACAGGCCGATAATATGCAACCCTCAGGGCACCCCTTCGGTGTTTCTCTCCTGCCCGACATCAGAAAACCCGAGGGAAAAGATCCCCTCCCCCTCCTGTGTATGCGCCACCAGCCCACTCCGGGATGGCAGGGCGATTTTCGCTTCCTCCTCCCAGAAACCCCTCAACAAATCTCCCATCTCCTCCATCTCCCATCCCCCTCCCCTCCCCGCCTTCTTTCTCCTGCTTATGCTTCTTACTGACTCGACGCTTTCTCTCTCTGGTCTTTCCCAATCAATCTCCCCCCCCTGCCCTCTCCCGGTCTCCATTCAGCCCAGGAGCATTGTGTGTGTGTGCGGGTGTCTCCGCGATTTTTTGTGTGGGCTAAACTTGTGCCCGCAACACCGAGTCACGCCTCTGCAGGAGATGACACAGGGGCTGCATGCAAGTGGGGTTTGGAGTGTCTGTGTGTGAAGAAGACAGGCCACCCCCCCACCCAGGCGCTGGGCTGCTTGTGTGTAGTCCTCTTAATCTCTGCCTCTGCTCCCCCCCGCGCTGCTCCGCTCGATCGAGAGGTATGCTAGGAAACAGGGCAGGGTGGGGGGGAGGGGAGGGGGAGATGTTGCGTGTCCCTCCAACGGTGTTGCTGCTGCCTGTGGCACGTGAAATGTGTGTATGTGGTGAGTATATATGTATTTTTTTCCTTACACATTTTCTACCTTTCTCGATCACTTCCCCCTTCCCGGTGACCTGGTTCTCGCCCCAACTCCAACTGCCGCCGATGTTGCCGAAGAGGATTCGAAGGCTTTGTTGTGGACAGCGGATGGTGGATCAAGGACAGGTGCTCGGGTACGTTCTGCACGACCCCAGTTATCCGCGTGTATGCAAGTTCGTATCCCGTTCACTCCTGTTCGTGTGCGCAGCCATAGCCAGCTGTTTCATGAATGAAGCAGAACCAAACCCGAAGCCAAACCTGCCGAGAGTAACGAGGCCCGAGTCGAGGCTCCTTTCAGAGAAGTTCCAAAAAGCGACACACTGCACAGCTGCAAGGCAGCATCCGTCGGATTCTGTGATCCGATCTGGCTCGTCGCGTCGCAGAAAATTCCTTTCCTCCTGTCTAATCCCCCCCCCCCTCCCCTCCCCTCCCCACATCCTTCTCCAATTTTATTCACTATTTTTGTGCTGCTGATGAATTATCAAACCCCCTCCCCCCTTCTGCCCCAACCCCGCTGGGTTGTGTGAAATGTTATGCCTCACTTGGCGTCGATGTCGATCGACCCCCCTCCCCCCACCCCCTCCACCCCGATATTGCACGAAGCGGTCTTCACCTCCCCGGGAACCCGGGAACCCCGGGGTATTCCGGGACCCGTGTGGAGGACACACCCCCGGGTGGACAATCTATCTATCTCTCTGTTCATACGGCTGAACTCTTCTACTTTACAAACCCCGCCCCACAACCCCCCCTCCCCCACCCCCAGCAGCCGCTCACCCTGTATGAAGGTGGAACGGGTTTTGTATGGGATGTGTTGAAGACACTCCGCCGGGCGCTGTTGGCTTCCCTTCCCCAGATTTCCCCCAGCCCCCCACCCGCCACCACCACCGCCCCCCGGTCACCACCCCCCTCCGTGTTCATTGCAGTTGTGTCTTTTGGGATGGGAGGGGGGGTGTTCTGTCGAAGTCGAGCCTGCTGCGCTAGCCCCACCAGCAAGCGACAGGGTGGGAAGGGGATGCTCGCTTGATACGGTCAGCTTCGGCACAACCCCTGCCCTCAGCGAGTGAAGGGGATGTAAAATCTCTCTGCGCGCTATCGCACTGCTTTCTTCCGACTTCACTTTCCTGCCCCCCCCCTCCCCGGGTGATCATTCTTGTGCTCCCTTCAAATTCGATTTCACTACCCCCCCCCCCCCCTCCCCCCAGACACGCCCACCCCACCCACCCTCCTCCCTTGCTGGATCTCGGACTCGATCTGCAGAACGAGTGAAAGGAGAACATACTAACGTTGTGCTCCCCTGGGGTAATCAGGCTGGGGGAAAAAACAACAAATCACAACGAATCACACCCGATCACAACAAATCACAACGCCAAATGTTGTGATTTGTTGTGATTTGTTGCGATTTGTTGCGATTTGTTGTGGCCAGTTGTGATTTGTTGCGACCAGTTGTGACGACTTGTGACCCTTTTGTGATGAGTTGTGATGAGTTGTGATGAGGTGTGATCTGTTGTGATCTGTTGTGATCTGTTGTGATCTGTTGTGATCTGTTGTGATCTGTTGTGATCGCGATCCAAAATTTCAAAAATTTAAAATTTTGGATCGCGATCACAACAGATCACAACAGATCACACCTCATCACAACTCATCACAAAAGGGTCACAAGTCGTCACAACTGGTCACAACAAATCACACCACGTCACACCTAGTCACAACAAATCACAACTGGCCGCAACAAATCGCAAAAAATCACAACAAATCACAACAAATCACAACAAATCACAACATTTGCCTTGTGATTTGTTGTGATCTGTTGTGATCGGGTGTGATTTGTTGTGATTTGTTGTTTTTTTCCCCAGCCTGATTACCCCAGGACCCCTCGACTTTCTCTTCACTACCCCACCCCCCCTTACCGGAAGTCGAAGTCATGGCGGAGAGGTGTCGGCCCACTCTGGGCCTTGCCTTTCTCTGACATGGCAGCCTCAAGCCTTACACTGGCACGTAGGCCTGTGACGTGAGTGGCCCCCCTACTGCGGAGGATAGTTTATCACGCCTCCCCCCCATCTCTTCTACCACCCCCTACCATCCCCCAGCTGCCCATCTCAGACACAACCTGCATATCAAGTGAAGGGAGATCATTCTTGTGCTTCCTTCGACTTCTATTTCACTCCACCCCCCCCCAGCGGATCCCCGTTTCGGCAGTCTCCTCACACAGCCGCTGCCCTGTTAATGTGACAAATCACCATGACACTCCCATCCCCAGACGCCGTTCCTGCATAGCCATGTGCAATTTGAGTGGTGGCAAGTCTCGAGTCAGGTCAACTCTCTGAGAGCCTTCATCTTATACCAGACTTCAGTCTAACATAGACCTGTCGTCCGCCGCCACCTTGCCTGATTTCCAGGCGAAGCTCCCTCAGTCGCACATCATACTGGCCACATCACAGATCGTGCACCACTCGCTGCGGGCACTGCAACTGCCTTACAGAGAAGGACGAACAGGTGCAGGTCCCGTATACCACACTGATTGCAGTTTGAGTGGAAGGAGTCCGATTCTGAGGGTGCCTATATTCATATCACCCGATCCATTATCACCCCGTTTCAGATGCAGTTCGTTATTTTTCCCATGGCTTGACTGGACACTTCCACCCCATCATGTCTTGTTGGGGTTGGGGGTGCCCAGATGGCCTGCAGCAACTGCTCCGAGAAGGGGTTGCCTTGTGTGTGTTGCCACCAGTCAAACCAGGCGACACATGCACCTCCATGCCGCCTGTTGCAGATGTCCTTTGAGGCAAAGAGGCACGGACGGCAGGCTGGCGTTCTGTTGTTGCTCCGCTCAGTCGGTGGTATCGTCGCTCAGGAACTGCCGACCCTTGTTGACGAAGATGTTTGTTTTGTCCGTGCCTTCTGTGCATCGCTTCGAGCGCGTGTTTATGTGTTGTGTGTTTCGCGCCTTTGAGGGCGACGGTGAATGGGACTCGCAGAAAGTACATATTCAACACCCAAAATATCAGCAACGGATCCATGTGAATCCCCTATCCCGCTGAAGGGGAAGGTGAAGGGGACCTTCGCTCTCGGCAAATTTTCGATGGCTTCCTCCTACAAAAAGGAGGAAGTGCACCGAAAGCGCACTGTTTTCGCCACCGCGACAACCCCCCGAAGTGAGAGAAGCGGCGTCAGTGGGACAGGCCGAGTCTGTGCAGTAGCCCAGCTCTCCTCATGATTAACGCCAGCAAAACGAAATAAGATGATATGCAAATGCATGCGAAGGGCATGTTGAAAGTGTTGTCTGCGACACCTGTGTCTGTGTATTGCCCCCCCGCATCCACCAGGGCGCTGGATCTGGGCTCAACGCTCTGTGATTGCCAGAGCCCCCTCACAATCCGACTGTTCATTCAGTACATTTTGGAGGGATGTTGGTTGAGCTCTGCCCTCGTTCGGCAGACGAATTATCGCCACCCCGCGTGACGGAAGCACACTGCGCAGCGGTGGCAATCCGCAATGGGGGGATGATGGTGTGTGTGTGCACCAGAATTGTTGTTCATCCCGTTCTCCGCCAGCCCCCCCCTCCCCCCTCCGCACGGCGCTGAAGTAAATTACATTACAAGTGGTTTTACATGTAAAATTACAAGTGAAAAATGGTTACAAGTGCCACTTGTAAAATTACAAGTACCACATGTAAAATTACAAGTGCCACTTGTAACTTTTACAAGTGGTACTTGTAATTTTACATGTAAATAACATGTCCCACTTGTCATCTCCGCGGTTTCCTTCATACTCTACACTGTGATGGGGGGTTTTTTGGCAAGCGGAGTGGCAAGGAGGGGGGAGAAATGACCAGCAAACGGTGGGAGTGCAATGCAACAGCTGTCGAGATCGGATCGAGTGGACTGATTGTATTTTGTGCCGACGACGAGTCTCATTTTTTCAGACTGCAGGGTGTTCGTCCGACATGTGCATATCCCTCAGTTCTTGTGAAGCAAACTCCTGCAGACACACAGGGCAGGTCGTGATGTCCAGCTCATCCTGGTGGACGTAGAGGGCGTGTTGGCTAAGTCCACTTCTGAACACCGTTTTCTCACACAAGGGGCAAGACACTCGACATTCACACTGCGCCCTCGGCCGGTGCTGTCCGTCGTAGTGGGCGTAGAGCCCGTAAACCCGCGCGAAGCTCTTGTCAGGGCAAACAACGCAGCTATACTCTTCTGTGGCGGATGTCTCGTCGCCATCATCATCATCATCATCACCAGCCTCGCCGCTATTGCCGTCACTCGCAAGGTTGCCGCCATCACCAGCCTCCTCCCCGTCGGTGGTTCCTTGTGCAGGGGGCGTCACCTCCGTCACCTCCCAGGGTTCTTCGTCACAGATGCAAACCAGGAAAACATCGCCGTTGTTGCCGGGTTCTGCCTGAAATGTTTGTCCGTGACCATCTCTGCGGCGCACATGTGACCCGAGGCCAAGTTTGTCCAAGCGGACCACCAATTGACGAGCAGCTAATGATACTTGAGCCACGTATCATTGTGAGTGATCACACACCTGCACAGGCGCATGGAATCGTACACGGTGGACTCCAGCGGCCCTAGCGGGAGTCTGGGAGCGGGAGTCTGAGCGGGTGTCAAAGACTCCCGCTAGCGGGAGTCTATACTCCCGCTAGGGGGAGTCTGACTCCCCCTAGCGGGAGTCTTTTCACCTATTTTCATCCATTTTTCCCATGATATAGTTACAGTCTACTGGCGTGGGGGGTAAAATCATGGTGGAAGAGGGATGGGGAGGGGCTTGTTTTGCTTCTGTCAGTTTCCCCGGACTCTGGACTACCTACCTATCCTCCTGGTAGCGGCTGCACCTGCGGAGGTGAGCGGTTAGAATTTGAGGTGTCAAAGTGCGGCCATCGCCTGTCGTAGTTGTGTTACACCTTGGGCAAGACAAGCCATCCTGCAGGCCTCATCTTCTTCGTCAGAACTGTCATCCCCCTCCTGCTGTGCGCGTTGGTCAAGCGTGCTCAAAGTCGCCTCGGATGACACGAATGGTGTGAAAGTCGCCCCCAGCGGGATTGGCATTTTGCACAAGCAGAGCGATAATTTGCGGTGTCCTTCGGGGAACCGGGACAGGAAGTAGGGCGCGCTGATGGGTTCAACGAAGTCCTGTGTGTTGCAGTGCACAAACCCCTTCTGCAGCTGTGTCAACTGTGTGCAAAGAACATACACAGCCAATCTATGAGCGTGTCGGGTGTGCAGACACGGACACAGAATGACTTCTCTATACCCGAGGATCCCGTCCTGCGACAGGTGCGCAACCTTCCAAGGCATGCCCGATGCGCGCCGCTTCTCTTCTGCCATCGCAAGATCTCTCTCGTAAGTTGCGGAGCTGGCGATTGTAACGGCATCTTTCTTGCGATGTCCGTTCTCTGCTTCTTCAAATTCGTCGTTGTTCTGCAGAGGCACTGCATCTTCTGGAGCCCACCAATGATGGAGACTGTGTACGTAGGCATTGCGCGTTGATCCCTTTTCGGCATGCTCCATCAACCAGTGAAATATATGCCCTGAGATCCGAGCACGCAAGAAGGGAATCCGGGCTGACTCATCCTTGCATCCCCAGAAGTGCCAGGGGATGTCTGCATACCGGAAATGCATGAGGTCTGCAAGGGAGACAAAGAGGTAGCGGAACAAGCCCTTGTAGGTGTGTCCTGTGACAGGCAAGCACGACCTTCCGGAACTGAGCACCTGTCCCATTCTGCGACACAGGTGGAAGCGTCCAATGCAACACTCACAGCATAGAGGCCAAGTGTTTCTCGTAGTATTTTGTTGTCTCATCCAGTACCCTGATCAGCCGCATGGCGAGCCCCTTGCAGTCATGGAGTGCTGGGGTGACGTAGCGGGCATTGGGAAGCACACCTGCCAAGAGGGAGGGGTAGCCAGCCTCTTTTATCTCAGAGAGAGTCAGGTGCGGGTATCGATGCACCTGTTGATACCAGCGTTCTTCTGGGATGTCGCACAGTGAGCATCGGTGCCCTCGCCCCCCGCATCGCCTCATTGTTGCCCACTGCTGATCTATACTCCCGCTAGCGGGAGTTGGACTCCCCCTAGTTGAGACTCCCGAAAAGGGTTAAACCCGGTAGTGGTACCCTACCCCCGCTGGAGTCCACCGTGCAAGGCCGGATCAGCCCACGGGTGGGTTTGAGGAAGAAATCTGGGGGGGCAAATTTTGCTGCGACTTCCGGTTTCACCCGGCCGAACTCCAGCATCTATCCAGACCCACGGTGCCAAGCCGTTCGCCCGTGTCGCGATCATTCGCGGCTTCAGGCTGCCCCCGACGACACGTTTGTATCCTGCACCTTGCCATACTTCGCCTCCACCTTGTATATGACGGAGAGCGCCCTCCTTCCGCATCGTTGCGACTTCCCTGACAGCGAACTTATCCATGTCAGGGAAGACATGGCGATGATTGCGTTGGCCACCTGGGTGCTGTGCTGGTGGAGCTCCTTGCTCAACACCGTTGCTAGGAGCCTTCTAATGGATCCCAGTGTCAGCACACTGCCCCCTTTTTTAACAGGGAAGGCCGTGCAAAAATCATGCACAATGTTCGTCGCCTCCGCAGCCTCGGGACTCTCTGCGCTCTTCTTCTTCTTAATCGACTTTGCCGCCGGCTTCGCTGCCGGCTTCGTTGTCGTCTTCCCCATTTTTGTGAATCAGGTCTGCGAGCTGGGATGGGTGGAAACGTCCGTTTCGTTTGGTGTGGCTGTACTTCAGTGACGAGTGCCACATTGCATAGGTATCATGGGAAAAATGAGTGAAAATAGGTAAAAAGACTCCCGCTAGGGGGAGTCAGACTCCCGCTAGCGGGAGTATAGACTCCCGCTAGCGGGAGTCTATACTCCCGCTAGCGGGAGTTGGACTCCCCCTAGTTGAGACTCCCGAAAAGGGTTACCCTACCCCCGCTGGAGTCCACCGTGTAAGATAATATTTGGGGCCGCTCGCCGATGGTAGGAGTCAGTGGAGGCACTTTGCGCACGGTATTTTCATCCGTCAAGTGTTTCTGTTTCAGTTCATAGATCTGCAGATCACACTCCATCGTCTGCGAGGATCCCCCACGTGTCCACCTCTTGCGCTCACCGTTGCCCTGTTCGAAGAGCTCGTCGGAGACGGTGACCCTGTGCGCATCCTGCTCATTAAACCAGTGTTCGAGAGAATGAGCATATGCCGAGCGAGTGATCCCGGGATTTGCCCACTCCAACAAGAAAATCAGCACATGATAGCTGATCACAGCGAATAGAAACTCTTTGCGGCAGGAACCTGTTGAGAAGTATCGCACTGGTATGTCTTGGTAGCGGAAGAAGATCAGTGATTGCATTGCGCAGCACAATGTCCGCTGATTCCCCACGGTGATGGCCTTCAAAGCAGCGAGTATCTCTCTTGCGTGCTTCCCAGTGAAATTTTTGCCCATTTTTCCAAGGATGGTTTCCTCCACCACTTTTGATCCCGGCAGCGTACGTAGAATGAGGCGCATGACACCTTTCGTGTCGTGAAGGGGGGGGGGCGTCACGGTGTAGACAGGATTCGAGAATTTTGAAGCGATGCTACAAGTGAATCCTGCGGCATCCATCTCTTGGATACTACAGCGGTGGCAGTCATGCAGGTACTCCAAACGCTCGTCGATTCCTGTAAGGCAGAAGGCAGAACGATGCCCTGTCCCACCTACACCTTTGAAGAGTGACCACAACTCTAAGTGGTCACCCCCAAGCCGGAACTGGGTGATGGAAAAGGAGCAAGGCCCCTTCGTGAAGATCCCCTTCTGAACTGCCACAATCTGCCCCAAGGCATGGAGCATCCACCATTCGTAGAACAGGGGCTTGTGGCGGTCACACACTGTCAGAAAGCGGGACGCGGTGATCCCGTCCGTCAATGCGATTGCCAGTCGCTGCCTGCTCTTTCCTTGAAGGCTACCGGGTGTGTAGCCATCACCCGTGACCATGACTGTTGGTGGGGGGCGACCCGAGCGGATGGGGAAAGCCCTCAGCAGAAACTCGAGGCACCCCCGCATGTTCCCTAGCAGAGAGGGCGTCATCAGCCGGAGGGGAGCTTCATGCTTTACGAGGAGGGGGTATGAAAGCCCCATCGAGATCCCTGTCTCTCTGCGAACGAGTGAGCCCAGCCGTTCACAGTCGCGCAGAGACATGCCCAACTCTGCCCTGTGTTGTCGAATGATTTCACCGATTTCTGCTTGAATCCACAAAATGCGGAGGCGGCACAACGTGTCCAGGTCCTCCACCACCAGCTTGAGGCGCGCGAAACCCTCCGACTTCTTCTGCGTTGGCGTGGGGAAGGGCTTCAGCGCGATGCCGTGGATGGCCATCTCACGGTTTCCTTCGATCCGAACCGTGTACAGGTCGCCGGAAACATCCTTCAGCGACTTGTAGGAAGCCAGCGCATCGTATTTGCGTTTCAGCACCGTTGTTATCACTCCACTCTTGGGGGGGATGGTGGTCACCAGCACCTTCTGCAGCATCTCCTTCAACACCGTGTGTTTTAACACCTCCCCCGTCTTCCTGGTGGTGTACAGGGCCACAAAGTCCTTCACAAGCTGCTGCAGCTGGCTTTCATGCCGCTCATCCTCCTTCCCCAGATCTCCGCTCTTCGTCCGCTTGCTGTTGCGCGTCGGTGTTGTGGTTGCCGTTCTCTTGCTCATGTTGGAGGTGCAAAGGTCCTTTTGTAAGTGAGGGTGTGTGTGTGCAGCAGGGTATGTGCTGGTCTGGGGTCGCGGGGGATAAACAAATGGAACAACACGGCTCGCCAGTGTTACTGGGGGGGGGCAAATACAAGGTTATACTCTTCTATTCACCGTGCCAGCTTACGTAATTCAGGGTTTTCAAAAAATTGTTTTTAAGCTGAAAAGTTGTCTAGTATGCAAATACAAGAGTATATACTCTTGTATTTGCATACTAGAAATATGGCCTCCGGGTGGGCCCTCATGGGGCAGCGGCGCCGAAGAGACAATACGAGCGTCCTCTTGGCCTTTCCCACCCCGAGGCGACTCCCACCCGACCGTGACGACTCCAGACAGGAGGCCCACTGGCCTGGGGGAGGTCATTGGAAGTACAAAGTATGATGAAAACCCCACAAAAGTTCTTCAAAAGTCTAGTATGCAAATACAAGAGTATACTCTTGTATTTGCTCGGTGAACTTTTTAAAATCGCGATTTCTGGAGTACTCTTGTATTAGCATATACCCTTGTATTTGCATATACTCTTGTATTTGCCCCCCCCCCCAGTAAGGAAAGCTCGTAAATGACAAGTGGCACATGTAATTTTACATGTACCACTTGTACACTTGTAAAATTTACAAGTGGCACATGTAATTTTACAAGTGCCACTTGTAAATTTACATGTAAAAATTTTTACATGTAAACCACTTGTAAAACCACTTGTAACAGTGGTTACTTCAGCGCCGTGCGTACACCCAGCGCCCCCCCCCCCCCACCATCCTCTTCCGCACATCTCATTACCCGCGATCGGACAAAGAACCCTTTCATTCTTCAGTGTTTTCTGTCGGATAAAACAGGACTTCCTCGTTGTCGCTGGTTGTCGATGCGACAACCAGCGACCGGAACCCAATACGGGCCTCAACTCTGTTTCAGACCAGGCTCTGTGGGCACCCATGCTAGGGAGGCCACTTTTCTGGTGCTGTTGGGCGAGAAGGCATCACATGAATGAATCGGAACGAACCGTTCGGGCTTGTCTGCCCTTTGCTGCCTCACTTTTGTCAATAGAGCCTGCACGCTTCGGGCAGGGATCGCAAGAGGGGAGATCAGATGTCAGATGTCGGTGTCCAAACATATCACTGAATCTGCAAGCCAGAGCCAAGTCCACATTTGTTTGGGTCGTGCGGGAGTGTCCACACAGCATTGCCGTTGAATTTTGGACGGGTTGATAGTTTCCTGCACTATTCTTCTGAACGAAACTCCAAGAAAAAAATAAGAGTATTCTGATCACCTCTCACACAACACAGGCTCCGCCAATTCCTCCGGATTGCTGGGGATACATTGTGTGGAGGGAATTCAGATTGGGGTAGGGCGGGTGTTAGGTGCGTCACTGCTTCTGCACCATTCTTTTGCACACCCCCCCTCCCCCTTCTCCTTCTTTACCCTCCTTCACCAGATCACGTTCATATCCTGTCTTGGCGCGCGTCACACCCACCCTCAGATGCTCCTAACTATTCCAACTGTTTGATACAGCGGAGATACGAACAAGTGCTTTACCACTTAGGGGGGTCTTTGCAATACGGGCAAACTTCGGGGCTTTCCCATGTCCAGGAAGAAAGCTAGGAAGAAAATGCACCAAAAAAACACAGACTTCTCTGGTTGATTTGTCGACTGGCCGGCTTCTCTGCACCGCTTCGCGAAGGTCGTCCCCGTCAGAGTTATTATCAGACCATTCCAAGGAGAATGGGGCACGAATGATGTTGCTTGTACTGCTGCTGCCGATGTGACTGGGTATTCCCACCTGTCCAGCACATCGTATTCTGAATGTTATTTTGTTGAGCCCCGCTGTTCTTTCTTGCGGGTTATGATTATTTAGCGAGAACGATCCCCCCCCCCCCCCCCCCCCCACACGCCCACCTGTCTCCATTTCACTCCCCTCACTCCCCTCACCCACCCTGTTCCAACCAGCCAAACCAAGCTCATTCTCGTCCTGCAAAGAAGCATTTGATCTCCTCTGGTCTGAATGTGGGCACATACTGTGATCCCTTTTGGGTGACGCACGATGTTAGCGTGGCTCAAAGTCTCAGTTGATGTTCAGGTCAAACTTTGACGTGATTTAATTCTTGTATCGATGGATTCTTTGTGTTGATCGCTTGGTTATGTCGAACGTTGCTGTTGTTTTCCATTGTTACCGTAACGCATTGTTCTTTTCATCTCGCGAAAGGTGTTTGAAATGCAGTTCACCAGACTTTCCAGTTATTCCTGGACGTCGGGAATGACGGATGTAGCGATTTTTCCCGGCACCGACCTTTATCATGTATTGCCCTTTGTTTTGTACATCCCCGCAAAAAAATGCGAACACCGCCCTATAAACTGACCGCATCATTGCCTTGTTAGTTTATCGCGGCAATTTGTGAGCCATTTTATTGAGCAGTGGGATATAATTTGCATAAAAATAGTGAACAGATCCCTCCATGGATGGAATGGGCTGAAAATTTCCCAACCTGACAGGCAAGGGATTTCTTTGAACGTGTGTATTTTTTGAGATGCTCCTTACGGCTCTTCTATTTCAACCCAAGATGAATCAAGAATGACTGTGCGAACCCTACTATTCTTCTCCGGCAGCAGCGCTGTCACAAATAGCGAGCCCGTCTCCCCCGTGTGTTTAAAATATTTTTGTGTTTCTTTGTTGGACACACGCAGTGTACATGTAGAAGCCAGACGGCGCCCCTCTCACCCTGCGACTCCTTTGCCCTTTGTGTTCGTTTCACACAACCACTACCAATGCGTCTCCTCCGCGTGGGGGAGAGTCAACGAAAAACAAGAAGAAATCGTCAAATCATTTGGCATAGTCGCAGGAAACCAAGGAAGCTGTCTGGGGGATTCTGTTTGCTTTTTATTGTCCCACCCTCCCGGCCGACTGCATGCTAACAAATGGTAGGGGGCCCGCAATTAGCCCCCCCCCCCCCCCGGGACAACAGATAGCCAGACCCTTAGTGAATATCAACACCATGCTGCCCCGCCTTCCCCCAACCCCAACACCAGCTTCTCACCCCCCCCCCCCGCACCCTACCTCACCAAACTACGTTACTGACAGATGAATGAACATTTAAATACCGTATACGTAAATATTTTGGAACGTAAATATTATGGAACGTAAATATTTTGGAACGCTGGTGGGTTGGCGTTCCAGATTTTTTTCGTTCCATAATATTTACAGGGCTTTCTGCGACTCGGGGACTTGGACCAGGTGATCGGACGGCATGCAGAGTCCCTGACGGGACCTACTCGTGCACTTTTCGCGCGATTCCTGACGCAAGCCGTCCTCACCACCGAGTCCCCAACTGGCCCTGTAAATATTTTGGAACGTAAATATTATGGAACGGACCGGCCAAAAATGGGCCCGTTCCATAATATTTACGTTCCATAATATTTACGTATACGGTATTTCAATAATCTGATCTCCTCCAACACATATATATCCCCCCCCCTTCCCTCCCACTGGTTTCCGCCGTTTCCGCGCTCACCGAATTATGCTGCCCTCTGAGGGGTCTAGTATCGCGGAAGGAGGCGAAGGCGGAGGGGCTGTGGGGGGTCAGAAGAGAAGCGCCATATTGCCCTGCCTGATCACACGCTTCAACAGGGCTGTATAGTGTTATTTGCAGTGCGATGGAACCGAGGGGTGTACCACCCAGTCAGCAACATTTATTTTTTTTGTTATGGGCTTCCTTCGCAACGAAGCCCGTACCCCAGCGATGGTGACGAAGGAAATCGGACCACTGAAAGCTTTAGGATGAGCACCCTCATGCCGCTTCCCAGGGCCTCAACACAGCCTTGAGACACAAGTGTGGGTAGTTCGGAGCTGTCTTCTTTCCCCCCCCCCCCCAGTTCCTGGACAGGGCGTTTTCTCCCATAAAGCGAACAGAGCACGATTTCCCCTCTCACGCAGAAATGATGAAGACCTGTCTGAACAACAGCGTCAACAACACCAAAAATTCTTTCCCCTCCCCATCCTCCCCACCCTCACCCGCGTGGGGGTGTCCGGGGGGGGGGGTAGGGGAGGGCATGCAGTTTCGACCGTTTTCCACACCCTTCTCGCCTCTCCCACCCCCCTGAGTCCCAGTATCTCACGGCTGGCCCCTCCAGCCGGCACCACCAATTCTGCCTGCACACTCACATCACGCAATTGCCTACGTGGTTTTTTGCCGAATAGTGGTCTGACAGGCGGGTGGTGGTATACAGCGGCCCTCATTCCTTTTCAGAGGGTGGCGACGGCAGTGGAGCAGGTTTCGGCGACGTTTAGAATGAACACAGTTTGTGGTCAGAAGAATGGAATGGAGAGGGGGGGGGGGATGAGCTTGCGCGTATGGGACAAGCCACAACAGGTCTTGTGGATTGGGGGGGGGGTGTGAGAGTGTGTTGACGTTGGCTCGGATCATGATGAGAGTTCGGAGGAGAGAGAGTCGGAGTGAAGGAAGAGAGTCATGGATCCGGTGCAGCAGCGCAAAAAAAAATCACAGCCATTTCTCATCACTCACTGGAGCTTGAAAGGCGAGGATCAAGTCTCCCTGTCTGACACACCCAAAGAGCCGCTTTCAGAAAACACCCTCCCCATCCCCTCTTCGTGTTGGGTCCCGATTCGGACCCAAATCCGATCCGATAGGGCTACGGGACTGCATTCCTACTCCTCGGCCCGACTAGCCGAAACCCGACGAGTCAGGGGGGGTGGGCTGACTACCGAGTTGTGCGGTTGCACGACGTTCGGACTGTATTCTGTTGGGGGGGGGGAGACCAGTCTACTCGGCTAGCCAGGCCCTTCCCCTAATGAAGGTTTTCTAAATTCATTACTTCCTGCCTTACGGAGGGTGGCTGCTGTCTGGAGCCCCACATAGGGCATCCTGAATGCAAACCCAGGAGTCGAGGCGATCTCACAGGATCCACACCACGGCTGCCGTAGGTCTGTTTCGCTCCCCGATGAGACATGTGAAATCCAGCGCAGCCATCCGGATTGGTGGCGGACTACGACTACGCAGTGCATGCACAGCGAGATGGGTGGGGGTGGCGGTGGGGCAGGGGTGGGGGGGGTGGGGGGATTTCTCCCCAGGCTTTCTCTCGCCCTGAACCCCTGACAAACACACATCTCGGACACAGCCTGCATGCATCGCGATAACGGAGAGAGATGTCAACTATGGTCCTGCTCTCTCTGCTCATGGACCCCTTCTCCCGTCCTATCCCCCCCCCCTCGTAGCCTTCATCCACCCTTTTGAGTGATTGCTGTTGCATTCATTCCCTACAGCTTATTTTATGTTTGATTTCACGCTTCTCTGATGCTTCCGATCTCTCGCTTCCCCAAAAATGCACAAAAAACACACAAATGCCGGAAAAAAAGTGAAGGGAGGTCAACCTCTCTGTGATTTACCACTGTTCTACTTAGCACTACACCCCCCTTCCACCCCCAGAGTGAGCAGAGCTTGGAGAGAGGCGGGCTCCCCTGACCTCTTTTCCATCTCTGCTTTTCTCTGCCGATCTATCTCCCCCCCCCCTTCCCTGTCCTTTCGCATCTCTTTCTGGAAATTCCTGGGACAAACATCCCACTCTTCCCCTCTCCCATCACACTGTGCACCAGTCAGGCCCTTTCCAAGCGGGGTTGCCTGTGTGAATTGACAAACAAGAGAATTGTTCGCCACCTGATTTGACCTGAGTTTGTCGGTGCTATGCCCGAAGAGCTCCGGTTTGGGAAATCAGGTGGTGCCATGCAAAGGACTTGTCATTTTCCAGGCGTCATCTTGTCAAAAATGACGAGGTGCTTCTTTGGGCATACCCATTTTGTTCTAGGCCTGACGCCTTGCAGACATTCCGCTATTGATGTCCCCCACACAGCATGGGAGGCCCAATCCGTGACAGAGTGCCTGGTCCCCAGGTCACGGTCCGGAGGGCTGTCACTCCCTACACTTTGAGTTGTCAGATTCCCAGGGCAGATTCCCACAGAGCACGCTCTCTGTACAGCGCTGTGTTTGACATGCATCATGACTCCCCCCTCATCACCCCCCTCTCCCAGCACGCTTTGGGCCACTTCGTCCTCACAGTGGGCCACCACCGGAGGTCGGGCTGGGGCAGACACCCAGAGGGGAGGCTGTGGGAACACTGTGATGGCAGAATGATGTCAAGTCGAGCTAGTCACCGCACCGCACCGCACCCCGCACCCCCCTCCTTGTTTGTCAACCTGTTGAAGCACCTTCGGTGCGTTTGGGAGTGGGGGGGGGATTGAGTAACGAAACAATCTCAGCACCACCACCACCACCACCTTCCTCGATATCACACACAGGTCTACACATCTCCTTCGTCCTCCTTCCCCCCACATGCACCGCTGTCTGGCACAGGCTGCGTAGCAAGTGACTGGAGGGTCAGCATCTCTCGCGGTTTTGCGGTTCTTCTGCTTCAGTACACATAACAACAAGACATACAGACCCCCTTAACCCACCCATTCACATTTCCCCTTCCTCCTAACCTTTCGGATTGTAGTTTTGGGTCGGCGTGGTGGCAGCACGAGGGTGCCCCCGAGAGATAGACACAGCGTGAGAACAGGGGCCGCCGGCCTTTCACCTCATGCGCCGGTTTCTGGAGGGTGTGATCCTGCAGGGCTTGGATGTGACTCAAAACCGGTTTGCCCCGAATCGGTTCTTCCCCCGGCTGTCCGCTGCTGGCGCGGAGGGGGTTGAGTCGCATGCATCGGACATTCTCTTCGGCGACACCATAGCTGGTGTGGAAATCGACTCGCAGGAGTGGGAGGTGCGGTACCCAGGGCAGTTGTGGCAGGCACTGGCCACGGTGCTCCCGGGTACAAATGTGCGGGTCACATTCCTCCGGAAGAACCCTGAGGAGAAGCAGTACACTGTGACCCTGCGTGTCGTGACAGGCGGGCCGACCCCCCCTGGGGTGTGGCCATCCAAGATCGCGGCTGCGCTGGAGCCGTCTGCCCGGGCGATGGCTGGAGGGAATGCACAGCTCATCGATGTCGCAATCATTAAGCATGGTCCGCGTTTGGGTGATTTTGGCATGCTGCCGACACAGCAACAGCCCGCAACTACCCCACTCCGCCCGTGTGAGATGCTGGGTGGGGTGTACGGGCCCCCGTTATGAAGCCCTCCAGGGAGGGCGATAATCTGTCGCCTATAATCTGTTGGGGTAGGAATGGCTTCTCGGGTCTGCTGTCTCCCCTCTGCGCTTCTGGACCAAAGGCCCCCTTCAGTGCCCCCGGTCCTTGAGGAGGGGTCAGCAGAGGGTGAGTCGTTACTTTTTTTTTCTGCGACTCCATATTTTTCCCCCGTGCTGGTGGTTGCGCCCTCCCCCGCCCGCACGTCAGTCACGCTTCATCAAACCCGGGAGTGGTGTACTCAAAAGGGTAAAGGGTGTGTTTGCGTTCCCTGGCATTGTAACACTCTTGATTTGATAACACGGTATTATTTTTTTTCTCTCTTTGCGCTGCCACTTCCACCCTCCAGCGGGGACACAGATAGAGTTTATTCCTAGAACTATATCCCGACTGAGAGCCACGCGGAAACGACTCGTCGCCCTGCACCCCCACCCCCCCCCCACCTCCCGGGAGACTTGCTTTTGCTGTCAACTCTCGACAATCAAACCCCCCCCCCTCCCCCGCTCCCCCCGTCTCCCCATCTCCCCAGATCAGCTTTGTTTGCGCACCCCACGCGCATACACCTCGAATAGTTACCTTGTTGGCATCCACACAACACACACACATCATCCTCCAAACGGTCTGTTTCCAGCACCCGTATCAAGTTCTGTCTCAAACAGGTCTTGTCTCTGGCGTGTTGCCGGCTCCGCGTGGACCCTCCTTCCGACCAGGACCTGCCCTTTGTCTGTGGTGCTGCTGCTGCTGCTGCTGAGACTGAGAAAACAGATAACACCCATCACCACCACCCCCCTGCGATCACGCGCGCAACCTCTTGATTCTTCTCTTTTTTCTTTCGCCGCCCGCTTCTCAAAAAGAAACGCGGAACCTTCACATCCCCCCCCCCCTCACCTGAAAAAGAAACCTTCCCCCTACCCCTCCCCCCCATTCTGTTCCACCCACACTTATAGCTCCCAGTTTCGCTTTATCTTCATCTTTTTTGTCTCATCCTTCTCCCCACCCCCTTCGAAGCAGCAGCGGCAGCAGCAGCGTGCCGACCAGACCAAACCCGAACACCATGACTGCGAGGGACGTTGCGCAGAAGCGTGTGGCTGGCCCTGCGAAGGCAGGTGTCCCCGCAATGCGGCTGGAATCAGGGGTGTCGTCTGCCCCAGCGTCGTCTGCGTCAGCTGTGTCTTCTGGCAGTTCCGATGCGTCGTCGAAGGGTTCGAACACCCCACGCAACGGGTCTACACCTGGGCAGGTTGAGGTGAACGTTGCGCAGCTCCCTTCGAACTACCGCCCCACCAGCGCCCCGAGCCTCACCCCGCCGTCGAAGTCGGGCGCGAGGAAGGGGTTCAACCTTTTCGTGGGGACACTGCCGAACATCACAACGCAGGAAGCGCTGGAGATCCTTTTCGCGCCCTTCGGTCAGCTCCTCGACACCTACCTCCTCAAGCAGGAGGGCAAGGGGCGCTACAGGTGTGGCTTCGTCAGCTACGCGGAGTACCACAGCGCTGCGCACGCCATTGCGAGGCTCAACGGGTTCGTCTGGTATGAGGGTGCCTCCCCCATCTGCGTCCGGTTTGCCAACCCGCCGAAGGCTGCAGCCGATGCTGCTGCAACTGCTCCGGGGCAGGCGTCCCCGGGCACACCCGCTGCTGCTGTAACGGGTGCAGCTGCTGGCGTTCGCGGTGAGGCCGGCGTCTCGCCGGCTGACTACACGGCGATGCTGCTCAACGGGTTTGCTGTGACCCAGGCGCAGCAGGTTCTGAACAATGGGATGGGCTTCCTGATGGGGCCTGGGCTGTCTGTGGCGTCCGTGCCGGAGTCGCCCCTGTCATCCACTGCCTCCATCGGCCCTGACGGTTCCATTGCCACGATGACCCCGGATGCCTCGCGTGCCGCTTTGCTCCGCATGAGCTGATCGCTGAGTAGTCAGGCAGCGGGAGCAGATGTCGCCTGATTGCCTCTCGCTGTATTCTGTATAGTCGCGCTACACACTTGCTCTTGAGAGTGTCCTGTCCTGCAGTATCCTATGCCGATGTGCATGCACCGTTCAGGTCGGTGGCAAGCTCATGGCACAGCTCCAACTTCTTCCCAACAAGTGTGCTTCACGCACAGAAAACCCCAGTCTGTTGTAACAATTTATCCTAATCTCCAATGAACACCACATTCCCATCACCCCCCCCCCCACCCCCACCTGTCTCGGAAGCAGAGCCTGCAGTGAAGGAGAGAGAAGGAGAGGTCAGACCTCTCCGTGCTTCAATTTTCTTCTACTTCGCTGCCCCCCTCCCCCACCCCCGCCCACACTCTCGTGTCTGCCACAAACTTCTAATAACTGATGTACATCCAGCTCCATCCCTCCCCCCCCCACCCCAGTTCACTCTCGACAATCAAACCCCCCCCCCCACCCTGACGTTTACACCTCGTCCTTGACACAGCCATCTCTATGTGTGTCGAATTCTTGTTTGGCGTTTATGCCGTTTCAACCCAGAGTTGTTTCAGCCTTTAGGCCCATTCCAGATCTTTTTTTTGTCACTTCAGCTCGCTGAACATGTCCAAGATGTTCAGGCACTGAATATCTTGTTCTTTACGAAAAAAATGCCACCCCTTCCGTGCAGGATCTTTGTTACTCACAAGTCCTGCAGAACTGCATCAGGTGCTTCTGATGCGGTGTATATTCATGCTCGAATTCCCCCCAACCCTCCATTCACTCTCGACAATCAAACCCCCCCCTCCGGACCCACTGTTTTGCGCCACTTTGCACCACGTTGTTCAATGCCCCAATAACAGCTTTTGGGAGTCTCCGCTAAGCGGTGCAGGAGGGTGTGTTCAGGCGAATTCCCCCGTATTTATATTGGGAAATTCAGAAACCGCCCTGACAAATTGTTTTTTTTGACCAGAGGAGGAGCGCACATCGGCGGAGACCCCGCATGCTTGGATATTTTTGTCCACCCACACAAGAAACGGTACCGGGCATCTCCTCTCTCTCTAAAATGAAGTATACCCCACACGACCTTCACACAGAAAGTGTCTTTTTTCAGTTCTGCCGACCTGTTCCTCTCTGCATCATCGACAAAGCCCCTTCAGGACGAGAGGGTTTTTGTGTGAGGATGTGGAATCATTAACGCAACAAGCACATTCGAAGTAGAGGACGTGTGAGGAGAGGAACGCACCGTTCCATCTCCCGCCACACAAACCCTCCTCTATTTGTTGAATAAGCGCAAAGCAAACCTGCAGTTGCTGTATTCTTCTGTGATTCACTTGGCGCCTCTTCTCTGACCCTTCTGGACTCGGTTCTCATCCTCTAATTTTTATGTGGCCCAGGCAAATCACTGAGACCATCCCGCCACCTGGTTGTTGCTGATCACAGCCTTGTGAACATGCTTGAATATTTTCAGTAGGCCATTCACTGTCATGACATGGTGAATCATCCCATACGACACGGAAAGTGGAGCCGATAGTGTGACGACCCGCCCTTGCGCCTGACGTCGAACCACCGTGTGCATTTCTTCCTGGAAGTTATTTTGCCACAATTCGTTTGAAGCGTGGTTGCTCTTCGTGAGAGACGAAGGGCAACCACGGGGGAGGGGAGGGGAGGGGAGGGACGAGCTGGAAGGTCATGTAAACTTTTCCAAGTTATGCAAGCCCCTGAGATTTCCCCCCCTCCACCCCCCTTGGCTTCTCAAAGGCTTCTTCTTCTGTACTTCATGATTTTCTTCTCTTCGCTGTCCAGCCAGTCCAATCCGGTTCAACAACTGATTCCCTCCACCCCCGGCCCCCGCCAACATCGGTGGAAAGTTGTGTCTGTCGAGTGGTGTCTGTTGGGCCAATCTTGTGCTCGACGTACTGTCCTGTCCAGTGCATCGCACTGCAGATAATCCCATTCCTCCAGGCCTGGGGAGGATTGGTGATTTAACTAACGATTTGCAGGGAACCCTTGCCTGCAGTCGAGTGAGGGGAAGTGCGGTTCTTACGCATTCACTCCACTATGAGAATAATTCTGCATGTCACCTTGATGTTGCCCGATGATTTTTTGTACACTGAATGTCTGATGTGTGTCCCTTGCACTTCGTGGCGTCCCGCTTCCATTCTGGGCTCGACAGTCCCCGCTGTGGATGCAAAAACAAAATTGGAAGAAATGACCTTCGCTGTTTGGAAAAATGTCGGCGACACGCGGCGATTTTCTCCTACAAATAGGAGGAGCAAATGCACGTGTTTTTGACACCGGAGCGATGTCCCTTCCTTTTATTTCTGTATTGTCTGGAGAGGGGGGTTTTAATACTGGCTCCAATATTGTGGGCAGAACGGTATTCAGAGGCGTGTCTGCACAACCAAATTCCTTCCAGCTGAGACTGTCTCAGTGATGTCAAACAGCAATTTGGTTTATTGCGGACAATGCCAACTTTCGAAATCACCAGTTCTGACCCGGGTATCGTCCCGTGCCTTCCGGCATGGGCAGCTGTGCGTGTCGCGACATGTCCCCCAGAATATCCGATGATTTCGGGTTGCAGTTTTGTTGCCCCCCACCCCCTCATTCCCACCGCTTGCTATCTGTTGACGACAAGCTGGGGTCACAGGTTCCGGAGCACACAACAGAACGAGACGGTGGTTCACATACCCCAACTCGATTTGTTTGTCACACACGATTCGATGCGCACATCCCGCCTGCTGGTCTCATACCAGCAGGCTCCCGTGTGGAGGCATTGCAGCAACGCAACACACACAGCGTGGTGTGTTGAGAGTGTTCAAACACCCACAGCTCCATCATTCGAGTCTGTGCACATGGCCTTACTCGACAATCCTGCCAGACTGCTCGCGTCGCGAAAGAGGAAGCGATCTGCTCCGGAGCTCAGAGCTTAAGATAAGACTGAAAAAAAATGTGCAACTTTCTTGGTTGGGGTCACTGTAACGGCAAGGCAGGGGGTATCTCCAGTGTTCTCCCGCTGGCGAGTTTGGGGGCGAAAGTCGCCATTTGTAGTTTTCCCCTCGAAAACCCGATGGCGAGTTTCGCCATTTTTTTTGGGAGGTGGATTTTGTCACAGATTTTCGACAGTTTTCCCACTCCTCGACCTGCACAACTTCCCAACAACGAGCGTCTCTGGGTTCGTGCCCCACTACGAACCGCGATTGACCCAAAAGAGTCCAAGGGTGCGAAGGAGAAGGCCAGATGTTCGCTACCGTGGCCTCCGGCGGCTGGTGGGCTCCGCCCCCCAGACCCCCCTGTGCTGTGCACCTGTCGAGTGTGTATGTCATGCATTCCCACTTGCCATGGTACATTTGGTGTACCATGGCAAGTGGGAAACGGCACAACACCAGGAGTGCGACATGGTCGTGAGTGAAGACGGATCCCTGCACAATGAAGTCTGCCCGACTTCCTCGTTGTCCACTCACACCGCACACTGCAGAGCGTATCCATCAGAACGAATGGTGTTGCGGATATACTCGTGCATTGCGTGAGGCGCTCGCGCGCAAAGCGCGCGAGCAAATTTTTTTATCACCCTTTTTTCCGGATCAAAACTCGCCATCATATTTTTCCCGGAGTGGCGAATCGGGAGAACACTGGGTATCTCTCTTCAGCTTTACTATTTTTTTGCCTGCCGGATCCAGCCAAACAAGCCATCCTCCGCCACGTCTCCGCCACGTCTCCTTCTGTTTCGGGGCGTTTTGATTCCTTTTTTGTGGAGCAAAGGAAGTGCGGATTTACACCCGCACCCTCGCCTCGGGGCTGCTTGTTAACGCCTCTTATTTCTACTGGATTTTTTTGTTCCTCATTTTTATTCTATTCGCGACTCTCTTTGTTCAAATGTCCAGAACACGGTAGCAGAGGGGGTAGCGGGACAGAGGAGAAGGGGGTGAGGGTCCGAGAGGTGATTCTTCCGGGCGCTCTCCAGCCTGCTGGAGGGCACGCCCAACTCTCTCCGTCGCTCTTCCACCCCCCCCCCTCTCCTCCCCCGAGCCTATCACGAGATCTGGGACACATACACGCACAGCCTGCATAATGAGTGGATGGAGATCAACTCTGCGCATTACTTCTCTCTTAACTACCTCACCCCCCCACCCACCCCCTTACTTAGCGCTCCTTGTGAATGTCTCTCTCTCCCCCACCCACCCCCCCCCCCCGCCCCCCCCAGCTACAGCACTCTGTCTCAGACACAACCTGCATAACGAGTGAAGGGTGGATATCAACCTTGTGATTCCTTCTATTTCAAACCCCCCGCCCCAACCCCCCTCTCCATCCTACTCCCGCACAATACAGGCCATGTGTAGGGGCAAGTGCCGGGAGGGAGGCAGGCCTATGTATCGGGTGAAGGGAGGTCAAAATATTTGCTCTGTGATTCCCTTTTCTTCTGCTTCGCCTTCACTGCCTCTCTTCCCCTTCTGACCCCCCCTCCCCGGTTGAGCATTGCGCTCCGTCTCGGAGGCAATCCCGCATATCGAGTTGAAGGGCGGTCGGCTCCTTCTGTGATTCCCTTTTCTTCTACTTCCTTTGACGTCCCACAGCACTGAATCCTTGGTTGTGGTGTGCAGTGTGGGAGGGTGATGGGGGAAGAGCCGCTGTCGCCACACCTCGAGATGCACAGTAGCCTGCTCACGGAGTTAGGAGGAGAGAGAGGGAGAGAGAGGGGGGGGGGTGAAGTGCCAAAGCCTCTCACAGTAGTTTGTCTCTCTTCTGATTCCGTGCATCTTCACACCCCCCCCCCCCCCTTCTGGCGGGATTTCGGACTCAGGCATGTCGCTAAGCGTCGACCGTCGACCCAGTGATTTTGGGTTTCCCCCCCCATAAAAAAGCGTCGACCCAGTGGACTGGGTTGACGCTTGGTCGAGGCTTGGAGCGTCGACCTAGTGGAACTGGGTTGCCATTCAAGCCTGGACCAAGCGTCAACCCATTTATTACACTGGGTCGACGCTAACCTAGCGTTGGCCCGGTTACACTGGGTCGACGCTCACCAAGCGTCGACCAAGCGTCAACCCACTTTCACTGGGTCGACGTCGAAGAGAGTATGGTTTTGCAGGAACAGATGCTCACTACCGTGGCCTCCGGCGGCTGGGGGGCTCCGCCCCCCAGACCCCCCTGTGGCGTATGTCTCGTACTCAAGTCATTCGATTCCCACCGGGTCAGGGAATCCACCCACTCCAGTAGCCTCAGGAGGACGCAGCCAACTCACACAGAATCTGTACGCCCACAGTGAACAGATGCTCACTACCGTGGCCTCCGGCGGCTGGGGGGCCCTGCCCCCCAGACCCCCCATCTCGCGTGCCCGTCTAGTAACCAAGTCCTTGCGCTTTGACGGCCGTGACATATCAGGGGGCAGCGTCGAAATCATGGTCCCGAAAGCCATTTTTTGGTTTCCTCCGGCACCCGACGGCGCGAGCGGGAGAGGAACCACGGAAGGAACCCAGCGCCTCACACCGTGCCCACCTCGTGGTCCACCGATGGGAAAATTTGGCAACAACACGAGCGCGCGCGAAGCGCGCGCGAGAAAAATTGACCCCTAGTGTTTTCCCCCCTGATCCCCCCCCCCCAAAACAGGAGCGTCAACCCACCAAATCTCCAAAATCGAAAAGTTAGCGACAGGCCTGTTTCGGACTAACATTGCGAGAAGGTGCTGGGAGATTTACTTTTCCATTCCCTCTCGACGATCAAACCCCCCCCCCCCTTCTGGCGGGGTTTGACACAACCTGCATAACGAGTGAAGGGTGATCATTCTTGTGCTCCCTTCAAATTCGATTTCACTACCCCCCTTCTGGCGTCGTGTTTTAGCGATACTGTGTTGCGGTCCAACCACCAGGCCACTGGCAGGCAACTGTTACACACCCTCCCATTGTGGATGGATTCGCCTTGTACAGCCTGTCTGGTGTGGTGACTTCAAAAAGGACTAACATTGCAAGAAGGTGCTGGACAATCAAAATCCCCTCCCTCCCTCCCTTCGCTGACCCTTCTCTGCATAACGAGTGAAGGGAGATGTGAATCCTTCTACCCCCACCCCCCCCCCATCCCTCTCTCACACCACCAAGCGTCAATCTCCCAAGAGACAGGGATGCTTTACTACTGTCCATCCCATTGCTTTTACCCCCCCCCTCCCCCACATCACCCTTTCAACAATACTGTATTCGGCTGAGACATTCTGCCTGCTACAGTTGCCTCCTACACACACCCACCCGTTGTGTCGACAGTTTTTCCCTGTGCAACATACCTTGGTGTCGTGGGTGCAAAAAAGGACACATGATGCTCGAGGTTGGTTGGGGTGACTGGCTTTACCCTACAGTACTCTCGACAAAGCATACGCGACATGCAGATTGAGCACCGCCCAGGAATCCGAGAGTCAGCTCTGACTGGCATAGTGATGGAAGGCGGTCCCGTCTGTACATATTATTTCACGTTTCTCCCCCCACCCCCATCCTGACATTGCGAGAAGGTGCTGGGAGACTTTGCCTTTCCTTTCACTCTCGACAATCAAATCTCCGCCCCCCCCCCTCCTCGCTCCTCCCTCTGCTGATAATCGCTACGACCATTTCCTCCTCCCCCCCCACCCCATGGGGCATAACGAGTGAAGGGTGATCATTCTTGTGCTCCCTTCAAATTCGATTTCACTACCCCCCCTCCCCTGCATAACGAGTGAAGGGAGAGGCCAACTCTCTCGCTCTCTCTGTGATTTTTGCTTCTGTCTCTGTCTCTCCACTTCACTGCCTTACTACTGCATTGATACCCCCCACCCCCGCCCCACACACGGAGAGAGGGAGAACACTGGATGTCAGACACAACCTGCATAGCGAGTGAAAGGAGATCATTCTTGTGATACCTTCTACTTCTATGTTAATAACCCACCCCGCCCCCCCCCACACACACGGTCTCCTGTGTCCCCTCCAGGACACGGGCTGCGATAGCGAGTGAAGGGATGTCAAAGTTGTGTGCTTCCCTACCCGCCCCCCCCTCACCCCTCACCCGAGGCTCTCACCGCAAGTCCTATCATCGTGTTTGAGACCTGTGCTGACGAAGCATGCGATCCATGCTGTCGGTAGAGGGACCGAGCTTCTTCAGTAGGGCAGGACACGACAAAGAACCTATTTCATGAACTCAGAAACGATTCAAGACATCATTGGGTTTGCCGTTTATGGAGTGCGGCCAACTCGCTCGCTGAGGGAGGGGTGGGGGATCGTTCAAGAAGTCGTTGAAGAAACACATTCTATTTGCCCGTAATAAAAATAGGTGTTGCCCGTTTGTGCTGGG
Source organism: Rhynchopus euleeides (assembly GCA_963210315.1). Classification (NCBI taxonomy): domain Eukaryota; phylum Euglenozoa; class Diplonemea; order Diplonemida; family Diplonemidae; genus Rhynchopus; species Rhynchopus euleeides. Next base: position 1,616,415 of record OY723286.1, on the reverse strand, counting down.
ACTCGTGTGTGATTTATTACCTTTTTCCCCTTCGTATCCGCCCCGACACCCCGACCCCCACCCCAGAACAGGACACAACCTGCATAACGAGTGAAAGGGAGGTCATCCTTGCGCTTCCTTCTATTTCGACTTCTACCTCTTCTTTGCTACCCCCACACAGAACCCCCCAATGCCTTGGCAGCCTGCCTGCTGGCCTGCTGTACTCTGAGAGCGCCAAATCTCTAACCCAAACCCAGCCCTTGATTTGTGCTTTGAGACGCTTTCGAGACTACCCCCCCAAAAAAAATTGCCAGAGACGGGTTGTTGGGATGAAGTTAAACGAAACAGACACCACCCCTCCCCCCCCCCTCACCACCCCAAAACAAATGAAGAACAAATTATTCCATGTCACATTCTCCGCCCGTTTCCAGCGGGGCTTTTTCCTTATTGTCTGTGAATTTGCAACCATCACGTGGGACAGAGTGATCCCAAAAGATCTTCAAAATACAGAAGGGAATCAGGGAGGGAAGGGGTGCCCTGGGGGGGCCAAGTCTTGCGTCACCAATCCCTGTGACTTGTAAGTTGTTGTTGCAGCAGGGGGCACTTTGCTGCAGTGAAGAGAGTGATTTTCTCTCCTCCCCTCCCCCTCCCTCCTCCTCTCCCCCCATCCCCTTCTCACCTTCCTCCTCCTTCCGATATTGAATTTTCAAGGGGCGTGTTGTCGAGTGCAATTGAAGTGGCCCCATTCCGACGCCCCCTACCCTCCTATCTCCTTAGAGTGACTTCAGAGTCACCTCTTCTCGACTTGTCGTTTTGAATTTGTGTTTTTTTTGTTTAGGCCAGCGAAACTGGCACCGCGCAGCGCTCCCCCATGCAGGGGCCACCAAGCGCGAGAACCGAGTCTGCTTTTAAAAAATAGGCACTTCTTTTTTTTTCTCTTTTCTCTGCTTAGCTTCCCCATCCCTGCTTCACGAACAGAACGAGCCTCTCCCTCATCACCCCTCCAGGAAAGGAAAATCAAAATGACAAAAAAAATACGAAGTCTGAATCGGGAAGCACAGTTCGCGGAAATCTCTCAAGAATGACATGACATCTGTTGGGTGGGATGGGGGTGGGGGCGAGGGTGAGCAGTTTCCTTTTCTTGTTTTTTTTATCTGCACGGTAGGCGCGGGGGTGGGTGGGAGTCCCCCCCTGCTGCGTCGTGCGGAGCGCCTCCAACACCCCTCCCTCCCCCCAAGATGTTCTCGTCTTCACAACACCCCAAGATGTTGCCCTTGTCCACATACTCGCCCTGACCAAGTTGCTTGCGGTACTACTGTAGACTTCAAAACGCTTGCGAGAGGTTACGTGTCGATCAATTTGTCCTGGATTTGCACCGACGTTTTTCCCCACCGGCTTCCCTCCCTTGCACGCAAATGCCAAGCCTCGTCTGCCTCGTCCCCAGTCCCCCATCTCCTCTCCCTTCTCGCTCGCTGTGCATTGCACACCCTGACCGTACGCTCGCGACAAAGCTGCGTTCTTGCTTTCTGCTTGATACCTCTCTGACGCTCCGACACGGCTTGTTGTTGAGTGATATGCACCGACTCGTTTTCGCAAGCCCTTTCCACTGAGAGGACACCCCTTGTGTGCGGCGATCGGCAGAGAGAAGGGAGCGGAGAGGGGGGGTGGGGTCGGGCAGGGGAATGGGATTCCCCTGAGAAACATGCCTGTTGTGCACGGCCCTTTCAGTGCCAATCGAGAAAAGGAGGGGTCGTTCAGTGCTACCACGGTGGTCTGCACGCCATAAAAAAATTGCCCGATCGCATGCTGCATGGTACGACAAGAGAGACGTGACCTTGTTGCGCAACGTAGGATCAAGGCAGAAGAGAAGCCACCGTGCATGCCTAGACCCCCTTCTCTGTTGCTGAAAAAGGAACGAATCCGAAACGGGCTTTCTGCCCCCCCCCCCTCATTTGATGTTTTGAACAGCTTTACCTTACCTTCTTCGCCCGTCTCTCGCTACCTGCTAACCCAATATTTTGTTTTCAGATCTGGTGCCCCTGATTTACCCCTTTTTCACTACGCACAAACTACGCAATCTGGGGGGGGGGTCTCGCTTTTTGGTCCCCCCCCAGTTTTTTTGGTCCCCCTTTCTGTGTGGCTACTGAGACAGGACTGGAGGCACTGCGCTGACCGAGCAAAAAATTATTGCCAGAACTCACTATACACCGTACGAAAGAACGCACGACATGTGGGGCGGGACTCCAGAAACACCTGGGCAAGGTTGCCCCATGCCCAGAAACACCTGAGAAGGAAGTGAGTTCCAGGAGCCGCGTAGAACACCCTCGAGATTGTGAATGATGATACGATCACAGCCTTCAGGGCGCTGCGAGGTGCCACCCTGAAGGTGGCCCTTGACATCAAGGAGAGCGTCGGCCGAGGGGTCGACGAAAAGCTGAAGAAGGCGCTACTGGCACTGGATCCCGCGGGGTATACGGAGGTCACCGCCACACAGGCAACCTCCGCTGACAACGTCCAGGAGACGTTATCCGAGGGGATCACAACGGCACTAGAGATCTGTGTCACGGGATCCAGGCGCCCACTCTCCCTCGACGGTCTGGGGATTGTTGTTGGGTATGGTGTCGTTTCCTGCAGCTGCAAAAAAGCGTAGCAACTGTGCTTCCTTCTTCCTTAATGATGCGTTGACGCTTCCACCCGGAGGAGCTGAAGCAGGCACCGCTTAATGATGCGTTGATGCTTCCACCCGACGAGCTGAAGCAGGCACCGCGCCAAAGGGCACCCCCAAAGAGACCTGCAAAGACTGCGTCGAAACCCGCACCGAAGGCTGCCAGCGCTGCAGCACCTGAAGAACCTGCAGCACCTGCAGCACCTGAAGCGCCTGCACCCTCACTGACCCCGGAACAGCAAGAACTCCTTGAGTTTGGGGTCCCGGCATAGAGACAGAGAATGGCTGAGTAAATCAAAAAATGAGACCCCCCCCCCCTTTTCACTACGCACAAACTACGCAATATGGGGTCGTCAGGGGCACCAAGATCCGGCCCAATCTTTCCACCCCGATCCCTCCACCATTGCCCCCTCCTCCTTCCTCCCCCCCCTCCCCTCTTCTGGTGTGTAAAAATAACAGAAAATTGCTGCTGGTCCCGGTATCTATCGGTCTTACCACCTCCAGGCACATTTGATCGTTCGTTTTCGTGTTCAACGCGAGTGTTTGTTGTGCCAACAAGCCAAGCTGCTATATTTTTTTGTATTTTTCAGGCCTTGACGTCATGGACACCAGACATTTGGTCGTCGCTGCAGCAGGCACCTTTTGCACCGCATTCCTGTCAAGAAGTCCATTCACCACCCAAAGAAGGAGTGGGTGTGATTTTTGTAGTTGGATGTACACGGTTGCGAGGGTGTGTTGCTAGTGCACTTGACGAACAAGAGTTCTCACTTCCTTTTTCTGTTTCTTCCTCTCCTTGTTGCTTGTTGCTCATTTCACTCCCTGAAATAGTGCACCTGCGGGTGACACCATGAAGCAAAGCGCGCAACTCTGGTGAACCGGCGAGCTAAACAAAACTGCTGCACGCTGACGGATGCTTTGTCCAAAAAAAATGTGCTCTTTGTGTGACAATCCTTTGTTTTCACGACAAATCGAGCAATGCGGTAGTGAAAAATCTGAGAGGGTATCCCCAGTTCGTACGAAAGGTGTCATCAATCTTCCAAGCGACAGCGAATTTTATTATTTTCACTACGATTCGCGACCCACCCGCCCCCCTCCCCCCCTCACCCCCCCCACACCCCCCACCGTCCACCCTCCTCGCACTACTCGAGGGTGTGGGAGACTTGTCCTCTATTTTCGACAATCACATCCCCTCCCGAATCGATCCTATATTGTCCTTCTCCCGCGCCCTCAGGGAAGCGCAGGGACTCGGAGAGCTGACGGACTCTGTCAGCGCCAGGGTTGATGTCCGTCTTTCCCAGGCGAGTCCTCTGATCGACAGACACAAAAGGCTGACGATGTAGTTCGCAACAAGGGGAGGGTTATAGGGGAGCTGTGGTGTGCTGCTTTTAATGAGAGGTGTGTGCTCGCCCTTGCGACGGAATCCTTCATGCAGTACGACCGCATCCTCGAGGCGCTTTTGCACCCTCCTGTCCGGTCTTCTGGTTTTCTGAAGAGCCACATCTCCTCCCCGCCCCCGTTGAGGTTGCAGCCATTTTCATCTCCTGATGCCCTTCCAGTTTCAACAGAACGAACATTAACCACCACCCCCCACCCCTTCCCTCAAGAAGCAGGTGGCATTGTCGCGTCGCCCTCACTGTCGTGCAGAGTTTGAAATGCCTCAGCCTTGCTCCTTTTCTCAAGTTGTGCCCACCGCTGCCAGCTTTGGCTTCTCCGGTGGGTACGTGCGATGCAGCAAGAGATGAGTCTGTTTCGTGGTGTGCAGCGTTTTTGGACTTCGACGATTCTTGTGAGAACCCGAGGGTGCACAAAGCAAAAATATAGGTTGAAGCCGGTGAGCCTCCTCACACAGAGGGCTGGTACGAAGCACGGCCGAAAACCCCCCCCCCCTCCCAGAGAAATTCAACATCGTTCAAACGTAGTTATCACAATAAATTTTCTCAGCAAAGTTGCCTAATCACAATCGATCCTAAACAAACTCTCCTGCGATAGGCCTAGGTGGCACTTGGCCGGGTCACCGACTTTCCGGTGTATTTTGGAAAGTTGCCCAAACCCGAATGCGAGAAGCAGATTCCCCCCCACCTTCCCCACCTCAAGAAATAAAGCCACCCGGAGTTCTTTTCATTTTGTACGAACAGGAATTCGTTCTCTTCTCTTTTTCCCAGCTAATACAGCCCCACCCCCATTCAGTCTCTCTCTTCGACAAGCAAGCGTCTCTCCTCTTTCTCTTGATCCACTCTCCCTCACGGGTGCAGTGCCAATTTTTTTTGACATGCGTTCAGCTTCGCTTCACACCTTATCCTCCCCAACCATCCGCTCCGTGCGGGTGAACTGGTTATGGCAGAAGTCCCTCCACTCCCCTTCTATTCAGTATGTCACGGTGCGTTTGCCTTGCATCTCTCTGAGCGGGGTGGGAGTGTTGCGTTCCATTTGCCCAGCCACTCACCCATCATCCTCACGCCCCCACCCCCGCACGCACAACACAAGCGAGTTGGTCTGTTGTGTAAATCAACAGAGCTGGTGATGCACCGCCCATCCCAATGTCTGCAGACCGCCCCCCTCCCCCTCCCCTCCCCCCCTCACCCCGTTCGATATGTGAGGTGGGAAAGGGGGGGGGGGGGAAGGTTGGAGGGGAGGGGGAGGGGGAAGACTCGGGTTTGCCATTACGTTGATAACCTTTGCTAGCCGCCGACAGTCCGCTCACCGTGAATTTGAAATAAAAATTAACAGAGTCACATGGAGTTCTCACACGTGTTCTACCTTTTCTTTGTGCTATTTTTTTGCTATTTATCGCACGCAGGTTCAATTTTCGTAATTTGCGGCACTGATAACGAACAGTTGGCACTCGGACCACTCTATTGGTCAGAAGCCCTGCTTCTGCTGTCCTATTGTATTTTTTGTCCGTTCGTTTCTTGTAACTTCGGTTGTATACGTCTACCCAACGATCATCATCCTTCGCTATTTTTTGTTTGTATCTTCCTCAGGCTCTGTCTTGTGAGGAGAATCGTAGTTTTCCATCAACAAAGTTGTCAAAGAGAGATAGAAAGGGACAGCGTATATTCGGGACTGGCAGTCGGAACCCCAGGCTAGGACCGCTCTATCTGCTGCGGTGTTCGATCATACACTCCTCCTTCGTCAGGGCAGTGCAGTGCGTTTCGACACCATACCCAGGGTTTCCGCGAGGGCGATTTTTGGGCGAAAACCCCCTTTTTATTTTTGAACGATTGAACGATTTTTGGCCGTGCTCGTCGCGTCCCCCGGTGAGGGGGGACGCTGTTTCGTGTTCTCCTTGCCGCACGGAGGCATTGCCTTACGTCGCCTCTTCCTCTTTTCCTTTATGGGCGGGTTAGTCTGGCTCAGAGGGCGGGACCGTGCTGATATGCACAGTGACGACTCTCCCTTTTTTTGTTGTGCCCGCCTCCTGCCGAGTCGTGGCTGCTGCCTCTCAGACTGGGGGCGGGCGGTCGCCGACGCTGACGCGCCTGGCGGCCCGTGGAAAGTGACGTGGGTCTGGGGGTGGGGGGGGGGGGGTGCTGGGGTGTCAGGCCGAAGCCCTTGACCGCTGTTGATTTTTGCAGGTTTCACGAGATCAGGTAGTCCTTCTCGCTGTGCTCCGTCACCCCTGCCTCAGCCAGGTAGCGTAGGGCCCCCTTGCAGTTGTGCAGCAGCAGGTTGTGCACGTTTGTGGCTGTGAGGTGGTGTCGGGCTGACGCTGTCGCGGGACAGCCGAAGAATAGGTGCTTCAGCGAGACCCCAGGCGGGGGGCTGTCCGGCGCAAGCTTCAGGCAGGGTTTGCACGGTGGTTGTGCGCTGCCCGGGACGTCGTGGTCGTACACCAGGCGGTGGTGGTCGGCCCGGAGGCGGCGGATGGTGGTTTCCCCTAAGCGGGTAAGGCCCTCCATGCGGAGGTCAGGGCGCTGCAATTTTTTTCCCCCATTTTCAGTGGGCGAAATCGCCCCCCCCCCCCCCTTTTTTTTTGGGCCAGTAATTTTTGGGCGAAATCGCCCCGGAAGTTTGGCTGGAGGAAGCTGGCCTGGAGTGGAGGCACTGGTCTCGTGCCAGGTATGGCTGGTATGCACTGTTCTTCTCGGTTTCGTAAGTCGAAACCTAGAAAAAAGTTGCCCTCCTGGGGTAATCAGGCTGGGGAAAAAAACAACAAATCACAACAAATCACACCCGATCGTATTGCAATTTGGGTTAGCGTGCTGGCATCGCAGCCTGGCCCCGAAGGACCATACCGTGAGGAACCGGGCCCGCTATCCTACTCTTGCTCTACGTGACACCACACGGTTTCGCTCTCCTCCTCGTTGCGCTGTAAAGGAGGGGGGACACACACACACTGGAAGCCGGAGATTGCGCCTGCTGATACTGAGGCGCAATCTTCGCGACGACGCGTTGAAAAGAGCGCGGAATAGCCGCCGAACGAAAGATGGGGGGAGAGGGGATGCAGCGGGTGCGCTTCGGAACCGCACGCAACACCTGCTTCTGGAGGAAACGAGAACGAGAAGGACGGACAGCACGTGTCTTGCGCTCCAAGAAGCGCAAGGCCTGTGAGGCCCGTGGGAAAGGGGAAGGCACGCCTGATCTAGCTGTGCTGATGATCGTGCGGGAGGAAGGAAAACCTGCTCTGTTGTTATGAAACGAGCATCGCTCCAGGGCAGATTCGTCTGCCTCCCGCATGTGCGCTACACGTTTCTGCGCGCGGGGAACCGAGGACTCAGAAGGGGAGGAAGGGGAGAAAGGAAGTCGACGCCCCACGTAAGGGCTCGGCGACGTGCACTCGTGGGAGAGCGTGTCGCCCCCCTGGTGAGACGGCGTTTCTGCCTGCCAGTCGGGAAGAGAGGGGGTTGCAGTGTCTAAAGGCACTAGGGGCTCCTGACATGGAGAGGGTGGTGGGGGTGACACAGTGTCTGATGGGGGACTAAGCCGAGTGTCGACGGGCTGAAAGCCCGGCGAGTCATCCACAACAAGGGAAGGTGCAGGCGAGAGAGGAAGGGGGGAAGCAAGTTCTGATGGGGGCATGATACTATCCTCGTCAGGCCGAAGGCTTGACGCTGAAATCGGTGAACCAGGGGACACGGGGGGTTGAGGTTCTACTCTTCTGTTGTTAAAGGAGCGTTGCCCCAGGGCAGATTCGCCTGTCTCCTGTATGGGTGCTACCCGCTTCTGCGCGCGGGGCACCGAGGACTCAGAGGGGAGAGAGGGAGAGAAAGGAAGGCGGCGCCCCACGCAAGGGCTCGGAGATCTCCGTTGCGTGGCGCTCTCTGGGAGGGGCGGCGAGCCCGACTGCGGGGTCTGTAGCCCGTCCAGCAGGTCTGTGTGCAGCACGAGCTCCGGAGCCGGAGAGGGCGCCGGAGGCGGTGCTGTATCTGCTGGTGGAGCGAGACGAGCATCATCAGGCTGGGAGCCCGACGATTCATCCGCATCAAGCGTAACGTGCTCTGCACCCATCTTACGCGGGGTAGGGGAAGCAGGGGTATTCATTCGAGGGGAAGGCGAGAAAAGAAAACCAGGGAATTCGCGTGGGGTCAACGCAGATGACTCCGCAGAAGAACCCAACTCGCCCTCACTGGGCTGATCGTCGGGGCAGCAAAGAGCCAAATGCTCAATCACGCCCGGCCAAAGAAGAAGAAGAGACGCACACATGTCCCACTCTGGCTGTCGCACACACACTATCCCAGCCCCCCAGAGGGACGGGCCCTCGTCAGAGTGATCTGATCGGTCCTGGGCAAGACGTTAAACTACCTGGGAGGGCTTCCCCAGACCATGACGGGTGCTTGCACCAGGAGTTTGAAACAGCCACTCATGCCTTGCGATGCTCAAGTGCCTGCTGGACCCCTATGTCCTTCAGGCCCCAAAGCAGGCAACGATATGGGAGCAACCTAACAGGGGAGGTGAAGAGGGCACGGGTCTTAGCCTGATGACACACTGCAACCTCAAGGTGACTGGCGACACCTCTCCCACAGTCTGCGGCGACTCTGCCGTGGCGACAAGGCTTCCTGTCATGGGAGATCGCTGCGTGGATCAACGTGGCACTACCCGTGTGCTCGGCAGGTTGTTTCGGCACCTGTTTTCTCCGTGTCATGCTTTTCGTGAGCGTGTCAGGGATGTTGGCACACGCTGGGGAGGGTTCACATGATGACATAACATATATCAGAAGCACACACCCACGTGGCGCTGTCCTTGGCAGGACTGTGAAAGTGCCGCCTTGATATCCTTGTTGGATAGAACCCTCATATCACACCCTCAATCAGATGACGATTTGTTGTGATTTGTTGTGATTTTTTGCGATTTGTTGCGGCCAGTTGTGATTTGTTGTGACTAGGTGTGACGTGGTGTGATTTGTTGTGACCAGTTGTGACGACTTGTGACCCTTTTGTGATGAGTTGTGATGAGGTGTGATCTGTTGTGATCTGTTGTGATCGCGATCCAAAATTTTAAATTTTTGAAATTTTGGATCGCGATCACAACAGATCACAACAGATCACACCTCATCACAACTCATCACAAAAGGGTCACAAGTCGTCACAACTGGTCGCAACAAATCACAACTGGCCACAACAAATCGCAACAAATCGCAACAAATCACAACAAATCACAACATTTGGCGTTGTGATTTGTTGTGATCGGGTGTGATTCGTTGTGATTTGTTGTTTTTTCCCCCAGCCTGATTACCCCAGAGGCTCCCTTCCGCCCACAAGAGATGTTCACTACCGTGGCCTCCGGCGGCTGGGGGGCTCCGCCCCCCAGACCCCCTCATGTGGCATGTCCTTGTGATGACAATTTATCGTCACATCGGTGGAGTCCGTGCCACACTCAAAACGCAGCCCAACTCACATCCAATCTGAGTGGAGGTCAGAAAGCAAGGCGGGCTTTGTACAAGTTGCAAAGGCCAGTCCCACCCTGAGCTGGCTCTCAGGATAACGGAACATCATGCATCAACTGGCTAATGCCCGGAGCGCGAGGGCGCGAAGCGCCCGAGCAAAATTTTTTTTAGGGGCCTTTTTTGCAAGAAATTTATCGCCCACAGAAATTTTGGAGGTGGGCGATTAGCGGAAGCCCTGACCATACCCCATTGAAGCGGATAAAAGCAACACACAATGTGTCACACCCCACCTATATTTGTTTCTCTACTGATGCGACGACTGCCTTGTTGCAGTTGGGCTGAGCCAATGGGTTTTCAGGAGGAATGCGAGGGAGAAGAGGGGACGGATGGTGGCTTCCTTTTTGATTTCGGTGGAGGCTACTGTCTTCTGAAGTTCAGAGAAAATATTGCAAAAAAAATGGAACATTAGACGCCCCCACCCCACCCCTCCCTGACAAGTCTTTTCGCACTTTCATCCACTACTACACCCGATCTATTGTGGTTTTTTGCGGTGTTCCCTTCAGGTCAACTCTCTTTCCCGATTCATTATTTCTAGTCTCGTGATGTGTTGTCCTCGTTTCAAGCCCCAAGATGCCAATAGACTGTCAACAAAGACAAAGGGGTGGACTCACTCTGAGCTGCCGGACGCTGGGCCTGGTACAATGTGTGCATGGTCACAGTCTGCCACAGAGGAAATACCCCCCAGAAAGCGCGTCTTCGTCATTCTTTAAGCTATCCAATATGGCCAAGAACCCTTGAAAACTGAAAATGTATAATTATTCAGACAGCAACAGTGTGTTGCCATGGATTGCTCGTCGTGTCCCTGAGCACCATGATGTGTTGCATCCTCGAATGTGCCTGCAAACTTCGACAGGTGAAGATTTGCAAAACCCTTCTGGTGAGTGGCAGGCTCACAGCATTGTTTGCGAGTGTTATCAAAAAAGCCCCCCTCCTCCCCCCCCCCCCTTCGAAGTGTTGTGGTGTGAGGGGGGATCATGCGGGATCCCCAGTCAAAGGAAAATATGCACCAGAGTTTGCTCGGTGCCGCGCACAGCGTTTTCAATGGGAAGATTCCAAGGAAAAATCAAATCAAAACAGAACAGACGAGGGAGAGATTGCCCGAGGACTTTTTTTCTTCTTGGGGTTGCGGCATAGGAAGATGGGAGATTGTGATGCGTATCCTGTTTGACAGGCCTTGTGTGCGAGCGCTTGTAGCCCCAAGCTACTTTAAGCTTTAGCACAAAGTTTGCGTGATTTATTGCGTGATTCTGCATGCGGATGCCGCCATATTTGTTCAGAAACATTACTGGAGCGTCAGCTGCGGGGGAGGACTAGCACAGCCCATCCCTTCTTCGGGATAGACTTCATCCGAATCTCGGCAACCCCCCGTTCTTGTTTCTCGGATTTGCCACGGTTCGCATGTCTTGTGCTCCCTCCCACGTGTCCCATCCGCAGATAGATGCCTCCTCCAAACGGGCGTGGCCACCCATATTTCGGAATGCTTGAATCCTGCAGGCAGGGGGCGGCCGGGGGAAGTTTTTGCTCCAAACCTCTGAGGGGCGTCGCACGGCACCCACAGAGATAGCTTGCCACATCGCCGAGACTCCCGGCGTGCTTGATACCAGGGCTTTCCCTAAATATTGGGTCCGGGGGGGCTGGGAACCGGTTTCGGGTACAAAAAAACGCGCACAGTAGGGGCACTTCTCGGGGGAGCTTGCCCGGCCCCTATGCCACCTGAGCTCCTGCAAAACCTACTTTTTGGCATGTTTTTAGAGGAGGGACCCTTAGCACGGGCTACTGAAACAAAAATTCTGCGAATTTCGTATTGTGTTTTTTTGACCCACCAACCCCAAAAGTGGTCCCAAAATGACGATCTGCAACTGGCAGCGACTGTAACACCCCTAGTACATGCCATTTTTTTCACTGTGAACGGTTTTTTGTCAGAACAACGTGTTTTTCCAACTAAAAAGACTCGTGGCAGCGTTCGGTATCTGCACACATGCACAAGCAGGCACCGTTCGTACAAACAAAAACCGGGTTCGTCCAGGTAAAGATGTCGCAGCTGCGTGAGGCGAAATGGAGTGACATCCATATCCCTGCACTGCCGAAAGATGCGCCGAAGGCCGCCCCCCGCACGAATTGTTGTTTCGCTTCGTGTGGGGTTGAGCACAAGGCCGCGCAAAGCCGGTCTTGCTGGCGCTGTGGTGGGCGTGGCCGGGCTCAGTGTCCTGAGTGGAAGAAGGTTAGCGGCGAGGATGATCTTCTTGCGAAGTTCCTCGAGCCCCCGTCTGACGCTCCGTGGTGCTGCCCATCGTGCGCCTTCGCCGTGCATCATGGGGAAGATGCTGTGGGTGACCGTGCTGCTGCGAAGCCGGATGCAGAGCCGGAGGAGAAGATCGCGGAGGAGGCTGCAGAGGCTGCTGCTGGGTTCACTGTGCCCTTCCAGAATAATTCTGCTTCCCACCCCCCTCCCCCTCCACAGTCGGCTCAACCTCCCCTACCGGGCTCCGGGTCGGGGCCCACGACACTCAGTACCGCACAGGCCACCCATGCTTTCCCCCCTGGCTCAGTGTCAGCGGGGCCCGCACCACTCAGTGGGGTGCCGGGGCAAGCACACATCACGGGATCCTTCCCTTCCCAGTTCTTTTCCCCTGGCTCAGTGTCAGGCTGGCCGGCCCCTCCCGGTACTACGCCGGGGCAGGCCCCCCCTATTCAACACAGCGCTTCAGTAGCGCCGTGGGCCGGGGCTCAAGGGGCTCCTCAGTGGGGTTCCTCTCCCACCCACCCCAGTTCCACAGGGCTGTTCTCTCCCTCGGTGTTCAGTACACCTCACGGGAGCTGGGGTGCACCGGGTCATGCCGGGGTGCCGGCAGGCTACTACGGGCAGCAGACGCACACTGTCGACTACACAAGAGTAGTTACCTGGTTCCCCCTGTTGTCCTCTTCGGGGGACATTGAGAGCCTCTGGGTGCACCTGACGCTCCGGCACAGGCCCTGCCCTGCCAGTGCGACCACGCCGGGGCCGTACCACGATCGTAGAGCACATATGGAGGTGTTGCGTCAGCTTCTCTTCTCGGGGGTCGCAACGGCGATCCCCCAGGTGCTGCACACGATCGTGGTGCGTCTGGAGGCCCTCCTCCTGCGGGACGAGCTGGTGTCGGGGTCTTGCAGTAGGGACCAGGGATCGCTCGGGGCGGCGGAACTGGAGACCCGCCTCGCCGCGATCCCCTTCGGGGAGTTGACGCGGGAGAGGATGGTGTCTGCCCACTCTGATGCTGCGAAGATCGCCCGGCAGTTCCGTCCTCAGGCTCGGGGGAACCATCCGCAACAGCAGCCGCATCAGGGCAACCAGAACGCCCGTCAGGCCGGCAACAAGCGGAAGGGTTTTCACGCACCCCCCCCGAAGCACCCCTCGCACTGACTGGATTTCTGGGCCCCCATGCGGGAGGGGCACCAGATCCGGAAGCCGGCGCCAACCCTCTCAGTCGAGGATTTGTCGTCTCTGAAAGACGAGACAACAGTTTTTCTGGCGTCGTGCTACCGTCAGTCCTCGCGGAACGCGATGCTGTCAGTGGAGGCGAGAGCGGATCAGTTCCGTCAGCAGGCTCAGCGCGAGATCCCTACCCTGCACCCCGAAATGGCTTTTTTAATGTGGCTTCGTCTGCTGCAGAAGCAGAACCCCAGATTCTCGGATGCCAGCGTGCGTCAGTACATGACCTACCACGCAATGGCGAAGATCCCCCCAGCCGAGGCATTCCGCCGTGCCACATACCAAAGGGCCCCACTCGCCCCTCCCCGCAACAAGGTGGTGATCCATCCCAATGCCATCTTCAATGCAGTGTTCCGACCCCCTCTCACCCTCCAAGCTGTCGCATTGGCGTTCCAGTGGAGCACGGGCTGCCGCTGGAGCGATCTGGAAAGGCTGCTGTGCAGCCATGTGAGTTTCCCCCCATCCGGCGACATGATGGTTGTTTTTTACGGGGGAAAGACAGATCTGCACCACCGAGGCCAGGCCCTCCTCTTGCCGTCAGTCGGCAAATACATCCCACTCCTCCGTGCGTGGATCGCGGACAGGACGGCTCAGTGCCCGGAGGCCCCCCTTTTTCAGGGCCTCACCTACAAGGGATACAACGACTTCCTGCGGGTGTCGGTAAGCGCGCTCTCCCACGGGATACGGAGGAGTGCCCTTCACAAGACAGCAGACTCAGCGGGGCAGGAGGCGGCACAACGCCTCGCCCGGCACCGCAGCTCGGCTTCGACGGAGCAGTATCTCCCTCACCACCTCTGGAGGTCGACGCAGGAGACCCGTACTGCGACACGGCTTCTTCAACAGTGAGTACATCGGGGGATTCGCTAGATTCGGTGCAGAGCCTATACCGGGCTGGCCCTATCCGCCTCCTTCTGCGAAGCTACGACTACGCTTCCGCCTGGGCTGACCATCGATTCACATCTTCCCCTCGAGCAAGCTACGAGGGAGTCATATCGGAGGCTACGCCAACCGTGCTGCACTTGACGCACTCCTTCGAGATTTCCCTGATCTCCGGGACAACTTCCAGTGGTTTTGCGATCCTGCATTCTTGAAGCGACAGGTCGATGTGTCGATGCAACCACGTCCCGGACCCATGAACAGTGATCTGATTTAGTACCGTACTAGGTAGTACCACCTGGTACCACAAAATCGCGATTTTTGGTTTCGCGAATTTAGCATTTCCGGAATTTTTCCGAACCGTGGTGGGGTCATTTTGCTCTGGGAGATGAGTTTTTGGCCACTCGAGAATTTTTCAGGTTTCCCAACGTAAATATGGACCACCCCAAAAAGTAAAACCAAAAAAAATCAGTTTGCTGAAAAAAGTTCAAAATCTGAGAAAAATTCCAATTTTTTTTTTCGGGGTTGTGGAGAAAAACGAAACCCACGAACCCACTTTTTTCGAGAAAATAATTTTTCGGATTTTTCATTTTTTCAGATTTTGAGTCGGTCATATTTGCTTGTGGTATTTCGTCGTGAGGACCAAAAAAAATTGAGTGGCCAAAAACTCATCTCCCAGAGCAAAATGACCACACTGCTGGCTGGAATTCATCCGGAAATTCCTAATTTCTGAAAAATTTTGGGCTGGGACCCAAGTCTGGATTTCCAATGTTGGGGGTGGTACCGGGTGGTAGTACCTAGTACGGTACCAACTCAGAACCCTGCCATGAACATGAAGATCCTGCCGCACGTGGAACGGTTGGATGTCTTGGGGATTACGGAGAAACTCCCGAAGGCTGTGTCATCCTCTGCCTGGTATCAGGGTGTGTTCTGTGTTCCGAAGAAGGCACCGGGCACATTGCGTTTCATCATGTCATGCTGTGTGATAAATCGGGCTCTCGATATGTCGACCCTTCCCCGCTGCATCCTCCCCTCATACGACGAAATCCTCAGGGTGGTGTTTAGCGGAACGCTGGTGTTGCAGTTCGACTTTAGTTCCGACGGCTGAGAATGTCGCCGATCAATACACGAGGCTGTGAGCCTTACAGCAGTAAAAGAAAAAGGGAGGGGGGTGAGTACCTAAAAAGAATGACCGTTCGTACAAACAAAGAACGCAACTCCAAGTCTTTTTTGTCAGAACAACGCGTTTTTCCAACTAAAAAGACTCGTGGCAGCGTTCGGTATCTGCACACATGCACAAGCAGGCACCGTTCGTACAAACAAAGAACGCAACTCCAAGTCTTTTTTGTCATTTTGGGGTCTGTTTCCCTTAGAAATCGTTGAGACAAGGCCTAAAAAGCACAAAAAACTGTTCACACCACCCCACAGACTGTTTACAGGCCAGTTGGACCCCCAAAACATGTTTTTTGGGCTATGGGGTCCATAACAAACCGTTCACACCCAAAAAGACGTCGCCCAGAGGGTGTTTTCTGGCCATTCTTCGGGTGTGAACGGTTTGTTACGCGGTTCCGTGACTGTTCTGGGCCGTGTTCATGACCACCCCCGGCTGGGTGCTGTGACTGTTGCTCAAGAACAAGTTATCCGAGCAAAACTGTGCCCAACATTTTCCACACCACGTAACAAACCGTTCACACCCAAGAAAGTGGCTCCCGGAGGGTAGTTCTCACCTCTCTTCGGGTGTGAACGGTTTGTTATGCGGTTCCGTGACTGTTTTGGGCCATTTTCATGACCACCCCCTGGCTGGGTGCTGTGACTTTGCACGAGAACTGATTGTTCGAGCAAAACCACGGCCGACATTTATCGTACCGTGTTTCGAACTGTTCACACCCAAGAACGTGTCTCCCGGAGAGTGTTTCTGGCCATTCTTCGGGTGTGAACAGTTTGTTACGCGGTTCCCTGACTGTTCAGGTCATCCCAGGTTGGACTCCAGTCCAGATGCCGCAGTTGCCTGCCAACATGAAGGCTAGTACATGCCCGTTTGCACCCTGGATGCTGCCCGTTTGCAGCCGTTGTGATGCAGCACGAAGGCCAGTACATGCCGGTTTGAAGCCCAGATGATGCTCGTTTGCTGCTGTTGTGATGCAGGATGAAGTCTAGTACATGCCCGTTTGAACTCTGAATGCTGCCCGTTTGCGGCAGAATGAAGTCCAGTACATGCCCGTTTGAACCCTGAATGCTGCCGGTCGAATGAACTCGGGATGCTGCCCGTTTGCCGCAGGATGAAGTCTAGTACATGCCCGTTTGAACCCCAGATGATGCCAGTTTGATGCAGGTTGGGGTCTACTACATGCCCGTTTGAACTCTGAATGCTATCCGTTTGCGGCAGAATGAAGTCCAGTACATGCCCGTTTGCGGGAGGCGCGGGGTTAGTACATGCCCGTTTCGACTCCATGTTGTGCCGGATGAAGTCTAGTACATGCCCGTTTGGACTCTGAATGCTGCCCGTTTGCCAAGGGCAAATGGCGAGGGACATGCAGGTTTGCGCTCGGAATTGTGAAGTTGTGATGCAGAATGAAGGCTAGTACATGCCCGTTTGAACTCGAGATGCTGCCCGTTTGGTTCAGAATGAAGTCTAGTACATGCGCGATTGGAGGTTCGACGTGGGCTGGGCTGGGTGTTGGTCGGCACCTCGTTTTCTGACAAGGCCACACAGGGTAATTAAAGCTTCATTTTTTTTCTGCTGAAAATAGCTGAAGTGTCCCTCTGCTAATGTTTTGACACATCTGTCTTCAAGACAGCTCCAGAGGGGCAAAAAAAGTTCTGTTTGTCTTATTTGCCAACCGCTCCAAAGGTGCAGAAATCGAGGGAAAACGTCCGATATTCTGCATTGACTCAGGGGTCCCAGCGGGACCCCCTCCTCAAATTTCCCAAAAACCCGTTCTTTGGAACGGTTGGAATCCGTGCGTATCGTGGTGGGGTCACTTTGGCCATGGGGTGCTTGTTGACACCCATAGCTGGCTTTCGTCACTGGGGCCCGCCTTGTCGGCTGTTTACGGTCCCTCTACCCACTAGACCTGCACGACCCCTCCGCAGCGGACAAGTCCATGTCACAGGGGGGTCTGGGGGGCGGGGCCCCCCAGCCGCCGGAGGCCACGGTAGTGAACATCCGCGGTTGGGACGCGCCTTTTTGTACCCTGGAACAGCCTACTGTGCAGCTTGGGAGTGAAACCAGCCCATTCTGCCACCCGACTTGCTGCTCACCGGGAGATCCCCGAGTGCGGATAAACTAACCTTTTCTGGCCGCAATGAAATGATTCGTGCGAACCCGTTCCACGAGTATACTATTTTTTTGAAATCTTCACCATTTCCTCCCCTCTTCAGCCCACACCCTTCCCCTGCAAAAAAAACGCGCACAGGTGCTGCAAAAAAAACGCGCCAAACAGAGGGAAAATCTTGAAATCGCCGGTCCCCGGGTTAGGGTATGGATTTAGGGAAAGCCCTGCTTGATACAGTGGCAGCAATTATTTTTTTTGGAGCTCCTCTTCCCATCTAACGGCGGCCCCAAACGCCTGGATTCTGAGGGTGGGGAGACCGGGGAGATGGATGTGTGTGTGGGGGCAGGGTGTGGTGGATCAGCGATGCTCCACACAGCGAGCAACCCACACAGGCCCTCTGTTTCTCCGGCTCTCTCAATGGGTCCCCGTCCTCTATTTCCTGCCACGTATCCTTTAACATGTATCAGTGGCAGCTCCCTCGTGTAAAATGGTTTTTCTGTTCCTTTGGAAATATCCCGCGCTGCAGGCTGGTGTCTTGATCGTATCTGTCACGTTCGAGCACCGCCAGTGCTGACGTTTCCCAAAAAAAATGCAGTCGAGTTTGGCCCGAAGGTTGGCCCCACCCCCCCTCTCCCCCAGGCATACCGAGTGAAGGGAGATCACCCTTCTGCTTCCTTCTACGTCGATTTCAATACCCCCCCCTCCCCTCCCCAATAGCCAAGCCTTCCCTGCCTGACTCCCCGGCACAACTGTGTTCTCAAAGTGGTGGGGGGGGGGGGGCTTGGTCAGCTCTGCATGTGACGCACATTAGTCATGGATTGGGGTGCTGGAAGCACAGCCAACAATCGTTCACATGACCTTCCTTTATGCGGAGGCGGATCACATTAGGGTTTTCGGACAGGGTTTGACCCTCCGAAGTTGCCTCAACTCCCCTCCGTCTCACCACCCCACCCCTATCGCGCGCTGCCCTTGGCAGCAAATTCGTGTTTGTGGATGCCAAGAAAAATCGAATAAAAACCGACGGGGTAACGCAATGCCATGTAGTCCACGGAATGAATGTCGGGGGCCATTTCATGTCATATTCTAAACGTGGCGTCTCAGGGGCGAGGGGCGGTGACGGCCCCTGTGACGTCTGTTGTTTTGCCAGGGCCGATGTACACCGCCGCACAACGAAAGGGGTCTGGGGGCAGATTGAGCTGTCCTTAGCTTTTGTTTGTCTCCCCCAAAGAGAAGCGACAATTCATTCCACACAGACTGTAACATTGCTCAGGCCCCTGCACCCCCACACCACCATCCCCCCTTTCTTCAAACCTGGATTTTTATTGACGGCAAACGGTATACCACACCGCTTCACAGACATCCCCTTTTCTGTTGACGTTTGCGTGAAACCCTGCTGTGCCTGTTCTCTGATTTTGTCAAACCATCCAACCAAATTATGTAAACCAGGGAGGCCAGGGGGGGGGGGGGGTGGGTGTGGGTGAAGTGGGTGGTGGAGGGGTGGGGGAACCCCCCCCCCCCACCCTTCACACAAACACAGAGCAACCCCCTGCAAATCCTCCCCTCTCCCCCCCTCCCCTCCCCTACCCCCCCTCCCGCCACTCTCTTCTTTGGGGTTCAGAGGGCTAGGGGGGTCGGTTCCCTTGCAGCAACTTGCTGTGGTGCCTTCCCTTTTCTCTGCATCCCGATCTTCTCTTCTTTCCTTACTCTATCTTGTTGCCCTGGGCCCACCTGTCTCTCTTCCCCCCACCGTCCATCAGACCCGGGCCCAGGGGATCAACTTCCTTCTCTATTGACGCAAGCTCACAGGCAGGGGTAGTCGCGTGGTTTTTCTTGCACACCCCAGAGACCCCTGAGCTGCTGTCTAATTCAATTGCGGTTCAACCAACCGTATTCTTCCCACGCTCCCCCCACCCCCCCACCCCCCCACACACACCCAAACTTGCGAGAGGGTGCTGGGAGACTTGCCTTCGCCGTCACTCTCGGCAATATACCCCCCCCCCCCCCTCACTGTCCACTACATGCTTTGAGAATGTGCCAATGCAACAAAAAAAGGTATGCAAGCTGTGGGAGACCGTCATATCCACTCTCCCCTAATGATTCCCCACCCCCCCCCCCCTCGCCTCAAAACCTTCCCCCGTTCTTTATTCTGTTTGCCAGTCCTTTTGCTCAACTGACCTAAGGTTATATATCAGCCCACGGCTCTTGGGGAGTAGTGGCGAAGCGGAACAAAGAGGAGGATGGTTTCATGTGTCACGACAACCACACATGCACTGTGTCGGGTGGGAGGGGGGGGGGGGGCGCGGGGGGGGCATCACAAAAGCAAAGCCTGTAAGACAAGTTCTCTTTTCAACCGTTTTCTGTATTTTCATGTTGAAATTCGCGGCTGAAGCGGAAGCTGGGAGAAAGGAATGCGCGAGCGCCTTTCGCCTCTATTTTGCCAAGCCAGGGAAACCAAATGGGGGGGGGGGTGGGGGCGGAGGGGGGGGGAACGCTTGTTTTTTCTCTCTTTGCGAGGAATATCTCATCTGATATACAGGGACGACCAGCCCTGGAAACCTGTCCTCCTCCCCTCTGGAAATGAAGCAGACGAGTCGACCAAACGCTACACCACGGAATGCGGTGGAGAACATTGGCGGGGAGGGATGGGTCCGAAGTTTTTAAGGACAACGGCGTGTTGACGCCGCCGCCTTCCCTAAGGCGCTCTGCACAATCTTCAGGGGTGTTCAGGGAACACAATGCGTGCCATATTTGCTTTCGACAACCTTTTCTTCTTTTGACAACCTTCCACGGCCGGAGGTGTGCGCGTGTCCCGAGAGACTGTGCATCCTCCTCACTCCCACCCCAGCCCCATCTCCACTCCTCGTCACTCGAACCCCCCACCCCCCCAGACAGCTCTGATGACACCCCCTGCTTTCCTTTGATTGTGTAGACCTACGTTGAGTTCCTGACCTCCCCCACCCCCCACCCCTCCACCCCGCCTTCTTGTCACGACAACAGATGGAACCAACTCCTCACTAAATACTGGAGGGCTGATCCTCCCGCTTCCCCTGCTGACTGAGTGAAGCGTGGAAGGAGAGTCTCTTTGTCGATTGCCTCTTCCTCCCGCTTCCCCTGATCGTACAATACACCTGGTGTGGTGGACGGCCAGTGGGGGCTCACGTTTGCTAAGAGGAGAGGGAGGGGTGTTCGGGAGAGTTGCCTTGCCTTCACTTACGACAATCACTTCTCGCCCTCCCCGCTCTTCCCAAATTTGTCCAACGCGTGTGCTGTTGCGGAGCAGTTGCTGGGGGGATGGCCAGAAAAATGATCGGGCTTTCACCTACCCCCCCCCCTCCCCCTGAAGGTGCTGGGAGATTTACTTTTCCATTCCCTCTCGACGATCAAACCCCCCCCCCTCCCCCTGTTCTTCTTCTCCTCTTCTTCACTACCCCTCCCCCACTTCCCCTTTAGGACACAACCTGCTTAACGAGAGAAGGGAGGTCAACTCTCTCTGGCGACCATACTTTTTTCTCTACTTTACGACCGCACACCACACGCCCCGTCACTCGTTCGCTCTCTCTCTCTCTCTCCCACCAACCCCCTGTGGTTCCCACTGGGGGTATTTTCGTTCGGAAGTGCGGAACAGTGAGAGAAACAGAGAAGGTGGCGGCTTCCCTTTGTTTCCACTTTGCCTTCCCCGTCTCCTTGGACCACCACGCTCCTCTCTCTGGGCGTTTCTGCTGTCCACCTAAATATGCCTGCTGTAGTTTCAGGTTGAGCTCGATAAATGGCGTGACGAGCGCCAGGAGTGTCAACCGCATGATGCCACATCCGTTTCTCACGATATCACACAAGTCTTTGTGACACGCAGTGGAAAAAGACATGTGGCGGAGACTTTTCTGATGGGGTGATAGGGCGAGGGAGGGGTGGGTGAGGTGACCACAACAGACACAACAGACACAACAGACGAATCGTCTGTTCGACACAAGGCATTTCAGATCTCACCCCCCAAGGTGCTGGGAGATTTTACTTTTCCATTCCCTCTCGACGATCAAATCCCCCTCCATTCCTCCTTGCCACACCACCCCCCTCCCTTTTCCCCTTCGGCTGCGATCGGGGGGGAGAGGATGTTGTGTGGGGGATACTGGGGTTCTGAGCTCCTTCATAGCCTGGCCCAGTGTCTCCCTCCCTCCCGTTCCCCCAGAGTGACGTGTCCGAAGGGGGTGGGGGTATGGTGGTGACTATCTCCTCTCGTTGCAGAGAGAGCATTGTTTTTCTTGGCTCAATCAACCCCCCCCTTTCCAGATTTTCTTCCGCCCCCCACCCCCACCCCCGACTCCCCACTCCCTGGCAACTCCCGCATCTCGGCTGGGGAAGGTCGTCTCTCCCAGACTGAGGTGGATGGGCGGTTTGGGGGGGAGAGGGGGGGGGGGGTGGGGGCAGCCCAGGAAGGCAGCACCGCAGGCAGGTTTCCCCTGGAGGCCTTGAGAAAGGGGCGCGGGGGGGAAGTGTCCGTTTTTTTGTTTTCTCCCCCTTCCTATTCTTCTTCACCTTCTTTTGCCCATGTGTGTGGATGTGAATACTTGAAATTTTTTTCTTGTTGGCTTGGTTCGCTCGTCCCTACCCCTCCCCGACCCCCTACCCTTTCTCTCGTGTCAACTGTGCCCTCAGAAGGCTTGCCGCAAATTCCCTTCGGGGTAGCAAAGGCTTGCAAACGGTGCCACTGCTTTCGTCTCGCGAGTCCCCTCTCAGAGGCAGACGGGATGGTGACTCAAGTAGCTCAAGTAAACTCCTGATTTTTTGCCCTCCCCGTTGGTTGCTGTGGGGTCGCTGTTAACGGGGGAGGTCTCTCTTGACATCCCCTCCTGTGTCAATGCCGCGGCCCGGTTGATTGACACGCAAAAAAAATCCGGGGAGCGGAAAAACACGGTCAACAACAAAGTAAAAATCGTTCAAAACTTGTGAGGATCTTCATCTTTTGTCTGCAATTTAGATCTTATCCCCCCCCCCCCCCAAAGAAGAGAATGTTGTATCCCCTCCAAGGGTTTCACCATTTCCGTGTTTTCAATGCGAACGACGCGATCTCTCTCTCTCTGACTCTTGCAAAAAATCCTACTCTCCCCCCCCCCCCTTCCCTCTCTCGTGAACAACATGCCCAACACAACATTGCCTGGGAGCCACCCCACCTGCCCCCCAAGGGTGGGGGGGGTGAACTAACCAACGGGAAAGGCGAGGTGGGGTGGGAGACAGCCTCCGAAGATGACGAACACTTTCTGTGTTCAGGGCCCCTGTAGGCTTCTGGAGTGTATCACGCCTAAGGCGCAATGCAGTGTGGAGGGGGGTCATGGGAGGGGCTAAAGCTGGTCCAATGGTGCGTCACTCTGGCCAGAACTGCCCCCGCACCCCCGCCCCTCATGGAGGTTGGTGGCGGTATCCGATGGCAAAAAAAAGGCTTTCTGCAAAAGAAAGCTGTTTTAGACGAGGCTGAGGGGGGGGGGGAAATCGTGCAAAGTTGAAATTTTGTGTCTCAGGAAGTCTTCACCCGTTCTCCCGACCCCCGCCCCCCCGTGCCGCCAACCCACCACCCTTAATGTTGTGGGGTCGTTGAGTCGGCTGCAGCTTTCACCCCCTCGCTGAGTCGAGCCTTGTTCTATCGATCTTTTGGGGTGTTCTTGCTGTACAGTTGGCTCAGCCTGAAGCCAGCATGCAACACCAAGATTGACGCTGTTTGGCTCTGCTAGAAACGCCGAATGGAGTTCTGCACGCGGCTGGAGGGTATGCAGAAGAAGGTGAATGTACTATGTCCTGCCAAAACCGAGAGGGAACTGAAGCAGAGAAATAATACCCTCTCATTGGCTGCCACAGCTCCTCTTTAGGCCTAGCACTTCTCCCGAGCCGGGTGATTTGTGTGTTCTACCGAACTAGGCCTGCCTTCTGGGAACAGTCTGCACTGCAGTGTCGGGTGTCCCCGACATGTTCACAGTTGGTCGCTGAACCTCTCATCAATCCTGAAGAATAATGTGAAACAAACTGAAAAAACCCCGAAAACGCTTGTGTATTTATCAGAGTGTCGCTGAATAATGCAAGCCGGGGCAGCCCCTCGTCGTGTGGTTAGAAAACCCTGAAAATCGTCAGATGGTCACGAGGTGGTGTGGTCAAAAAAAACGTTCAAACCGTTCAGAAATCCAGAGCAAGTGATGCTGGTCGCCCTTTCTGGGTCTGAGTCTGGTTGCATCATTCCAACACGAATTCGAAGGAAACATAAAGTGCACCGTCATATTGCTTTGGAGAAGGGAGTGGGGGTCACGAGAGTGAGATCGAAATCAAAAACTCTCGTGCATCTCCTGTGATTGGTGGCACAGACAAACTATTGCAACCACAGATCAATCCACCAATCCCCTGACGTTCGCGTGATGCTGTTGGGGATCTCCACAGCAACTGACCTTGAGAAAAGCCGATTTTTTGAAATATTGAAAACGGCAAGATGCTGGAAAGAGAACGAAACACAACACACCAAATTCCGTCAAAAAAATACCAAACAGGAAAACAAAGAACGAATTGCGCAGGAGATTGTGAGACTACGCTGTCACCTCCACTCAAATCAACCTTCCCATCATCTAATGTGGTTTGTCCCCACCCCCGGGGTATTGTACGCCTTGAGAGAGGCGGGTTGGGGTTGTACGTCCATTCATTTTTTTGACCTTTTCGGGCTCAGGCACACTAGACCTGAACAGGGGTGGAGACCTGAACAGGCGGGTGCCGGAGGGCAGGGTTCTGTCGCTTTCGCTCCCGGCAACGCTTGCAAACACCTCCACTTCGTTGCCGCGGCGATAATCGGTGGGAAGGGGAAGACGGCCCTGCCTTGGCCTTTTTTCATCATAATGGGAATCCGAAAGTACGAGGACGAGTTTTCGGAGATCGGTCTTCACAGAACAGAATGAGTGAAGCCTGGCTGTCCTTATCCCCCAGCTCGCCTGGCCGCGAACTGCGGAAAGATGCGAGGCCTGCTGTGTGCGTCCAATCCAGTGACCACACCAAAAAGATACAGCACAGCCCCCGACAGAGCTGTAAGGAAGCAGAAACACAACACGACACGTTCTGCGAGCTGCCGCCTCCCGCCCCCACCCACCCCCCCTCCCGTCCCACCCATCGCATTTCCAGCCACGAACCCCCCCCCTTTTCGCCACACAACAACACCATCGCCCCCTGTCAGGACCACCCCCCCCCCCCCACCACCATGCTGTGGGGACAGGTGCCTCGCACCACCTCTCGCCCTGCGTAACTGCCATCTCCCCCTCCTCCCACCTGCTGAGGTGTTGCGCGCAGCGCAAGGGAAGTGTATAAAATGGCATCCGTCGCCCAACGCTTCGGGAAGCTTGGGTGGAACGACAGGCAGGTGGCGGCCTATCTGAAGCAGGAGTTCATGCACGCGGTATACTGCACGCAGGACAGACGGCGCACCGCACAGCTGGGGAAGAGGTTCGCAGCCGACCTGGCGGTGCTGCGGGAGGAGGGGAGCCCCGCACCACCCCCTGTGCGCCTGGGCCCCGCCAGCTACGAGATGGCGTACGCCTGTGCCCTAGCACTGCAGAGGCCTGCCGAGGCTGCGTCGCTGTGGCAAACCCTGAAGAGCCGCCGTATGCTCACCTCACGCATCTTCGCCTACAGGATGCACCACATCGCGGAGCGATCCAACCGCCCTATCCAGGCGGTATTCGCCCTACGGCAGGAGATGCTGCAGGCCCAGCAGGACCAAACCCTGGGCCCCCTCGATCCCACAGGCCGCTCTGGCAACGTCTCCGACTCTGTGCGTGTCTATGAGAGTATACTCCACGCCATGGTGCTGCAGGGCGACCTCCCCAGAGCAGAGCGTCTGCTGAACCTGATGCTGCGCCTCGGATTTTCCACCAGGCTGCACGACACAGGCATATCCTCCATTCTCCGGCTCTACGTCAGGCGGTTTGCCGCAGAGGGTGGTGGTGGCAGCACAGGCGGAGGTCCGGAGGCATGCCTCCAGAAGCTGGATGCTGCTTTAGAGGAGTGGGGTATCCCGTGGTCGCAGCGCTGCTATGAGAGGGCCTTGCATTACGTCGCGTTGTATGTAGAATCCACCGAAGGCTATCGCCTCTCGGTGCGGCTGATGCAGCGGGTGTCGGATCTTGCAGGGCAGGGGTCCGAGGTGCATGCCAGCACAAGGTGTTTTAACTCCTTTCTGGCGTCGGCAGCGCATGCACCCAATGGGCTGACTGTCGCGCTGGCGGTGTTTAAGGCTGCACAGGAGCAGGTTGAGGTGAACCTGGGGACATATGAGTCCCTCCTCACCGTGCTGCACAAGAGGTGCAAGGCATCGGTGTCGAGCCGCCCCCAGGCGTTGCGCATTGCGGTGAAGACGGTTAACACATTGGTGTCGGGTTCCCTGCTGCACTCCAACAAGTCCTACCTCCTTCTGGCTCGGATCTTCTCTCTCTGCGGGAACCACGGGCGTGTCGTGAGGCTGTGGGAGACTGCGGTTGACGGGGGGCTTGTCCCTACCGACGGGGGTGCCGCCGACACGCCCTCCCTCCCACGAGGATTCTTCGAGGCGGTGCTCGGGTCGGCTGCACACACTCAGCAGAGAGCCGTGGTGCGGCAGGTCGAGGCCATCCTCCAGCAGAGGAGCAGGTGGGCTTAGTGTGTCTTGAGATCCACTGTGCACTGGAGGTGATCCTATCAGTGGAGTATGGAGTTGGTAATCCGTTGATTCACACGTTGATTCCTTTTTCTATGTTTTCTGCCTGCATCCGTGGTTGCTACGTTCTGTGCAAAACCAAAGCGCAGCGGAAAGATTCACCTTGTGTCTGCCCCTCTCGCGAACCCTCTCTCGAGCTCGCAGTGTGGCCACACAGACATTAACGCCTCGGCGTCCCTCCGTCTTGCCCCCCCCCCGCTACTGCCCTATCCATTTCTTATTCTGAGGTTTGTTGACCCCAGAAACAATCGATTGCCCTCCCCCCCCCCCCAAGAATGACCCAACAGACAGGCCAGGTAGCGAAACGACTGCAAGAACCCTCCACTCCCCTCCCCTCCCCATCCCCCGGATTTTCCCTCTCTGTTGTGCTGTGCTGTGCTGTGTTGTGCTGTTTTGTCCCCACACACACACACACAGGAGGAGAGAGGGATACACGGGCAGGATGTCACAGGCCGACCTCCACGGGGTCTCCTCCGGGAACACCGGCTCCCAGGCCGGTGGCCAACAGGCCGCCCCCCTGCCCCCCCTCGAATTCACGGAACCTCGCAGATACGAGCTCCAACCCCTTCCCCCCCTCTATGGTGCCGCCCACGTGCGCACCATTCTCAACCACCTCCGGTGGGAGGCGGCGCTGGACAGCCTGGAGGGCGGCGTCGCCGTCCTCGCTGCCGAGCAACCCCCCACCCACGGCACCCCCCCCACATGGACTCTAGTAGTCAACGGGAAGGAGGTGGTCCTGACGGACACGCTGCTCCTCGAGGAGCAGAAGCAGAGGGAGGCGGCCGCGAAGAAGCAGGCCGAGGAGGTGCTCCGCCTGAAGCGGCGCTATGAGAGCGTCCGCGACAGGCTCCAGGAGGAGCGCGCCACGGCCGCGAAGGCGGGAAGGTCTGCGAAGTCGCAGGCCAGCGGCACGGTTGGGCGGACCGGGCGTGGTGGCGGAGCAGCAGCGGCGGCGAAGCAGCAGGCGCAGCAGGCACAGCAGAGAGCTGCCCAGCTCCAGAAGGATCTGGAGAAGCTCGCCGGGCGCCTGCGGGAGCTCGGGCATGACCCCGCACCTGCCGCCGCCGACTCCGCCACGCAGGGCGACGGCGCGGCTTGTCAAGCCGAGCTGCAGGGCCTGCGCCGCCTCCTGCAGGACCAGGACGGCCACCGCAAGCGGCTGGAGGCCCAGCTGCTGACCCAGCAGGCACGGCAGGGCGAGCTGGGGCAGCGGATGGAGGCGATGCAGGGGCACCCGGGCCTGTCAGAGCAGTGGCTCGAAGACCGCCTGCGCCGCCAGGGGGAGCAGCACGCCGAGCAGGTGGCGCTGCTCGAGGCCCGGCTGGACAGCCACGCCCAGCAGCACGAGCTGCAGATGCAGCGCATGGGGGACCGCCTCGGCCGCCAGGAGGAGCAGCTGCAGGCGCAAGGGGCCCTGCTGAAGAGCCTCCAGGAGCGCCCCACCACCACACCCCCCACCACTACAGCCACTACGTCCACACTGAAAACGGAGCGTGAACTAAAGGAGCGCAAGGCCCAGCTCCTGGAGGTCGCGAAGCACCAGCAGTCGATGGGCGTGACGGTCTCCCGCCTCCGCGAGCATGTCGAAGGGCTGGGCAAGGCGGTGGGTGAGGCAGCAGCGAGCACGGATCTGCAGAAGCTGGCTGCTGGGCTCACCGCCTTGGAGGGGCAAGGCCGCGCGCATGCGACGGATCTGACTGCGTCGCGCAAGGGCTGGGAGGCCAGCCACAAGGCCCTCGAGGCCGACATGCAGGGCCAGCTCGCGCAGCGGGACCTCAAGCACCGGGCGCTTGAGGAGCGCCTCAGCGGCGCTTGCAAGGCCATGCTGAGCCTGCAAGCCGCGGAGGCGAGCGAGCAGACGCCCCTCTCCCACCACCAGGCGCAGCAGCTCCAGGCGGAGGTGGACGCGGTCAGGGCCGACCTGGAGGCGCAGCGCGGGCAGGAGCAGCAGCGCCTGGACGCGGCGGTGGCGGAGCTCCGCAGGGCGTGGGAGGCGCAGCAGGGGGAAGCCGCGGTGGGCGAGCTGCGGCGGCAGACGGAGCGCCTGGGGGTCACGGTGCGCGACCTGCGAGCCTCCTGCGAGGCTGACCGCAAGGACGCCACGGCCGCCCAGCAGCAGTCGGAGCGGGCGACCGGGGAGCAGGTGGCCCGCCTCCAGAGCCGCCTGGATGAGGTGTGTGGGGAGCTGCGGGGGACCTGCGAGGCGCAGATGGCGCGGCACGGGGCCCAGCAGCTCAAGGCCCTTGCCGAGAAGGCAACCCAGCTCGACACTACCCTTCGAGCTGACCTCCAACAGGCAGGGAAGGAGGAGGGCGAGAGGGTGCAGCGCCAGCTGACGCAGCAGGCCAGCGAGCTCGGGCAGAGCTGGCAGGGCCTGCTAGAGGGGGTGCGCGACGCGGAGGAGCAGCGCAAGCTGCAACACCAGGAGATGCTCATCTCCGTGAGGCGGGAGCTGAGCGCTGCCACAAAGGGGCTGGGTGCGTCCAAGGGGGCGAAGGGCAAACCGCCGGCGGGGCCCACGGCCGGGCCGGCTGCGGATGCCCTGCCAGCACCCACAAAACCCGCCCGCTCCTCCCCCAGCACCACCACCACCACCACCTCTGCCACCTCCGCCGCCTCTGACTCCTCCGCCCCTGCCCCGCCCAGTGATTCGAGCAGTAAACCCGTGACACCTATGGCACCCGGGGCACCAACAACGTCGAGCGCCGCCCCGACCCCAGCGCAGCCAGCAGCAGTGCCGCCGGCAGCACCGGCGCCGCCTGCCCAGCCTGCCCCGCCGGCCCCACCCCTCCTCGAAGCCCTGACGCCCACGGCAGTTGGCGGGGATGAGGCCCCACCCTGTAGGGTGCCGGGAGCCAGCAGGAACGGGAGGACCAGGCAGGCCTCCATCACGGCGTACCTGAAGCCTCGTTCCAACCGCCTTACCCCCTACCCGCAGAAGCCGGATGAGGAATAGGGGGGCGGGCGCTCCGGCCAGCGGGGGGGACCCGCGCAAGAGATTAACGTTCCCCCTGGCCGGGGTGCCGACCACGTCTGGGGACAAATCGCGTTCGCCGTCGGGCCCCCAGCCGCACCCCACCCCGAGAAACAGGAGGTCTCGGGGCGTATACAAACACCTCCACACACCCCAAGTAGAACCCCAACCCCAACATCACCCCCAACCCCACCTAGACCCAGCCGAGCCGCTGTACGGGCAGGAGATACCCGGGCAACGGCCCCGTGCTGGGACCCCGTAGATTTGGCGACAGGGGCAGGAGAACCCCGGCGCCTCCGTGGGGGGGGACAGGAGTACTCCCCCTCCACCATAGAGCAAGACGAGCAGTGGTTGACGCATGCTGCAAGGAGACTGATGGCGCTCCGGGTACCAGTGCCGAAGGACGGCAACTGCCAGTACGCCGGCCTTGCAGAGCAGTGCGCGGAGTGGACAGCAGGCGGGTTGCGTGCAGCGGTGGCGTCGTCCATGCGGCAAAACGCAGAGCGCAGGGCCTCGTACGTGCCCGACCACGATGACCCGCAGGCCCCTACATCCTACGACGACTACGTCGAGAAGCAGACGCGCCCGGGGACATACGGAGACGCGGCTACCCTCCGGGTTGCGGCAGAAGTTCTGGATGCCCAGGTGTGGCTGCTCGCCTCCAACAGCAAGCAATGCATGACCCGGTGTGGGGAGGGAGCCAAGGTGCTGGGCCTTACGTGGAGGCCCTTCCACTACGATGTGCTCCGTTTCCCCCTTAGCCTGGCCCGGGAGCTAGCTGTGACGCCGACGAACCAGTGGGACATCCCTGCAGCCCTTCCTATGCCCACCCCGGCCACAGCGGACGGGACGCGAGTGCCTACGCCCGTCCAGGGGTCCACAGCGTCACCGCCCCCGCGGCGATTGCGGCATCCTGCATATCAACTAACAACACCGGGAGTGATCAGGCTGGCGACAGCGAACGTAACGTCACTGCAGACGCACCTAGGCGACGTGGCGGGCCTGAAGGCGGATGTTGTGGCCCTGCAGGAAACCCGAGTCCCGGACCCGAGCAAGGGCACGCACAACGGCTACTTCGCAGCCCACGGCTGGGCGATGCACTGGGGCAAGGGCATGCCCAGGGTCGCAGGCGCGAACGGCCGCGAACAAACAAGGCCCGGAGGTGTGGCTGTCATGGCGAAGGAGGGCCTTGTCGCGCAAGTGGTGCAGCCGAAGACCGCGCAGGAGCAGAAGTTGTACGACAGTACCCGCATGGTGCACGTAGTGCTAGCGATTGGAGACGGGAAAACGGCGCTTCATATCCTGAGCGTGTACGGCCACTCGGGGACCGAAGTGGGTGAGCAGCGGGAAGCCCTCCTGCAAGAGACGCTCGACCTCGCAGCTGGGTTGGGGCAGGTGCCCGTGCTACTGATGGGGGACCTCAACACCAACCCGGAAACCAGCGCCACGCTGTCCCAGGCGTGCCGGGTGGGCGGCTGGGTCGACGTGGCGACGACGCATGCGGAGCTCGCACAACAGAGCGTGCAGAACACGTGCTGGGCGTCGGAGAACGGCACTCGGCTGGACATCTGCCTGATGAACTCCTGCGCAGCGCCGGCCCTGCGTCGCGTTGAGGTGGCGAAGCGGGGGGACTACGACATACCCACGCACTGCCCGCTTTTTGTAGACCTAGACCTCACTGCCTTCCGCCGCCCCAAAAAGATCTGCATTCTTCCCACCCCTTTCCCTGCGGGTAAGCCCAAGCTGGGAGACGCTGCGGCGAGAGGGATAATGCAGGACGTGCTTGCAGAGGGGGAACTGCGCCACGGAGCAACGGCCGCGCAGCTCCTCCACCGAGCCTCCACCTGCGGCGAGCGTTTCCTAAAGCGTGTCCATGTAGGCCACCTGGAGAGGCAGGAAGCGGCCTACACAGGCAGAGCGGAGGGCTACCACATGCAGTGGTCGCGGGCGGCCACCAAGCACCACCCCGCCTCTGCACGGGGGGCCGGTGACACGAACACCCGGGCGAAGGACGGACTGTTGGGGAACCTCCGATGCCTCGTCCAAGAGGGTCTCAAGCGACTGCAAGCCGATGCACCGTACGGCCTCACGAATGGGGAGAAGCACGCCTGGAACGCCGCAAAGAAACGCCTGAGGGAGGGGGGCCTCCCCCAGGGGCTGCAAGCAGCGCTGACGAACACAACCTCGCAGTTGCCGGACCTGGAGATCCTGGAGCAGGCCCTCATTGCCTTGGAGGGGTCGCAGAGGGGCATGTTCGACAGGCTCCGCGACGCGAGGATCCGCACGTGGAAGGCGAGGATGCAGAAAGCTTGGACATACGAGGCAGGGCAGGTGTTCGCGTACCTCGCAGATCGCTTCTGCGCTCCAGCCACCTTCATGCGGCGCGAAGACGGCTCTTTCACGGCCTGCCCCAAGGAGGCGGACGAGCTGCTGAGGAGCGACACGGCGTGGGGAGGGTACTTCCGTAAGTACGCAACGACGCCAGAGCCCCGGTGGGACACCTTCCGCCAAAAGTACCTCCGCTTTCTCCCCGAGGTGGCTGACATGGAGTGCAAGACCATCACGGCAGAAGACGTTGGGAAGGCCTTGGCCAAGATGTCCACGTCCACCTCGCCGGGCCTGCACGGTTGGCGGGTCCACGAACTGAGACAACTCCCGCACGAACTCCTCAGGCTCTTCGCGGAGGTGTTCAACGAAGTTGAACGGTCGGGCGAGTGGCCGGAGCAGCTGATGCACGCCATGATCTGCCTCATCCCCAAGCCTGGCAGCTCAGGAGAGCCACTGTCGCAGCGCCCCATCAGTATCACCCCCGTGCTGTACAGAGTGTGGGCAGCTATCCGGGTGAAACCGGCACTGAAGTGGTTGGAGATCATCGCGCCCGAAGACCTGCACGGCTGCCGGCCTGGCCACGGTGCGGAGGACCTCATCTGGCACCTGGCGGCACGTATTGAAGAAGCCCACCTCACAGGGCGACCGCTGCACGGAGTCGCCCTCGACTTCAAGAAGTGCTTCGACACGGTGCCAATCGACCTCACCTTCCGCCTGGCTGCGGAGCTCGGTTTCGACGCCCGTGTCCTGCGCACCCTGCGAGCAGCGTACAGGACGATGCAGCGGCACTTCCGGGCGAGCGGCACCATCGGGGAAGGCTTCCTGCCAACTAACGGCATCATGCAGGGTTGCCCCATCAGTGTCGTGCTGATTAACGTGCTGGTGGGTGTGTGGATGAGGATGGTCGAGCACCGGCAGGACACAAGGGCGCTGTCTTTCGTTGACGACGTATACGCCACAGCCCCCAGCCCGGAGATCCTGCAAGACGTTGTAGACGACTCTGCGGGTTTCTCCCACGACACCGGGATGGCTATTTGTGCAGAAATCAAGTCTCACGTTTTCTCGACATCCCCCGGGCCGCTCCGGATTATGTACCGGGCAAGGGATGGCGAGGCCACTCCCCTCCGGCAGCGCAACAGCTTCGACTGTCTCGGGGCCATGCTACACGCGCGCCTGATCAGGGAAGGGCGCACAGCGCCCCAGTCCGAGCGCATCGCCCGCCGGAAGGAAGGTGCGCAGCAGAACCTCCGCAGAACCTCAGCGCTGCCCCTGCCGGTGCAATGGAAAGGGCAGGCGGCGGCGATGACGGCAGGGGCTCGACTATATTACGATGCCCTCGTAACTCGTTGGGACAGCAAGGACATCAGGCGATGGAGGGGCCTCTTCGTCGCCGCGCTCTGGTCTGGCCCACCTCGCAGAGCACAGGAGATTGTGCTGTGTGTCCTCTATCAGGCGCACCGGGTGGACCCCGCTGTCGCCCCCCCCTACCGGCAGATCACCACATGGGCCAAGCAGATCAAAAAGTGGAGTCACAGCAGGGTGCTGTCCGAGGCAGCCTGGGGGAGTAGAGAGAGGCTTGAGGGGACAGGCCCCTTCGCGCTTTTCT
Organism: Rhynchopus euleeides; assembly: GCA_963210315.1. Classification (NCBI taxonomy): domain Eukaryota; phylum Euglenozoa; class Diplonemea; order Diplonemida; family Diplonemidae; genus Rhynchopus; species Rhynchopus euleeides. The sequence continues at coordinate 1,583,653 of OY723286.1, read as the reverse complement.
GGGCCGCCCTGCAGGGGATTGAATGGCGCTGGAGTGCTGCGACCACCCTGGCTTACACTGACGAAGCTGGTCGCGATGTCACCTTCGACCCTGTTGCTGCAACACCGAGCGCCTGGGCTATCTTTGCACACGACCTCCGCCAATCCCTGCGTAACGCAACGGCGAAGAAGCTGGCCGAACGCAGAGACGACTTCCAAGGAGCAGAGCACGGCATTGACGGGAGGGTGACACGTTGCGTCCTGGAGGGAGAGGGCGCTGCAATCACGGGGTACCAGCGAGGCCTCCTCCGCTCCGTTGTTGCAGGGGCGGTGCCTGCTCGTGGGCGCACAGGTCTGGGGGAGGTGTGCCGATACTGCACATCTGGGACCCCGGAGACGGTATCACACCTGTGGTGGGACTGCGCGGCATGGGAGCCAGTCCGCCAGAAGCACCCCATAGCAGCGAGGGACCGGACGGCCTGGCCGGCATGCCTGGCCCAGTGCGGGGTGGCGCCCATTTACAGATACAGCGTCCCGGAGAACGAGCAGCCGCTGCCCATGTCCTTTGCGGACAGGATCACCACCGTGGCACAGCTCCACCGCTACTTCATCGCAGTCCTGGCGGCGCGACAGGAGAAGGACGGGCTGCTCGACCGCTCTGTGCGCCATCACCGTACTACCGTCTACCCCTGGGAGTGGAGCACCCCTAACCCCGAGAGTGCCTCCATCCCTGCACTGGCGCCTTCCGAAGTCAAGCAGACGTGGGGCAAGCGGCCCCCAGGCATGTGGGTGGCCCTCTGCGACTGGCTAAGGGGCCTAAAGTGGGGACCGCAGGGGAGTGAGCATACTGTGACCCTGATGGAGCTGGCCGTGGACTTCGAGCTATCAACTGGCCTTACCCTCCCAGACACCGTGACGCGCCGCATCCGCCCCCCCGCCCACGTGGACCCGAATAGGAAGGGCGCGAGGGAGGCCCGCTCGCGCATCCCTGCAGACACAGCCCCAGGGCTCACCCTGTACTTTGACGGTGGTGCGCGCGACAATGGCACCCCCTTCGCCGTGGCGGGGGCAGGGGCGGTGCTATACCAAGACGGTTGCAAGGTTTCAGAGAAAGTACTCCCGCTGCTGAACGTGCGTAGCAACAACATTGCTGAGTACGAGGCGCTCCGTGCAGGTCTGCGCCTCCTCGAGAGGGGTGATGCCCCTGAGGGCCCAGTCACAGTGCGGGGCGACTCCCAGGTGGTGCTGCGCCAGCTCCAAGGGGACTCATTGTGCCGGGATGCCGCCCTCCGTCCTCTGTTCCTCAGCACGTCCCGGCTAGCTGCGGACCTCCAACCGAGGTTCACTCTCACATACGAGCATGTGAAGAGGGAATCCAACACAGATGCTGATGCCCTCAGTAACGCCGCGATGGACGAGGCTGAAAGGCTGGGGGCCTCACGGCAGCAGCTCCAGCAGGACCTCACGGTGTTCCAGAGCAGTATCCTGGGGAAGGCTGCCTCGCTGAAGGGGCTCTGCAGCATGGTGACGAAAGTAGGCACTGGGCCCTGGCATTGCGGCCATGCTGCCAACTCAACAGTCCTCACGGCGATCGGTGGATCTGTGGCGGCGGGCCTGTCGAGGAGGGCCCAGCTGAACCCTGCCACTGAGTCGGTGATGCGCAGCCTCCAAGCGCACCTGGCTGTGCCAGCCCCCAGCCGGACGGATACAGTGTTCCATGATCGCGGAATGGCGTGGGCCGCTACCTTCGCTCCGCAGCCGCACTACCCTGAGGGTTGGCAGCAATCGGCCCAGCAGTGGGCGGCGCGTGGTCGGCAGGCCAACAGCCGGGTAGGGCGCCCATGGGAGCGGAGGGGCGCTGCCCCCCGAACTGCTCCCCCTGGTGCCAGGAGGAACGCAAAGGTGCTTGCCTGCAAGTTGCATTGGAAGCCCCGTTGCTCGGCATGCCAGAAGCGGCGCCTCCCGGAGGAGGTGTGCTGCCGCAACCACCACAAGGAGGGGGACGGGCTCCCGGTCACTATGGGCTTCTGCAAACGCCACAGCATGGACCGATGCGGTGACTGCTACAGCGATGGCAAAACACTACCACATTGCTGCCAAGCACACCACGCCGGCTATGCTGCACGCCCTCCTCCCCGGAGTGGCACTGAGTTGGCCCCACACTCTAACCCGAGTGGGGCCTCCGCTGTGACGTAGAAATGGGCGGGGGTGGGCAATGATCCGCGCAGGATCTCCCCACACAAAACGTGGTCACCACACACACACACACCCTCTCTCTCTGTGCCGTTGAATGCCCTCCCCCCCCCCCACCGACACGCCTGCACAGAGGGGACAACCTCACTGGGTGGCCTTCGGGCTGACCTGCAGGGGAGGGCCTGCCCCCTTCCTCTCAGCCCAATGGGGAATGTCTGGTCCCTCTCTGGGGCAGACACTCAGCGGGTGTGCAGCCTGCCTGTCTTCGGGCAGTCTGCCTCAGGGAAGACGACTGCGGTCTACTGGCTGGCGGGGATCAGCACACCTCCGGTTCACACCTCGACGTTCAACGTCGAGCTTGCGGAGCACCGCGGTGTTGCCTTCAGGCTCTACGACGTTGGGAACAGCTCCGACTTCCGCTGCGACGGGTCGTGGCTGGTCTCCGTTGCCGACCCAGGGATCGTCTATTTCCTGGATGCCTCCAGGCCAGCCTCCTTTGGGGAGGCGAGGGACGACCTGCACTCCCTCCTGTAGGACCCTGCGACAGCGGGGAAGGCGGTGCTGGTGTACGCAAACAAGCAGGACCTGCCGCACTGCGCGCCACCGGAGTACATCCTCGAGGCTCTGGACCTGCCCTCGCTGGGGAGGCCCTTTGCGATACAACCGTGCTCGGCCCTGACAGGTGAGGGCCTCCACGACGGGCTTGAGTGGGTTATCGCGCTTGCCGAGGCACGCGAGGCACAGCTCCTGCCGGCCGTGGACATGGACCTGCCAAAAGGCCCTGTTGGGGCCTACCCCGCTGCAACGCCAGTCCCCGCAAGCGCTTCGTAAAGGTGAGGTGCAACGGTGGGTTGTGCATTGTGGGGGTCAGCCGAGCCTTGGGGTGTGGCCTGGTGGTGGTGGTGGTGGTGGTGATGACAGGTCACAAGATGTGGGTGCGGCCTCCATCCCAGAGGGTGTCGGGTGTGGAGTGGCGCAGTGCGGAAATGGGGGGTGGTGGTGTTGCCGCCGCCAGCCAAAGAACGGGCGAGGCCAAATGCCTCCTGATATACAGAAAATGCCCATTAGTTTCTTTTTGGCAAACCTACGCCCCCCTTCCTGTTTATAAAGACTCGTGACAACGTTCGGCATCCTGCACACTCCCAGGCGCCGTTGCGCACGTCATGTAACGAAACTCCGGGTATTTTGCCTTCCCCCCCCCCCCCACACCCCCTCCTGCAGGCCTGCTTTATTTAAACCCTGTGCCTGGAATTTTGTCCAAAAAATATCACGTTTTCGCACAAGGCAAAAAATGGTCAAAAAACCCGAAAATCGGGTTTGTAGGGTGTAGGTCCCCTGTCTGAAAATGCAAAATATGGCCCCGCAGGTGCCCCCAGAGTGATTTAAAATTGGAAAATCGACATTTTCCACCTACGGGAAATCCCCCAAAATAGGGGGTCCCCAGTCACGAACCCCAAAAAAATGTCCCGCGCGCCTCTAAGGCACTCTGGATTTTTATTATGTCATCCAGATGTCACATCTGGGTCCAGGAACACCGGTTTTTGGCCTCAGGAAGTCGAAAAATATGTGTAAAAAATTTTATTCCTGACCAGGACCCCCGAAAAGGCCGATTTCCCCTGTTTGCACATGGGGGATTTCGTGCAACGCCCGCTCGTGTGCTGAGTGTGTTATCCGCGACGTGGATGCGGTCGCCCTCTTCCTCCCAGAAGCCACTGATCTTCCTCATCCAACATGTACGCGGCACGTGCTTGGGTTGTCCTGTCGCAGTGCAGCAGAAGTTCCCCTGTGCACTGCTGCCCAAGCCATTTCGGCTGCACGGAACATGCCACGCAGAGTATCCTGGTATCGCGTGACCAGCTCGTGAGGCTTGGTGCCCCGAATCGAATCGAAAGGCTGCGAGCTGCATTGCCTCGGTCAGTTGATGCCCTTGCGTGTGCATTTTTGTGCACAACAGTCCCTTGGGTACCTGCAGCGCAGGTGCCTGCACTGGACCAGAGGACTTCTGATTTGCCTCTGGCACTTGTGATCGGAACGGATGCGGCGACATGCCACGGTGCCCATGGATAGCCATGCCGGCACGAAAGTACGTTCACGACGGTTGATTACCATTGCTGCACTCTGTCAGAACCCGAAGGGTCTCAGCTCACCTGAACGCCCACCAGGCCCCCCAGCAGGGGGTGAAACCAAAGGGTCCCCCCTGGGGTTTTTTGACCCAAAATTTTCGAATTCGACATGTCCCCGGGATTTCCACTATGTCGCAGATTTCGACCATTGGGTCAAGAAAACCTAAAAATCTAGGGGGGAGGTGCTGAAGGATTGCACTGAAAATTTTATCTGACTCGGTCAAAATTCCAGGCACAGGGTTTTAGCATCCTGTGGTTTGGTATCTTGCCCTTATCTGGTTGTGGACCTCCTTTCCCCCCTACTGTGCACTCGCTGGACGCGTGAAGCGCTTCCGAGGCTTTCAAGCAATTTGCATTTCTCTTTTTGGTGGGTGGATGATGTGTCAGTCTCGTCGTGTCTCCTCTCTTCTGTCCTCTGATAGACGTAGTCTCTGCCGTGCCTGCGCCTGCGTGTGTGACGGAACCACCTGCCTCACCCACCCTCTCTCTCTGTGCGCTCTGCCCGATTGCGACTGGACATCCCGTTGGACAATGTTCCAAACACGGCGCCATTATCCTCGGAATCGAACACCACTGTGCGGATCTTTGCGAACACTCTGCCCTGCATCACCACACGCCTGCTAGCAGGCTGTGGGTGCCACCTTATGTTCAGAGAGCCGCACGGAGAGGCTGTTCGCCTCTTGCCTCCTCTTGGGCAGCATGTCGCGCGTTTAGATAGCGGTAGTTCTCCCCTTCATCCCCCCCCCCCCCCTTGTGTGTGTGATCCGGAAGGCGGCAGGAAAAAGAAAATGTCAGGAACCCATGGAAACAACACGGGTGAAGGACTCCTCCCAACCCCGGACCAATCCACCCTATCTCCCCGTCATACCCATCATGCCTGACAGAGAGATGCGCAGATTCTTCAGCGCTAAAAATAGCACACTGCCATCCCACCCCACACCACACCACACCACGCAGGGACTGTGCCTGCCGGCATGCCCCCGAGGCCCTACACACACCTCTAACCCCACTTCCAAGCCTCCTCCCCGCCTTCCCCAGTCTTTATTTGCCTCCATAACACGACACACCAATAACATCGCCTGCCAGCTGTTTATATTGTGAGTAGTTCCCCGCCATCCCCACCACACCCCCCCCCCCTCCCCACTCTCCCCAACCCCAGATGCCCCTGCGCCACCTCCGCACCTCTCGAGAGCCGAATCGCTAGGGCAGGGCTTCACCACCCGCAAACCCCCCCCCCCCCAGCACGCTACTTCACCCTCCTTCTGTGATGAAGGACACCCGCGGAGGAGGCCGCCGCTGGTGGCTGATGTCTGTGCTGTTCTTCGGTGTGGTGATCGTCACCCTTGGGTCATTCCTCGGGTCCCTCTCCCTAGCCGCCTCCCCCAACACTCTTGGAGGCGGGTTGGGAACCCATCTGCCTCAGGGGGGGGCTGACCTGCACCGCCTGCAGGCAACAGCACAGCAGCTGCAGGAGGAGAAGCAGGCGTTGCTGAAGGAGCTGGAGACAGCACCCACAGCGCTACCGGCGTGCAGCCAGGGTGATGTGGCAAGCCCAGCGCAACCTGGGGTTGACCCGGCTTTTGAGGATGCGTCGGTATCCCTAGGGTGGGATTCTGCAGAGAGGTCAACCTCGGGCGTATCGACCCGCCGCAGCACCCTGCTCTCCAGCACAGCGCAGGGTGTTGCCGACCTGCAGCCTTCCCCAGGTGGATCCTGCTCTGCCCAGATCCACTCTATCCTGCAGGGGGTGACCTATCTCATCTCAGGGCCCTGCCGCACAGAGGGTGCACGCGAAGGGGCCCTCCTTGAGGCATCGCATCTGTTCACCCACCTTGCCTCGGGCGGAGCCACGCCGGACCACATTGCCTTTGGGAGTGCCTGCCTCGCCCCTGGTGTGCAGTTTGGGGTGAAACCCAAGGGGCAGACCGCCGCCAGCCCCGCCTCCCCAGCGAAGGTGTTGCTCTCTGCAGTCCTGTCGTTCTGGGCGGAGCGGACCGGGAGGGGAGGTCTGGGCCTCTCCGGCATCGCCGGGGGTTCCGGATCCCAGCAGAGGGGCGGGCTGCCCCCTCCGGGGAACGTCACCTTCGTCACCCTGCTGCAGGGCAGCGGCGGGGCTGGGGGGAAACCTCTCTGCGCGGAGTCCCTTATTGTGCCCAACAGAGATGCGTTCCTCTGGTTCCCCGGGCAGGCCAGCGCGTGGGCATTCAGGCATGCGGTGCGCTCTCACCTCGGGCTTGCCGCAGCCCCAAAGGAGTATGGCCAGGCCCTTTCTTCAGTCGTGTTTCTCCGCGAGTCGGACAGGCGGTTTGACGCGGATGCGGTGCTGTCTTATCTGGAGTCGAAGTTTGGAAGGGTCGTGTCTACGCAGGGCGTTCTGCTGGAGAGCCGTTGGAGTGCAGCAGCTGCGGCGAACGGCAGTGTGAGGCCTGGAGGGAGGAAGAGGGTGACCTTCCTGCAGCAGGCTGCACTGCTCGCAAGCGCGGATATTCTGGTGGGTGCGCACAGCGCAGCCCTGGCAGGCATCGTGTTCATGCCGAGGGGGTCTGCCCTGGTGGAGCTGTTCCCCCCTGGGCTGCGGCGGTTGAAGTATGAGGAGTTGGCGCGGCTGCTGGGGATCCACTACTTTTCGCACCACTCCGGAGCACTGCAGCAGGGGAGGCCGACAGAGGGGGTGGGGAAGGCGGCTGTTGGGGACGGGGGGACGGGGGTGGCGGCCAAGTGCTGCAGCCCCGACATCAACATCAGCAACCCCGACCTCTATTACGTCTTCAAAAACGCAGCCTCCGCAGTGTGGGTGTCGCAAAGTAGGCGGACTGGGATCCATAAGTTCGACAGGAGGAAAGCGAAGTAGAGTTAACAAGGTGGGGTGGTGGGGGGGGGGTGGGGCAGGTGCTGTGGGGCAGTGTTGTTCTCTTGCAGTCTGGGAGAGTCTGCCATGTCGAGAGAGGGAACTGGCAGGTGTTCCTATGCTGGAAGGACTGGGTTTGGCCCACACCTCCGCTGGACTGCAGTGAGAGGTCTCTGCTCCTTGTTGCACCCCCAGAGTCTCCAGCGGGTCGCCACATACCTCTGCCCCGTAAGCTCCTCTCTGGGTCGTTGTGTTATTCGATATGGACACCCTGCAATGTTACCCCTTCATCACCAACCTCAGGTTCATCGGTATTTACACAATGATCCGGTGCCTACCTGGTGGGCTGTCCGAATCGTACGAGCGAATGAATCATGATCAATGAATTATGATCACCATCCAGCCTACTCTCAATGCAAACCAGCGGCAATCGCGTGAAGCGTTCTTCTGGCTTTCTGCATTGTTTGTATTCATCGTGGCGTTCATAACCTCGTCTCTACCCACCGACACCGGCCTTTCCCTCGGGCATCTTGGTGGGGCGATGAGCCTCTCGTTCAACCTGCTGATCGTTGTGCTCACCCTCTGTGGGGTGCACCACACCACCCCGCTACGCCTGGCCTGGGTGATAGGGCTGTTCGTTGGCATTGCACTTCTTGATGTGACGTACCACACAGTTGGAGGAAATTGCTGGTACGCTTTCGTCGTCACAGCTGACGTGCTGTTGCTGCTGCGCATCAGCCATCATTTCAACCTCGGCTTCGGTGTCTGTGCCACGGTGTGGATTGCCTTCGTATGTTTGGAGAGCCTGTTCCGCTTCGGCCTCTTCGACATCCCGCTGACGTATTCGCAGAACTACCGCAGGACGACTCTGCTGGAGATGACTTCGTGCGACACCGTGCCTTGCCCCACGACGCTTGGCTCCGTTGCAACAACAGAACATGTCGAGGCGTTGTGTGTGTTTGTCATCGACTTCCTTTCGACGCGTTACTTTGCAGTGCAGATGCAGAAGGAGAAGGATGCAATGCAGAAGACGATCGAGACTGTGGAGCAGATTGCACAGCATCTCGCTGCGTACGATGTGGATGCTGTGGAGGATCTGCTGGTGCAGTGCAAATCAGCAATCACCCTCGACATGCACACGGCGCTGCAGTCGCTGCAGCAGAACCTGCGGCGGTACCGCCCCTACCTCCCAAAGACCTGCCTTCCCATAAATCCTACCGAACATGATGCAGAAGGCAATAGCTGCAGCTTGCAATCCTCAGAGCACTCGCAACGCACTTCAGCGCCTTCCCCTTCCCCTGTCTCACCTGTTATCAAAGCCTGGACCCTGCCCCATCTGTCGGTGAAGCGGGTCACCATGCTGCTGGTTAACGTCGCCAACACTATGGGCCAATTGAAGGACGACCCCGCCAACTTCTGCAGCGTCTTCTCGTCAGTCCTGGAACACAGCCTCAGGTCTGTAGAGCGGAACGACGGGATGGTGACACTGCTGCTGCACAAGGCAAGGTGTATTGCGGCGACATAGGGTGTGCAGACATGCGGCGGTTTGGGCTGCTCGGCCCTCTGTGCACGGAGATTGCGGCATTGGAACGCGCGGGTGCAACGCTGGGACTGTCAGTGGTTGCGAACGGGTGCGCCTACCAACACGCAAAAAACTGGCACCCGATGCGGTTGGTGCCGCGTGCGGTGCAGCTGCTGAGTGCTGTGGACCCGATCGTGGCCTCTGCACCTGCTACACGCTCACGACGGCACACGACTATGCATTGCAGGCAAATCATGTACGAGGTCCTGGACCAGGACAGGAATGACGGTGAGTGGATGTACGAGCTGGAACAGACAGAGGCGTGGGACCACTACAACACTGCTGCGCAGGCCTTGATGCAAGGATGTGACATCAAGGAGGCCGTTTCGCGAGCAGGCGAAAAGTTCGGGGAGTTTGAAATGGTGGCCCGTTCCATCGGATCGGCTGTCCCGTTGTCTGTGCATGTGTGATGCAGGCCGATCCTTGCAATGCCGGTCTGGAATCCCATGGATGAAGAGTGTCTCCGATGCACAAGTGAGACTCTGTTTCCCTTTTTTTCTACTTCTCTACTCCTGCTGGATCGTGAAGTGAAAGCAGAACACGAAAACGAACCTATCTTTCTGTCTAACTTTTCGTTCGGTGAACATTGTGCACACTGTCCTGGCGGCGCTGATTCACTTTGCCTTAACGCTGACAGTTTCACGCTGAAGGAGCACAGGAAGGACGAGGTGGTTTGTATGACTGACCTGTCTCGACAGACAGGCGGGATGCAACAGGCATGATGAAAATACCACCCTTGGTCCGTGTTCCCGAGTGCTACAAGGCACAATGTTGCTAACTTTGAGGGTCCTGACCTGCACTTTCACACCAGCCACACTGGTACCCACCGGCCATCAGAAGCACGCACACGGACCCTCACTTGCACCTGATGAGTATCGTCATTATGACCATGCACCACGCCGAGCGGGCGCAAGCCTCCTGATTGATTAAAAAAAAATTGATTGCAACACACACAGAGCCACACCACCCTGCAGGGCGCTGCTAACTTTCCACAGGCGTGGTCATGGAGGTGTTCCTGGAGGATGCGGCGACAGGCGTGACGCACGCTGTCGGCATCGGGATGGACGAGAAGCCCGACAGGCTGAAGCTCGAAGCACGCGAGGCGTTCCGCTACCCTGATGGTGTGGAGGAAGAGGACGTGCATCTGTCGGTGGGGGGCAAAGCGGTGTGTGACGACGAGCCTCTGTGCAGCCATGCAGGTGTCGAAGCCGGGTGTGTGGTTCACGTCACCCTCTGTCCCGACCGTCACCTCGATGCGGTACACAGGGGGGAGAAACAGCTGTGGCAGGTCCCGCTGTGGGTGACGACACGTGATGAGATCCTTCACTCAGTTGGGTTGTTGCCAAACTGGTTGGAATATGCGCACATCACCGTGAAGGGTGATCGTGAGATCGTTCTTGCTGCAGTTCAACAACATGGGGGCTCACTCCAGTACGCACACGACAACCTGAAGGCAGATCGTGAGTTCGTTCTTGCTGCAGTTCAACAACATGGGGGCTCACTCTGGTTCGCACACGACAGCCTGAAGGGTGATCGTGAGATCGTTCTTGCTGCAGTTCAACAAGATGGGGGCTCACTCCAGTACGCACACGACAGCCTGAAGGGCGATCGTGAGATCGTTCTTGCTGCAGTTCAACAAAATGGGGGCTCACTCCTGCACGCACACGACAGCCTGAAGGGTGATCGTGAGATGGTTCTTGCTGCATTTCAACAATGTGGGTTTTTACTCAAGTGCGTACACGACAGCCTGAAGGGTGATCGTGAGATTGTTCTTGCTGCAGTTCAACGCCATGGGGGCTCACTCCAGTACGCACACGACAGCCTGAAGGGCGATCGTGAGATCGTTCTTGCTGCAGTTCAACAAAATGTGTCCTCGCTCCAGTACGCGCATGACAGCCTGAAGGCAGATCGTGAGTTCGTTCTTGCTGCAGTTCAACAAAATGTGTCCTCGCTCCAGTACGCACACGACAGCCTAAAGGGTGATCGTGAGATCGTTCTTGCTGCAGTTCAACAACATGGGGGCTCACTCGAGTCCGCACACGACAGCCTGAAGGCAGATCGTGAGTTCGTTCTTGCTGCAGTTCAACAAAATGTGTCCTCACTCCAGTACGCACACGACAGCCTGAAGGGTGATCGTGAGATCGTTCTTGCTGCAGTTCAACAAGATGGGGGCTCACTCTGGTTCGCACACGACAGCCTGAAGGGTGATCGTGAGATCGTTCTTGCTGCAGTTCAACAATGTGGGGGCTCATTCCAGTACGCACACGACAGCCTTAAGGGTGATCGTGAGATCGTTCTTGCTGCAGTTCAATGTCATGGGATCTCACTCCTGTTCGCACACGACAGCCTGAAGGGTGATCGTGAGATCGTTCTTGCTGCAGTTCAACAACATGGGTATTTACTCGAGTACGTACACGACAGCCTGAAGGAAGACCGCGAGATCCTTGCTGCTGCATCTCAGCACCAGTAATAGTGTGTCTCTAGCACTGCACCGCGCCTCTGGTCCACACCAAGTTCCGAAGAAGTGACGTCCCCACCCTCCACCAACCGCACTACATCCTTGTTCGGTTTGTGCTTCCCGCACGACTGGTTGCAGTGTGGTCTGCTTTCATTTATGTTGCACATTGATTTCTTCCTTTCTACCTTTGAGCCTTTTCCCGCCAGCCGGCAGAGATAGGAGCACGCTCTCCCTTTTTATTGCTGTTCTTGTTGTTTGCTTTTAGCTGGGTCCGCCCCGGCGAAGACCGGCGTCTTCTGGCCGTCTGGGGGGTCTGGCAATTGCGCTGGATCCTCTGGATGAGTCAGTCTACAAACAAAGTCAATACGTTCTTGCTGCTGTTCAACAACATGGGTATTTACTCGAGTACGTACACGACAGCCTGAAGGGTGATCGTGAGATCGTTCTTGCTGCTGTTCAACAATGTGGGTATTTACTCGAGTACGCACACGACAGCCTGAAGGGTGATCATGAGATCGTTCTTGCTGCAGTTCAACAAGATGGGGGCTCACTCTGGTTCGCACACGACAGCCTGAAGGGTGATCGTGAGATCGTTCTTGCTGCAGTTCAATGTCGTGGGACCTCACTCCTGTACGCACACGACAGCCTGAAGGGTGATCGTGAGATTGTCACTTAACGGAGAAGAGATGCTGCCAATCATATTCAGAGTCGCATGCAACGGAGGCTGTCTGGTTCCCACACCCCTCAGGATAGTCTTGGCGGTGATGCCGGGCTGTGTCTGCAGTGCCTGCAGCAGGGTGCGTTCTGCACTGGCGCCACACTGCTGGAACTCAGATTTCAGCGCATGCAGGCATGACAGTGCGGAACGCCCCACTTCCCGAACTCGACCACCCTCCCGACTGCAAGGAGCCTGGTAAATATCACGAACGGGTCTGCTCTGTTCTGGACCCGCACCATCACCTCGGAAGTGCGGAAGAAAGGAGGTCGACTGTGTGTCTTGTATCTTCAAGGTGCTGGCAGGTGAGGCTCGAACCTGCGTGGGCTCCTTGTTCGTGATGTTTCTGGGGTGATCCCAATCATTCTTTCTGCAGTTCAACAGAATGTCAGGAACCCGCTACGAGTGATGGCAAGTTCGTTGAGAAGCGACGTCCCCACCCTCCGCCATCCGCACCACCACCCTTGACACACTTGTGCTTCCCACTGACTTACCGTGCCACTATCTGTGTACCTGAGACACACACTTGCACCTGATGAGAATCGTCATTATGACCATGCACCACGCTGAGCGGGCGCAAGCCTCCTGATTGATTGCAACACACACACATATTTGATCTGCTGACACATGAGACCCTCACTCCCCCACTTGACTCGCAGCCCGGGACTGCTGAGGCTGCCTGAGGTCCCTTTACAAACGAACCACAGTTTGCATGCTCCGCAGCCCAATTCCTTCTGCATCCCCAGCCCCACCCCCACCCCTCTTTTTATTCACTCTCGACGATCAAACCCCCCTCCGCTTAGATTGGCTTGCAAAACCTGTGTTCCGGCCACCATCCCTCGTGTGAAACGAGACCACACCGCAACTCCACCTGCCAACCACCGCCAAAAGACTGAAGCCAAATCAGACGCAGATATCGGAACCCGCCACCACCACAGCCCACCACAGCCCACCCCACCCACCCACCAGGGCCCAAAGAGGGAGGGAAGAGGGGAGAGGGTTCTACCTTCAATTTTTTTTTGCATAGATTTATACTCCTCCCCTCCCCACAGCCACACACCCCCCCCCCCCCCACCCCTCCCCCCCCTCCCCCCCTTGCCTTACACTAAATGCAGCCTCAATAGAGGGCTACTTACCGCCCTCCCCCCACCCCCACCCTCTTCTCTCACTCTTCCCCACACCCCTCCGGCAAACACTTGTCCCAACTCCCTCTTGCCTACTGCGATGCAGTGGAGCGGCACACCGCCAGATGTGCAGAGCCCTGGCTCCTCCTGTTGGGGTTGGGGCAGCCCACGCGAGGGGACCCTGCGGGCAGACGAGGCGGAGGATGGGGAGGTGTCCCACCTCGCCCGCATGATGATGCGGGGGTTGGACCGGAGCCTCAGCCCTGCGTTCACCGCTGCTGCGGCTATCCCGGTTCCACCCCACAGACACTCCTCTGGGGCTCCTCCGACAGCTCGCTCCGCAAGCAACGCCTCTGCGCCTCAGACCTACACCAGCGATGTCTCCACAGCGCAGGGGGGGCGAGACCCTTCTCTGGATCGGATCGCCAACCTGGAGAGACAGGTCGAGCTTCTGTCGCAGATACACCACGGGGGGGTGTCTGAGGCACCCCCGCCACCCTCTTCAACGCAGCCCCCGATTGCCACCGCACCCGAGTCGCAGGTCCGCGAGCTCCTTGATGAGATCCGCTTCCTCCGGCAGCAGGTCATCACACAGGGCGCTGCGGCAGCGGGAGGTGTTCCCGCTCCGCAGTCACAGCAGCAGAACCAGGCATCTCACAGCACCTCCTGGGTGACCTCCCCAGGGAGCCCAGTCATGCCCCCCAGGCCCCTCACGCCTCAGAGGAAGGAGGTTCGGCTCGTCGCCCCCGGGGAGGGCTTAGGCCTTTCCCCTCTGGACCTCCGGCATATGAGCAGAGTGGAGTTTTCAGGAGTTTCGCTATATCAAGGGCGGCCGCCAAACCGGAGGTGTCTGAGCGGGGATGCGGTGCTTCGGGTTGCGAGCGGGAAGCTGGCGTTTCTCAACATGGAGGGGAGGGGGCTGATTTGCGAGACGTTCACATCGCACCTCCTCGACGTGGAGGTGCGGGGCACATCCTGCTGGGTGCAGGTCGTGACAGGCCCTCCTGTGGAGGTCGTGGCACCGCAGGATAAAGCCGGTGCGATATCCCGGGTCCTCTCCTCCTTCATCTCTGCGGAGAAGGACTATATGTCACCCCCGGGCACCCCTGCATTGGCCTCCAGAGGGAGCTCACCGCCTCCACCTCCCTCCACTTCTCCACGACTCCGGCACTCCAGCACCCCGGCAGGCTCTGACCTGCTCCACCATGGCGGTGTGCTGGACAGCAGTGGGGTGTCCGAACCCCTCAGCGGCATCCTCCAACGGGTCACCCCTGTCACTGTGTCCGCGCCCTCCATCCCCAACACATCTGTTGTGTCCCCGCTGTCGTTTGCCTCGCCCTCAGGGGTGGAGGCGGGTGGTGGAGGTGGGGGTATCGGGGGGCTCCCAACCCGAGGGGTCCGCGGGATTCTCAGCACAGGCCCCACCAGCGCCTTCCGATCTGGCGGGGCTCCGGTGAACATCGCTGCGGCTTCCCCGTGGCAGCCTCACAGCTCCGTGTCTGAATCGGGTGGGGTTGGTCTTGGCGGAGGAGGGGGGGTTTCGGAGAGCGCCTCGGCAAGCCGCACTGCGATGCACCGCAGCGCCTCCGCAACCTCTCCCAGCTTCCCCAGCTTCCACGTTGACACCCCTGGAGTGTCTGCCGCCTCCAGGGAGCCCTCTTATAAAAGCGAGGTGTTTGGTCACTACGAGGTTGAGGTCGAGAAGGCCCGACTCCGCGAGCTGCAGCGGCAGCGTGACAGAGAGGAGGAGAGGGAACGTTTCAAGGCACGCGAGAGGGCTCGCCGTGAGGAGCGTGAGAAGGAGCTCCAGGCGGAGGTTGAGCTGGAGAAGGAGCGTGCGAAGGAGCGCGACAGAGAGGCACAGGAGAGGCGGGAGAGAGAGAGGCAGCGGGAGGAGAAGCAGAGGGAGCTGATGCGGGCGGTGGAGGAGAAGGCGGCGGAGATTGAGATGCAGCAGAGGGAGTCTGTGAATGCGGCGAAGCGGAAGGAGCTGGAGCTGGAGCAGCTGCAGATGAAGGCGAAGCAGAGGGAGCTCGAGAGGCAGCGCCTGGCCCAGGCGGAGCTGACGCGCGACCACATCGAGCGTGAGCAGAGGGAGCAGCGCATTGCAGAGGATGAGAAGTGGGAGCAGAAACAGGCTGTCGAACAGCAGCGCATCGCGCGCCTTGCGATACACCGCCAATCTGTTGTAGCCGACGCAGCACAGCGGCGAGAAGACCGGCGCACGCAGAGGCAGCGCGACAGAGAGGAGGAACGGGAGAGGCTGGAGCTGGAACAGAAGGCAGACGCTGCCCGGGCGAGAGCAGAGCGTGAGCAGCGGATGAAGCTCCTCGAGAGGGTGAAGGCTGCGGAGATCGAGCAGAAGGCGGAGAGGCTGGAGGCGCAGTCACGCCGTCTGGCGGCAGAGATTGCACAGGAGGAGAGGCAGCTGCAGGTATGGTTGATAGGGGGGTTTTGGGTTGGGGGGGTTTCCTCTCGGCCTTTGCCACCACCGATGGCAAGGGGCACGGATGGGGTGACGTGATGATGTTAACACCGCCCCGCACCCCCCCCCCCCCCGACAGGAGCTGAAGCAGGTCGTGCAGAAGGAGAACCAGAGCAAGGAGGATGCGCAGACGCTTGAGGCTCATGTATGTAGACTCCCCCCACCGCCACCGCCGCGCCCCCCACCACCGACCCCCCACACCGCCCTGTTGCTCTCTCCCGTCTGCCGTGTATCCCGGTCTGTTGTTGGGGTGTGGCGGCGTTTGGGGGGTGTTGTGGGTTTACCACCTCGCCCTGCTCCCACAGCGCGAAGCGAGGGTGAAGCTGTGCGATGACGAGCAGTCGTTCCGCAGGGTGTATGAGAAGGAGGAGTCGACTGAGTACAGCCGTGTGGTGTTGAAGGCGCAGGAGGCTGCGAAGGTGCTGCAGAAGAAGATGGAGGAGGAGGAGCAGCAGAGGAAGCGGGAGGAGGTTGCGCAGCGGAAACGTGATGAGGAGGCGCAGCGTGCGCAGGATGCGGCGGACAAGGCGCAGCGGAAGAAGGACGAGGAGGATGAGGCGAAGCGGAAACGCGCTGATGAGGAGGAGAAGAAGAAGAAAGCCCAGCAGGCGGAGAAGGCTGAAAAGGCTGAAAAGGCCAAACAGGAGAAGCAGGACAAGGAGGCGGCAGACAAGGCTGCGGCTGCCGAGGCGCAGAGCAAGCAGGACGCTGCCGCTGCCCAGAAGGCTGCTGCGGAAGCCACCGAGGCGCAGCGCAAGCGTGACCAGGAGGAAGCATCACGCATTGCGAAGGAGGCACACGCCCAGCAACTCCGCGACCTGCAGGAAGCAGAGGTGAAGGCTCGCACTGCTGCCGAGTCGGAGGAGGTTGCTGCGCGTGGCACAGCCTCCAACGCGGAGGACGCTGAGCGGGCCAAGGCATTGAAGAAGGCGAAGAAGGTGAAGGAGCCCCCTCCAGCGGAGAAGAAGCCAGCTGTGCAGGTCACCGATGAGCAGGTCGCTGCAGCCCTGAGCGCTGAGTTTGGGCTGTGGAAGAAGGCGAAGAAGAGCGACGGGACTGCCTGCTCCATCCTGAGGCGTGACAAGTCGGTCCGCACGACGAACCTTGCGGAGTACCTCGGCAGCCACCCGGAGTACCTCAAGGAGGTGGTTGATGCGATGGCGGCCGCTGCCGCGGCTGCCCCCGCTGCATCTGAGGCGAGCGAGAAGCCTGAGAAGGCCGCCAAGAAGTCCAAAAAAGACAAGTCTGAGAAGAAGAAGGATGCGGAGGATGGCGAGGCCTCTGAGGCAACCTCGAAGCCTGAGAAGGCCGCCAAGAAGTCCAAGAAAGACAAATCCGAGAAAGCTGCAAAGGATGGTGAAGACGAGTTTGACATCAAGGTGCGCGAGGCGCTGGAAAGCGGTGGCTGGGAGTCGAAGGTATCCCCATTACATTTTTGCGCAATCTTTGTTTATCCTTCTTCCGCAAACACTCACACACACCCCGCCTCCTCCACCACAGACAAAGGATGGGAAGACCTACTTCATGAACAAGGCCCTCGGCGAACGGACGTGGGATCTGAAGAAGTACTTCAAGAAGCAGGCAAAGGGATAGCCTTTCTCTTAGAGCGACGGGGTGGGGGTGGGTGGTGGTGGTGGCTGTTGACGCACCGCTACCCCCCCCCCCTTCACCCTCCGCACCCCCCAACATCTCTTGCCCCCTGTCCTCTGCCCTTCCGTTGCAGAGGCGTGCGGGTGGCTGTGGCCTTTGAAGGCCGTGAGTACGACGGAGAGCAGGCGGTGGAGTTTGCATCAGGGATGCTTTTTTTTCTCAAGGTGTGGCACCATCCGATGCTGCATTCGTGTCAGATATGGTTCAGACTGTACTGCGCTGCTGGCGATGCCGCAGCACTAGAGTTTAGTATTGATTTTATTATGGGTTGTTGCGGCAACACCGGGTGTGGGGATCTGGGGGGGGGGTGGGTGACTGTGTATTTATTCTCGCGATCGATGCCATATCGAGGGAACAGCCAGCCCCCCGGCTGGTTTGTTCTCTTGTTCTTCCTTCTCTCCCCTTTTTTGACATTGCAGGATGGGGGGAGCCAGGACACAGTGTTCTGCATATTCCGACCCCCCCCCACCCCCCTTGTATGGCTTTCCTTATGAGTGCCAGGGGGTGGGGGGGAGTGAACAGTGGATATGTGTGGATCACCCACCCGTCATGCCCGCACCCCCGCCCGCGAACCAAGCCCGGCCCCATTTCTTTGGTGTCGCGAAAGAGATGGAGAGAAAATAGAGAGAGAGGGAGCGAGACCTCCTCTTAGAGAGAAGATCTCCCGAGAAGAACGGGGGAACATGCCCCCCCCCGCAGTTCCTTTTTTATTCAACAGAAAAGGGCCTCTACTTGCAGAGGGGAGGAGGGGGGGGGGCAGGCATTCCCCCTTCCCTCTTTCACCTCCCCCCGTCTCACTTCTGGGGCGTATCACACCCCCCGCCTACCCCCAGAGCCCTTACACAAAGACACACCCGCCTCCTCTCCACCCTCGACATCACCGATGATGACTGCGTGAGGCAAGGGGCAACCCCCTCCCCAATAGCAACCACAACAACGTGGCCCGGAGGCCCACCTGGGAGAGAAGCTTTTTTCTTGCATCCCCCTGTGATCGGATTCTGGCTAGATTGGCTCATACAACCCTCCTCACACCAACCTCTCCCACTCCACGATGGAGCGCGAGCGCGTCTCCCTGTCGCACCTCGCGATGGTGCTCGGCGTCTGCGTGATCTACCGCGTCTGGAGCCTCAAAGGAGCCTCGGGGGACGGCCGCCACCGCCCCACCGTATCCCTCGCCCTCATCAGCGAGAGCTACGGGATCCACTACTCCGCCAACATCCACCCCAGCGACATCCTGGTCCTCGCGGGGGATTGCATCCCCACACCCCCTGACACACTCCCCCCGGGGGACGAAGCCTCGTGGTACCTCCAGGCCTACGAAGAGCTTGACACCTGGCTGGGGAGCCCCGATGTCAACGCAAAATTTAAACACAAGGTTGTGGTGTGGGGCGATTCAGACGTGCCACCCACCCTGCGAGCCGCCGGGCCCCCGCAGCTCCGCAACGCCGTGGTGCTGTTCGACACGTCGGTTGTGCTAGAGGGGTTGCGTTTCTACGGCACCTCCTGGCAGCCTCAGAACCCCTCTGGGGCATTCTACCTCCCGAGGGGCTCCAAAGCACTCCGTGACAAGCGGTGGCTTATCGGGCATGCCAACGCCTCAGCCTCTGGAGAATGCGCAGCATCAAAGGGGGTCAACGGCGGTGACGCGGCGGTCCTTCCCAAGGGGGTGGTGGGTGGAAGAAGTGCAGCGCCTGGCGTGACTCCAAAACCCGGAGGGGAGTGTTTCGCCCCAATTGATGTGTTGGTGTCGCACTCCGCCCCTGCGGGACTGGGGGATCACCCGCGCAAGGTGCATGAGAAGTTCATCACGCAGATCGTCGCCGCGGAGATGCGCCTGGCGAATGGCTCATCCGATGAGGAGGGTGACGCCGATGCTGACAGCACATCACACCGTGTCCGGCATCTCAAAGCATTGTCAAAAATAGTCCAAGCGGATGTGCCAGGCACACCCCTCACCTCCCTCTGGGGCTGCGGCCTCCTTTCCGCCCGGCTGCAACAGGCAAAATCACGCCTGGTGGTGGTGGGGCAAGGCGTGTCAGCCCACGGGTCCTACAGAGGATCCTCACTGGTTGTCGTGAACCCCTCCCTGACAACAGCCGCGGCTGTTCAAAAGGCGGAGGCAAAAAGAGGCGGCGGCCGTGGAGGGGGTGGTGGTGGTGGTGGTGGTGGCGGGGGTGCCAGCGGCGCCCCTGCGGTCCGCAGCCCACCTCGCCCTGCGAATGCCAAATCCCCGCTGTATTGGTCCCTCCTCAGGCCCGATTCCTATCCAAAGCTCAACGGGATCGAGGTTCCCTTTGTGATTGAGTGAGGAGTGTGGGTACAACAACAGGGAGGGGGAGAGGGGAGAGGTTGAAGCAGTGTATCTCAGAGGCGTGTCGGTTTGGGGGTGGGTGTGGAGGGGAGGGAGAGAGAGAGTGTGTGTGTGGCGGTGCACTCAGAACAGAGAGTGAAGAAGGCGGTTTTTCCCCCCCCCTTTCGTCCCCTCTCTAGCCAAAAAGAAAACCTTCCTTCTCCGCTACGGGGGATCTCCTTGTTGTTGTCGAAACGAGGTGCATCCCCTGTGTATGGGGTGCCACCATGCTGAAGTGAACATGAGTCGTCGGCCTGCACCCACCATGCCCCACACTACCCCTCCTCCCCTCCCCTCCCCTACACCCCTTTCTGCCTTCACCGCACAGAGAGGAGAACAGAGAGAGAGGGGAAGGGAGAGACAAACACCGCCAACACCTCGTGTTGGTGCCACGTCAGAGGGTCGTTGTCTTTATCTCTCTGATGGAGGCATTCCTCACCCCTCGCCCCTCCCTTGCCACAACACCACCACCACCACCCCCCACCTGCAGGGTGCATCGACGTCGTGCTGGGGCCACCATGGGGACCGAGGAGGAGAAGCACGTGGACCCCACCCCTAAGGAGCAGGAGGATGGGGAGAGTGACCACGGCGGGCTGCAGGAGGTGGACGTAGGCGATGATCCTTTCTCTAAGCCTGCGCCCAAGGTGGAGGAGCCGGAGGAGACTGCGGAGCAGCCTGCAACCGCCGCCGCGGAGCCTGAGCCTGAGCAGGAGCAGGACAAGGGAGTGTCGGTTCACGCCATGATGCCCCCTGCTGTGTATGAGGAGGACGACGTTGCCCCGGCACAGCCGCAGCCGCAACCCTCCTCCTCTGCACCTCCGGCAGCCCCGCCCTCCTCTGGGGACAAGACTGTCCTCGGGGGGGAGCTTGGCGTTGTCTCGCAGTTCACCTTCCGCGTGTGTGACCCCCGCATGACAATGCCTGACTCCGCGATGGACCTGGCCTACTGGATCTACACCGTGGATGTTTCCGCCGACGCCCCCGGCTGGGAGAGCGCCTCGAAGCAGCCCCGCCGCTACAGCGATTTCCTGTGGCTGCGCGATCAGCTCTGCCTGGAGTACCCAGGCACCATCGTGCCCCCCCTCCCCGAGAAGAATGTGAAGGGGCAGCTGGAGAAGATCATGCTGACGAACATCGACCTCCTGAGCTACCGCCAGCGGTTCCTCACACGCTTCCTCGCTGCGGTGGGGGTGCACCACCTCTGCAAGGCGTCGCCCCACCTCAAGGCCTTCTGCCAGCTCCCCGCTGCGGAGTGGGATGTACACAAGGCGAATGCCAAGAGGGAGGTGCAGGAGGCGGCACCCACTGGCATGAACTCTCTGATGCAGAAGAGCAAGGAGAGCTGGTTCAAGATCTTCAAGAAGAAGACCCCGGGCACGGCGGCGGCCGATGTGGCGGGTGCCTCCGACGGTGGGGTATGTTCCAACCAAGGGCGTGGTGAGGTCTCCGCTGTTGAGCTTGGTTAAGCTGACAGTGCGATGTACGGCGGGGTGGTGCCCCACCCTCGCATCGAGGATAATAAGTTATAGTCTGTGGTTGATCTTCCAAGCCTGTGGAGCTGACAACACTGGTGTTGTTGTCTTCCCAGGCTCTTTATTTCTGGTGTTTGCCTGGACAGCTGTCACTTCATACGTTATGCTCGTCTATCGCCTGCCCATCTCCTCACCTGCCCCCTTCACCACAGGACCCCGAGACGCACCGCATCTTGGAGGAGCGGAAGGCGTACGCACGTGACATGGAGGAGACCCTGACACACACGCAGGACCGTGTGAAGAAGCACACGGAGACCCGCACCGAGATCAGCAAGAGCATGGCTGAGCTCAGCACCTTCCTCACCTCGACAGGAGAGCTCGAGAGCCGTGCGGACGCAGCCCTCGGGAAGGACCTGAAGAACAGCGGGGACTACACCGTGAAGCTCAGCAGGCTCCAGCAGGAGCAGGCCAGCAGGGAGGTGCTGGATGTGCAGGAGGTGCTGTCCTTCTACATTGGCCTCTACAGGGGCATCAGGGAGGAGATCACCCGCCTGCAGAAGATGCAGACCACAGTTGCCTTCCGCGCCGACGAGCTGAACAGCGCAGAGGCTGCGGCCATGAAGGCTGTTGGTGAGAAAAAAGCGAAGGCGGAGGCATCGCGGGATCAGGCATCGCAGTGCCACAAGTCCCATCTCGAGAAGTATAAAGATGCCCTGAAGCTGTTCCACTCCGAGTGGTCGAAGTTCCACGCCATCAAGGAGCGGGACTTCCGCAACCTCCAGATCGCCTTCGCGGACATCCAGCTCTCCTACGGCAAGCAGCAGGAGACGCTCGACCACGCCCCCATCCAGCCCGCCGTCTTCTAGATCTCCTCCTGTGTGAGGCCTTCCCTCGCCCCTCGCCCCGCTTCCCCCACGGGGGAACTCGCGGGGCTGGGATCGCTTGCCGTCGGTCACACGGAGGTGTGGTTTTGGTGTGTTATTTTGGTGTGGAGAAGACTGTGTTATGAAGAAAGAGCAAATATATGTGTGTGCAGGCAACACGGTGGGGGGGTGGGTGTGGGGTGGTGGTGGAAACTGACGTTTTTTGCACGCAGGCTGGCAACGAAGATGATTCACGCGTGAATCGTTGTTCACTGTGGGGTGGGGGGGGGGTCACATCGTCGAGGCCCCAGCAGGATGCGCTTCGCCAGCTCGACTATAAAGAGATTCACGTGTGTATGTGTGTCGGGATCTACATGGCCGCGTTTGCAACCGGCGAGAGACCAGGATGGTGATCACCGTTTCTCGGTAAAGGGAGTGGGCTGAGGGGGAAAGCCAAGAAGGGGCGATCGGTTGAGTATACGCTCTTGCCTCCTTCTGGCATTGGGGTGATGTGCGCGATTGGGAGGGGCTGTGTGTCTGTGGCTTGGCTGCTCTGTGGTCTCAGCTCTCTGCGACTTGCCTTGGGCCGAGTAGTGTGCCTTCCCCCCCCCCCCCCCACTCCCCACACACACACACATCGCCAAGCCTCGCCTAGCCAGCCCCACCTCCCTCAAGCCACACCTCCTCAGAGTAGCCAGCGGGTGTGGATTAGCCCACCCAAACACAAGCAAGCGTATTTCTTCCCCCCTTCTTGGTTTGTTGCCGTTTCCGACTCGCTTCTCCCCACCCCCCTCTCGCATGCAACACCACAAGGGGTCCCGAGTGCTGTCGGTTGTTTTCTGTAGGTTTCGGGCACCGCTCTCTGCATCCATTTGATTGGGGAAGGTTAATTCTCGATATATTTGATCTCTCTTTCACGCCTTCAACCCCACAAAACCCGCCCCGGGCATTGCGGTATCTGCATGGCAGCGGAGAAAGCTGTTCTTGCGCCAAGAAAATACAAATCGTTCAATAGGAGTGTGTTTTAACCCCTCTCTCTCTGCGGTTCCTTGAATGCTCCGAACAACGTGTGTCCTGTACCCGCCCCCCCCCCTTTTTTACAGTGTAAAAAGCAATCCCACACACAAAACACCCCCCCCCTCCCCGAAACACCCACGAATCTAAACACTTGCCTGCTGCCTTTTTTTCTGACGATCTGGGAGGGAGGAAGTACGCTCTTCAATAAGAACTGTGTCAGTCTGAAGCCTGCTGCTCTGTCAGGACCAGTCAAAGAACATGTCTCCCACCTCGCTTTGGTGGACTTCATTATGTGTGAGGGGTGTGTGGTGGGTAGGGTATGTGCATGGAGGTGGAGGAGCTGTGTGACACGTGGGAGAGGGGTGTGGGGGGAGAGGCCGTGTCGTGTTGTGGTGTGTGGATGTAAGGCCCGCGTGTGTGTGAGTTTCATTTCCCTTTCCCAAAAAAATCCTCCACACTCCCTCCCCCACCCCCACCCCCCCCCGCCCTCACACGACACCAAACCAGCGATATCCGCAGCCCTTTCGGGGCTGGGAAGCCGATCGAGAAGAGAATGCAAATACATCTCCCACCCCACCCCTGCACTTCCCCCTCCTCATTACCTGCTCTCCGGCAGTCGAATTGGTGCTGTCTGTTGACGTCTGGTTGTGTGGTTTTGATATCTTCGGCAGTACACCCGGCCCACCTCCAGACACCCCGATGGCTTCGGTCCGGGTGGCTGTTCTGTCCCCCCCAAAGGCTTCTTCCTTGAGACGGGGGAGTGGAGGTGGAGGGCATCTTCACAGTTCGCTCGGTGCAACTTACACTCACCAAAGGAAAAATTTGGGACATCTGTCCCCCCCTCTCTCTCTCACCGGGGCATTCAGGAGACACAGCCAAAGAATCGTTCGAATCGTTCAAAAAGGTTAACCTGTGTGTCAGACAGTGGGACATCACGTCAAGTACACTACAAAAGGGGGCGACATCTATCTCCCGCCTCTCGCTGGCCCCCAGCAGCGTGTGGATGTGGGGCGCGCAGGTGTGTTGTTGGAGTTGTTTTCCCCTGTTCCATATGGGGTGGAGGTTGCTGTGCGACCGCCCCGCAGGTCGGCGCAGTGTGGCATATTGTGTTTATTTTTGTGCACCGCATATTATTTTTGAGAGAGGAAAAAAAACCAATGGCAGGAATGAAGAAGAGACCTTTGGAGCTGCGTTCTCCCGCTATTGTCGGAACGCGAACAAAGAGTCTTGTTCTTTGTGTCTTGAGTTCGAAAACCGGGGGGGGGGCTTTCTGCCAAATTAACCACGCAGGGGGGTGTTGCCATTGCCCTGTTGTTGGTTATCCAGGATGATCCCTGCCTTTATCCCCCTAGACCCGAAGATGCGTGGGTTGGTTTGTGCAGCAACTGCAAAGGGTGAGGGGTGTTCAGGAAGGTGTTGGTCGTGGTTGGAATTGGAGTTCTTTATGTGCAACCCGGGTGGGTGGATGGGTAGGAGGGGGGGGGGCGGGTGAAGGATGATGGCGCAGTGTAACGTACAGCCAGAACTGTGTGACTGTGATGGTGGACGTGGTGGGAGGGGTGGGGGGGCGGGTGAGACTTGTGTGGCATATCGGGTGAGAGAAGAAGTGTGAATGCCTCTCTCACTGCATGACAACCCCCCCCCTCTCTCTTGTCACACACACACACGCCTGCCCCACTATCCACCACACGCCACCATCTCAGGAGTTGGCCAAGCCTGCAGCGGTGCCAGCTGACAAGGCGTGGGAGTAGGGCTCAAGGGGTGGGTGTTGCCGAGCCGATTCAATGTCGCACCGCAGTGCCTCCGTGGCGCAGCACAAGCAGGCTGAGACATCTCCCCGGGCCGTTGCGTTGACTGTGGAGGATGACGCGAAGGCGCCGCAGGTGCCTGCACCTCCCGCGCATCCGACAGTGTTCGGAATTGAGATCCGTTTTCTTGTCCTTCCCCTTCTGACCGCACAGAATGCGAGCGCTGTGCTTCTGATGCGCGCTGTTAGGTCCCTCCCTGGACAGACAGAGTTCAGCACCCTCACTGCCGTGATCATGCAGGAGGTGTTCAAGCTGCTCGCATGCATCGTCATCCTCATGATGACCGAGGGCACAGTCAGTTCGGCTTGGAACAAGCCTGTTGAGGCACTGAAGACCGTATGCCGTTTGCCAATTTCGTGTCGCGTCTTAGCATTTTTGACTTAGTTTTATGCCACCGCACTGTGTGTTGTCCAAAAGACCACCACCCCCCCCCTCCCCCCGATCTCTCTGTTGTCAAACGCCAAATGCCACCTCACTCCCACCCCCTCCATCTGCAGTCTGTGCCGGCCCTGCTGTACCTCTTCCAAAACAACGTGCAATTCCTTGCCGTTACCATTCTCGATGCTGCGACGTACACTGTGTCCTACCAGTCGAAGACGCTGTGGACCGGCGTCCTCACCGTGGTATGCCCGCACCTTCCCCTGATGGCCCTCCCCCCTTATCAGCCAGGTGGGTTTCTCGCCGTCGGGTGGGAGGGTGGCTGTTCCCCTGAGCTTTCCCTGCCGTGTGGTTTGTCCCCCGGGGTGCACAACGCAGCGCACAACGGCTTGTCCTGCCACCACCACCACCTCCTCCCTATCAGCTGCTGCTGGGGAGACACCTGACTCTGTCGAAGTGGACCGCCATCGCGATGCTCACCATCGGAGTGACGATGGTGAACCTCGGTGGCTCTGCCAAGTCTGAGGTGAAGAGCGTCCACACCACGACCAGCTCAGAGCGCTTCTACGGGCTGGTTCTGATCAACGCTGCCGCTGTTGCCTCGAGCCTTGCCGGGGTCTACTTCGAGAAGATCCTGAAGGAGGTCAAGGTTTCCCTCTGGACGCGGAACCTCCAGCTGGCTTTCTACTCTATCCTTACGGGGTACTTCACCCTTATGGTGTCCCCGAGTGACTGGAAGAAGGTGCAGGAGCATGGGTTCTTCCACGGCTACACCGCGGCAACCTGGGTGTGCGTTGCTGTGAACGCTTTCGGTGGTCTGCTCTGCGGCGCAGTCATCAAGTACGCCGATGCCGTGTCCAAGGATGTGTCGATCGGCGCCTCTATTGTTCTGTCCACCACTGCCTCGATCTTCCTCTTCGGGTACCTCCTGACCACCCCGGTGATCTTTGGCATTGTCATGGTCATCTACTCTGTCTTCATCTACTCGGGGAATGCTCGGAATCCTCTGGAGATCTGCTTCGGCTCAAACGACCGCACTTCCTAGAACGGCATGTCGGGTTTGGGCCCCTCCAGACATGAGATGCTGTGTGTCCGGGGGCTTGCAGCCAGAAACAACGAGAAGATGAGAGAGAAAAAGAGAGCGTGGGTCCCTGTGCGGCCGTGTTGTTCCCTGTGTTAGCATGGTTTCTGTGATTTTTTGTGCCCAAAAAGTTGTTTTGTTGTCTTTAGAGTCGGGATCTTTGCCCCCCACCCCCCCATTATCAGTATTGTGACCGTTCACTCCCTGCACCCCCTTCTCACCTATACATACCCCTCTCCCCCCCTGGCCTGGCCTAACTTGGAATGGGGTGTGTCGGCTGCATGTTTGTGTGTCTGCGAGAGGCACAGCTGTTGACGGCGGGGTGAGGAGCGGGAGTGCGGGAGTGGTGGGTTTGGACAGCCGTGTGTACGCCACCCCCCACCCCGTGTCTGTCGGCGTACATGGTATTGAACAGTCACTGGGAGGTCAGTTTGTTTGTGTGCTTGTGGGCTGGGTCAGCAAGTGTTGGGGGAGGGTGGATAAGCCTGCTAGAGGGACACAACGAATTGCGATACGAGGTGCATGCTTTCTAGGTCAGGTGAGTCAATTGGTCAAGCTCATATTGTGCCCCCCACGTGAGATCACAAATGAGCCCATGCCGCTACCCTGTGCACACGAAACTCTAAGTCACACGACACGGTTGCGATCTTCTCACATACACCCTAGAAGCCGGGGTTTGCGACACCAGAGCTCAGACGTAAACTGCGCGGCTGCACGTTGAAAGGTGTGCGGTATTACCGCCGAACGAGGAATGATTGACGGGATGATGCGGTGCACTGTTTAACCTTTTGTGGCACGCACCATCTGCCTGAAATAAGAACGTGATAGACGGGGTGGTGGCGGACCGCACGCGTCTTGCGCCCATGTGTCAGGTGGACTGTTCGCGGAGGAGAGTGGGCGAACCGGCAGCAGGGTCTCCCCGTCCCCCTCCCCCCATTCTCCTTCCCCTTGCTTCCGGCCGATGTCTCTGTGGTGGCCTGCTGCGCACACCTCACAAACACACCCACGCACCCCCCCCTCTGACAGCCACCTAGCAAAACCACCCACAAACCTTATTAAAATGGGGAAGGCAATCAAGGCCCACCACGCGGGGATGCACAACGACGAGGGTCAGCTGGTGGAGATGTACGTGCCGCGTAAGTGCTCGGCGACCAACCGCCTGATCGAGGTATGTTGTGACACTGCGCTGGGCCCTCCCCCCCCACCCCCGTCCCCAAGCCATGCAGGCTGTGTGTGTGACACTGAGAGGTTGTTCACATGCCATTCGAGCAACCTTCCCCCCTCTGAGGATCCTCTGCACAGACAGCAACCTGCATCATCACCTCCCCCACACCATCTGCAGGCGACCGACCACGCGGCGGTGCAGATCTCCGTCGGTGAGATCGACGACAACGGCACGTACACGGGGCAGAACAAGACCTACTGCCTGGCTGGGTTCATCCGTGAGAAGGCCGGGTCCGACCAGGCCATGAACCGCCTGTGCCTGCGTGACCGTATCCTGCGCGAGCAGTAAGATGGCAACCACGACGGTGGAAACCCAGCATCAAGAATCGGTGAAGAAAGCATTGAGATCATTGTTGGACCACCCGAAAAGAACAACGACAAAGTTTGTGGAATGAAGTAGCGAAAAAAAACACCCCGCACGGCAGCCCCTCGCACACACCCCCCCCCCCCCCCCATCCCCCCCCCCCTCTCAGATCCCCACAGATGAGTGCCTTGACGTTTGATCATGAGAACCAAAGAACGTTTTTGCATACCATCACAGCCTAATTGCCCACACAGTACAACAACACAACACAGGCCGGGAAAACCACTGGATTTCAGACACAACCTGCATAACGAGTGAAGGGTGATCATTCTTGTGCTCCCTTCAAATCCGATTTCACTACTCCCCCCCCTCTCACTTGCCCCACCACCCTGTCACGCGGCGGCACCAACCACCACCACCACCACCCCCTCTCAGCAGCACAGCACCAGAAGCTGCCACACCCCCCTCTCTCTCCCTTTGGGAATCCTCTGGGAAACCCCACTTTCGGGTTTTTGACCCCCCCACACACACACACTCTCTCTCTCCCCCAACCCCCCACCACCACCATGGCCTACCTGCTGGTTAGGCTCACCGGGTCCGCCCCGAATCTCCCGGCCCGCGCCTCACACCTCAGCGGATGCCCCTCCAGAGCCACACGGCTGCAGCGACGTTCCGCCACCACCACCACCTCCTCCACAATCCTCTCCGCACCCACGCGAGGCCCTATCACTTCCCCCCCGTCGACTTGGCATGCTCCTGGTGCCCACAGCTCGGGCTTGAGGGTTGCAGGCATTGCCTCCTCTGGGGTGTTTGGGGTGCGGCGGAGGCAGCTGCGGTGGCACAGCGCCCCCGCGACACCTGCAGGGCAGTCTTCCTCCGAAGCGTGTGAGCATGTGACGAAGGTGGGCGCTGCTGCGAATATCGGGCTCTGCGGGATCAAGGCGGTGGGTGGCTGCATGTCGGGAAGCAGCGCTCTGATCGCCGATGCCTTCCACTCCCTGGGTGACCTTGTCTCCGATGCAGTCACCCTCGCAGCACTGCGCTACAGCCGCGACGAGCCTGACGAGCAGTTCCCCTTCGGAAAGGGCAAGATGGAAAGCCTTGGGGCCCTCTCTGTCTCCCTCCTCCTCGTCGGCACAGGCGTCGGCATCGGCAACATGGCCTGGGTCTCCCTCTCGAGCACTGCAGGCGTTGCCATCATCACAGGCCCTGCCGCGCTGATCTGCTGCGGGATCTCCGTTGTCGTCAAGGAGGTGCTCTACCGGGTCACGGTGGAGGTGGGGAAGCGGGAGAACTCCCAGGTCACGGTGGCTAACGCACACCACCACCGATCCGACGCATACTCCTCGGTGGTTGCCCTCGCGGGGATTGCGGGGAACATGATGGGCACGCCGTGGATGGACCCCCTCTGTGGGGGCGTCGTTGCGGCGATGATTCTCAAGACAGGCTATGACATCGGGCATGACGCTCTCTGCGATCTGACGGATAAATCCACCACGCCTGATGTGGAGATTCTCAAGGCGATCCACAGCGCCTGCAAGGAACACAGCGTGAAGGTCGACCTGAAGTCAATCCGCTGCAGGCAGATGGGGCCCTACGTTTCACTCTACCTTACCCTGCATGTGAAGAGCACTGTCAGCGTGAGTGTCGCGGCACAGGTCTCCTCTGCGGTTAAGGCGGATATCATGCGGCATTGCGAGGCTGTTCAGAGCTGTTTCATCACCGTGGCGCCGGGTAAGGGTGTTGACACAGCCCCTGTGCAGGGATTCCCCGGATACGGCACCCTGAAGCAGCAGGTCCTGAAGGTGATCGAGGAGAAGTGTCCTAACATCCACTCCGTGACCCACTTCACCCCCCACTACCTCTCGGGGCATGTGTCGGTGAATCTGGAGGTCACGATGGACAACCACTACGTCACGACCATCTCGGAAGCCGCGTCGGTTGCACGCGCCGCTGAGAGGGAGATCATGCAGACGATCCCTGCTATTCGGCACGTGGATGTCCACCTGGAGCTCCGTGGGATCCGCAACAGCTGTGAGGTGTTTGAGAGGCTTCCCTCTGAGGAAAGCACACCCCAGCCACCCGTGCGGCGTGGCGGGAGTGCCAGCCAGGCGGCGAAGGCTGCCACGGCCTGAGGGAAAATGAGTTGTAGTCCCCCTCGGATGTCGGGTGATGCGGTGTCGTGTGCTGTGGTGGTCATGTTATTTATATATATTTTGCTGCGGCGTCGCCCCTCCCACGTGGGGTCAGGTCTTGCGAAAATATTTCGCAACGTTTGTCTTTGTGGGCTGGGGTGGGGTGGGGGGGGAGGCGGGATGGGGTGATACTGCAGGCTCTCCGGGGCGAAGAGCTCGTCAATGGCATTCTCACATCGTGCCCCCCTCCCCCCCCCAGGGGTGTAAATAAGGCCGACTCCCGACTCCCGACTCGCGCCGGATTTTTTGGGATTGGGAGGGTTGCCTTGCTTCCCTTAGGGAATGTGCGGTATTAGGCACCCCATGGCCAAAATGACCCCACTGCGATCCGCACAGACTCCAAATATTCAAAAGAAAGGGTTTTTGGAACACCCGAGGAGGGGGGGTCCCGATGGGTGGGTGGGGGTGTGGGGGTCCCGCTGGGTGGGACATGGTGTGTGCCTCCCAGTCATCTTCTTCATTACCGGTCTCTGAACTGGGGTGAGTTCATTGCCAAACCACTGCTGTGAATACGGCGCCCCTTTCCCGCCCCTTTTGCCAGATCCTGGCAGCTCCCAAGAAGAGTTGTGTTCCGCCCCCATCAGGTGGTTGATCATACCGCAGCGCACACGTGCACAACCACACACACTCCACACAGATGCGTCACACATGTGACGCAACTGTTGCGACACAACATGCCTCAGGTAGAGGCAGTAGTGTTTGACTCACAGCCAACATAGCTCTCAGTGGGGCCGTGGATGGTGTGGATGCATCCATGCATGCATCCACGGCATCCAGGGATGCCCGAAAATGTCAAAAAATGGATTTTCGATTTGGCATACAGGCATTCATCCACTGCAGGCAGGCCTGCATGCAGGGCTTCGGAGCTCCAGGCTGTGTGTGGATGCATCCACAAAATTTGTGGATGCATGCGCTGCATGCACGGGAAATACTGAGAGCTATGCAGCCAAATACTGCTGCCGTGAGTGAGGTGCTCGCAGCGTGTGGGGCGCTGCGGGCGAAGTGGGGGGTTGGCTGGGACAGCCAACATGGCGCTGTGCGTCGCGTGCTTCTTCGCGGACCACCTCGCACGCGGGAAGACCCCGCAAGCTCCGAGTCAGTCCGCCCTGACCGAATGGTGGGCGACTGCTGGAGGGTCCATGGGACTCTCCACGGCAGAGGTGGCCGTACTACAGGATGCGTGCAGGATTGAGTAGGGTTTGAGACCGCCCGTCCCCCCCAGCCCCCCACCCCAGGTACCTTAGGTGACTGTAAATAACCGACTCCCGACTCCCGACTCCTGACCCCCAAACCTTATTTACAGCCCTGCCCCCCCCCTTGCCTCTGCCAGGTTGTATTCCGGGCATCTGAGAGAAGCGTCAGTGCCCAAACGTGAGGAGAAGAGGTTGAATTTTATCTCAGTGTTGTGCTAGCCCTGCTCTTAGGCTGTCAGGTCAGGGGGGGGGGGGGCAAGGCTGGCAGCAAATTTTTACTGCACTTTACTGCACTTTATTATACTGCATTTTACTGCATTTTATTGTATTTTATTTTCCGGATTTTTGGATAAAGTGCATGGTCCTGAGTGGTGCCTTGGGCTTCGCATACGTACAGCTGGGAGGACCACTATGGACAGGCCAAATGCTGGAGTCACACCCACTTTACAGAGGTGCAGCCACGTCTGCAAGTTTGCGGACAGCCGCAAACCCGCAGAAGATGGCAAAAAGTACCGCTCCTGCACGGAGGTTCTCCTGAAGGTCACAGGGACGCACCAAGGCTCCGGCAGAGAATGCAGGCCGGGATGGATGTGCCCTGCCTATGTTGGGTCGGTGGGTTAGCAGGACCTGATCGGTGCGGCCTCCGCCTGGCTTCAGTCCTGCTTTGAGTGCTTTCAGTCCGCTCTGATGTCCAGCCTCCCCGAACGGGATGGTGAAGAACCCGTACGCCAGATCAGCTCAGCTGTACAACGTCCGAGGAAGGTGGACTGCCCACCGCACACCGCCGTGCTGGTCCGCCCTGCTGCGCCTGCGGTGCTGGGGTGCGCCTGCTGCCTGATTGGCCCCGGCGCTCGGAAGCAGCATCAAGCATGCCGAACAGCAGCAGGGCGGGCCTGGCGGGGGTACTGCCTTGGTGGCCTTGTGTTGGCCAGAGTGGGCGGATCAGGGTCCCCTGGCACGGCAGGTCAGCGTCCTGCCCACCGTCACGCCGAGCCACCCCTACAACACGCTCTCCTGCACTTTATTGCACTTTACTGCATTTTATTGCACTTTATTTTATTTTATGTTTTTTATTTTTAAAATGCAGCATTTGTCCAGCCTTGGGGGGGGGGCGGGGAGTGTGTTTGCTTGCCTTGCAATTGCCTTGTTCGCCCCCGTGTTTCCTTTTCTGTTGGCAACGGAACCCCATCGCTGTATCAGCTTTTAAAGTTTAAACCACGCACACCCCATCTCGCCAACGTTTGACTCTCGCGCCAATCCCGCATGTTGTTACATGCCACCACCATTACCAACAACAGCAACGACAGAAATGAGCTAGGCGACTTTCCTGTGTGCCCCAGTCATCCAGCATTTCGTAGCGTAGCCGTTGCTATTGAATCCCGTTTATTGAGAATCCATCGTTTGTTAACGAATCCACCCGACCCAGCCACACATTAGCATTTCCCTTCTCCCTGCGGCGGCATCCCAAGGTGCCCACTGTAGGTCGGGTGTAGGGGGGTGTGGTGGTGTGTTGTCTTGCGTGTGGTCAGTCAGGCCTTCTCGCAACAGAGGGCACAGCAACCTCGCATCAGAGACGCGGCAGATCATATGCAGGGCACCACCACCACCACCACCAACACATCCTTCTTTGCGCTTCTGGGGAGGCGAGGGCGGTATGCCCGGCGTGTTTTCCTTTGTCTTGTCCCACGTGTCAGGGCAGTGCAGTGACACGGGTGTGGGCTGGCCTGGCCTGGGGTGAGAGAGGGTGTGTGTGTGGTGAGGGCCAAACCCTACGTTGTAAACAGCGACGCCT
Source organism: Rhynchopus euleeides (assembly GCA_963210315.1). NCBI lineage: Eukaryota > Euglenozoa > Diplonemea > Diplonemida > Diplonemidae > Rhynchopus > Rhynchopus euleeides. The sequence continues at coordinate 1,550,820 of OY723286.1, read as the reverse complement.
GCTGGCGGGCAAACAAAATACTCCCTCTTGTCTCTCGTCCACCACCCACCACCTCTCTTCCTTTCTGCCCTCCCCACCGGGTCGGGTGGGTCGGGTATCACCGCCATTTGACCTCCCCCAGGGAGAGGGTGTGTGGTGTTCATCCCATGCGCACAACACAACACTTTGGGCTCTTTTATATGGCTCAGGAACACAGGAATGCAGAAGACAAGCGATACGCATCAGAAATAGGCACAGCAAACACGATTTTTTTTGGCACAGAGCGAAGAGCTTCGCACCCCTCTCTCTCTGGATGAAGCCTGTCACTCCCTCCCTAGCCTCCTTCTATCCGCACCCCCCGTCGCGCCAGCGCCTTTCCCATGTTTCTGCTCTCACAAACCTTCTGAGAGAGCCTGCAGTTCTACGCACGTTTCCCCTCGGCGTGCGAGTATTTTAGTTGCTGTCTTCATAGAGGAACTGAACTGAGCTGGAGATCCACCAGGGGAAAGCAGAGTCAATCGGGACAGGCACCCTCCTCGCACCCACCCACTCCCTCCCAATTCATCGCTCTTCTTGTTGCAATGTTGTGTGTGTTGTGGGGGGCACTGCAAAGCGCCTGCTTTTTGACACGGTATCCACTTCATGCACACACACACACACCCTGCAGCGGCTCTGGGGACACAAAACAGACAATGGGTGCCATCAAGACCCTGACGCAGAAGCTGCACTATGCCAAGAAGATGAGGGTGAACAAGGCGGTGCCGTGGTATGTCGGGTTCCCCGCTGGCAGCAGCACTTGTGGTGTCTATGGGGAGAGTGAGTCTGCCGACTCTTTTGCAGTTGGGTTGTGAAGAGAACTGCTTATGATGGTGAATGACGATACGCCGCATCCAAACACGCAATTACACACACACCCCTAACACAGGTTCGCTCGTTTCAAGACGGGTAAGGTGATCAAGTGGAACTCGAAGCGCCGCCACTGGCGCCGCACCAAGTTGAAGATGTAAGCGGCTCGCGACGAGCAGCTTGCATCCCCGATGCGCCCTTCGCCTCCTCAGAACAACACGTTTTGCTTTTTGTAGGGGAAACACGCTTGGGGGGATAGTGGGGGGTGGTGCGTACAGGAAGCTCTTTTCCGACGAACAACTGCCTGTGTAAGGGACTGGCTGCATGAATGTTTCAGCAGCACGCCCCCTGTTCCGCAAATGACGCGCATTGCAGCTGAACAGATACGACGGTGGGCCACTGCGGCCTGCCCTGTTGGATGCAAGTTAGCAGCGCGTCTCTGCAGAGACAGACTTTGAAGAACAGTGCAGCAACAAAGCCATAATGAAACCAAATATTTGCCCTCATCTGAACACAAGAGATTATGTTGGAAACACAGAATATTGCACAGCAGTTTCAAAGCAGCTTCCCTGAGACAAATATACCCCATCCCCCACCCCCCCCCCCGAGGAAGAAAACGGTCACAAAACCATCAAACCAATCATCAGAAACGTTTTCCCTCAACCTTGCCCACCGGCAGGGGAAAAAGCTGGAGGCATCAGCGCAACGGGATTTTGCCGAAGCAAATACCAAAAAAAACACGCAGTGTTTTGTTGCGTGGGAGGAGTGGGTCGGGGCGGTGGGGGTGTCTGGTCCCCTACCACCGCCCCTTCGCGGGCCTCTCGCAGTGGGAGGAGAAAAAAATGGCCGGGAAGCCCCTGTCCCCCCTCTCCCCCTCATTCGCCACACCCGCGATCGTCGTACCTCCTTGTGTTGCAGAATTTTTCAGCTCCTCCCCCTCCCAGACACGCGTTGATTTTATTTGCCCGGCCCGACAACTGTTCTGTGCACAACCAACACCCATCAAACTTTATTGAGATCAGAGGAATCCCACTCTCCTCCTGTGCCCCCCCCCCCTTCCCCCCCCCTCTTCACCCCCTTAATTGGATTCCCCCGCCCATCCCCTCCCAACTCCCTCACACCCCATCCACCGCCCATTGCTCCAGGTGAATAGTACTACAATGGGTGCCATCAAGACCCTGACGCAGAAGCTGCACTATGCCAAGAAGATGAGGGTGAACAAGGCGGTGCCGTGGTATGCCAGCTGTCTTTCTTCACGGGATAGGGCTCCGGGGGGGGGGGGGTTCTCCGGGGTGGGAGAGGGGAGAGGGGAGGGGGATTTGTGTGTTCAACGCCACACCACACCACTCATTGCTTATTTGGAGCACGCCACCTCTCTCGTCATCTCTTTGCGGAAATCCCTACACACACACTATCCTCTTCTCACAGGTTCGCTCGTTTCAAGACGGGTAAGGTGATCAAGTGGAACTCGAAGCGCCGCCACTGGCGCCGCACCAAGTTGAAGATGTAAGCGGCTCTTGATGAGCAGCTGATTCTTCAACAGCGCATGATTGACACGGCGGACTGCCCAGAGAGCAAGGGGATCTCCCCGACTGACCGAACAACATCCAGCCCCGCGGCACGCGAGAGAAGACCCCCCGAATCACCGGGGGCCAGGCTGTGGCGTGCTTGCCTGCAAGGGAGGCCTCTCGGGGCCACCCCCTCGCATGGGCGCCGCCCGGAGTCAGCATGAAGTATTACTGTCACCAACAAGAAAATGATGTGGTCGCTGCCCACCCCGCCCCACCCCACTCCCCAAGTCTCGATCTCTTTCTCTGCTCTGCTCTGTTCTGCTTTGCCCTGGCATGTGATGTGATGTTCATTCAGACACCTCAGCTATCTCACTCCCACCACCACCACCCCCCAGGCGCAATACACCATTCCCCCACCCCATTCCTTCTCACCCAAGGGGAGCAGAGGCGAGAGAGGGGAGCAGACTGGCGTATAGCAGAGAGACGCACAGAGGAGACGCAGAGAAATTAGAGGGGAAGAGGCAGACAGAGCAGAAGAAGCGAGAATCTGCGCCCCCCAGACCTTCTCTCTGGATGGGCCTCCGGTAGACTTTGGAGGCCTGTCCCCGCCTCCTGGGGTTGGGCGAGGTCCGGCGATGCGCTGCCGCCGGATGCGGCGGAGAGAGGAAGGGACTGGCCTAGCGTTGCTCCCCTCTGCTGTCCTGCTGCTGCTGTGCTGCCTCTGCTCTCCGGGATCCGCGCAGACACCCACAGTGTCAGGCATTTCCAGTGCGGGGTGCGGGGGGACGTCGCCCATCCTCAGCCCGTGCAGCTGCAACCCTACCGTTGTGATCCTCGGGGCCTTCAACCCCGCAGGGGTGTTCGCTGTGACGGCGGCAGCCGCAGCGGGCGCCACAGGCACTGCGACATGCGCTGCACCCGCCGTCGCCCCTGGGGGGACGCAGATCACCTGCGCCCTCGCCACGGTAACCCCTTCCGGGAGGTTCGACCTCACCGTCACGGAGACCGTTGCCGGGATGCCTGTCCCTCACACCGGGGTGACGGTCTCCATCACCTTCGCCGCACCCTCCGTCACCTCCGCTGCAACCCCAGCCTGCGTTGCGGCTGGCGGGAGCCTGATAGGGTGCCTACCCACCCCTGCAGGTGACCTGCTGACCGTCACCGGATCTGGCTTCTCCTTTGCCTGCGGACCGCTCGCGGTATCCTTTGCGCCGGCAGGCCCTGCCTGCGCAGGTGTTGCCGTGGTGAGCGACACAACCCTAACCTGCACCCTCACCAAGGCGTTTAACCTGGGGGCAGCATCGCACGCCATCCTCGTGGGGAACGGGATTGGAACCTCCGCACCTTCAACCGCCGCGACACTGCGGTACGACCTGCCCCGGGTGTTGGGCATCTCGGCACCTCTCTGCCTAACGCCCGGCCCCTCCACAGCCCTTTCAGGCTGCAGCAGCAACAACCTCGGAGTGGCGAAGGGTGGCATCGCCGCGCCTGGCCCCCTCCTCACCAACACGCCTGGGGCATACCTCAGCCTCACCGGGGAAAACTTCAACTTCGCGAGGGGCGGCGGGGCGGGATCCCCCTTCACAACGGTCACCCTGCAGACCCCCGGGGGTGGTGCGACCATAGCCTGCACCCCGGATGCCGCCTCCGTCACACGGACCTCTGCGAGGTGTTCCCTCGCCGTGCCGGACCCCCCTGGGCTGACCACCGGGGTCTACTCTGTGGTGTTGGACAACGGGGTTGGCCCCTCGGCAACCGCAGGGGTCACCCCTACGGCGGAGTGGGGCCCCCCGGCTGTGTCAGGCATTGCCTCTGCGCTGTGCCCCGCTGGGTCTGGCACGCTCAGCGTGGAGTGCACCGCACTCCCCCTCGGAAGCACCGCAGTGCTGACCCTGCAGGGCACCGGGTTCGCCCAGGGGTACGACACCTGCCCCTCCCCAAAGTCCTCCCCACCCTGCACCGTGCCTCTCGTCGAGCTCCTCCCTGCAACACCCGGGCCCCTGTTTCCCCAGCCCTCCTGCGAGGTTGCCTCTGCGGGTGACGTCTCCCTAACCTCGCTGTCCTGCAGCCTCGCTCCGGGGGTGTCGCCCCCCGCAGGGGTTTACGCCCTCACTGTGGTGCAGCATGGGGTCCGAACTCCTGCGGGGTCTGTGACATTCCCGGCAGTGCCTGCCATCACAGGGGTTGACCCATGCGGGGCTGCTGCAACGCCGTGTGGCCCGGGGGATGTCCTGACCATCACAGGGGAGTTCTTCACAGCAGTGGGTGGGGATACCGTGACATTCGGGGGGAGTGCGACGCCTGGGTCTCCAACCCCGACCTGCGCAGTGGCCTCCTCCAGCCTGACCCAGCTCACCTGCACCCTGGGTGTGCCGGCCGGGGCTGGGGGGCAGTGGGTCGCTGGGGTTGCCGCAGCGGGGGGCACCCCTGCGGGGTGCCGCGATCCGCAGCTCTGCGCGGTGTTCCTCAGGCAGGCTGCCCCTGTGGTGACGGATGTCGCCTCAGGGGTGTGCCAGGTTGTGTCACCAGGGGCCACCGCGCAGCTCACAGGGTGCTCCCCGGGGCAGGTGGTGGTGTCCGGCGCAAATTTTGTCCCGGGTGACCTGCAGAGGAACGCCGTGGTGTTCACCCCGGTGGCCGGGTCGGGGCAGGGCCCCGCCCCGACCTGCGCTGTGACTGCGGTTTCCCCAGCGGGAGACTCGCTGTCCTGCACCCTCGACGTCAGCCCCCTCACCTCAGGGCGGTGGGCTCTGCAGGTGGATTCAGACGGGCAGCGCACCGCACCCGCCCCCTCGGCGCCAACCCTCCAGGTCTCCGCGGGAAACCGCAACCCCACAGTCGGGGCACCTCCGCCTGACGTCTCCGTCTGTGAGGACTCCGGGCAGTTTGTCGTGTCGGGTTGGATCGCGCAGGCCGGGGATGGGGATCAGAACCTCCAGGGGCTGACCTGCGAGCTGACGCCGGCTGACCCTGCCGGGGCGGCGACAGCCTTCACGCAGGACCCCGTGTGCGTGGTGCGGAGGGGTGGTGGTGGTGGAGGCAGCTCCAGCGCCGATCTGATTTTCACCTCCGCGCCTAATTTCTATGGGACGCTCTACTACACAGTGCGGATGAAGGATGACGGTGTGGCTGGGCCCTGCTCCCCTGCCCCGTGCACCCCATGCGCCCCAGCGGATACCTGCGAGATGTCACTCCCCTACACCTTCTCCATCACGGTGCTGCCTGTTAACGATGCTCCGGTTTTTCAATGTGGCGGAGACGTTTCCGTTAATGAGGGGCAGGTTCAGCAGAGCTTCCCAGGGTTCTTCAGCAACGTGACTTCCGGGGGGGATCGCGAGGCGCAGCAGATATTATCATTCGACCTGTCGACGGACAACGCCCCGCTGTTTGCGTCGGGCCCCCGGGTGGTCCACACACAGGGGCAGGGCACGGCAGATCTGGTGTTCACACCCAAGGGTGGGGGTGCCTGTGGGAGCGCATCAGTGTCTGTCGGACTGTCAGATGACAACAACAACCTGAACACGTTTTTCAACAATCAGATCGCCCTGACCCCCTATGAGCATACGCGTGGGACTACCTTTGTGAGGAACGGGGTGGTGGTGAACAGCTGCACACACCAGACACAGGGCGTGCCCTGCACCTTCAGGATCATTGTAGCATGCGTCAGCGACCCTCCGAATTTCCTCATGGGGCCTTCACCCGTGACCCTCTTCGAGGACAGCCCCTTCTTCACCTACGCGCGCTGGGCGCGCAACATCACCTCCGATTCGGGGAAAGGGGTAGCCCGATTCGACACCTTCCTCATCGACCCATTCCACAGAGAGCTGTTCCGGGTTCAGCCCGCAATATCAACAGGGGGCGATCTGACCTTTCAGGTGGCTCCGGACGCACATTCCCTCAAGAAGAAGGTGATGGTGGGTGTCCGGGTGACAGACACACAGGGGTTGGTTTCCTGCGACATGTCACCCGCCTGCTCTGCGGCAGGATGCTGCCCTGTGTTCGAGATTATAATCACCCCCGTCAACGACCCGCCGTCATTCAGGCCGGGCCCCATCATCTCGGTTGATGAAGACGCCGGAGCCCTCACATTCCTCGACTGGGCAACGGACATCCGTGTGGGGCCTGAGAACGAAGGCACCTCCTCCATCACATTCGAGCAGCAATCCCCTGTGTTTTATGTCGAGGCGACGGATCAGAGCCTCTTCTCCTCACAGCCGAAGCTGACACCCTCTGTGACATGCGCTGCGCGGAACGTGCAGGGCGATGTGTGCGAGGCAGCTCTCACCTTCACACCCGCTCCACACGCCTCCGGGTTCACTAAGGTGAAGGTTGTCCTCAGCGATACAGGCCTCCCTCTGGCTCGCGATGGGACAGTCCCCCCTGCAGGGCTCGACGGAAGCAACGAGGCGCTGCCGCAGTTCTTCACCATCGAGATCAAGGCTGTGAACGACGCGCCTGTCTTCAACACCCTCCCTGCCGCTGTGATCGTGAAGGAGGATTCCGGAAAATTCCTCGCCGAGAACTGGGTGGGAGGGGTCGGACCCGGCGCGCCTGGCGAGGAGAACCAATTCCTCAGATTCACCCTCTCCGCCGCCGACCCGCGGCTCTTCTCCGAACCCCCGGAGCTGGCCATCTCTGGGGCTGGCATGGCCTCCCTTTCCTTCACCCCTGCGCCTGATCAGACCGGGTCAACCTCCGTCAGCGTCATCCTCACCGACAACGGCGGGGGCTCCAATGGAGGAGTCAGCCAGGCATCCTCATCTTTCTCTATAGTCATCGAGCCTGTTAACGACCCACCTCAGTTCCAAAGGGGGCCTGACATCACGGTGCTGGAGGACAGTGGCCCCCTCGGTGGTTTTACATTCCCTGCCTGGGCGACGGGGTTGTCTCCTGGAGGGGGCTCAGATGAGGCATCGCAGCTCCTCGAGTTTAAGCTGGTTGCCTCCACAGGCATGGCGGATCTCTTCGGGAACCCCCCAGGGGTGTCCTCCGATGGTGTCCTCGCGTTTGCCCTGAAGAGAGACGCCTTTGGGAACAGCACCGTGTCGGCGACACTCTCGGATAACGGGTCACCCTCGGAGAAGGCGCCACTGCAGTCCTTCTCGATAAACGTGCTCCCTGTGAACGACGCCCCCTCCTTCAAACCGGGCCCAGATCTCACCTTTGAAGAGTGCCAGAGCCTGGACCCCAACGAGCCCTGCCCTGTCTCCTGGGTCAACTGGGCCTCCGAGATATCCCCAGGGCCTCCCAACGAAGGGCATCAGCGGGTCTGGTTTGAGGTCACCCCTCAGGTTCCCGGTGTGTTTTTCAACGGCGAGGCGCCTCGGGTTGACAATGTGACAGGGACTCTCACGATGCTGCTGGCTCCGAGGATGAACCGCGCCTCTGTCATCCCACTCTCTGTCCGCCTGGTTGATGATGGTGGGACGGAGAACGGTGGGGTTGACAGTGCGAGCCACACCGCGCAGCTTCTCATCAATCCGGTCAACTCTGCGCCATACTTCATCCCTGGAGCTTCGGTGGTGCTCCCTGAGGACTCACAGACCCGATTCATCCCAGGGTGGGTGAAAAATATCAGCGCGGGTGGTCCTGACGAGACAGGCCAAACCCTCACCTTTGTTGCGTCATCGAATCCAAAAGGTGCCTTCTCACAGCTGCCCGAGGTGAACCCTCTGACAGGGGATATGGTGTTCCGCGTCGCGCCTGACTTCAACGGGTTTGTCGACGTCACCTTCACCCTCACGGACGGAGAGAAGGAGTACCGCACCTCCTCCATGTGGGAGGTCACCCCTGTTAATGACCCCCCCGCCTTCACCCCAGGGCCTCAGGTGATCACGGTGTTGGAGAATGCCGGGCCCCAGGTGAAGCAGTGGGTCACCTCTCCCACAACAGCTGGCCCGCCTGACGAGCAGGAGACGCAGGAGTGGTGGTACCGCATTGCGGTGGAGACGCCGAATCTGTTCACATCCCCTCCGGTTCTCCACCGGAATGGGACTCTCATGTTTGAAACCATCCGGGATCACTCTGGAGACGCCATATTCCACGTCACAGCGGTTGACAACGGGCCTCCCCCAGGAACCAACACCAGCGCACCGCCTGTGAGGGTTGTGGTGCGCATCACCCCTGTCAACACCGACCCCACCTTTGAGATGCGTGGGGACATTGTCACATACGAGGACATCGGGCTGTTCACCGAGCTGGGCTGGGCGGTTCGCATCTCCGCAGGCCCTGGGGAGGAGCCGGTCACACAGGGGCTGCTGTTCAAACTGAAGGCGGACCGGTCGGACCTCTTTGCGGTGCAGCCGGAGGTGGATCCGGTGTCAGGGGATCTGAACTTCACAACCTCTCCGGATGCGAATGGGGTTGCCAGCGTCGCGGTGTCTCTGGAGGACTCTGCGGGCGGAATCTCTCAGATACTCAGGTTCAACATCAACATCACAGCTGTCAACGATGCACCGTCGTTCCTCGCAGGGCCAACCATCCGCCTCATTGAGGACGCTGCTGCTGCAGAATTCCCCGCCTGGGCCACACGGATCACCCCAGGCCCGGAGAACGAGAGGGGACAGGGGCTTGCCTTCACCATAACCCTAAATGCCCCAGAGCTCTTCTCAACCCAGCCTGCACTGGATCCCAGCAGTGGGACTCTCACCTGGAAGCTTGCCCCCGATGCCAATGGGGAGGCGTCGGGAGAGGCCTGTCTGAAGGACACCGGTGGGGTCGCGGTGCCTGGGAGGGATGTCGATACCTTCTGCAGTGGGATATCCTTTGTGGTGTCGCCTGTTAACGATCCGCCCCGGATAGAGAAGCAGAGGAATGTCGTGGTGAACGAGGATGCGGGGAGGGTCGTGCAGCCGGGTTGGGCACTCTCCGTCGTGGCAGGCCCGGAGGACGAGAGGCGTGACGGGCAGAAGGTGGAGGCGCTGCAGATCTCCGTCAGCGACAGGAATGGGAATGCGCAGCGCACCTCGATGCTCTTCCGCACGCTCCCCTCCATCGCTCTCCTCACAGGGGACCTCACCTTTGAGACCGCCGGGGACCAGTCGGGCACCGCCGACTTTGAAATCCTCCTCCGCGACTCCGCAGGGGCGACCGCCACCGAAATCTTCACCATCACCATCCTCCCTGTTAACGACCCGCCTGACTTCACTCCCCTCGCCGACACAGTGAGTGTCCCGGAGGACTCCGGGCCTCACGAGAGCCTCTGGGCCCAAGGCATTGGGGCGGGCCGTATCGACGAGCTCGGGCAGAGCGTTGCCTTTGAGGTGGACGCGCTCCCCGTGGGGTACGTCGTGGGGCAGGGGGTGCAGCCTGTTGTGTGGAATATTACCTCCGATCTGTTCAGCGTGCAGCCCAGGGTGGCGCCCAACGGGGTTCTGACGTTCACCCCTGCGGCGGATCGGTATGGCACGGCGAAGTTTCGCGTGAGGGCGCGTGATTCGGGTGGGGTGGAGCGTGGCGGGGTTGACACGACGCAGTACACCTATCTCACCATCGACATCCTCCCCGTGAATGACGCGCCGGTGTTTCAAACCGCGAAGTGGGAGGTCAGCATTGTGGAGGACGCGGGGAGGCAGGTTCTCCCCAACTGGGCAACCAACCTCTCCCCAGGGCCTGCCAACGAAGCCTCGCAGCAGCTGTCCTTCAAGCTGGGTGTTGTCGGCCTCTTCCGCTCAGGCGTGTTGGTGACGGAGGACCCGGCTTCCATCTTCTTCGAGCAGCCCCGCCTGGACATAGTTGGGACCACCGCAACCCTGGCCTTTGAAACCGCGCAGGATGTCTGGGGTGACATCCGGGTCACCATCTCCTTAACAGACAGCGCTGGGGCCTCCTCGTTGCCCAGAGAGCTTGCCATCCGCGTGTCTCCTGTGAATGACCCACCCCGTTTCCAAGCCCCACTTTCTATCGACGTTCCGGAGGACAACGGGGTGACAACCATCGCACAGTTCATCTCGCAGGCCTCTGGAGGTGCCTCAGAGGGGGATGACGTGCTGTCCTTCACCCTGCTGGATCCGTTGGCCCAGGCAGGGCTTTTCAAATCGCCCCCTGCGGTGCGGCACCCCTCCGGCGATCTCCTGTTTGAGTCAGCCGAAGATGCATTCGGCTCCTTCACAGCAAGGCTCGAGGTGAGGGACAGCGGAAACCCGGTTTCCTCCACAGAGCAGCCCCTCGCCATCAACATCCTCCCGGTGAACGACCCTCCCTGTTTCAAAGCGGGGGGCACAGTCTCCGTGCCAGAGGGGTCGCCAAAGCATCAGAGGGTCGGGTGGGTCACCTCAAAGTGTGCCGGGCCCCCTAATGAGGAGGCGAGCCAGATCGTGGATTTTGTGGTATATAATGAGACAGCCGCTGCGTTTTTCGACGTCCCACCTGTGGTGAGTCGGGAGGGTGATCTGACCTTCCAGGCGAAGAGCGAGGTGAGTGGCACCTTCGCCTTTAGTGTGGTGGCGCGAGATGACGGCGGGGTTGCGCATGGGGGGAGAGACACGTCGGCACCCCAATTTCTCCTCATCGACATCACCCCTGTTAACGACCCCCCGACCTTCTCCCACACCACGTCGCGCATCACGGTGACCCCTGCCGGGCCCACCTATGCCGAGCAGTGGGCTTCGGACATCCGAGGGGGTGCGCCTGGCACCTCCGAGGAAGGACAGCCTGTGGATTTTGTGGTGGACACCAGCAACACCGCCCTGTTCCTGCCGGAAGGCCAGCCCGCTGTCAGCCCCCGCGGGATTCTCTCCTTCACCGCGTCGGGTCTGATCGGGTCCTCCTCCCTCGCAATCCAGGCGAGGGATGCAGGGGGTGCCCTCAGCAACCCACCTGTTGTCATCACCGTCGACGTGGAGGGGTATGGGAGGCGAACCTTTATCCTAACCAGGTCAGCACCTGCCTCTGTCGCCCCCCTGGCATCCTCTGAGGTTCAGGTTAGCGTTGCGTCTCTCCTCCCCGATGCGTCACCCTCTATGGTGCAGGTGCGAACCGGGTCCGACCCTGCCAATTCCTATGAGATCCAGCTGGATAACCGAGACTTGGAAACGGCATTCATCTCCCTCGCCCAAACGGTGGATGGCATGCAGCGGCTCCAGAACCTCCTGGGTGTCAACTCCGTGTCACTCAAGCAGGGTGTGTCTGGCGGGTCGACTGGTATATCCGCTGCCCTTCCGGACCCTGCAGGGCAGCACCAGAATATCCAGGGAGATGGAGATGAGCTATCCACTGGGGAGATCATCGCTGTCGTGGTGGGTGTTCTAGCTGGGGTTGCCCTCCTGTCCCTCGCGGGCGTGGCGGCGTGGAGGTGGCGGAGAAGGCGTGCCGCTGAGGCCTCTCGCCGCGCAGCTGCAAAGGCGGAGAACGCAGGCCTCCACGGCGACACCGCAGCGGGGCCCATTGTCATGGAGGAGAGCGGCTACCCCTCGGTGTACCCAGGTGTCTACCCAGGGGGGGGTGTGGAGGGGAAGGCTCGCCCGTCTTACTTCAGCGCTGCTCCACCGGAGGAGGGGGGAGTTGGTGGTGCCGGTGTGGTGCACCCAACAGCCACGGATGGCTCTGCGGCAACCGACTCGACAGGGGGGAGCACGCGGTGCAGCGACAACCCCCTGTTACCCAGGGGCGTGGAGGCTGATGCGGATGCTGAGGGCTGCGGCGGTGACGCTGGTGTGGTGAACCCCATCCAGGCCGCCTTCGGTGGGGCGGGTGTTCGGGTCAGCCAAAGCTTGCGGGGTGCCGCCGCATCTGCAAGGGCTTCGGCGGCTGCTGCCTCTGTTGCGGAAGGCCACCAGGGGAAACACCTGCAGGCAACCCACGACCCCGACCTCCCCGGCCCCAGCTGCAGGGAGGGGTTGGGGCTGGGGCTGCCTGCCGAGGGCGTGGGTGCGAGCGAGACGTCTTCGCATGCGGCGTTCCCCTTGAGGAGTGCCCTGAGGCAGCCGGGTGGGCGGCGGGCTTCGCTTGGCGAGGGGCAGCCGGTGGGGCGGACGCTGTCGCGGATAGCCGCCGCCGTGGGGCAGCAGAGGGGTGGAGAGGAGGAAGGGGTGGTGGAGGAGGAGACGATTTTCATCGCGGATGACGGCGTGTCTGTTGCGGACTACGAGATTGAGGTGCAGGCGGGGCCCTCAGAGGATCAGCGGAGGTGGTGAGGGAGTGAGTGAGTGAGTGATTTGACACAGGAAGAAAGGGGGGAGATGTTGGAAGGGTGTTGGTGTGTGCCCTTTTTTTTTCTCGCCACTGGCACTGTCTTTTTTCATTGTGTCGTGGGTGGGGGGGGGGGCGATCGTCAGGCTGTGTGTCACATCCCTTTTCTGTTGCTTCTGTTCCGTTCTGTCCGGATCTGCCGTATTTTTTTGTCCCTGAAAACCTCAGTCTGTATTCCGTGTGTCACAATCTGTGCTCTGCCTCCATGTGTCCGGCACAACAGCGCAGTGTGCAGTGGCAGCTGACTCCTGCATTCCCCCCACCACCACCCCCTGCAGCAGTGCTGCCCTGCGGTGCGTCTCATGCACGTTTTTATTGTTTAGAAGTATAGACCACAGAAGCCCAGACGGGGGCATGTTGTTGTACCAATCGTTGTTGTCTCGCCTTGTCCTGAAGGCGAACGGAGGAGCGTGGAGAGGAAGGTATTGTTGTTGGAACCGGGTGTCGTAGAAAACATGCAGGGCCGAGGGGGGCGCATGTTCTGGCAACCCGGTGCACCGCACACGCTGCCCTAGAGTTAGGTAGAGCAAAGCCGCTCGGAAGCGAAAACCCCCCTCCCCCACCCCCCCCACTACCGTCATTGCTCTATGCAACAAGGTCCTCCCGAGATACCCAGATGCCCCAAAATATCCAACATCACTGCAGCTATTTGAAATCCACACACACACTCCACAGGGACGCACACTCTACCTACACAGCCTCCCACTCTTTCCGAGAGCCGTCAGGCCTACACACCACCCACCTAGCCACCCTCCCTCGAAGCAGCCAGACACCATGCAGGGCTACCCGCAGAACCCCTACGGCCAGCAGCCGCAGGCGGGTTACCCCGGTGCGCCTGGCCAGGGCTACCCCGGGCAGCAGCCGCAGGGCGGTGCCCCCCTTGGGCCTGACGAGGAGTTCGTCCTGGTCGATGAGTTCGGCAATGAGACGCCGATTTCCCCTCAGGAGGCGATGGCCGCAGGGGGTGAGGGGGCGCGGTACCAGAAGGAGGTGTCGACCAACGACCCCGCCATGACCCGCGACGGGGAGCGTGGTATCGGCAAGATCCTGCTGGGGGCTGCTGCGGCTGGTATCGGGGTATGTGCGCACCGCCACCGCCACCCCAATGCGCACCACACACACCACACGCCCTCCCACCCCACAGGTCTACCTCATCAAGGGGATGCTGAAGAAGAAGAAGCGCAGCGCTCCTGGTGGCTTCGGCCCTGCCGGCGGTGCCCCCGGGTACCCCGGTGCGCCTGGTGGTGCACCCGCAGGCTACCCCGGGCAGCCCGGCGGCGCCCCTGCGGGCTACCCCGCGCCTGCCGGCGGTGCGCCTGGCGGCTACCCCCCTGCCCCCGGCGCGCCGGGCGCCGGCGCTCCCGGTGGCTACCCGCCTGCAGGCGGCGCCCCGGCGGGCTACCCCGGCGCGCCTGGCGCAGGTGCCCCTGGTGGCTACCCTGCCCCGGGCGCCGGTGCGCCTGGCGGCTACCCCCCCGCGGGCGGCGCGCCGGGCGCTGGCGCGCCCGGTGGCTACCCGCCTGCCGGCGGTGCCCCGGCGGGTTACCCCGGTGCGCCTGGCGCAGGTGCCCCTGGTGGTTACCCCCCTGCCCCTGGGGCAGGTGCCCCGGGTGGCTACCCCCCCGCAGGCGGTGCACCGGGCGCTGGCGCGCCTGGTGGCTACCCGCCTGCCGGCGGCGCCCCTGGGGGCTACCCGGGTGGGCAGCCGTTCGGCGGTGCGCCCGGTGGGTTCCCTCAGCAGGGCGGGGCGCCGGGGTACGGTGCTGCCCCTGGCTACGGCAGTGGCCCGCAGGTGTGAGAGGGGAGGATGAGGAGGAGGCAGGGTGATCCCTTCTGGCTGGGCACTCCGTGTGTGGGGGGCCGCGGGTGCTCCGTTGGCGGGTGCGGCAGCAAGGGCGTGTTGGCTCTTTCCGGTTGTCGGAGAGAGCAAAAAAAAAACACAAATACGCTAACCCACACCCCCATCGCGTGTCGTGCCACGCTCCTGCGCTCTTATTCTTAGCTTCCGGATTTTGTGCATTGAACCTGTCTCAGGGTCACGGTATATAAGACTGTTGGCACCGCACGTATGGACACTCATACACGTCAGGTGCGCACAAACAAAATTGTCTTTGGTACTGTGGTGTGGTGTGCTGTGTGGTTTTTCTTTTATTTACGTTAATCCCCATCTCGGCGGGACCTCGCAATGGCCCCGCCTTTCGACTTCCCCCACCCCCCCCGCCTCCCCCACCCCTGTCTGCGAGCTGGGGCAGCTGGAGTGCCACCTCTGCTCAACGGCTGTGGTGATGGGAGGGGGGGGGCTTGCCATGTGTGTCAAAGCAAAAAAAATTGGGGTAAAAAAACAGCAGCGCCTGCCATAAACTGTGGTCAGAAGATCGGGGGGAAAAGTACATGCCGCTGCCCTGGTTGGTCCGGCGATTCAAAATAAAAATGCATTGATGTCCTCTTGCTGTCTTTCTCTCTCTCTCTATCTCTCTTCCCACACACACACCGGTCCAGTGTCGAGCACACTGAGCGCCTGCTTTTGACGTGACCTCCACTGTACTCAACATATGCCAGCAAGGTATTGAACTCTCCCATATCTCCTGGGCAGGTATCTGCCAAATATCCCCCCCCCCCCCCATACCCCCTACCCTGCAGACGGTCCCTTTGTTGCACTGGGTTTCGCTCCATGACCATACTTCACTTGTGCCCTTTGTGACCTGGACACCTCGCACTCCAATGCAAACACAAACGCAAGAGGATGTGGAGGTGAAGGTCCATGATTCTGATCCCTCCGCACCCCACCCCCCCCCCCCCCCACACACACACACAACCCTCTCTCTCTCTCTCCGTGTCTCATAGCTTGCACCTGCCAGGGAGACCCCACCCGGCCTTCCCCTATTGGCCCACCCCAGTGGCACCTCCCCCCCTTTTTTCTTGGCTGTCGGACTCAGCTCAGTATCCGCTCGACTTTCATATTCACAACCTGGGAGGTGGGGTCACACTCTCTCGTTTTGGTTGCCTTTGTATCCCCCTCCCCCCCTGGTGATTGAAAAACATCCAGCCCAGCATTTTCAAAACAAAATAATGGTAGTGTGTACGCCACTGCTTGGTCGTCTTTCCGTTGAGGCGGTTTGGCGTCGACACCAAAAAAAAGCACATAGGAATGAAGGCCGGGGGCATCCGATCTCTCTCCAAGCCCAGTGCAGTGCCTATTCCGGTAGGACGTTTCACTCTCCTGCACCTCGGCTCCAGAGAAGGACCCCCTCCCAAATTCCAACATTTTGAACTGCTCTCAATGGGGGCCTGACTCCGATTTCTCGCTGTGCAGCTCCCTGCTATCTCTTCACTCATAAGGGAGGTTGCTGGGGGGGGGGAAGCCGGAACGTCGAGGGCGTGTGCATTGCACGCTCCTAGGTGTCGGTGCGAAAAGGGGGGTGGGCATGGTTGTGGAAAGTCCACACCACCCCTCGCAGACACCTGACTCGCGATGTAGCCGCCTCGGGCCCCGGCGCCCCTCCCAGCCGCTCTCCTCCAGAAGGAAACAAGATGTCGAATGGTGGTAGGGAAGACCGGTGGTGGGTAGGACCTGGACGAGTGAGTGAGTGAAGAGTGTGTTGTGTGGCTTGTCGTTTCAACGTGTTGGTGACAGACGGGAGGAAAAGTTACCCCCCCCCCCTCCCTCCCTCCAAAAAAAGAAGTGAACCATCGTGTCCTTCCCACGGCACTGTTTGTCTGCATCTCAGGCTGGTGGGTTTGTTGTCGGTGGCAAAAAAAATGGAAGAATAAAAACAACGGTTTTTACCAACAAATCTCGCCGTTGTGGGCCAGGTTGAGTTTACATGCAGCGGCTTTACGTGCCCTCGTCGCTTCATTGTGATGGTCTGCACCGGAAACACACAAAAACAAATACTGCAGTTCAAACCAGGGCTGTTCCTAACTGGGGGGCTTGTTCCCCACTTTCAGGATTCTGAACTTTTTTTCTGGGGGTCTTCGCTACGGGGTGATCGTCAGTGCATTTTGGTGCATTTCCTGTTGAATTGGCTGAAAACTGACGAAGTTTGTCGAAGTTTGTCGACCAGCGAAGACCCCCTCTAAGAATTTTTGTAAGGGGAAAAAAAGTTTTTTTCTAAGAATTTTGTTAGGGGAATTTTTTTCTAAGGTTGTTTCGCAGAGGAAAAAACTTTTTCTAAGTTTTCCCCAGTCGACAGGGTGCGCACAAGGATGGAAGGGAAGTCTGTCCCACGTACCGTTCGCCTTGCTGGCCAACTGGAGAGCCAGACGTTCACTACCGTGGCCTCCGGCGGCTGGGGGGCTCCGCCCCCCAGATCCCCCTGTGGCGTACGTCTCGTACTCAAGTCCTTCGAATCCCAGCAAGTCGGGGTCCAGCCACTCCAGTCGCCTCTGAGGACGCAGCCAACTCGCACAGAATCTGGACGCCCACACGAACAGATGTTCGCTACCGTGGCCTCCGGCGGCTAGGGGGCACCGCCCCCCAGACCCCCGATGTAGCGTGTGCCCGTCCATCTATCTCACTTCCCCGGGTACAGTGCAGCGTAGGAGGTCAGCGCCGCACCCATGAAGCGCTTCTTCGAAGCCTGACTGACATCGGACAGGAGGTCGGGCTTCCCCACCTGGGAGGTACACTTGCCGCGTTCGCGACATGCGTGACACGCGACACGCTACCTGAAACGTGAGTGTGCCTTGCTAACACGGGCATTTCAACGGTCTGCCGGCGATCGTTCCCCAAACCAGTAAACCAGCAGTTTTGGAAAATCGGAGAGATCACCCTGCTGCGCTGAATATGGTGCGCACCACTGCAAAAATCCCCGGGAGCTTTTGGGCTTTCAGACCTGAAGGGGCCAGCACGTGGGTGGCGTCGGGGAGTGGCAGCTTTGTAACTGTCCTCCAGCTGCTGGCATGTCCAGCCACATGATGACGCGGAGAGAAATCAGAGAAAAAGTCCCGCCTGACGGGCACGCGCCTGGAAACTGTGGGGGGGCGAGCAAAAAATCCCTTGTAAAAATTCTTAGAAAAAACCTGGTTCCCCGACCCAAAAAACCTGGAAAAAGGGCTCGTTCCCCGCCCAGGCCTGGTTCAAACAACGGCGATGTATCGCAATTGCAATGTGTGCGTGTCCTGCCCTGCCCTGCGAGTGTCGACATGGGAAAAAAAACAACTCAAAGCCACGATGCCTTTGCAGAAGAACACAGCACTACGGGGTGTGTGTGAAGGATATCATATCCCCCCCATTCTGGTTGGGTTTGTCTGAGGCGCCGGGGGACGCGTGGCACTGGCAGGGCCTGCACACCACTCACCCCTCCCCCCCCCCCCCCCCCAATCAACCAAGACCCAGCCTCCGTGCCTCAGCCTCACAGTGCAGGACTTGACCTCTCACTCCTCCCACACCTCCGCTCCACAGGCACGCGCGCAGACACACACACACACCCGCTGCAAACCCCCCTGCGGGTTTGGCTTGGTGGTTTCTGGTTGGCCCCCCGACACAACCCCCCCCCCTTGCTCACCAAACATGGCCAGCCAGCGCGACACTGGGGGGTACCGTTATCCTTCGTGGGGGGTCACCTTCGCGCTGGTGGGCATCTCCACGGTGCTGTTCTATGGGCTTTTCTCAAAAGACCACGGCAGGGGGAATCCGGGTGCCTTCCCCTCGCAGCCGCAGGATGCGGGGCTGCTGCGGCGGCTGCAGGAACGCAGCAGCAGCAGCAAGGCCCTCCGGGAGCTGCAGGAGGGGCATATGACGTCCCTCCCCGAGGGCAAACGCCACGTCGTCGTGACTGGGGGTGCGGGTTACATCGGCAGCCACGCAGCACTCCGGCTCCTGGAGCAGGGGTATTTTGTCACCGTGATCGATAACCTCTCCCGAGGCAACGCAGGTGCTGTTGCGGCTCTCCGCAAGGCTGCCGCTGAAATCGCTGCGACGGGTTCAGCCGGCCTCCCTCTCCGCTTCGTGCACACCGATCTTGGTGACCGGAGTGGGGTCCGTGCCGCACTCAGGAGAGGTCCCACAGTGCCCGATCTGGTTATTCATTTTGCAGCGGTGGCCTATGTCGGGGAGTCTGTGAGTGAGCCGCTGCTGTACTACCGCAACATCTCGATGAACACCGCAATGCTGCTGGAGGAGATGACCGCGGCGCGCGTGCGGAGCATCGTGTTCTCATCGACCTGCGCCACCTACGGCAACCCCTCGCAGCTCCCCGTGACGGAGGAGACCCCGACAAACCCGATGTATGCACCACACATCTGGGGGGTTCCCCGGATTTATACCTCTTTTTTCCCCCCCAGCACCAGCAACATAGGCTACTGCTGGTCTCGAGACCAGCTGGACCCCCCAAGCTACATGTCTGCTCCGGAGGCCTCCAGAGGCGTTTTTCCTCCTAAAAGTGGGGTTTTGGCTGACGGAGGCCGCCTCCGGAGGCCCGAGAGCCTTGCCTCGTGTCGCCACACAGCTCTGTGGGTTGCAAACTGCTCCAACACAAATACGCCAAAGCGGGTGGGGGGGGGGGGGTGGGGGGGCTGTGGTGTACAGCACATCACGCCCCATGCTGTTGGCTGCTTGGGTTGTTTCCATTCACGGGGGCATGCCTTGCCTTCTCCTTATCCCATCCCATCCCATCCCGCTGCCCATCACCCCTGATACAGGTCGCCTTACGGCTCAGCGAAGCTGTGGGCGGAGCATGTGCTGAAGGACTGGGCTGTCGCACACCCCGAGGTGCGTGTTGGCATCCTGCGCTACTTCAACGTGTATGGGTGCGACCCGGAGGGGAGGGTGGGGGAGTGGCCCAACCCGAAGCTGCAGCAGAAGCACGGGCGGATCACCAACGCGTGCCTCGATGCGGCTGCCGGGGTGGTCCCGGAGGTGCGTGTGTTTGGGACAGGGCACCCAACTCCTGATGGCACAGCAATCCGCGACTACATCCATGTCACAGACCTGGTGGATGCGCACATCGCGGTGTCGGAGAAGCTCGCGAACCCCCCTGTGCTGTACAACGTTGGGACAGGCACCGGTGTGTCGGTCCGCGCTCTGATCGCGGCATGCCGCCGCGTGACCTTGACCAACTTTAAGGTGAGCGAGCACGCCGCCCGTCCAGGGGACTCCCCCAAGATCTACGCCGACAACAGCAAGATTGTCCGCGAGCTCGGGTGGCGGCCGAGGTTTACCAGAATCGAGGATGGCCTGGGGCACTGCTGGCAGTGGCGCCAGAAGACGAACCACTCCGGGTTCGACAGTCCCCGGGCCTGAGAAGGGATTGCTTTGTATTATCTTGCCGAGGGAACTCGGTGAACCGTCTGTGCTGACAGAACACAGCCTAGCGAACGACAACATAAGGACATAGTGAACAGGGCGTTGGTTGTGGGGGGGGGGGGTGTCCAGCGCAGCCTAGCGAACGACAACATAAGGACATAGTGAACAAGGCGTTGGTTGTGGGGGGGGTGGTCCAGCGCAGAACCAAACATGCACCAGTGTTGTAAACTAAGGGCATGTTTTTCGCTTTTACGCCGCGGCCTCAGTGACCACAGCAGCTCAACCCTGGTCCTTGACGCAGACACCGGACCCCCTCTCTAAAGCAAGCACCGCCCTGGGAGAGGTGCAGATCACCGTTCCCTTTTTTGACTCGGTACCCGCGTCACCACTCGCGTGTAGTGTTGGCTCACCCGTGTTTTTAGGAGAGGGGCGCGTCCTGTCGTACTGTGGCTGCTTGGTGGGGCTAGCGCAGCAGGTTCTACTTTTGCTTCTACGGGCTCTTAGCACTAAGACATGCTACTACACGATCGACTGGACGAACAGCAAAATGCTCTAGGGTAAACAAACCGCGCACTGGCCGGGTTAAGCTGCGTGTGGCTCCGTGCTGGTGGTAAAACAAGGGGCTGGAGGCAAGTCTATCATTCACAGGGGGGCAGCCCGCTGGCGAGGGAAAAGATGTGAGGACAAGGGGCTGGGTGGGGGGTCACTGGGTGGGCAGGAACCTCGGCGGGGACCTCGACACTTCACTACCCTGACTGTGCCCACTCCCACTTGCGCCCTGTGCCACACACAGTGATGCATCCAAGAACAGCCGTATTCAACCTGTTACAAGGAGTTGTCGGAGAACGGCTTCTTCCCTCCAAGTGCAACCAAGCAGCTTTCTCGACCAGGATGGTTGTGAGGTGAATTGAATGGTTGTGAGGTGATGTGGTGGGAAGTCCCTCCCACCACATCCCACGGCTGCGGCACCGCGTTTCATCCCCCCCCCCCCCCCCCGGAGTGTCTGAGCCGGTGGGTTCGGGTCGTTCCTCGCGCACACAACATACACTCCCGCCTCGATCCCCTTCCTCTTCCGGAGAAAATATTGCGAGAAGGTGCTTGGGAGACTTGCATTTTTTTCCTTTACTCTCGAACAATACGAACCTCCCCCTCTTGGTGTGACGGTACACAAAAGGACTAGCATTGCAAGAAGGCACTGGGAGACTTGCTTTTCCATTGACTCTCGACAATCAAATACTCTCTTCCTTGGCAAACTCCTGGCTTCTTGAAAAACACTTCGATTATTGGCACCAAAAAATCGAAAAAGGTCAAGTCAAAAATCCAAAATATCAAGGGTCACACCACTGGGGGGGGAAAGGAGGGGGAAGGCAACAGTTGTTTTGCCCCCTCCGCCCCCCGCATTGACAGTGAGGCCGTTGACCGGCTCCACAGGTTCAACCACCGAAAGAATGGGAAGGGGCACGGGGGGGGGGGGGCGGGGGAAAAGGAGGGGGAAGGCAACAGTTGCTTTGCCCCCCCCCCCCAGACTCCCCCTGTGCGCGTCCTTGCGCGACAATCGTCATGTCAGGTCGTCAGGGCCACTCAGGACACAGCCCGATTCACCGAACCCCCTGTCTGCGCCTGCCAGGAATAAATGTTCACGACCGGCCTCCACAGGCTGGGGGCTCAGCCCCCCACTGGCTTTCCGCAGCAGGAACAGGCACCCCCGTTTGAAAGGTTGCCGACTGGCTCCTGCGTGTTACGCTCTTTTGAATGAAACATGACTCACACTGGGCGAAGGTTCCAGGGGAGTCCCATAAAGGGCAAGTCCTAGTCGACGCGTCAGTGTCCGCCATGAACACCATCATGCAGCATATACCGCCACCCCGTAGCAATCATGGGGGAGGTCCTTGTCAAAATTTATGAAATATATTTTGACAGTCTTTGGACCCAGCTACCCCCCATTATTCCCCCCGACCCCCCGGGAAAGTAGGAATACCACTTATTTCCCGCCTCTTGCGCATTCGGTTGCCTTCGCTTCCCCCGGTGAAGCTTCCGTTTCCAACCAGGCCATGCCCTTCTAAGTGAGAACAAGAAAACGAAGAATAATCGGACGGGGGATAGACGGCGCAAAGCCGGAGCAGCTCGACACCCCCCATTCCACCTTGTTAGTCAACCATGTTGAAGCACCTTTGGTGCGTCTTGGGGGGTCGCGAGGAGGCTAGATCTGAGGAAGTATCGCGGGTGAGGGCAAGTATGCCTGGGACTTTGGTCTTTTTGGGCCCAAAAAGGGGTCGGGATTCCACTTTTTCTCCAAGGGTTTTTCGGGGGGGAAATGGCGCACAATCCCCCTCGCGGGCAAGAAAATCCCCCCATCCCCACCACACAACCAGTGTGAGTGTGGTGTGTGGGTATTGGACGCCCTGTGTGATGAGAGATAGTGGCAACACAACAGCAACATGCGAGGCAAGGGGTGCCAAAAATGGGTTTTCGGGGCATTATTGTAACGACCCCTTCCTATGCCCAGTGGCACAATCTCAAGGATTTGGTTGCTCGACATACGGGGGGGTCTGGGGGGCGGAGCCCCCCAGCCGCCGGAGGCCACGGTAGTGAGTATCTGTTCCCTGCAGGGATTGTTGGCTGCGTCCTCCTGAGGCTACTGAGAGTGGTCTGGGTCCCATTCGCTGATGTGAACCCAAAGGACTTGGCTACAAGACAGGCACACGCTCCAGCCTAGTGGTACAGGGGGGTCTGGGGGGCGGAGCCCCCCAGCCGCCGGAGGCCACGGTAGTGAACGCCTGGCTCTTGACTGGGGAACAACGCCGGGTTTTGGCTGGAACAACCGAAAAAGGGGCGGGTGTCCGGAGGATTCATCCTCATCCCCCACTAGAATACCACCTGCCCCCGAAAAACTTCACCCAGAAAACCTGTTGGGAAAAAATCCCACCTAAAAAACCCAAGGAGAAAAAAATTCCCTCCCTATAAAAACCCAAAGAGAAAAAAAGTGCAATCCTGAATCGGGACTTGGACTCCACATTTAGCTTCATACTTGGGTGAGGGGACTGACTTTCGGTGGGCAGGCTGCCCTCTGTTATCTTTTTTGTGTGTTTTACCACTTGCGAGCAGTGCTGCCAGCAAGGTTGGAAGGGAACCTCTGAGGACACTCACCACCATTCAGCAGTCCGGCTTCGGTGACGGTTTCTTCACGGGTCCCCCGTACGTATCGACAGTTCTACTGCAGACAGCTTCCCTCCTCACCCCATCCATTGTTGTCCTCTGATTCATACCGCCTCCTAAAGTGACCCCCCGCCCCCTTTTCCCTTCGTCACCTTTCACCTCCAGCTCCCAACCTGCTACCTGCATAACTGCCCCCCCCCCTCTCCACTGAGCGAAGGGAACGGTCTTGCTGCCCCCCCCCCGTCCCCCCCTCTGTCCCCCTCTCTCATTGCCCGTCCCCCTCACCCCTCCCCCCCCTCTGTCCCCCTCTCCCATTGTGCATTGATCTGCCTTGTGCAACATATCTGGTGTAGTGACTACAAAAAAGACTGACATTGCAAGAAGGTGCTGGGAGACTTACTTTCCATTCACTCCCGATCAAACCCCCTCCCCCTCCCCCCCATAGCTGACGGCTAATGGTGTGCTTCTGTGTCTTCCCGTGGCCCGTGGAGTCGTGCTCCGATCCACACCTTCTTTTCCTTTTTTTATTATTTTTTATTACTTTCTCTCCTCCTTTTAATCATCACTTTTCCTTTTTCTTTTTCTCTAAAAACCACCCCCCCTAGCCCACCGCCCCTCTCATTTTTTGCCCTCTATCTGTCCCCACCCCTGACGCTGTACATCTTGTCGATGCCCACCTGATGAAAGGTACATCTTGTACGGGCTGCCCCGACATGTGTTCCGCGTCCTTCTGGTACGGTCGTGGGTTGGCAGCCGAAACTGCTACCATAAGCAATTTTTTGCGCCCCCCCCCCCTGAACGTTCCCATGAACGTTCCTCTTTTAACGAACAAGCTGACATGCAAATGGAATGACTGAAAACATTACTGCGGTCACATGGGCTACATAAACCTGGCACAATGATGACACCAGTTACGCACATTTCCACAGATGAGTGCCTTGACGTTTGATCATGAGAACCAGAACGTTTTTGCATACCCTCACATACCATCACAGCCTAATTGCCCACACAGTACAACAACACAACACAGGCCGGAAAAAACACTGGATTTCAGACACAACCTGCATAACGAGTGAAGGGAGATCATTCTTGTGCTCCCTTCAAATTCGATTTCACTACTCCCCCTCCCCCCCCCCCGTCCCCGCCCCTGCCGGGAAGCTTGCTTTACTATTCACTCTCGATAATCAAACCCCCTCACCACCCCTCCTACCTCCACAACGAGTGAAGGGACACCACCCTTTGTTCCTCCCCCTTCAACCCCCACTTCTCTCGTGTGAGGGGAGTCCCCTTTCGCGCCATGCCTCCCAAGGTCATCCTGGTGCTAGGAGGGACCTGCTTCCAAGGGAGGCTCCTCATAAAACGCCTTGTCCATGACAGCGCTGGGTATACAGTGGTTGTTGCTAACCGGGGGAGAACCTATTGGGATGAAGCCCTCCCGTCTGCCTGGCAGGGAGGCCCGGGCCGTGTCGTGCAGGCTCTGGGGGACCGAGACAAGGAGGGGTTTGAGCGGCACATCCGGGCTGCTGTGGAGAGGGAAACCGGGGGGGACCTCAGCAGGATGACCGCTGCTGTGGACTTCAGCTGCTTCCACCCGAGGCAAATCCACGCCATGCTTCCCTTCCTCCTCGACGTGTCTGCGAGCCATGTGGGGGACCCCCACGGGTTCGTCTATATGTTCATCTCCTCCGACTCGGTTTACGACTCCTGCGTCCACGCCTCACACCACACCTCCTCGGATCGAAAGACAACCTCACACGACGCGGCAGGGCATATCACCGAGGCTCTGACACAGCTCGGCAGGCCCGATAAGGCCTCAACCCGACTCCGCCTCCACCGCCGCAACCGCTACGGAGGTAACAAGCTCCGAATCGAGGACATCCTGAGGCAGACTCCACATCACTTCACCTGGCTCGCCCTCCGCCTTGCTGACGTGATAGGCCCCTTCGACGACACGGGGAGGTTTTGGGCAATGTATCTTTTGGCACGGTTCTGCCCAGAGCATCTCTACGTCAGCCCTGATGTGGGACGCACAGTGGCATCGTTCACGCTATCAGAGGATGTGGTGGGGGTTATATGCCAGCGCGTTGAGAGTGCTGCTGCTGCAGCCCAGCAGCCCGGAGTCGGAGGGGCACTCCATCCTGATGTGAAGAGGCAGCGGACGTATCCCTCTAACCCGCAGGTTGGTTGGGACAGCGACAGCAGCAGCAGCAGCAGTGGGAGCAGCAGCAGCAGCAGCAGTGGAAGTGACAGCAGCTCCTCGCTGCTGAGGCGGGCGCCGCATGTCGTGGAGGAGGTGCCCGCAGACGGGGCAGGCTGGAGGAGGCGTGCGGTGAACATCTGCTGTGTAGAGGGTGTCTCCATCGGTGGGTTCATAGAGGCGGCAGCGCGGGAGGCGGTGCAAGCCCTCCCTTCTGCTGGCAGGCCCCCGCGTGTGGTGGAGGCGGCGCCCAGGGAGAAATTCAAGGGGGTGCTTTCGAAGTATGGCACAGCCGATTTCTTCCCTTCGGTTGACTGTGGTGCGATGTCGCCGGAGCTGGCGGTGCGTCTGCTGGGCTTCCGCCCAACGCCACTCCAGGAAGCCCTGGGGAAAACGTGTGCCTTCTTCGAGGCGGCGACGCAGCGTGTGGCGGAGGGGGGTTACGCAGGCGAGTGGGCCCGCGTCATGAAGAAGCTCCCAAGCCACGCCCGCAGCGCTGTGCAGGCTGCGGTGGGAGGAGGAGGAAGGACTTAGGGGGATAGACGGGTGGAGGGAGGGGAATGCAGAGTGGAGGGGAGTGGAGACAGGGATGGCGGCAGCTCCAACCCCGCAATAGCACCAATCCCCGCCCCTCTGTCTCGAGAGAGAGGCAGGGAGGGGGGGTGTGTTGGAGCAACTGTAGAGGCTGTTGCATCTGGAAGATGATTCCCTCCATCCTCACCCCCCCCTCCCCCTCTGCCCCTTTTACGACTCAATACTTTTTCTCCCCCCCCACCCCTACCCCCACCGAGGACCTGCGTCCTCCACTGGGTCTTCTACCCACCTACCGACTTACTTTTCCATTCACTCTCGACGATCAAAACCCCCTCTGCCCCCCTCTCCCATTGTGCATTGATCTGCCTTGTGCAACATATCTGGTGTAGTGACTACAAAAAGGACTAACATTGCAAGAAGGCGCTGGGAGACATACTTTTCCAGTCACTTCGACGATCAAACCCCCCCCCCTCTGCCCCCGTAGTGAGCACTCCGGATCGACCAGGGGAAAATGCTCTTCCAGCCGCGTCACGTGGTGTGACATGCCACCCATCTGCCCAAACCCACACCACACCACTCTCTGTCAGGGGCGCACATTATACACAAAATACACAGCCCCCCCACCCACCCAATATCGGGCCTTCAGGTTCTCCCCTCCAACCCCCAACTAGAGAGTCCCTAGCAGGCCCTTTCAAAAAAAACCTCCCCCCCCCTTCTTCCTGCCAACTAGATAGATTCCCCACCCCACCCACCCATTTTCTAAGCTGATACTATAACCGACTCCCCCCCCCCTCCCCCTCTGCCATGCCTGTGTTTTGCTGATCTCTGCCCCGCATCCGCATCCCTCCCTCCCCCCTCTCTCTCTTCCTCTCAAAATCGTCGAACAAAGCAAACCGCGGAGCGGGGTTCTCAGACGCCAACCATGCGCCAACGGAGCAGCGCCGCGCCCGACGGGGCTGGCGGAGGCCGTGGGGATGCTAACGAACGGAGGGGCCGTGGCCGAGCCACCGTCGCAGCAGCCGCCCTCACGGTGATCGGGCTCACCCTCTACATCACCCTCAGCGAGACGGGCTTTGCCCCTGGGGAGGCCGGGGCAGCAGGAGCCGCAGGGAGACACACCGCTGCCACCACCACCACCACCACCACCCTACCCAAGCCACCCACTTCCCCCCGACCTCCGCCTGCACAGCAACAGGGGGGGCACAGAAGCGACGCTGGCTCGGATGGCTCAGCCGATGCGCATGTTGGGAGCATCGCAACCCCCTTGCAGTTCGGGCCTGAGGGTGTGGGGCCCTTGGGGAGGCTTGGCCCCAAGAAGGCCCTGCGCAGCGTTCTCCGTGAGGGCTCAGACCTCTGCAAGATGTGCGGCCCGCGTGGCGCTTCCGGGGGTGCCGACCCTGCGAAGCTGCCTTTCTTCTGCAGGGATGACGCTTCCATCGCCCCCGGGGAGCGTGTTGCAGAGCCACACTTCGAAGGCAACCAGCTCCCCCTGTCGGAGGCGGAGGCGGAGGTGCCGGAGAGGATACCTGCTATATTCGTAGCCCTGGGTGGGGCGCTGCATGGGGTGAAGAAGGCGGGTGGAGGGGGGCGGCAGGACTATTTGGAGCACAGCGTGCGGCAGTGGCGCCTGTTCAACCCAAAGGAGGAAAGCGATGTGTACATTGTGGTGTCGGATGGGTTTAAAGGCGACCCTGCTGTGGAGAGGTGGGAGACGGAGTTTGCGGCGGAGATTATCTACGAATCGCAGATCAAAACCACGGCGTACTGGGAGGAGTATGTTAGGGTGTTCTACGTGCAGGGCTTTATGCACCCCGGAGGGTCGAGAAAGGATGGGAATAAGGATTTCAACCGGCTCGTGATGCAGCGCTTCCATGTGGTGCACGCGCTGATGCTGCAGAGGGGTCTGACGAATGTCGTGCACCTCGAGAATGACGTGCTGCTGTATGCCCGATGGAAGGATCTTGTCTCCCCGATCATCAGGTGCAGGCATGAGCTGGCCAGCACATTTGCCTCAGCAAAGGGTGTCATCCCTAGCATTGTATTCATCAAGTCTGCAGAGTCGCTGCGCCGTTTGGTTTTCTTCGTCAACGCCGTGCTGCTCTGCGGCGAGGTGTGCAGCGGTCGCACCAAGGAAAGCTGCTCGGAGCAGTCGCAGCACTGCCTGTGGACCACGAAGGGGACGCAGGCTTACTCCGGGGCCTGCCAGCCGAAGTTTGGCTACACGCTCAACAGTGCCATGAAGATGGGGCTCTATGCGAATGACATGTATGCACCACACATGAGGGGTGAGGGTTGTGCGAGTCACCCAGCCCAGCACCACACCCCCACCCCCCCCGCCCCTGCAACAAAAGACACCAGAGTGCGAGTTCAAACCCTGCGGGCCCGGTATCCTGTTGTTTGTCACGCATTGCCTTTCCACACAGGACGTATCTGATGAACTTTTGGCAGTACAACGGGGCTGAGTGGCTCTCCCCGCTGCCCGCCTGGGAGCACAAGAAGGGGGAGAACTGTGTGTACGACCTGAGGCCCAAGGAGATCTACGGTATGTCCGCACAAGGGGGAGGCGTCGAGGGGACAGCAGAGGCAAATGAGTGAGTGGGGTCACACAACAACACTCTTGCAGATCTCGCGTCCTTCGGGCAGTGGTACAGCTTCTCGCCCCCGGGGCGTGACCCGCCACGCCCTGACAAGCAGTATGTGCAGGCCATGAAGGTATGCGACATTCCTCCTCCTCGTTATGACAGTGCTCACAACGGGGTGCCGTTTTGCCAAATTTGCCAATTGAGCCTTGCTTCGCATCCTGTTGGGTCTCGTGCCATATTTCTCACCCAAACTCCCGCGATCTGTGATCACAGCAAGGGCGATTCCTGGACCCGACGCCCCCGCCGTACATCGAATGGAAGGCCGACAGCGAGGGGAGGAAGGTGCCCTTCTGGAAGGGGTATAAGCTCCTCTCGATGCATGTCCATGCGAAGAACTTGGAGCGCTTTGTCAGCAAGTAGGTGGAGGCACACAAAACGCACCTGGCCCCCTTCCCCCCCACGCACCCACGCCGTGGTTTTCTTGCTTGCCTCCCCCCTGCGGGCAGAGGCCCGGGTGGCGGTGCAGAGTCTCAGAGCATGCTATGCAAATGTGTTGCAGAGGCACTGCTGCAGCGTCAGGCGGAGTGGCTCTGCTGTGGCTGCACCGCCTGTGCGCCCTATCCCCGCCTAGGTCTGGAGTCGTTGCAGATGCGAAGTTGGTGGGTGTGTTGTCCAGCACACGGCCTGACATGTTCAATTGGCTGCAGTTGGCGAGCCGTCCCACCCTCTCCCTTCCCTCCCCCGTCCCCGAGGTTGTGGCTTGTTGGCGTGTCGCATGGAAGGTGATGTTGTGCCCTTCGTGTTAGGAGCTTGGGGTTGGGTTTTAGTGCATTACACCCACCACCCGCTGCGGCAGATTGCTCCGTCACCCCCGTCACTCTAACACAATGGCCGTTGGCAAGAACAAGCGTCTGTCGAAGGGTGGCAAGCGTAACACCAAGCGGAAGGTCGGTGACACGCTCGCCAACAAGGAGTGGTACGACATGGTGGCCCCCATCCAGTTCCCGGAGCGCATGTGCGGGAAGACCATGGTTAACCGGTCGAAGGGTACCTTCTCGGGTCCCGAGAACATCAAGGGGCGCGTCTTCGAGGTATGAACACTGCATGCACATGACATCACAACCACATCCCTTCACACAGGTGTGCCTCGCTGACCTGATGGGGTCTGAGGACAAGGACTACAAGAGCCGCAAGGTGCAGATGAAGGCTGAGGACGTGCAGGGCCGTTGCGTGCTGCTGAACTTCCACGGCATGTCCCTGACCACGGACAAGCTGCGCTCCCTTCTCCAGAAGTGGTGCACCCTGATTGAGGGCTCCCAGGAGGTGAAGACCTCGGACGGGTACACCCTGCGCGTGTTCGCCATCGCCTTCACCAAGAAGCGTGGCCTGCAGGTATGGCACGACTGCTGATGGCACCATGGCATTCGTTGCGTGATGGATATACACCACCCACCCCCACCACACAGAACAAGAAGAACTGCCACTGCCAGACGTCGCACGTGAAGAAGATCCGCACGAAGATGGCGGAGATCATCCAGCACAACGTTGCCAAGAACCCCCTGGACCGCGTGGTCAAGATCCTGCAGGAGGACGTGATGGGCTCTGAGATCCAGAAGGCCTGCGCCGGGATCTTCCCCCTGCGTGACGTGCACATCCGCAAGGTATGGACGAGGCTGCTGCACACAGTGCCCCACCCGCCCCCCCCTCCGCACCACAGGTCAAGGTGACGAAGGCCCCCAAGGTCGACATTGCGCGTATCGTGGAGCAGATGCACGGCAACGACATCCCGGTGTCGCACGAGGGTGGGCGCCAGCTGCAGACCACGGCTGCCCCTGAGGAGCCTGCTGCCGCCACCACCGCTGAGGCCGACGATTAAGCCCGCTCGCCCTCCACCCCTGCGTCTTCGCAGGCGCTGTCAACAAAGCCAATCGTGATCACTTCCTGACGGAGCAGGCTGTGCAGCCGGCAAGCCCCCCCCATGCTGTCTGTGCAGTCCTTTCAAAAGAGAACCAGCCGAGAAACATGAAGACAAAAATTCGCACTTCTTCTGTGTTTTTGCAAATACAACCTGGAATCCAAAGACAAAGTTTCCGCCCCCTCTCTCTCTCCCCACACACGGATACGCACCCCCTCACATAACTCTGGCCTGCTGGTGCTTCGACTCCAGCACTCAAACCGAACGGCGGGCGGTGCACGGGGAGGTTCGGAGGGGGTACTCGTGTGCTTCACCAGAGCAGAGGAGGCAGACGTAACGACCTGCAGTGGTAGCGGTGATCAGCCGACCCTGCAGGCTTTGGGAAAGGGTTGTAGAAACAGTAGCAGAAATCGCCCGTGTGTCGGGCGTTGCCCTGCGGCCCATGCAGCACGGCAGCCGAAAGAGATCATAGCGCACGCACACGAGGTGTGGTGATCAGGTCTGATGCGGTGAGTCAGACGCACCGTTTACAGCATATCGTGAGAAGTGCCGTGAGGGGTCCCCACCCCCCAGCCCCAAGCCCTTCCCCTCCCCACCCCGCAATCCGCCCGCGGCTCCATGCTGTGACACCCCGAACCCAGGCCATGCATGTTGTGTGTATTGTTGCCGCTTTGATGTTGGTGGGTTGCTGCGACACCTCCCCGCCCCTCCCGCAGAGAGACTCACCTCTTAGCACAATGGCTGTTGGCAAGAACAAGCGTCTGTCGAAGGGTGGCAAGCGTAACACCAAGCGGAAGGTCGGTGACACGCTCGCCAACAAGGAGTGGTACGACATGGTGGCCCCCATCCAGTTCCCGGAGCGCATGTGCGGGAAGACCATGGTTAACCGGTCGAAGGGTACCTTCTCGGGTCCCGAGAACATCAAGGGGCGCGTCTTCGAGGTATGAACACTGCATGCACATGACATCACAACCACATCCCTTCACACAGGTGTGCCTCGCTGACCTGATGGGGTCTGAGGACAAGGACTACAAGAGCCGCAAGGTGCAGATGAAGGCTGAGGACGTGCAGGGCCGTTGCGTGCTGCTGAACTTCCACGGCATGTCCCTGACCACGGACAAGCTGCGCTCCCTTCTCCAGAAGTGGTGCACCCTGATTGAGGGCTCCCAGGAGGTGAAGACCTCGGACGGGTACACCCTGCGCGTGTTCGCCATCGCCTTCACCAAGAAGCGTGGCCTGCAGGTATGGCACGACTGCTGATGGCACCATGGCATTCGTTGCGTGATGGATATACACCACCCACCCCCACCACACAGAACAAGAAGAACTGCCACTGCCAGACGTCGCACGTGAAGAAGATCCGCACGAAGATGGCGGAGATCATCCAGCACAACGTTGCCAAGAACCCCCTGGACCGCGTGGTCAAGATCCTGCAGGAGGACGTGATGGGCTCTGAGATCCAGAAGGCCTGCGCCGGGATCTTCCCCCTGCGTGACGTGCACATCCGCAAGGTATGGACGAGGCTGCTGCACACAGTGCCCCACCCGCCCCCCCCTCCGCACCGCAGGTCAAGGTGACGAAGGCCCCCAAGGTCGACATTGCGCGTATCGTGGAGCAGATGCACGGCAACGACATCCCGGTGTCGCACGAGGGTGGGCGCCAGCTGCAGACCACGGCTGCCCCTGAGGAGCCTGCTGCCGCCACCACCGCTGAGGCCGACGATTAAGCCCTCTCGCGGACCTAGCCCTTCCCCCCGATGACGACAGACAGCCATATCGAGCTTCGAGGAGCCAGTGAGTGATCAATCCCGAGCAACCCCCCACCCCCTTCCCCTTCCCTGCCAGTCTTGCGCCTCTTCCCTGCCAGTGCTGTCTGCCTTGGGGTGTCTTCACGCACACACACCACACAGGAGCTCTTCATCTCGCAAAATGTCTCACCGTAAGTTTGAGCAGCCGCGTCACGGTCACTTGGGGTACCTGCCGCGCAAGCGGTGCCGCCACATCCGCGGCCGCGTCCGTTCCTTCCCGAAGGATGACCAGACGCAGGAGCCCCACCTGACCGCCTTCATGGCGTTCAAGGCTGGCATGACCCACATTGTGCGTGACCTGGACCGTAACGGGTCGAAGATGCACAAGAAGGAGGTCTGCGAGCCGGTGACGATCCTGGACTGCCCCGAGATGGTGGTGGTGGGCCTTGTCGGGTACAAGCCCAGCGCCCGCGGGATGCGCGCCGTGACCACGGTGTGGGCCCAGAAGCTGAGCGAGCCCCTGCTGCGTCGTTACTACAAGACCTGGTACGCCGCGAAGAAGAAGGCGTTCACGAAGCACACGGCCACGTTCGAGGCGAAGAAGGACGACCGTGAGCTGCAGCTGCAGCGCCTGGCCAAGAACGCCACGGTGATCCGCGTGCTGGTGCACACGCAGCCCAGCAAGCTGAAGATCGGGCAGCGCAAGGCCCACGTGTGCGAGGTGCAGATCAACGGTGGGTCCATCCAGGCCAAGATCGACTTCGCCAAGCAGCTGCTCGAGCAGAGCGTGTCGGTGAACCAGGTGTTCAAGCAGGACGAGCGCTGCGACGTGATCGCCGTGAGCCGTGGTCACGGTACCGAGGGTGTTGTGCACCGTTGGGGTGTGTCGCGTCTGCCGCGTAAGTCTCACCGTGGTCTGCGCAAGGTGGCGTGCATTGGCGCGTGGCACCCGTCGCGTGTGTCGTACTCGGTGGCCCGTGCCGGTCAGAACGGTTTCCACCACCGTACCGAGCTGAACAAGAAGATCTACAAGATGGGTGAGCCGGCTGGCTCGACCGACAAGGGTAACGCCACCACCGCCATCGACATCACCGCGAAGGACATCACCCCCCTGGGTGGCTTCCCCCACTACGGTGTGGTCAACAACGAGTACGTCATGCTCAAGGTATGGAACCTCTCACTAGTACCTGCTTTTCTCTCCCCTACCCCCCCCCCCCTCTTCCAATGCAGTCGCCGCCCTTTCGGGTCGGTGGTCCTCCTCCCCACCCGTGTTAACAGCCTGACAGGCTAACACTGCAAACCTCCCTTGATCCCGCACCACTCATTGCCCGTCCTGCACGGTGTGTTCATCTCTCAAGCCATCACAGCGTGAGAGGCAGGAATGCAGGCTGCGGGGCCCCTGAACTTGCGGCTAGATCCAATTATGTCTTTTCTTGGGGACCTCGCTCAGTGGTGCAGCAAAGTGAGGCGCCTCGCAAGTACGAGAGAAACCGACACTGTTTGGCACAGAGCGACGGCCCCCTTGGGTGCATTGCCACCCCCCTTCAGGCAACCTTGCTTCTCCTGCTCTCAGCGGGTATCAGTTGGGTCGTTGTCGCTTGCCCGGCCTTCGTGTCTGTGGGCCAAACCGGCCTGCCGCTCGTTGGTTTTCTCCAGCCGTTGTTTTGTGCTTGGCATTGCCGGGCGGGGGTGGGGCGGAAAATCACTGTCCCCTCATCCCCCGTCTGCTCGGCCATCCTCGAAGCTAGTTCGGGTCCATAACCCTCCTGGCGTTGAGGCTGGGGGAATGGGGAACCGGCGTATGAGAACCGCCTTCTTCCTGTGGCGTTGTCGTTGCAGGTGGAGCCACCTTCCCCTTGTCAAGACTGATTGGCCTAGGGAGTTCTTCGCGGCAACCTGGTCTTGCTCCTTCGCATCCACGTTCTTGCGGTGTGGTGTTGACTCTCTTTTGTTCAGTGTAGCCGGTCCGAGTATTCTTCCTTCTGCATTCGCCCACCCTCACACACACCCACGCACCCACACAGGGGTCGATTCCCGGGCCGACCAAGCGCCTCATCACGATGCGCCGCCCTCTGGCACCCCAGACCAGCCGTGCTGCCGTGGAGACGATCAACCTGAAGTTCATCGACACCAGCAGCAAGCAGGGTCACGGTCACTTCCAGACCCAGGCTGAGCGCGCCAAGTTCATGGGCCAGCGCAAGAAGGACATCGCCAAGGCCCAGGCCCAGTGAAGAGCTTCCAATCAGGAAGGATACAGAAAATCATGAAGACTTGAGTCAAAGACAAACAAAAGTTTGAAGGACCCCACCCCACCCCCTGTCCCACGGAGCGGCAATCCGTTTCTCTTGTCGGTTCTTTGATGCATTCCAGCCCTGTTCTCTTTGGCCCCTTGACACAGCACCACCCACAGAACGCACAAGAGGAACCATGTCTCACCGTAAGTTTGAGCAGCCGCGTCACGGTCACTTGGGGTACCTGCCGCGCAAGCGGTGCCGCCACATCCGCGGCCGCGTCCGTTCCTTCCCGAAGGATGACCAGACGCAGGAGCCCCACCTGACCGCCTTCATGGCGTTCAAGGCTGGCATGACCCACATTGTGCGTGACCTGGACCGTAACGGGTCGAAGATGCACAAGAAGGAGGTCTGCGAGCCGGTGACGATCCTGGACTGCCCCGAGATGGTGGTGGTGGGCCTTGTCGGGTACAAGCCCAGCGCCCGCGGGATGCGCGCCGTGACCACGGTGTGGGCCCAGAAGCTGAGCGAGCCCCTGCTGCGTCGTTACTACAAGACCTGGTACGCCGCGAAGAAGAAGGCGTTCACGAAGCACACGGCCACGTTCGAGGCGAAGAAGGACGACCGTGAGCTGCAGCTGCAGCGCCTGGCCAAGAACGCCACGGTGATCCGCGTGCTGGTGCACACGCAGCCCAGCAAGCTGAAGATCGGGCAGCGCAAGGCCCACGTGTGCGAGGTGCAGATCAACGGCGGGTCCATCCAGGCCAAGATCGACTTCGCCAAGCAGCTGCTCGAGCAGAGCGTGTCGGTGAACCAGGTGTTCAAGCAGGACGAGCGCTGCGACGTGATTGCCGTGAGCCGTGGTCACGGTACCGAGGGTGTTGTGCACCGTTGGGGTGTGTCGCGTCTGCCGCGTAAGTCTCACCGTGGTCTGCGCAAGGTGGCGTGCATTGGCGCGTGGCACCCGTCGCGTGTGTCGTACTCGGTGGCCCGTGCCGGTCAGAACGGTTTCCACCACCGTACCGAGCTGAACAAGAAGATCTACAAGATGGGTGAGCCGGCTGGCTCGACTGACAAGGGTAACGCCACCACCGCCATCGACATCACCGCGAAGGACATCACCCCCCTGGGTGGCTTCCCCCACTACGGTGTGGTCAACAACGAGTACGTCATGCTCAAGGTATGTAACCTCTCACTAGTACCTGCTTCTTGCTCTTTGTCTTCTCTTCTTCCCGTGATGTCTCTTCAGCACAGCAACACGTCACTTCTGACTGTGTTGTGAAGACACAAACAACGTGCCTGAAGGACCACACCGCAACATTTCCTTCTGTGGCATCCACACCACCCTCACACACCCACGCATCCACACAGGGGTCGATTCCCGGGCCGACCAAGCGCCTCATCACGATGCGCCGCCCTCTGGCACCCCAGACCAGCCGTGCTGCCGTGGAGACGATCAACCTGAAGTTCATCGACACCAGCAGCAAGCAGGGTCACGGTCACTTCCAGACCCAGGCTGAGCGCGCCAAGTTCATGGGCCAGCGCAAGAAGGACATCGCCAAGGCCCAGGCCTAGTAAGCCCTCAATCCGGATACAACGGCCTCAAACATCAGGAGACAGCCTCTGTGCTGACTTTCGAAGCAGCAACTGCGCTGAGAGAGAAATGAGCGATCGACATCAGACCCCAGGATCCCCCCTCCCCTCCCCTCCCCCCGCCCCCACTCTTTTCCACTGTGGCCTTACTGGCTTTTCTCTTGTCTCCGCCACCCACCCAGGTGCCTTGACTCGTCCACCCTTTCAGCCACCGCACCTCCTGACAGACACTGTGCCGCACAATGGGCCAGGAATATGGGAGCACGCTGGTGGAGGACCACGCTGTGGACCACCTTGACGCGCAGCCGAACAGCAGGCAGTCGCACCGCCAGAGTGCGCGTGCCAGCTACCTGAGCATGCACCCTGTGGCCCCCGAGGAGAGTGTGGGTCCCCTGGTGAAGACGTACGTGAAGGTTCTGGATGAGTTCATGGTGAAGTGGGTGGTGATTGCCTTCTTCCTCATCACAACGGCTATCAGCATCAACTGGGCCCTGGAGCTGTTCGACAAGACCGACATGAAGTGGAACGCACCCTCGGGGAGCTACGCTGAGGATCAGGAGAACATGGTGAAGAAGTACATGCCTACCGCTGTCGGCTCCACCGAGTTCCTTGTTGCCCTTGAGTGGAAGGTGCCGAAGCAGTCCGACAACATCGTCAAGTACACGCCTTCCTTCGCCAGCCTGGACCTGCCGGAGCCCGTTTTCGAGGCTGGCGGTGTGCAATACACGTACTCCAACGCGGGTTCGAAGGACTTCACGGAGGCATTGCGCGAGCGTATCTACTACAAGTGGTGCGGTGTGCTGCCTAACATCACGCGCATCAGCCTCTCGCAGGGTGTCCCTCCCAACTGCGCTGCCTTTGGCAACCGTGTCTCCCTCTACACAGGCTACTGGGCTGTGGTGGGCTACGACGAGACTGCGGGCAACGCTTACCTGGGCAAGGGCAACACCTCGACGTACATCGCCATCAAGCTGCAGGGGGAGAACATTGGGCTCTCCGACATCAAGGACGAGTTCTCCGACTGGCTCGACGAGACGGTGGACCTGATTGCGCCGCAGTTCCTCAACCCTGTGCAGATGAAGGGCGGTGCCTTCAGCATCTCTGGGGGCACCAAGCAGATCCTGAGCACCGTGAAGAGCGACCTGATCCTCGCCGACGGCATTGCCATCCCCGTGTCGCTGATCATCAGCATGATCGCACTGCGCAACCTGCGTCTGATGATCGTGCCCCTCACCATGTGCCTCGTCACCACCTTCGTGTCCATGGCGATCGTGACCGGCCTTGCCGAGAACATGGCCGTGTCGGTGCTGTCCCCCCTGGTCATGATCTCCATCATTGTGGCGCTCCCCGTGGGTCACTCCCTGTTCTTCCTGAACCGCTTCCGTGAGGCTCTGCTGGAGGACTTCCCTGTGCCTGAGGCGGTGAAGCGCATGCTCTCGACTGCCGGCATGGCGGTGTTCCTGTCGCAGCTCTGCCTGGCGGGGTGCTGTGTGATCATCATCTTCGTGGATGTGGAGCAGGTGCAGTCGATGGGTGCTGCGATGCTGGTGTCGGTGTGCGTCAGCGCACTGTCCGCAATGGTGCTCGCGCCGTCGATCCTGCTCGCCTTCCCGAACTTCTTCCAGAACTGCCGTGAGCGCACTGAGGTGCTGGGCAAGATGGGTGTGTGGCGGAAGCGTGACACCGTTGCCCTGGCCACCCAGCTGAAGGGTGGCGCTCCGAAGTACGACAGCGAGGACCCCGGTGTGGTGCCCCACCTGATGCCGGAGCTGGCCGACACCAAGTGGCACCGCTTCGCCAACCGCACCCAGGAGGCATCCGGCACCTTCTCGTGCCTGGCGCTGCTGGTGCTCTTCGTCTTCATCTCTCCCTTCGCCATCGTGCTCTTCAAGAACACGGAGGTCACCGACTCCTTCACAGTGTACCTCCCGCGCCGCGACGACTTCACGGAGACTGCGTTCCGTCTGTTCGACGCCTTCGGCTACGGCATTGCCTCGCAGTACACCGTGATGGCCCTGCCCCCTGTCAACAGCCTGCTGCCTGCTGACGCAGCTGCCGTCCTGAAGGCGAGTGGTCAGAACATCGGGGACGAGCCCTACAGCTACTTTGTGCTCGACACGGATCTGACGGCGCAGGACACCGTTTGGAACAACGCCGCAGGGTTCTTCGACCAGCTGAAGACATCGCCGAACTACGACACGAATGATGTTGTCGGTGCCTTCTACTACCACGGGATCCAGTTTGACGCACAGTCCATCGCCGTGGCCATGAAGTACCTCACGAGCCTTCAGGGGGGTGCCCCTGTGAACCCTGCCCTGGAAGCGGCGTACAGCCCGTCCCTGAGGTGGCGTGCCGCTTGCCTGCAGTCCAGCTCCCTGAAGGTCTTCCCCGGGATGGCCCTGGTGCAGGCTCTGCCGCAGTACATGAACCAGACGTTCATCCAGGCCGCGACGACGAACATCAACTTCAGGCAGGACCCCCAGAGTGCCAGCGGGCGTGCCTTTGCTGACGACTTCAAGGCAATCCAGGAGTCCTTCAACGACGCCGGCGGCGCTCAGCTGTACGTCGCGGGGACCCCCATCAACTCGATGGAGAGCGTGGAGCGCGTCAACAGCTCGTGGAGGTGGGTCAGCGCCCTGTTCGTCCTCCTCGCCTTCCTGATCGTGCTCCTGGGCACCCGCAGCATGATGATCGCCGTGCGCACCGTCATCACCACCTTCTGCACGGTGTGCTTCGCCCTGGGCTTCACCTCCCTCACCTACTGCCACGGCGCCCTCGGCTGGATCGGCATCGACGCCCTCGACAAGTTCCAGGGCGGCGAGCTCCACTACATGGTCCTCATTGTGGCCGTGCCCCTGCTCATCGGCTTCAGCATCTCCCACGAGGTGTTCGTGATGTCCGCCTCCCTCGAGTGGTACCACCACCACGGGCTCAGCTCGCGCGACGCGACCAAGCTGGGTCTGATCGGTGTGGGCTGGCTCAACATCCTGTCGGGCTTCATCATCGCGATCGGCTTCATGGGCCACGTCTTCGCCCGCCTCCCCATTGCCAACCAGATCGCCTTCGCGCTGTTCTGGGGGAGCCTGTTCGACGTGCTTATTATCCGCACTGTGGTGGCCCCTCTCCTGATGGCTCCCATGGGCCCCAACAACTGGTGGCCCAACCACGTCCGCAAGACTGACCGCAGCTACTCCCAGTGCCGCGACTCCACCGTGGCGCGCTCCCAGAACAACCCCCTGGACTCCGTCACGATGGTGACAAAGCGCACGGACGAGGGCGAGACTGCCTAAGAACGGTTGGGTCCCTCCCTCTCCATTAGGTAGGGAGAGAGAGAGAGAGGGAGAGTCGAGTTCAAAACGTGAGTTTCGTTGCAAATTGTTTGTCCCCCCCCCCCTCCCCTGTTGCGACCCCCATTGGGCAGGCATGTCGCTAAGCGTCGACCGTCGACCCAGTGATTTGAGGTTTCCCCCCCCATAAAAAAGCGTCGACCCAGCGTCGACCCAGTGGACTGGGTTGACGCTTGGTCGAGGCTTGGAGCGTCGACCCAGTGGAACTGGGTTGCCATTCAAGCCTGGACCAAGCGTCAACCCATTTATTGCACTGGGTCGACGCTAACCTAGCGTTGACCCGGTTACACTGGGTCGACGCTCACCAAGCGTCGACCAAGCGTCAACCCACTTTCACTGGGTCGACGTCGAAGAGAGTATGGTTTTGCAGGAACAGATGCTCACTACCGTGGCCTCCGGCGGCTGCCGGGAACCGACGCGCCTCTCCCAGTCGCCTCAGGGGGCGCAGCCAACTCACACAGAATCTGTACGCCCACAATGAACAGATGTTCACTACCGTGGCCTCCGGCGGCTGGGGGGCTCTGCCCCCCAGACCCCCCATCTCGCGTGCCCGTCTAGTAACCAAGTCCTTGCGCTTTGACGGCCGTGGCATATCAGGGGGCAGCGTCGAAATCATGGTCCCGAAAGCCATTTTTTTGGTTTCCTCCGGCACCCGACGGCGCGAGCGGGAGAGGAACCACGGAAGGAACCCAGCGCCTCACACCGTGCCCACCTAGTGGTCCACCGATGGGAAAATTTGGGAACAACACGAGCGCGCGCGAGAAAAATTGACCCCTAGTGTTTTCCCCCCTGATCCCCCCCCCAAAACAGGAGCGTCAACCCACCAAATCTGCAAAATCGAAAAGTTAGCGACAGGCCTGGACCCCCATGTGTTATTGATCTGCAAGTGAATCCTGTTTTGACGACTCCGGGGGGGGGGGGTGGGGTGGGAGGTGAGGGAGGGGGAGAGAGGCAGCCCCTGCCTGCAGTGGCTCGTTCTTTTTTTTACAAGCCAACCCTTCTTGCAAAAAAAGGCGAGTTTCCGTACCCCCCCCCCCAATCCCCGCCCCGCCTCGATCTGTTGTTCCTTTTACAAGTCAAACCACTTGTAAAATCAACGCTTTTCAACGCTGTGTGGGCATGCGAAGCCCCGCAACACCCCTGCCGTCAAAACGATGGGTTAGATATCGTCAGGAATAGGGGTGTTGTGTGTGTGTGGCTTGCATTGTGCTCACTGGTCGTCATTGCACAAAGCAGGGGGTTGGTGAGCGCGGTGTGTTCCTTCACTGTATCTCGCAGTAAAAAAATATTCACGTGTGTTGTGTCGTTGTGAGTTGTGCGCGGATGTCGGGAGGGAGGGAGGGAGAGAGAGAGAGAGTCACTTGCCGCATGACTAATGATCACTCTGCTTGAAGGAAATGGGGTATCGAATGGGGCTACATCAAGCATTTCGTTCGTCACCCAAAAAAAATGAAAATGAAAATCATGCAAGGCCAAAGTGCTGTTTGTGTATATCACAAAACAGCGGCGGCTCCCCTCATCGTACCGGTGTGGTGGTTTTGAACTTCAACCCCTTTCTTCATCGTACGGCGGAGGGAGGTGGGGGGGGGGGCGATTAAGGGTGTGCGGCTCAACCCTCTCGGCCCTTATTCCTGTCTTCCCCCCGTCTTCCTCTTCTTCCCCTCCCTTTTTCATGACGAGCACCTCCCCCGGCCCCACTTCGGAATCGCACCCCATCGCCCCTTCCTGTGTTTGCACAGGTTGGGAGAGAGAACCACGCGCAACGTTCTCCCCCAAAGGAAGATGAGAGCCTGTCTACAGTTTTGGTATTTCCCCCCTACCCCCCCCCCCCCACACTTGCAGTGGGCCGAAAGCTCCCTGCAAGGTTGTCGTTGTTGACGTGTGATCTTTTGTATTCTTTTTGTCGTGTGGCCCAGTTTATTATGTCACGCACACGGCCTATTTTTTTTCCTTTTTGCGTGTGAATAAGTGTCATCCAGTTCTGCCAAGCCGTGTTCTGCACACCCTTCCTACGGGATTTTGAGGGCAACCCGCAAGCCAGCCGAGCGCCGTGGGGCAGGAACTGAACTGTCACTTCTGGGGGTGCTTGTGTCACACGAAGCAGACACCAGGTCTTTTTCATGGTGTGATTGTGCGAGCCGAGCTTTTTGGGTAGGCAGGGCCAAGGTCCAGTTTGTTATGGGGGGTGTTGCCCCACAATGTGGCCAGCCTTCCCGCAAATGAGCTGGTCATGGTCGGACCTCTACCAGCACAGCCGCATTTCAAGTGATGCACCCTGTATGTGTGTGTACACAGTGGAGTCGCATCAGGTTCTCAGGTGTGCTCCACACGAAGCAGAAAGATTCACGTGTGCGTGTGTGTAATATGTGCAGCAAATAAGTTCCTGAGCCTACATGGGAAAAAGCAAACCTTCCCAACATCCCCTTTCGGTACCGCCCTCTAGGGTTTCCGCCTCTCCCCACCACCCGCCCCTTCCCCCCAAAAACACAACACAACTAACAAAATAATGGCGCTGAAAAAGGAAGGGATACCCGATTTTGCTCTGAAGCGCAGCGCCACTCAAAGGGTGAGCCCAGCTCACGGTTTTGGGTGCCAACAAGTTGACACACACAGAGCAGACAAAAAAAATTGCATCCAAAATTAACACAGGGAATTACCACCACCGCTGTCTCAGCGATCTCTCTCTCGTGTGTCGAGGGGACTTTATTTCCGGGACAGGGGGTGGCCGGGTGAGAATTGTTCAAAAAAACTGAAACCAACTAGCAGCTGGAAATACCCGCTGAAGATATGCACTCCTTCTCTCTCGCTCTCGCTTACACCCTCCTGCAGCCCGCCCGATTGATGGTGTTGTGAGGGGTGCGCGTGTGTGTGTAGGTGAGTGATGGAGAACAGAGGGGAAAATAGCCCCAAGAAGAATTCAAGAATGCAAAAAAATGTATCCTCGTGCTTTGGAATAAAAAAGTAAACGAAACAGAAAAATCAACCCAGAATTGAAAAAAAAACTAACAAACAAAGTAACAAAGGCCCACCCTTCTCCCCCCACCCCTACCTCAGATCATACCAAATCGTCTGTTGCGTGTGTCTGCCTGGTTATCCTGCGTGCTGCTGTTGTGGGCCGTCAGCAAACGGCGAGGCCGGCACTCTGCGAACAGCCCCGCCCCGCCCCCCTCTTGTGCAATCCAGGCCCGGCTGGCATATTTTCCCCAGCCAGTCGTTCGGCCGTCGTTTAAGAAAACCCCACCCGCAGCAGTATTCCCCCCCTCCTCTCTCAACCCCACCTTCCCAGGCAGACAAACAGGCTTCTGGACACAAAAATTAAAGCGTTTTCCTCGCTGAGATTTTGGTGGGGCCTGGGGGCAGCTTAAATCGTTCAAATCGTTCAAAATTCGGAGTGCTATTGGAACGTTGCTGTTGTTTGCAGACATTGTTGCTCTGTGATGTGTGCCTGTGTGTACGTGACAAAAGAAACGCGCCGGTAATGTGTTACATTCGGTGTGCCCCATGCTATTTGTTTTTTTTTTGCCGCGCAGCAAAAAAAAATCAATCACATATTCGCGTGTGTGTGTGTTTTCCGTGTCGACAATACTGGCTTGCTGTTCGCATATCCCCCCCCCCCTCCACTCCGCGCCCCCCCTTTCACATGCTGCCAAGAAACCATGAAATTGTGACCACGGCTCACGTGCCTTGTGGCAAACCGTCAAAAATCATATCGGAAGAGAGGTGTCGTGTTGGTGGCGGGTGGTGGTGCTGCGGATGCAGGCAGGGCACACCGCTCCAGGGGGGGCGGGTAGGTGGGGGGGGGGGGAAGGGTCATGCCCCCAATATTCCCCTTTAACCATCCCTCCCCCTCCCCCCCCGGAGCGAGTTTAAACCATCTTCCGATCCCCGCACATGACGCAACCATTGTGCGGGCTCTGGGAGGCCCTCCTGTCCCCACCCTTGCCTCTGCCCCGACCTCCACTTCCCCCCTCTTCCATTCATGTATCGCCTTTGAAGACCCCACCCCCCCGGCCCCTACCCCAACCCCCGCTGAGCTGACCTCCCATTCGTTGGTCTCGGCGGCGCGGCGTGCATTTGAAATGTAGGAGAAGGGAGGGAATGGGGCACACTTGCTGTGCCTTCTGCCCGCTCTTCTCGATATCGGTGTCATGTGCATGTTTCCTCCCCACCCCCCAAAGTAAGTGGGGGAAATGCCCAACCAAAAAAACTTAAATCATGCCCCAGAACCCAACTACTCCTTAGCGCCAGGTGCACGCGTCTCTCGTCTCTTTTGACAGCCCTTTCTCCTGTGGGTGAAATATCCCTTCAGACATTGAGCTGAAGGTCGTAGATTCGGGCCAGTCTTACAACAGGCTCGAGTATATTTTCTTAGCATTTCCGACTGCTGGAATTGCTGCCCAAAGTCATATGCATTGCCCCCCACCGCCCCGCATCCCACCTCTCTCTCCGAAGACTCGTCATTTCCTCCTGCCCAGTTCCCTTCCTGCTCTCCTCCGATGTTCGTCTCTCGTCTTTTCTCTTGGGCACAGCCTCGAAGCGTCTTTGCGAAGAAGAGAAGACTTTATTATTATTGTGGGAGGGGGGTGGGGGTGGGGGGAATCGCAAGGATACGTGGCACGGCAACCAAAGTGTGCACAACAAAACATCCTTGCTTGGATCAAGAAATTATTCCAATCCAAACTCATCCCCCACCCACCTCCCCCCCTCTCTTCATGCGGGGGAATCAAACCAGTCTAGCGGGCCGATCGTTTGTTTCTACCTACAAAACCCCCCTCCTCCTCCCCCCCCCAAGGCTGGACAAATGCTGCATTTTAAAAATAAAAAACATAAAATAAAATAAAGTGCAATAAAATGCAGTAAAGTGCAATAAAGTGCAGGAGAGCGTGTTGTAGGGGTGGCTCGGCGTGACGGTGGGCAGGACGCTGACCTGCCGTGCCAGGGGACCCTGATCCGCCCACTCTGGCCAACACAAGGCCACCAAGGCAGTACCCCCGCCAGGCCCGCCCTGCTGCTGTTCGGCATGCTTGATGCTGCTTCCGAGCGCCGGGGCCAATCAGGCAGCAGGCGCACCCCAGCACCGCAGGCGCAGCAGGGCGGACCAGCACGGCGGTGTGCGGTGGGCAGTCCACCTTCCTCGGACGTTGTACAGCTGAGCTGATCTGGCGTACGGGTTCTTCACCATCCCGTTCGGGGAGGCTGGACATCAGAGCGGACTGAAAGCACTCAAAGCAGGACTGAAGCCAGGCGGAGGCCGCACCGATCAGGTCCTGCTAACCCACCGACCCAACATAGGCAGGGCACATCCATCCCGGCCTGCATTCTCTGCCGGAGCCTTGGTGCGTCCCTGTGACCTTCAGGAGAACCTCCGTGCAGGAGCGGTACTTTTTGCCATCTTCTGCGGGTTTGCGGCTGTCCGCAAACTTGCAGACGTGGCTGCACCTCTGTAAAGTGGGTGTGACTCCAGCATTTGGCCTGTCCATAGTGGTCCTCCCAGCTGTACGTATGCGAAGCCCAAGGCACCACTCAGGA
This sequence comes from Rhynchopus euleeides, assembly GCA_963210315.1. NCBI lineage: Eukaryota > Euglenozoa > Diplonemea > Diplonemida > Diplonemidae > Rhynchopus > Rhynchopus euleeides. The sequence continues at coordinate 1,506,219 of OY723286.1, read as the reverse complement.
CCATGCACTTTATCCAAAAATCCGGAAAATAAAATACAATAAAATGCAGTAAAATGCAGTATAATAAAGTGCAGTAAAGTGCAGTAAAAATTTGCTGCCAGCCTTGCCCCCCCCCCCCACCTTTTCTCCAGGCACCGACCCCTTTTTCTCGTTTTCCCCGCATTACAGAGGTTGCGTCTCCCTGCTCCTGAGGCAATAACCTCTTTGAGGCATCAGCATGCCCCGTGTTCTGTCAGCTCCTGTTTCTCTGAGAGACTGTGTGCCGATAAAATGCGCGATCCACTGCGGGGGTGGCGGGAAGAGGGATCTGTGTGTGTGTGCACCGACGTAGTGTTGCACAAGTTGGGGGGGGAGGGGGGTAAAGTAACCTAGGTATCGATTTACAAACCCGGGCAACAGCGTGCCTTCTCATCAGGGAGGGACAGTTCAACTATGTATCACCCGCCAGATATTTATGTTCAAATCGTTCAAAAAAATATTGTGGGAAGAACAGGGTCTGCAGCAGGGGGGGTCCCCAGGTGCAGCCTTTCTCCTGCTCTGCCTACTTCCACCCACATACACATGCACAAGACAGATCATCATGCGTGCCGTCGCTGCCGCGCCTCCCAGATCCAGGGCTGCTCAAACCCCTCCCATCTTTATCCGTCCGTTGCCCTATCTGTGAAGCCAACTCATTCTCCGTAGTATCATTTTTCATTTCTCACTCTTTTGCCCCCCCCCCCCTTTTCTATCTGGGCCTGGTGGATGCTTGTGATTTTCCACCCCGTTTCTATTTTTCATTTGTCTCACACCCCCTTCCCCACCCCCCCCCTCATGCGCGCACCGATGTTTAGGTGTTGTAGGATGGTTGTGCTGTGGCATAATATCTTTGCCACCCAGCATAACTATCAAAGAAGCTGGGACCCGGCAGGCATGCAGACAGAGAAGATGAGCGGAAAGGATGGAGCGTGTGTCCTGTTCACGTTGCACTCCATCTCTCCCTCAGCCTCCCGCGGACAGATTTGAACCGTTGCTTACAGGGGTTTCTTCGGCAAAGCCTCTGTGTGTAAGAATAGGTCGCACATACACATCTCTTATGTCGAAGGGCGATTCACACTGTGTTGCTACGACGAAATGCCTTTCCCACCCCCCCCCCGTTCTTCCATCGGTTCTGTATGTGGTAGTCCAACATCAGGGCCTGTTCTGTTCATGTTGTTGCGAAAAGGAATGGCACCGAGTGGGTTTTGCCGTTGTCTTTGAGCTCCCCCCTGTCCATATCCCCCCCTAAAACACACACCCATTTTGGGTTTGTTTGCTATTGAGGTCATGAGTACCTACCGGTGTGGAATGCAACCCTGATCCCCCCCCCGCCCCAACCCATCCCTCCCCCCCCCCCCCCCACACACCTCACACGACGCGGTCTCCACCTTTCCGGGTACCCGGGAGGTCCCGGTTACCGGCCCGGGTACCCGGCGGATACCCGGGTACCCGGGCCGGATACCCAGCCGGGTACCCGGGTAGCCGCCCACCCACGACGGGAGGAAAAAAGAGTGAACGGGCAGCATGCCGTTCCTCTTTTTCCCCCCGTGAGGGTGGGCCCCCCCCTGCCAGGCAAGGTGAAAAAATGAAGAAACGGGCAGCATGCCGTTCTACATTTTCCCTTGCAAGGCAGGGAGGGCGCCCCCCATGCCAGACAGCAGCCACCCCTGGAGGGGCAACAACTGACGGGCATGGGGGAACGAGGTGGGTCTGGACCCGACACCGCCACCACACGCGCAGTGCACCTTTCGGATACGCTGTCGTGAGTGGGGTGTGGGCAGTTCCCCTATCCTGTGAGCTCCTTTCGGACGAAGAGGTGCAGCGGTTATCTGCAACCTTCGTCCTGGACTTGCCTCGGGGGGAACGCCACGGTTTACCGCGGGTCCCGACGAGGGCACTCAGGCAGGATCTTCACGCCACCCCGCACCGAGGTCCCTTCTCACGCGGCGTGTCTCCCAGGTTCATGGCGGCGTCATCAGGTCAGGCTTTGTAGTCTCTACACCATCAGTAGTAAGGGAAATCCTAAAACCATACATGAAATCCACCTTTTGGGCCGCTGGTGTACGAGGCTTGTTCCTCCAATTGAATCATGTTTGCTGTGTCAGGCAATATCAATACAGCCGCTGAAAGAAGTCGAGGTGTTGTGGATCTGCTGCTCACAGGAAGGATTCAGGGTGGATCACAAGACTGACCACCCTCTTTCCTTTGTCAAGTACCCTGTAAAACATCAGAACACCAAGTATCTTTCAACACTACATGTTCAAGAGTGGAATCAGTGGAATCGGAAGGGGTCACCTACCACACGGACACAGTTCCCGCGACTAATAAATGCCGAGAGTTCCGGTGTCCGACCACCTGGTATTACTTGGCTCCATCCACCCAGTCATTACGAGGGGGCGTCCCTTGAAGCCAGTTCCGCAGAACTCAGACCCCCCTTAAAACCAATGTCCTGTGTAGACAACTACTTAGCCTGCCTGATGACGACACCAATTCGCTGGGAGAGACGCCGCGGTCCAGGACCCCAATGGGGATGACGTGGCATTGTTTGACCGAATCGGTTGTGTAAGTGTGTAGCCCCCTCCGCCCTCTGTCCCTCCCCCCAGGGTGGTGTGTGGAGGCGAGAAGCGCAAACAGCAGCAATGCAGGCATAGCAAAAAGTGGATCCCTGCAGGTAGACCCTCGGGGTACATCCCTATCATCGGGTCACCTGAAATTTCCCGATTTGAAAATCTGCAACAAGGCAACACGGGATGGGATGGGGCACATGACCTGCACAGGGGTGGGGGGCAGAGGGCAGGGGGTGGGGTTGTGGTTGGGGTCATGGCATTTGATTACTTGAGCTTTATTGCTCGAATTTCGCACAAGAAACCTCCTCACTTGGCCGATTTTCTCCCACAACAAGGTCCGGCTTCCACAACTCGGATTTGGAGTTGTGTAAGCCGGAGCAAACCTCATTTGCTTGATTTTTGGGGTCACATGAGTGAGAATTCGGGGCGAAACGTCGCGATTTTCTCACGACTGCCTTCGAAAATGGACAGTTCCAGACCACCAGGACCCGATTATGGGCCCAGACAAGTTTGGGTCAATAGTTTGGGCGAAATTTCGCCAAGGCCAAAAAACAGCCATTTTCCGGAAATTCCGGGACCCGTTTTAACGCGTTTTAGGGCCCAAAATAGGCTCAAAACTCAAAAATTCCTTCGAAATCGGGCTCAAACGTCCAAAATAGGACCCCCCCGAAAAAAAAATTTGAAAAGGGTCCCCCTATACACTCTGGGTTATGGACAATAATTCACGGGTTCCCGGGCCGGGTACCCGCCCGGGTATCCGGGGGGTACCCCCGGGTACCCGGCGGACCACCCGGCCGGGTACCCGGAGGCGGGAACCCGGGTACCCGGCCGGGTACCCGCCGGGAGGTGAAGACCGCGTCGTGCAGGAGCGGGCAAACAACGCTCTGACTACGCTGTGCACAGAATAAAAAAGGAGAGTCGAGGGAAGAGCAGTTAAATTCTGGGCAAATCCTTGCCCAGAATGGTCCCCATCGACGAATCTCCACATCTGCTGACAACACACACACAGCAGCCCAGCCGTGTGTGAAGGCAATGAATGCCTTACCTTCAGCACAAGCGAGGGGACATGGTATCTCTATCTCGGCTGCCCCCCCGCTACCTTATTTCTGGTGGTGGGAGCCCCACGGACATCACTCACACCTCCCCTGGCCTATATATCGGGTGAACGGAGGTGAAGTCTCGCTGCACCACAACAGCCACCACCACCCCACCACCCCGATACCCCTATCCCCCCCTGCACCCCCCCCCCCCCCGCCGCCGCCCCCTGCTATTGTTCTCCTGCACCACAAACCCCCTCCCCCCTCCGTTCCTCTTTCCCATCGTGTTTTGTCTGGGGAATCTTCTCCACTCCCGCGCCCTCTCTCTCTCTCACTCTGTGGCGGCGGGAGGGGCGTGTGTGTGTGTGGTGTGTGTGAGGTTTTTTGGTGTGCCCGGCAGTTTTCCAAAACCAGCCCTTCTTCTTTTTTGTTGGGGGGGCGGATTTCTGCCAGTCTTCGCCAGGCTTCACCCCAGCCCCAGGCACCCCCTCCCACCAACCCACCCTCCCCCCCCCCTCTCTCTCTCTCCGTCTCTCACCCCCTCCATTCCCTCGCTTTCTCGTGGGGCGCCGCCACTCCACACCATCAATGAGCTTCCGTCTCGGGGGTTCGTGGAAGAGATGGTGTGGGAGGGATATTTGTTTTGGTAGGAAACAACGGGCGGTGGCAGCTCGCTTCCCTTCAGCGGCATGTCCTGGCAAAGCCGAGATGTATTCATTATCGTACACCGGGCTTTGGCCAGCGATGTGAATCGGTATACGGGTGGTGGGTTCAGCTGCGAGTCAACCTTATTGTGTGCATCAAAGTTGTTATCTGCTCGCAGTGCAAACCACTCGAAATTACAGCCAGGGGTCTCCCAGGCGGTGCCTCTGCTCGCTTGCAGGGTCTGTGTTCTCAGGCCTGGAGTGGGGTGGAGGCCGCCTGGGTGACATCACATCCGAGACAACTGAGAGCAGGGGAACCCGTGAGGCGGTGGGAGGTGGGGGAGTGACTTGGCGCAGCGAGAAGCAACCATCCGAGAAGAAGAAAATCAGCGGCACCAGTTTTGCGAGTCGGAGACCCCCTGTCCCCCCCCGGCCCCGGGCTTTGTTGGTGGTGTGGCTTGCGGTGCAGAGGAGGGTGGGTTTGCAGTGCACGCTCATACACACACCCGGCAGACGAAAGCAAACACAAGAGGAACCATGTCTCACCGTAAGTTTGAGCAGCCGCGTCACGGTCACTTGGGGTACCTGCCGCGCAAGCGGTGCCGCCACATCCGCGGCCGCGTCCGTTCCTTCCCGAAGGATGACCAGACGCAGGAGCCCCACCTGACCGCCTTCATGGCGTTCAAGGCTGGCATGACCCACATTGTGCGTGACCTGGACCGTAACGGGTCGAAGATGCACAAGAAGGAGGTCTGCGAGCCGGTGACGATCCTGGACTGCCCCGAGATGGTGGTGGTGGGCCTTGTCGGGTACAAGCCCAGCGCCCGCGGGATGCGCGCCGTGACCACGGTGTGGGCCCAGAAGCTGAGCGAGCCCCTGCTGCGTCGTTACTACAAGACCTGGTACGCCGCCAAGAAGAAGGCGTTCACGAAGCACACGGCCACGTTCGAGGCGAAGAAGGACGACCGTGAGCTGCAGCTGCAGCGCCTGGCCAAGAACGCCACGGTGATCCGCGTGCTGGTGCACACGCAGCCCAGCAAGCTGAAGATCGGGCAGCGCAAGGCCCACGTGTGCGAGGTGCAGATCAACGGCGGGTCCATCCAGGCCAAGATCGACTTCGCCAAGCAGCTGCTCGAGCAGAGCGTGTCGGTGAACCAGGTGTTCAAGCAGGACGAGCGCTGCGACGTGATTGCCGTGAGCCGTGGTCACGGTACCGAGGGTGTTGTGCACCGTTGGGGTGTGTCGCGTCTGCCGCGTAAGTCTCACCGTGGTCTGCGCAAGGTGGCGTGCATTGGCGCGTGGCACCCGTCGCGTGTGTCGTACTCGGTGGCCCGTGCCGGTCAGAACGGTTTCCACCACCGTACCGAGCTGAACAAGAAGATCTACAAGATGGGTGAGCCGGCTGGCTCGACCGACAAGGGTAACGCCACCACCGCCATCGACATCACCGCGAAGGACATCACCCCCCTGGGTGGCTTCCCCCACTACGGTGTGGTCAACAACGAGTACGTCATGCTCAAGGTATGGAACCTCTCACTTATACCTGCTTCTTGCTCTTTGTCTTCTCTTCTTCCCGTGATGTCTCTTCAGCACAGCAACACGTCACTTCTGACTGTGTTGTGAAGACACAAACAACGTGCCTGACGGACCACACCGCAACATTTCCTTCTGTGGCATCCGCCCACCCTCACACACACCCACGCACCCACACAGGGGTCGATTCCCGGGCCGACCAAGCGCCTCATCACGATGCGCCGCCCTCTGGCACCCCAGACCAGCCGTGCTGCCGTGGAGACGATCAACCTGAAGTTCATCGACACCAGCAGCAAGCAGGGTCACGGTCACTTCCAGACCCAGGCTGAGCGCGCCAAGTTCATGGGCCAGCGCAAGAAGGACATCGCCAAGGCCCAGGCCCAGTAAGCCCTTCATACGGACACAACAACGGCAGCTCACCTGCTGTCCCCTTGGTGTCTCACCTGAAAGCCTGCACGTGGCCGGTCCCCCTTTCCTGCCGCGCTGGCTCGCCTCAGCCGACCCCCTCTGGCACCGGATCGCGGTGCACCCCATGAGCCTCCTTGCCCGGCTTTTGCCTGCCTGGCGTCGCCTGGCCTGCCTGCATATGCTGCCACGCCCTGCGACGTTAGGCGCCGTGTCTCCTCTATTGTCTTTCGTCACACCACCGCCTCGTGCACCTCAAGCCCGTGGCCCCCCTCTGCAGGACCCTCCCACCTGCCGTGATTGTTGTGCCCAGCACAGGATTTACCCTCTCCGTACAGCGCAGCGTCTTCCCAATGGTGGCCCTTAGTGGGCCACCGGCAGTGGACTGTGCGACCAGGGGAGAGACGTTCAGGTCTTGCAAATCATGTGAAAACGATATATCAAAGCAAAGTGTGTCGGTTGTGCGCGGTGTTGCTGTTCTTTTGTTTGTTGTGTTATGCCGCCGGCCCTGTGGGGCAGAAGGGTGAGCCTTGCCGGCAGAGCCCCTTCGTCGCAGTTCGGAGGGGAAAATCGCATATCAGTTCGTAGTGTCGAACCACTACTGGGTGCTGCTGCCATCTTCAGCAACGCTGTGGCAGTAGGTACGATGAGGAAAAAGGTGACGGCCGACCTCCCGCCCCAGTCGCTGTTCGGGCACTGCTGTCCTGTCGCGTTTCTGTCGTTTCTGGTGAGTCGCAGTTTCATCTCATCCACCCCCGCAGGGTTTTTCACCCGCCGTTCCGGCAAGGTTACCCCACTTTCCCTCCCCCCCTCCCCGCCCTTCCCCCAGCCTTTGCCGGCATACACACAGTACAATGGATGACAACGCAATGATGCAGCGTGCGGTGATGCGGCAGCTGCGTGCGCTGTCCAAGCAGCCCCTGTCGGGTGCGTCTGCGGGGATCGGGGACGACGGCAACATGCGTGAGATCCACTGCAACGTGGTGGGGGCGGAGGGCACGCCCTACGCGGGCGTGCCGCTCCACTTCGTGCTGGACCTGCCGCCCAACTACCCGGTGGGGTCGCCTGCAGCCGCATTCGTGACGGAGATCTCGTACCGTGGTGGTGCGAGAAGGCGGGATGACAAGGGAAGGATGGTGATTTGCATGAACATCTTCTCAAACTTCCTTGATGTGCACCGGGACTGGGCGACCAGCAGTGCAGGCGGGTGGACGGCAGCGTGCACGCTGGAGACTGTGCTGTTGCAGGTGCAGAGCGCACTGTGCGAGGCGCATTTCCTGTGTGCCTCTGAGTCTGCGGTGCAGGCGACGAAGGAGAGTGCACGCAACCTGAAGTGCACGTGCGGGCACACCTACGACGAGCCCTTCCCGGAGATCCCCGACTGGGAGCCTGCCCCGCAGGAGTCTGACGCGTCGGTGGTGACGGCTGTGGAGCGCTCCCCCGCACCCTCTGCGCCTGTGAGCACGTCGTCCCGCAGCGGCATGGAGGACGAGGGTGAGGAGGACGCACGGTCGTGCGACTCCGAGTCGCTCGACGAGGATGTAGACCCGCAGGAGCGGTGCTACGCCACGGGCGTGTCTGCCCGTACAAAGGGTGCCGTCATCGGGCTCGGGGTGCAGTGGCACAAGGGGCAGGTCCTGCACACCCCTGCTGAGGCGCTGTCCCTCACCGCCTTCAAGGGGGGGGTGCGCCGCAGCGTCGACAACACGAAGGGGTTCGACAGCTTCCTCCCGCTGTCGCTCAGCCCGGAGCACCACAGCCGCGCCTTTGCGGACGCGGCAGTGCATCAGCAGGTGCGCAACCTTGCACGCCAGTGCAAGCTGATGGACTGCAGTGTGGTGCTCCCAGACACAGCTTTGGACACGGGTGTTGCCTCAGAGCTGTACAGGTGCGTCACTAGTCATCTGCTTCGCGCTGCACTCACGCACAGCAACCGGACAGGGCTGCAGTGGGCCTGCAAGGCTGCGCACAAGACGGCAGCATACCTGGTGGCGCAGTGCCTGCCGCAGAACGAGAAGGAGGAGCAGGCCCTGCTGGCCAGCATGGTCATCGAGCCTGCACCGGTGGAGGTCCCGAAGCCCGCCACTAACAACGCCGCCCCGTGTGCCGCGCCCGCCCCGGTTGCACCCCCGCCCCCCAACGAGGAGCAGCTGGAGGCGGCTGCCCTGGAGCAGGCACAGGCAGACGGGTGCATCCTGGTGCGGAAGGAGGAGGTGGTGCTGGACAACAACGGTGTGGTGCTGCGTGTGCGTGCAGGGTCACAGGCACTGCGTGCAGGTGTGTCGCCCGGCATGCGTCTGCACATTGAGCTGAAGACAGCGAAGGCGAATGCGTGCCGCGTGCTGCCGCCCGACGCGAAGCAGCGTGTGAACGGCGTCGTCGCGGCGTGGCGGGGCAACGCAGGGCTCGTGGTGCCCGCCCTCCCCCCCATGCTGGCGGGGGGGCGGGGCGGCGACCCGGCGGTGCACCTCGGCCCTGTCGCCTGCCACATCAGGAACTTCACGGGGCGGCGGAGGGACATGCCGTCGGTGGGCGACACCGTGTCCTTTGTGGCCCGCCCGGACGGGCAGGGCAGCATGCTGGCGGACGAGGTGTGCGTGCTGCCGGGGCGGGGTGCCGAGTCGCGGTTCCGCGTGCGGGGGGGCGGGAGGCGCACTGTGCTGTGCTGGGTAAATGTGAACAACCTCTTCGAGGCGAACGAGGTGGAGTTTGCCCAGCACCCCTCCATCCCCAAGGCGCTGGCCTACCAGAAGAACACAGACGCCCCGCAGGTGGTGCGCGAGCTGCGCTACGGCGGGGGCGACCGCATCGAGATGCCGGGCATCGGCAAGGCGGTGCGCATCCCTGTGCCGCCGGGGCCGCAGCGTGCACACATGCTGGCTGCGCTGCGCGACCTGGCGGAGGCTGTCAAGATCGTGCACAACCTGCCAGCGTGCCCTGCTGCTGGGGAGGCACACCCACCCACACCCGCACGCATTGCTGCACCGGCAGTCCGTCACCCTGTGCCGTGCCAGCAGGACGATGTGCGCAGGCTGCTGGTGTCCCCGCTGTGTGGCTTCGACGGTGCAACAGCCGCCAGGGTGAAGGGCATGCTGTCCCCCTGCGTGCGTGTGGCCCACGTGGCAGTGCAGCAGGGCCGCCCGCTGCAGGCTGTGGTGGACCTGCAGGAGCCTGTGGGCCCGCAGCAGCTGCGGGCACTCAACGCCTTCATGAGGCAGGTCTCCCCCTTCCTCACCGCAGAGCCGCACTGAGCCACATACACAAACACCGCGGGCAGGCCCTCGCCTGCCCACAAGGGGGTCGGGGGGTTCGTGTTTGTGCATTATGCTGCTGAAGAGCCAGGTACCTGCGACAGGCCAAAATGTACGGCGCTTTGTGTGGTCCAGTTGCTTTACTTTGCTGTCACACCTCACCAGGCGGGACTGCGCAGCTTCGAGTCGCTTCGAACCCCTCTCTATACGAGGGCCGTTCTGGGCTGTTGTGTGGGCTCCTTTATCAGACTTGATCATGCCATTCAACCCACATCTCAGCTTTGTGCACACAAACAAACGGCGGCCTGCCTTCAGGATTCATCAGTTCTCCCTCCACCACCCCCGTTCTCTGATTCTTGTTTTCTTGCCACCCCCCCCTGATACAGCGCAGCTGTTCCTTACCTCAGAAGCCGCCCTCAGGGGGGAGGTGTGTTTTTTTTGTTTCCTTTCTTTATTTGCTGGTCCCCCCAGTTTCCCCCCCACCCGTTAACTCGTCATATCCCCTGTGCCGCCAGGCAGTCATCATCAAAAGCTATACTGCGGGCTCGCGAGAAGTAAATACTCCCAACACTGAGAGTCTCAGCCCCCCCTTCTGGCTGCATGAAGTCCCTTGTGCCCCCTCTATGGTGCTCACAACGTTGGGTATGTTGAGGGTTTTGCAAGGGTGCTGTCTCTGCAGCATGCAAGTCCAGGATGTGTGGTGAGCCGAGATGCAGTGCGAAGGCCGGGTCTGCAGAAGTAGTGCATTTCCAACTGCAGGGGTTCCGACAAGCCCAGAATTATCCATAAAGGCCAGGTCGACCCAAGAAGAATGGAATATCCCACCTGAATTGGGGGGGTGACAAGCTATTTTTTAAAAAAATCTACGCAACGTTGTGTCCTTAGTTAGGGTGTTTTTTTGGTTGCATTGGACACTTCCCCAACCCAACCCTTCTCACCCTTCCCCGTTCACAGCCCAGTGTGCTCTGCATCTGCCGAAAGCCCTTGTCAGGAGGGCGGAGGCGACTCTAACCAAACAAATGGAGCACTGCCAACCTGGACTATTGAAGTACACATTTTTGTTCTCATTATCCTCTTGTTCTTGGTAGTTCTGTGGGGACCCCAACTGGAAGGAAGAGGGTAAGGTGTGGGGGGGGGGGGGGCGAACCTTCCTCCGTGCCATTCGCTGGATCACTGTGCGGCGCCCCTTCCCCCCCCCCCCAGGCCTGGGGGAGTTGGTGGAGTGGGTGCACAAAGTGTGGGGCGTGCGTTCTAACAAGCCAATTTTCGGCAGAAGATGGTTTGTTATCACGTTTTGCTCTCACTTCACGATCCAGTGGGGGGTGGATGCGGCACTGTGCGATGTGTGGCGGTGGAGCGTTTGCATTTTAGGGTGTGTGTCGCAGTGCGCACGTCACACTCGATGCCTCCCTCCTGCATTGCAACAAGAAGGCACGTCAACCAACCATGTGGTGTGTGCGGTGCTGCAGCACGCCACCCTCCACACGGAAGACACGGAAGCCCGTGAGGAGAGTATCCCTCAGGGTCGCGTGGGTCACAGTCGGAGTGGAACTATCGAGAACAAGGAACGCACCCACTACCTCCCCCCCCCCCTCCCGCCACCACCATTGTCTCTGCCTCTTGTTGATCCGCTTGCCCCCCTCCCATCAGCGGAGATTAGTCTCCGACGCACCCACCCACCCACCCACGTCCCCTCTGTTGTCCAGAACGGCACACATACACACACACGGCACAACAATGGGTCGCGGGGAAGGCATCCTGAGCGCACGCCGCTCGCACGACGGGGAGGGCGATGACGAGGGGTTCGGCTTCAACCCCCTCTACTCCTTCATCGCGATGACGCTCTGCTTTTCCGTCAACCACGGCACCGTCACCGCTGTCATCCCGCTGGCCACCGCGCAGTTCGACGACGACCTGGGCAGCTACTCCCTGGGCCTGCTGTACCTCTTCTACACCCTCACCGCCCTTCTGGCCTCCACCTCGATTGTCGACGAGCTTGGCCACAAGTGGGGTCTGGTTGCAGGCTGCGGCGTCTACACCGCCTACGTCGCGGGCAACCTTCTCGGCGTGCTGACGCACGACACGGCGCGCTGGGTGATCGTCATCATGTCCGCTGCCCTCGGTGGGATTGCAGCGGGCTTCCTGTGGACCGCCCAGGGCGGTTACTTCGCCGCCGCCGCCAAGCTGTACGGCAAGCAGAAGGGCATCCCTGTGTCGGAGGCAACCAGCTTCCTCAGCGGTCTGTTCGCCTCACTCTACCTGTTCTTCGAGCTTGTCATGAAGCTTCTGTCCTCCCTCATCCTCGTGTGGGTGTGCGGCGACCACTGGCACGGCACCATCGTGACCGGGGAGTGTGGGTTGAAGACGGACAACGCGACGGACCACGACAGCAACGACTCCGACTTCATCAAGAACCTGAAGTTTGAGGGTGTCCTGTGGACCTACGGCTTCTTCTCCGCGGTTGCGGTGGTCTCCTCTGTGGGGATGATGTTCATCCGCCAGCTGAGCACCCACGCCGCGCTGCTGGACCCGCCGGTGGTGGTGACCCAGACCGACGGGGAGGCCCCCCCGAAGAAGCTGTGGTCCCACAAGATGCTTGTCGCCATCAACCTGATGCGGGCCCAGCCGAAGATCCTCCTCATCGGGCTGTTCAACATCCAGTTCGGCTTCACCTCGTCCTACCTCAACTCCTACGTTACTGGCACCGTCATCAAGGACTCCCCGGACCTCGGGAAGGACAAGGTTGGGTACTTCGTCTCGATGATCGCCCTGACCGCCACCATCATGTCGATGCCCCTGACGCGCCTCACGAAGCTCACAGGCTCCAAGACCCCCGCGATGGTTCTCGGGATGACGTGCTTCCTGCTCTTCGGGCTTGCCTTCTTCCTCGCAGACCTCTCTCTCTCGTCGGACGAGACCATGGCGGAGAAGATGGGCAAGTGGGAGTACCTCGCACCCCTTTTCGTCATCTTCGGCACGGCCCGTGCTGTGTGGGAGGGCCCCAACAAGGCCATCATCGCCGACATGTTCAAGGAGACTCCCGAGGCGGCGTTTGCTAACTTGATCCTCCAGCTGGGTTCGTCCAGCGCTTTCGGCTTCCTCTTCTTCCACTTCATGTCCAGCAAGGTCCGCGAGCTGCTTGTTGTGATCGCCGGCGGGCTCGCCATCGTGGGCTACTTCGCCGCTATCCGGATCCACTCCAAGCAGCAGCAGCAGATCTCCCAGCCTGTCAACGCCTGAAGCTCGTCTCCAGCGAGCCTCAGATGAAGCTCTCTCAGAGAGCGTGGAGTCTCGATTTGAGGCATCCCGTGGGGGTGTGACGGAGTTGAGAGTCTCGAGGGACTGTGTGTCTGTTGTCGATTTATTTCACAATTTTTTTCATTGGGAGGGGGGGGGGTGGGGATGGGAGGCAGGGCGCAGGGGGAAGGGGTGTTGCGGTGTGATGGAGGGGGGGGGGTGAGCTGCTCGGGGGGTGCATTTGCGATCCCCATACAAAATCAAAGAAAAAAACAATGTGTGTTCTTTTTTTTGCGTAAAACCCAAGTGTGTGCGTGTGTGTGGAGGGCGAATGCCTCTTCCGACCTCTCCTCCCCCTTTCCCTTCCCCCCCCCCCCCCCGCCATCACCAGAGTCAGAACACCTTATGATGAAGCTGTGTGTGTGTGTGTGCCCGTTGCTCGGTTTTCATTCTCCGAGCTCTGCACCCAGCGCCTTCATATTCCCCGCCGCTCGGATTCTCACCTCCTCCCCCCTCCCTCCCCCACACAGCGCCGTGGGTTTCTTCTTCTTTTGCTCAGTGGAAGTCTTATTAGACAGGCGGCCCCACCCCGCATGCTTTATTTGATGTCTGTTGTGAGTGGTTGCGGGTTGTGATTGTTGTTATGGCGATCGCAACAAACAGGGGCTCTTTTTGTGATTCCGGAGTGTTCGTTCTACACAGCGGCATCACAAGAGCTCAAGATATTCGCGTGTCGGTGAGGTGGTGGTGGTGTATTGTCTTCGCACCTGAGGTCACTCGGCGCGGCATGTGCTACCCCAGGCGATCTGAATCGTGATTCATTTTTAGCGTGACAAAATGTGACAAGTGTTGACATCCATAAAATATCCCATGCGTGTGTGGGACTGCGCCTCACACAAAGACTTCGCTGAGACAAAAAAAATGCGTGACATGAACCCCATAGCTGTGTGTGGTGCCCAGCCCTGCTGTTTTCGTTAGGAGGTCGAGCCGGCCATCTGACGGGATACAGCTTCGGTTTCACGGGCACCCCACCCCCCATGATGTGTCTGGCGGAAAAACTCAACAGTGGCTGCCGACGCTGCTTACCAGCTATCCCCTAGGAAGACGGAAGGACCATCACGTTGAGGGTCAGTCCTGCTGCCTCTCGCTCCTTGCATTGCATACAGACACAGACAGACGAGGTCTCTTACCCCCCCCCCCCCCGACACACCCCCCGCCTCTGTTGGGCAGATAGCTCAAGAACACCATCAGTCGTGTCCGGGTCAAAAAATACGGCCCCCCTTTTTCTGACCCAGCTTCTGGATGGGGGTGGGGGTGGGGGGAAGATGGGTCGTGGGTCTTTTGTTGCCCGTTATGCCCGTTTTCCCCCTCAGCCCCTTCCTCCGCCATTCCCTCCCCAATCCGCCCCCCCACCACCACCACCGGAGTCCCCGTCCTGTCTTCACTTGATCATTGGTTCAGTTATTCCATGCGGATCGTCCTATTTTTACGCACACCCCTCACCTTGTGAGGAGTACCTTGTGTTTATCCTATCGGTGGAATGTGCGGTGTGGTATAGCCTTGCCCCCCCCCCCTCCCCCTTCCAACCCCTGCCCCCGAAGCCAAAATTCCCCCCACCCGTCTAGCAACAACCAATACTGCCCCAGCATGATTCGGAGCTACAATCGCCTGCCGCATGCACACTTTACAACGTAATTTTTCTTCCCTGTGAAAATGGTGTGAGAAAGAGGTGTGTGTAGCGGACCCGGTTCCCGGAGGGGCACTGCGTGGGGTGCCAGTTTCGCTACCTCCCCAAGCTACAATGCGTAGAAATGTGAATAAGTCAGATGTTGGTGGCAAATCGGTTTTCTCACGTTGTGCCAGCTCGCCGGAGACGAGAGAGAGGGGGGGTGTACTGCGCTGATGTCAGCTCTGCGAACCCCAAAGCCTACAAAACGTGGGAAGAATGAAAGTGTGACAGAACAGTGTGGATTGTGTGTGTCACGGACACCCGAGTCATGCATCGGAGTGCACTCATTGCACAGCTATATGTGCTGTGCAATGCAGCAAAACGACTAACATTGTGTGGATGCAAAACCCACCGGCAATTCATTTCTGGAGGGCTGTGTCCGAGACGATGCAACTGAGATACTGCCAACTCTTTTCTCTCCCCTCTCCCCTCCTTGCATAGCCCAGACTGGGGGGGGAGGGAGAGTCCCGTAGCATCTCTCTGCCAGGGGTGGTGTGGTATAAATTTCTCGGGTTGTCTGTTTCCAAATAATTACACCCATCCCCCTCTCCAAGCACAAACCAAGCGTGTTGCGTTGTGTTCAGACCTTTTTTGCATTTTCTGAATCATCGGGAGGGGGGGGGGGGAGGAAGGGTCAGAATCGATTCGGGAGGTTTGACTGCCGTGCCGCACTGCAGAGTTGCCTTCGTTTTCTCCCCCCCGGTCTCCCCATTGTTGCCCCGACAAAAATGTGCAAAAATACGCGTGTGGTGCAAACTTTGAAATGACGAGAGTACCCATCTTGGGATTCCAGCCAGAGTTTGCCATCGTTTCGGTGCGTTGGAGGAGGGCCATGGGGTGTCGTGTTTTGTCTGCCTGGTGTGGACGTTGTGGATTCCCCCCCCCCCTTTTTTTGCAGGCTGCCATTCCATGCCCAGGTCTGCACAGGGGACAGCGACGTTATCGCATTCCCGTGCCGGAGATCCTCGGAGCAAGGGGCATGCCTGCCTTCCACTTTACCTTTATTTCACAAAACTGTTCGCCCCGCACGTCTGGTGTTCTGGGTCGGTTGATGCCAGAACACATGGCGTGTGGGGAAGAAAGCGGGCAGCATGCATCACATTATCGGGATCAGTGCAAATCAGTTGGTTCTCTGGGCTCGGAGAATACACACCTCTCTGGTGCTGACTCTCCGCCTTTGTTGTGAAGACTTTCTTCGATTTCCCAGTGTGTCGTGACTGCGTTGCCTCAGATCACACAGCGCCCAGTGTGTCGGAGGTCAGACACATGGAACACACACTAACGATACGGAGAGAGCTTATCCGACGCCACACCAGACACGCATTATGTTGGCTCGCAGTTGGGCCGATTACGAATGGCCAACATCGATGAGTGCCCGCACAAACTCAATAGTGAGGGGCAGTGGCGTGAAGGAGACAGTTCCGTCAGGCAAGGCTTGTTTTGGTAATTCATGGAGCCCACTTTCGGAACCCTTTCAACGTTTTTGCTGGCCCCTCCTCCTGCTGAGAAGAGCACCCCCACCCACCCCCCCCCGCCCCCCGCCCTGACACATCCCATCACAGTTGATTCGGCGCAGCCCACTTGGGGGACCTTTACCTGCTGTGCGGTACCCCCCATCCCACTCTCACACCACTCCACCAGACCTGGGAGGAGTGGTGACCACAACGAGTTGGGCCTGCGTTACAACACCAGACAGCGATGGGCAGTCGGTATTCTATTTTGGCGACCCTATCACATGCATACCACACCCACGACCCCCACCTGCACACGCGTGGTAGTGATGATATCACGGGGCTGGCGTGGCCGGTGCCCTAGCCCAGGGGCATGCTACGTCAAACCTCCGGTTTCAAAACACACACGTGGCCCGGGATGCCTTGTGTTGGCGAAATACAACGCATCATCACCACCCAGGCTATCACATCAACACCGGTCTTTCCCGGAAAGAAGGAAAGAAAATGATTCCCAAGGCTAGCTCTCGTATTTTCCATTTTCCATTTTCACCGCTTTTCCTTTTGTGCTGTTTCTGTGAAACAGCACCCTGCTGTGCTGCTGCTGCTGGATAGTATTAGTAGTGGTGGTGGGGAATGGGGCTGCGGGGGGCAGGAGGAGGGAGTGCTAGGGCGGGCGGGGAGGCACCGGTGGGGAGGGGAGTGGTGGGTGGTCCTCCAGCATCCAGCAGAACCACACCTCTGCTGTGGTCTTGAGTTTGCCACGTGAAGCTGGGGTGCGGTCCACTCCCCACGAGATCTGACTGGCCGGCGGATAGAGAGAGAGGAGGGGGGGGGGTATTTGCAACAGAGAAGCTGCAGACCCACTTTGCTCTGTTTCGGTTTCTCCCTCCCATTCCGAGTGTCTGTTGTTCATGTATCTCTGCTCCCACTTGCCCTCCGCCCTCCCACCCGAGCGATCGCTGCAGCCCCAATGCAGCTGCTACTCCAAAAGGAACAGATCCTCGCGTAGTCCAGCGAGAGGATGTTGTACTCTGCACTCACCCCTTGCCGTGGGGTTTTTCGTGATGAGGGGGCAGCGGGAGGGGAAGCCTGGCTTCGTTCAGCGGTTGTCGACACCCCAAGACGGGTATGGCTGTCATTCTGCCAGCAAAACAACAATATATCGGACTCTCTCAATCGCGCAGGAGGTAACGAAAAAAGGGGGAGTTGAAGGAGGAGGGGGAGGTTGAACAGCAAAGGACAGGACGCACCCACCTCGCCCGCCCACCACCATCCCACCCAAGCATATTTTCTATTCACGCACAAAACCTTTGCGCGGAAAGTCAGCTCAGCCAAACGTGCTATACACACCACCCCCTTCCTCAGGCAAGTCGTTTTGTAACTGTGTGTGGAAGCGTGGAAAACGCATCAAAAAACGAAGTATCAAGCATCGGAGAAAGAGTGGCATAAGAGTTGAAGTGACACTTCCTGCTTGGCACACCCTCCCCCCCTCCGAACTAACAACCATACCATACTTCTATCCACCCTCACACAATCTCCCCACAGGAGCATCCCCACCCCACACACACACACACCCCACATCCCCGGGGGTGCTGCACAACCGGGAGGGGGAACCACACCAGCGGGGTGGGGGCTTCAGTGGTGGCGGTGCGCGGGGTGAGGGTGGGGGTGGGGATATCCTGATCCTTGCCCCCCTCCTCCCTCCCCCCCTCCCTTCCTCCTTCTCCCCCCCTTGCTGCGTGGGAGAAGGGTGGGGGAGGGGCGGTGGTGCTGACGTGGAGGGATGGCGAGCCAGCCAGCCTACCCAGTGGGGGGGTACTCCCTGGTGGAGCACCGCGGTCAGTGCTATGTTTTCGGCGGGCTGACCCGAGATGAGCTCTCCGGGAGACTGTTCATATTAGACGCGAGGGCTGCTCTCAACGGGTCGGGGGCGGAGCCGCTTCCCCAGCTGGAGCGCACCGTGAGCATGCGGGAGGTTCAAGCCTTTGGAGACACACCACCGCCCCAGGCATGGCACCACTGCGCGATTTACGAAGGGAGAATGTATCTCCTCGAAGGGCTTGTCGGATCCGATCGCGCCCCCCAGCCAAACACCCCATTCTCCCGGCAGATGTGGAGGCTCGACCTTGCGTCAAACCGGTGGGAATCCCTCCCATGCGACGCCACCTCGATGCCCCCCGTCTGCATGCATGCCGGCTCCACCGTTCTCAACGGGGTGTGGTACTTCTATGGTGGATTCCCTGTGTCCCCCGCGTCCCTCCCTCCGAATGGCGACTCGGGCTGTGCAATGCGGACGGAGTCACGCCTCTACGCCTTCACCTTTGCGACAGGGGAGTGGGAGTTCGTCGAGCTGCCCGACTTCGCCCCCCTCTGGGGGCACAGCATGAGCGCCTTCGGTGAGGACACCTTTGTGATGTTCGGGGGTGTCGACCAGCGGAATAACCGGGACTGCAACGACCTCCACCTCTACAACGTTGGCAAGGGGGAGGGGCGCATCGTCCGGTTTGACGATGCGACTGACAGAATCCGGGTTGTCCGTGCCCTGCACAGGATGGGGGCGCGGGACGACCCCAACCTGCAGCTCCACTTTGAGAAGGGTGACCTCCTCTCCGTGCTCCCACAGCGCAGCGGGGGGTCCGGCGGCAGCAGCAACTCCGAATGGCTCCGGGGTTTCGCAGGCCACGACGTGGGTCACGTTGGGTATTTCCCTGCAAGCTTCGTCGAGCCAGTCCAGGCTGCCCCGCTTGTCTCCAGCGCCTCCCTCCCGCCACACTCCAAACTCCGCCGCCGCGACGCCGGCAGCCGCTACCAGCTCCGCGAGTCGGGGGATGTAGTGCAGGTCGAACCCAATACCTCACCACAGAAGGCAACGCAGGGCCACCACTCCACCAGACAACGTTACTTCTACCGCAAGCTGGGCCCTGCAGAGCTGACCCCTGCTGAGGCTGCCTTCAAGCCGTCTCTGCATGACGTGCCCCTCCCACGCTCTCTGCACAGCGCCTGCGTCCTGCGCGACTGCGGGCGTCTCGTTGTCTTCTCCGGCGAGGTGTCAGGCGTGACCCTCTCCGACGGGTGGACCCTCGGCCTGCGCGACGGCGGTGCGAAGTGGGAGCAGCTCCCCCAGGCGGGGCAGCCCCCGCCGGCATCCCACCTGCCCTGCCTCCCCGCAGCGCTGGGTGGGGCAGGCGGCTCCGCCGCAATGCTCCCCCACCTCGCGCTGCGGCGCCTCTTCGTCTTCAGCTCCGCCTCCTCCGCCTGGACAGAGTGGGCCATCGAACCCGCCCTCCCCGCAACACCCCTCGACGCGAAGGGCGGCATCCGCGACGCCCCGCAATACCCCCCTCCTCCGCCTGCGGCGCCGAGCCCTGCGGAGGCGCCGGGCGCCACCCCAGGGCCTCGGCCCTCTCTGACACCGCAGAGCGCGCATTCGCAGACCCCAGGGGGGCCGCTGTTTGCAGGGGGGTCCCCTCCGGGAGGAGGGGGAGGTGCGACGTATTACTACCGCCCGACACCTGGCGCGCCTGAGCTGGAGTGGCGGGGGTCTCGCCCGCAGACGGGGTCAGATCATGAGGCGGGGCTGAGGAGCCCGCAGCCTCCTGTCGCAGCGTCGTCGCTACGGCTCCAGCCGCAGGAGTGGCCTCAACGGGCACAGCAGCAGCAGCAGCAGCATCGCCCGCAGCAGTGTATGGACCTCCCTCCCGCTGCTGCTGCGACTCCCACACACCCCAGCAGCCAGCCCGGAGGAGGAGGCGGAGGCGGAGGCGGAGTTCCGGCACCGCCGGGTACCCCCCTGCCTATGGTCGATCACACGCAGAGGCGGCGATCCCCGTCACCCGGGCTGATTCCTTCGCCGAGGCCTTATAGCGAGGGAGGAGGGGGAGGGGGTGTGGGCGCGCCGAGGATGTCCCCGCCTCCGGCGGATCTGGAGCTGCTGCCGCCCGCCGCTGCGCAGGCGGGGGGTGGGGGTGGCTCTATGGCGCTGCCCGGGGCCCCGCAGAGGCGCGGGGGGAGGGAGGTGCCCCCCAATGCGAATGGGGTTGCGGCGATGCTGCCGCAGGACACACCGCCGGCGGCGATGATCAGCATGCAGGATGTCAGGCAGCAGCAGCAGCAGGGGAGGCACAACACCACCCCGGTGTCGGCATACAGCGCTCCGCCGCATGGTGCTGCCGAACTTCCCAGAGGATTCGACAGTCGGGCGAGCTCTGCTGCTGCTGCGCAGCAGCAGCAGCGGAGCAGATCGCCATCATCGCTGTGCGCAGGGGGTGGTGGTGGTGGTGGTGGTGGTGCTGTGCTGCAGGCATGTGGAACCCAGGTGACCCCACTGTGCACCCCCCCTCAGGAGGAGCTGGTGGTGCGGCGGGGGTCGCTGCGGCAGCCCGCAGCGGAGCGTCGCGCCGTCGCGACGGAGATGACGCCGCACGCAACCCCACCGGATGCGGAGCTGCTGTCCGACTCGCAGACCACCCTGGCACAGCACAGGCAGGCCTGCCCGACACCCCCTCTGGTCAGCTCCTCCTCCTCCATGTCGCAGGCGAGGCAGCGCGGCGCGTCGGTTGCATCGCAGCCACAGCACCACCCCCCTGCCCTGCCACTCCGCGGTGTCGCCGCGCAGTCATCCCAGCCGCAGCGCAGCCGCAGCCCCCTGGGCTCCCCACGCGACTGGGCTGGCTCCACCTCCCCCATCGGCGCCGCCTCCACCACCGTGGGTGGTGACGCCACCGCCTCCGCACGCAGCGCGGTGCCCAGCCCCAGCCCTGTGGCGCAACCCCCTAGCGCAGCTGGGGGGGAGGGGTTGCAAGACGAGCTTGTCATCACAAAGCAGCCCGGTGCCCCGCTGGGGCTGGTGTTTAGAGAGGGGGAGCTCGTGTCGGTGAAGCGGGGGGGTGCCGGGGAGGCGCACGGGGCAGATCGGTATGTCGGGAGGAGGCTGACCCATGTTGCTGGCGTGCCGCTGAAGGGGATACGGAGTATCAAGGCGGCGACCCGGGATATGCGGACCGTGAGGTTTACCTTTAAGGCGACCTGGGCTGATGATGAGCTTGCGGAGTATATCCGTGACTCCTACGCGCTGCGCTCCCGCAAGGTGATGAAGAAGGTTCACGAGATGGAGCACTGCACCCCAGTGAGGACGCGTGCCGCGCTTATCGGGAGGATGCAGAGTGCGTCACGCTCCCTCAGCCCGACGCATCTCCTGCAGACCACCTCCTCCCTGAGGAAGAGGAGGTCGTTTTGCTCCAGCGCGCCCGAGACCTACCCGCAGCACACGCCGCGGCAGGGCTCGCAGCGGACAGCGACGTCGCCCCCCCGGTATATGTATCTGAAGTCGCCCCCCAGGGAGAGGGGGGGGCACCCGTCGTGGCAGCTGCCGCAGCAGCAGCAGCAGTATCCCTCTGTGCAGTCGGCAAAGCGGAGCAGCTCGGCTGCAGCGACGGAGAAGAGGTATGGTAGTGTTGATGGGGTGGGGTGTGGGGTGGGGTGGGGGGGCGTTTTGTTTGGGGAGAAAGGGGGGCAGCCTTGTGTTTTCACCATCACTACCATCATTCCTTTTCGCACACAGGAAACGCTCCTCGTCGGCTCCCGTTGGGAAGCGGCTCCATCGCTGCTGAGGAGGGTTGGTCCTCGGAGTTCGGTGTTCGCTCGGGGTGTATATAACTTATGCAACATTTTGTGCAACTTAAAAAAGTTGCGCAAAATAATGCAAAGAAAAAAGGCTGTTTGTGAGTGTGTGGGGTGTCTGTGGGTGTGAGTGTCAAGACCTGCAAGTGTCAGACCACCACCACCACCACTCCCACACCCTTTGGGGGAGGACATCTCTGTATCTTTTGTTTTCTCTCCTTGACTATATCTCCCCCACCACACCCCCTCCCCCCTCCCCTCCCATCACTGCTCTTAAAAGGCACTGTATTGTTCTGCCGATCGAATCGTTCTGACCATTTAGTGAGATTGTCCTCTCTCTCTCTATATCTATCTATCTTCTCCCCGTGTACGATCCCCCTTCTCCCTTCAATGTTTCCCCCCCTGCAACCATGTATCTTCCCACCCTTGTGTCCTGAATCTCTGAGAAGACGTTGTTGTTTTCCCTCAAAACAAACCCCCCCCCCCCCCCCACACACACACACACACACACATCTCCTCCTCCCTGGATGATTTGATCTCACCACAATAAAGCGCAGGCGCATGCACGGTGTACTGTGTTGTGCGTGTGTGCCCTGCTGTGGAAAAAATGCTTACCCCAGACCCCCCCTCCCCCCCATCCCCATCCAACAGTCCTTGGGTTCTCAAAGTGATTGTGCTGCTGTATTCTTTGTGGGGGGAGGGGAGGGGGGGGTAGCTCTCGGGGATAAAGAGAGAGGGAGGGAGGGGTGTGGGCTGTGGGTGGAGGGGGGGGGTATGGGGTGTGTGAGAGAGGTACAAATATCTCTTGACGCGCGAAGTGCATGCAAGGGTGGTAGATGGGGGGGGATGGCCACTTCAGACTCTCTGTTGTGCCAAACACTGCAGATCAATGCTGCGCCACTTTGCAACAACCAGTTTTTGTGAGGTGCCTCGCCGGTTGCCGCAATGTTCTGCACTACACTGAGTGAAAAATGCCTCCTCCTTTTGAGGTGACATGCCGTGATGCCACTCCCCTCTTTTATACTTCCCTATAAAACCCCTGCATTTTTCCGAGGCTCTTTCTGGGCAGGCTTTCTGTGCCCTTTGCCCTCTCTAGGCGAACAGACAATACACCAGAGAGCAGCCGACGCGAATTCCCCACCCGACTCCCTCCCAAAGGGAGCGATTGCCCTCAGAGAAACTCTTGAGAAAAACACAAACCCGTGGTGTCGGCCTGCCTGTTTATGTCGGGCCATGCTATATAACACGTTTAGCGAGAGCTCAACACAACGAATTCACACACGTTGTCGTGAATTTTTCTGTTTCTTCTTTCTCTGTTTTCTCTGCGGATGATGCTCCTCCCCTCGCCCCCCTTCTCCGTGTGGAGAGGTAGGGGTGGGGGGTGGACGGGGGGGGGTATGGGATCTGCGTTGTTGATGGAATGAGGGGGATATATGTGTGTGCAAATGTGTCTCCAGAGAGAGGCAGAGAGAGATGGCAGTGACGGCAGCAGTGAAGTGAGTGCTCAATCTCACCCAATCTCGCCCCACCCCACCCACCCCGCCACCCCCCCGACCTCCATCATCGACACCGTTCTCCCATGTGATTTTTTTTACGCACACGACCTTCGCGCGGAAAGTGTCATTCAGCTCTGCCAAACGTGCTCTATTCTGGAAGCCCTAAAACGCATCAAACGAAGTATCAAACAGTAGAGAAAGAGCGACAGAGTTGAAAAGTGACACTTCTGAGCTCTGTCCCAAATTCACCCTCCCCTCCCCACACTCCACTCCACCATGCCACACCACACCGCACCCACCCAGCAGGGCCCTCACCCAACACCCCCAGGGGGGCCCTGACTCCGGTCATCTGAGGGTCATCTCCCCCACCCTCTCTTTTCTCCCATCCCACCCCCCTACCCCACAGCCAAGGGTGGGCTATCTCTCAAGGGCGACATGGCTCATCCCTCGATGGGGGGCATGGGGGGGATGTCGGTTGTGGCGCCTGCTTCCGCGAGGAAGGGCGCTTCGCTCGATGTCGGGATCTACAAGGTGGATGACAGGGAGCTGCCCAGCCTGTGTGAGGCTGCGAAGGCTGGGAAGCTGGAATACGTCTCGCTGAAGATTCTGGAGGGTGGCGAGGCGGATGTGATTGCAAACTCGGGTGATGGGGGTGCCGCGCCGATTCACTGCGCTGCATCGAGGGGGCATGTCGACGTCATCGACTTCCTTATCGAACACGGCGCAGGCATCAACGACAGAAGTGAGGGCGGCCTGACCCCGCTCATGTGGCTCGCAAAGGCAGATAACATCTCCCATCAGGTCCAACGCGCCACCGCAGAGGCACTCTTTGCCCGGGGCGCAGACGCGAGCCTGATTGACAGCGAGGGGAAGACCGCATTCACCCACGGCCTCCACCGCCCCGTTGCAGCGCACTTCATGTTTATGAAGGGCGCCCTCCCCAGGCAGAACGACCTGACGCACTGCATCAAGCTGAAGGACATGCCTGCCGCGAGATACCTCCTGGAGCAGCACAGCGACAACGTCTCACCCAACACCACCCCGCAGCCCCCTTCGGATTTGGAGGCCCCGAGCCCCCCGGTGCCCCGCCACCCCGGCGACCCGACGCAGCCTCTGGAGCACGCCCTGCTGACAGGAGATGACTGTGTCGTGAAGATGCTTCTTGCCAACGGGGCAGACCCCTCCTTGGTTGACCCGGCCTTCCTCTCGGAACGCTCCGCCTCCATCAAGTCGTCCCACATCTCACTCCTCAAGGAGGTGCAGGCGTCGGGTCTCCCCCGCGGCTTCTCCTATGAACCCAGCCACGCCAACATCTGGATGCTGACCGGGAAGAGCGGCCGACTCCTCCGTTTCCTCGGTGCTGCGATTCTCCCCAACTGCGCGCTGCTCGCCTCTGCGATGTTCCTCCCCGCAGTGTGCGGCTTCGTCGCCCTGGCCCTCAACCTCTGGGGTGTGCAGTACGTCACCACAAAAAGCGCCTCCAGCAAGACCCCCGAGCCTGGCCTCGCCGGGTGGTATACCGGCGGCCTTCTCTTCGGAGGCTCCGTGCTCGTCATGATTGCCTTCCCCGCGAGCGATGAGGAGAATCTGAAGCTGGTCTGGTGGGTTGTGACCTCCACAATGTTTGCATGCTACCTCAGGGCGCTCTCCTGTGACCCTGGGGTTCACATCCCAACCCCTGAGGATCGGCGGAAGTTCTTCGAGCAGATCGGGAGGGGGTACTCTCTGGAGGCGATCGAGGGGTGCCCGACGACGCTCTGTAAGAAACCCCTGCGGTCGAAGTTCTGCTCCACCTCGCTGAAGCTGATCCACCGGTTTGACCACTACTGCGTCTGGACTGCGAACTCCATCGGGTCGGGGAACCACAGGCCGTTCTTCTTCTTCGCGCTGCTGCAGCTCATCTCGCAGTGCCTTGTCCTCCACTTCGGGCTCGCCTTTGTCAAGCTCGACTCGGTTCCCCTCAAGCAGCGGACCCTCTGCGGCTACCTCGACCACCTCTTCAGCGCGGAGTATGCCGTTGCGTCCTACTTCCTCATCTGCTACAACTCCGCGGTGATCCTCTTCATCACAATGGTGTTCACCAGCCAGGCCTGGTACGTCTCGAGGAACGTCACCTCGAATGAGGTGTGGTTCCCCGAGAGGTATTCCTGGTGCTTCAACATCCGGCGCCGCACACACACCCTGTTCGACAAGGGGCATCTTGGGAACTGGGCGGAGTTCCTCTGGGGCGACCTCCGCGGGGCGGGCTACGTCCTCCCTGTGCTGGAGAACAACAAGCACCTGATGGCCATCATCGCGAAGGACCGCGCCAAGATGACCTCCGGTGCCGACATCCAGACATCGGGGTGCAGCCACAGCCACGGCGGGGATGGCGGGGGGCACGGGCACTCCCACAGCCACGGCGCCCCGGTCGCCCCGGCTGCTGTGCCTCCGCCGGCGCCGCCACCGCAGAAGCCCCAGGTGGCTGAGGGTGGTGGTGGTGGTGGTAGTGGGGAGGCCAGCGGTGCAGATGCAGCTCAGAAGACTGCAGGGGCGAGCACCAACCTGGTGGATGAGGAGACGGGGTTTATCTACCCGGTGCAGCTGAAGGATCACATCCTGCGCCTGCCGGCTGCGACCCGCCGCGTGATGGCGGAGAAGCAGAAGGCGGAGTTCGCTAAGTTCAACGTGATGGATGAGTCCGGCAAGGTGGGGCTGCCCTCCGAGCAGGACCAGTCCGCCTTCCTGACGCAGTCGCGCCTCAACCAGGAGACATCGCATTACGTTGCTGGCCCGGAGCAGCAGCAGCCGCCGCAGGCTTCCCCTGCCCCTGCCCCTGTGATCGTCGACCAGGCCGACCCGCGCTACGCAGGGGCGGGTGACGAGAGGCAGGGCCAGATCACCACCGCCACTATCCGCAGTGCCTCGCTCTCCCGCGGCAATGCCCAGCTGCGGTCTTCCACACGCACTAAGGCGGAGTGATGTGGTGGTGGTGGTGGGGCAAGAGAGGTGCAGAACAGTCGAGAGGCTCACCAGGGGGGGGGGTGAGCTGACCTCTTTTTGCCCGGCCTACCGTCAGGTCAAGGTCTGTAGAATGTTCTTCTCTTGATGGGCAGCACAAAGGGAGGACCCAAGGTATGGTGCTCAATTTCACACACATGTCCCCCCTGCCCCCCCCCCCCCTGTGAAGAGCGCAAAAAAACAAAAAGTCTTGTCGTTTTGGATAGTTGCAGGCAGAGGAGGCGAGATGTCCGGAGGAGGAATGGAGGAGTAGGAATGGAAATGGGGGGGGGGGGGTAATGTAAATTAAGTCACACACCCCATCCGCATCCACGCAAACACAGGTTCTGCGCAGAACGAAGGCAAACACACAGCACAGTGCAGCTTGCAGCTCTGTGGGGCTGTGGCTGCACTACTCCAATCGGCATTCGAACAGCACCGAAAGGCAGAGCTGTGTTCGCTGAAGAGGACCTGGCAGAGACAGGGCTCCGTGTATGCCCCAGGGGGTAGCGATGCTCTCCTGAGAGGCCTTGATTTGGCAAGGCCGGTGATAGAAAGACAGGCAGACACCTCCCTGCCCTGTTCTGCTCGAGAGAGAGGTGTGCCACCCACCCCCCTCCCACCTGGCCCGTGCCGGGCCTTTCTCCCGCCCCCCCCCTCCCACACCACATGTGCTTTAAGTATGGCTCTTGCCCTGTCCGCTCTCTCCCAACCCAGGCTGCCTCTTCACGACCACCTACCACCACAGATGAAATGCGGGTGCCTCCGTGGCACACCGAAGCGATCAGTGTGTGTGAGTGACACAGAAGCTGTGACTGATCTGAGAGGTGGCGGCTGGAATACAGTTGCCCGTCTGATTGGAGCGCAGCAGTGGCGAGGGACAATCCTGCCGCAGGATCAGCCAGGTCTTTCTGGTGGTCTGGGTGGGTGGTGTGTGTGTTGTGGTGGTGCACACCAGTGGTGTTCTCATCCAGAGGAGCTATTGGGGGGGAGGTGCACTGTCGGAAGAAATGATTTTCACGAATGTATGGTTCGTTCGCTCGTCAAACGGAGGTCTTGGGAAAAGCTCCTGGCCTCAGAAAACATGCCCCGGGAAGGGGGGGGGTGATGAGGGGTTTTCTGCCTTCTCCTTTCTCCGTTCTCCATGCAGCCTAGATGCCAGTCGACGACCCCTGGTCCGGTCCACCAAGCTCTTTGTTGCAAGGGAGGCTTTTTAAACATCTAACGAAACTCGGTCCGCGTGTTCTTTCTTGGGTTCAGCAGTGTTGATGGCACTCCGCAGGATGTTTTCGGATGTTCCTGACCATATGGTTTCCGGGGAAGGGTTTGGCGCGATGTTGATTCACTCTATACGTCAGGATGTGCCAAGCCATTGGGGCATCCGCACTACACCCGTGTCGGCGGAGGGACTTCATACAATTGTAGAAGGCCTCAAAAGATTGTCACTTGATTCCAATAGTCCACAAGCAGAAGTTACGTGGAAATGTCGCCAACAAACAGGGAGGCGGGAGCTCTGTCTGAGGTGACGACAGTGGAAGAGAGTTGTTTGCTTGGTGCTGTTCCGGAGAGCGTGGAGTGGACGGCAAGGGAAGCGAGTATGTGTCTCAGATAACGTAAGTGTACTGGTGGCTTAGAGCAGCTGGTAATACAGCAAGAGACGACAGGAGGAGGAATGTCGACGCATTGTGGAGAGCTGGAGGAAGGTGGGCGGGTGTCAGACGCTGGAACTGGTGCCCGGCACCTTAGAATGCACTGCACAGACTCCGGAGAGGAGCCGCCTGTCCGGAGAGGGTGGGGGTTTTGCGTGTTGCTCTTGCTGCGAGTGTCTCTGAGGGTTCATTGTCCGCGCCCCATTGCATGTCCCGCCCTTTTCACCTGTGTCCTCAAAGACAAAAGAAGCAGTGTGCGGAGACAATTAGACAAAAAGGGCACGCCACACCACGTATCCACATGACCATGCACTGCCTACCACAGACAACCCCAACACACGAACCACCCACAACTCTTCAAAATGTTCGCATCGCGCACAATCCTGCTGGCGGCGGCGTGCCTCATCGTTGCGGGGGTGCAGGCGGAGGCGCAGCAGATCTGCTGCCTGGCGTTCCCGACGTGCCCTGCCGACACGACGCACGACGCGACGTGCACGGCGGCCGACGTGAAGGCCGGGCTGTGCCAGGAGGCGACGCTGTGCTGCAGCACGATCCGCTGCAGGGTGAAGCAGCCTGAGACGCCCGTCTGCTGCCAGGCCATGCCGTCGTGCCCGGCCGGGTACGAGCAGACGGACGAGTCTGTGTGCTCCGACCACATGTGGAAGTACGGGATCTGCAGGAAGGCGAGCCGCTGCTGCAAGGAGATCACGTGCCGCACCTGGGTCATGTAGGAGGGCAGAGGCCCCTTGCGGTACAGACCGCTGAGCCCCAATTGGCTTCGTGGCGAGTGGGTTGCTGGGTGATGGAGACAGCTGTGTGTGGCTTCTTTGTTGCTCTCAAACTCAACTTCAAACAGAAACACAAAGACAAGGGCATGGCAGAGCAGGGCAGGACGGGCGGGGGAGCTCTGTAGCCCCCCACCTCTCCGCACTGCTTTGTTTGTTCTTTTTTGGGTGGCGGTGGACTACTGGACTACCCCCACCTCTTCGCGTTGCATGCCCCTCCTTTGCCTTTTCATCCCCTGCATCCCCGCGCCCCCGCAACCGCAACAAGGCGCGGTGTGTGTCCTCCCGGCCTAGACGAGATGAGCCATTTGGCGTTTGTGTTACCCGGTTGTGCCTTGTTCTGACACAAGTGCAAGTGGGCAGCACCTGCCTGGGAGCCTGAATGTCGCTGGGAGAGGACACACCGTGCCCCACAGAGGCATCCTGTGCCTTGTGGTCAATTTGTTTGCGATTACCCCTCCCCCCTACGATCCAACCACTAACGTTTCTCTCTCTCTCTGCGCAGCAAGCACACACGCACACACTCAGAGAGGTAGCCCGTCTTTACTGGGACGGGTCGCAGCGGGAGCACTCGAACGAACACAGAAGGCACCACCCGCCCGCCTGCCGTGCATCACCACATTGCGGCCACTGAGACCTCCTTGGGGAACCCCCGACAGGAGGAATATGCGGCAGCGTTGTGTGTGGCGCACGGCACGGTTACGGTTTGTGGCCTTGGTCGAGGCGTCCGACTGTGAAAACCACCTCTGCAAGGGAGTGAACTGCATGCGCTGCCCTGCTGATGTGCCTCCTGCTTTGCTTTGCATGCTTTGCCCTGCAGGCGGGGGCGGTGGGGTGCAGGTGCAGGTGCAGGTGGTTGTGCCACAGCGGCGCAGCTGCCTCGCCCCGCCTCGCCTCCTTCCCCCTTCTGCTGGGCTGGGCTGGGCTGGAGGTGTATTCCATGGGCCTTTTGTCCGCTTCCTTTTTGCTTTTCAGGCGTCTTGTCTTTTCTACTCTACTCTACTCTCTTTATTCCCTTCCCTTCTCCGACCCATATAGCCGTGCTAATCCCAATGGGCGAAAAAGGGGGGGGGAAAAAAAAAAAGGACCTTCTGCGTGGGACACCCGCGTCCGACACCCTCAAAACTACAACAGCCCTCCCCACAGCGGCCTCCAGGACCTCAACCGGGCGGGGCAAGGGGCGGGTTGGTCACAAATCACAGAACACGAATGAAAACAAAGTACGGGCCCTGTCCACGCACCCTGATGGGCGCGACAGACCAGGGGGAAACCAACGAACAGGACCTTTGCCATATCAGGTGAAGACGTCTCAACACAAAAACTTTGGCTTTTAATGGGGAGGTGTCTCCGTGTCGACGCACGGCAACCCACCCGCTCTGCGGGAAAAAAACGGCACCACACAGGGCACTATCCCTGACCCGACCCCGGAAAGAAGCACACGAGTGAGCCAACGCTACAACGACGTAGCGCACAACGTGGGGGGACGGGAACGAAGGTAAAAAAAAAAAAAAAAAAGGACCTTCTGCGTGGGACACCCGCGTCCGACACCCTCAAAACTACAACAGCCCTCCTCAGGTGGGGGCCACACGGGTCTCGCCCCCGCTGGCCCCCACCCCCACAGGAAGACTTGATCCCACGGACCAAACCTGTTGATACATAGCGGACCAATTGGATATTAGTCGAAAGCCCACCGTAACGGCCCCCCACCCCCACCCCATCTCACCCCACCCCACTTGTGTGCACACCTCACACCTTGCTCGGACCTCCATATCCCCCCAACCCCCCTTTCTCCCATCCCCCCCATGGCTTCCTGCCCCCTTCCCGGCTCTACTAGCAACACCACCTCCAGGCGACCCCCCCCCCCTCCGCCCTGCCACTCATCCGTCTATGACCTCGCGCACCCAGCCTTCCTCCCTCCCGCCTGGCGCTCAGCTGTAACCATAACCTGCTGACCACCCCCCCCCCCCCCACCCTGTTTTGATGAGTGCTCTGGATGATGCGTTACTCCCTAATGGTTCCCAGCAGCTGGTTGGCAATGTGACGGCTGTGCCGGAGACGGAGGTGGCTGAGCTGAATGTGATGCCTATCGCCGTCTTCATCTCCGCGCTTCTCTTCTTCTCCGTCGCGGCGCATGCCATCCGCGACCGGCACAACGGCTTCGGCCTCCTCTACAGCAGAGAACTCGACATCCTCTCTACCACCCTCCTGTGGTACTCCATGAGCATCACCCTGTCGCTATACAACAAATTCTTCTTCAAAGTGCTCTTCGGAGGAATAGCATATCCCCTATCACTCACTGCGGTTCACATGGCATTGAAGGGTGTCCTCGCGGGGCTCATTCTCCATATTATTGACAGGGCCCAGAGAGCCCGCGCCGCAGTCCGCCACCAGCGGAAGCTCCGGAAGCAGAAGAAGAAGCAGCAGGCACAGTGTGGAGGTGGTGGGGGTGACCCCACAGCCCCAACCACCCCACCTCCTCCGAACCCTGCAGAGAGGCGCGGCGCTGCTCCCGATGGCGCAGCGCAGGGGGGTGAGATCAACCTCTGGATGGACCCGTCTGACGTGGGTGACGGGGAGGGGTTTCAGGAGGAGGCTGCCGCATCTCAGAATGCGGGAAGTGCGGTGGTGTCGCAGTGCAGCTTCAACTCCTCCGCGGCTGCATCCTCTGTGGGGGCGGCGGGGCAGCCCTCCTCTGCGGCTCTGATGTGGAAGGCGGTGCCCATCGGGGTCTGCACCGGGCTGGACATTGCCCTGTCAAACCTTGCAATCGCCCACTTCATAGACCTATCCCTTTACACTATAGTCAAGACATCCTCTCTGATATTCACATATGGCATCTCGATATACCTCGGCATCCAACCTGTGAAGCTCCAGCTCACCATCTCCGTCGCAGTTGTCGTCTTCGGGGTGCTCCTCGCAGCCCTGGGGAAAGACGGGGGTGGCCCCAACGAGGAACCCCACACTATGGGGGAAACCATGTTCGGTGTCTTCCTCACCGTCACCTCCGCAGCTCTAGGGGCTCTGAGGTGGGTCCTCACGGAGGTGCTTCTGAAGGGGAACCTTGTCAAAGGGAGTTTGATAGGGAAGCTGAAAGTCCTCCTATGGCTCTCCCCAGGCGCAGCCATCTCTGTGCTGGCCCTGGCGCTCCCCGCAGAGGGTGGGGATATCCTGGAGGACAGCAGGTTTGACAGCCTCGATCAGACGGTGATAATCGCACTCCTCGCTTGTCTCGGCGGAGCCGCAGCGATTGTTCTCCTCTTCGCAGAGCTTGCCTTGGTGCAGAAGGCATCTGCCCTCACCCTCGCTGTGGCAGGCCATCTAAAGGAGGTGCTCCTCGTCGTCTTCGCAATCATCGTTTTCTCAGAGTCGTCAAATCTCTTCCGGATAGGGGGCATGGGAATTGCCTTCGTCGGGGCAATGTACTACATCTATGTGAAGTCGTCTGAGCAGGCGGAGGCGGCAGAGCAGGGGGGTCAGCCGTCGGAGCCCGGGCGGACCCTGCAGGCGCAGCCGCAAGGGGGAGGGGCGTATTCCATATTGGATGAAGGGTCTGTGAATGTCCTGGAGCTGGGGTCGATGTGCAGCGACAACAGCCTGCGTCGCAGTGGCAGTGAGGTGAGCCACCACCAGACCCCAGGAGTGGGGCCTGCGAGGGTTGGTGGCGGCGGTGGTGTGGGGCATCGGAAGGGGGATCGTGCAGGGCTTCCGCCCATCCCGCCTGCAACGCCGGAGCTGGCGTTCCGTCCTGTGCATGTTGACACGGATGACGACGACGACGATGATGATTTGGATGCCTTTGGAAACCAAGGCAATTCTCCCACAATGCCCGAGGCGTAATGGAGAAGGAAATTGGCTTCTTTCCGAACCCCCATCCACGGCCCCCCCCACCACCTCCGGTCTGGTGCGCACAAAGACGAAGAAACCCGGGTTCTGTTTTGCCACCCAGCTGCAGGGAGGGCGGAAGCGGCCCTCACGACTATATGT
Organism: Rhynchopus euleeides; assembly: GCA_963210315.1. Lineage (NCBI taxonomy): Eukaryota > Euglenozoa > Diplonemea > Diplonemida > Diplonemidae > Rhynchopus > Rhynchopus euleeides. The sequence goes on along the minus strand of OY723286.1, from coordinate 1,473,835 downwards.
TGTCGGGAGAGAGAGAGAAAGAGACAGATGAGGGGGCAGCAGTATTACGATAAGGAATGTATGGGGAACACATAAGGGGGATGAAGAAATACGACGTGGTTTGTTCGTGCCTGGCCATGCTGGCTGTGCTGCAACACGTTTTTCAAGAATTGAACGAAAGTGGGGGAGTGCGGGGGGGAGGAGGGACTCTGAGCGTGTGGAGTGGGTGTAGGAGTGTGCCTGAGGTGGGTTGCTAATAAAAAGGAAGGGGAGGGGTTTTTTTGGTAGCCTCATGCAATGAAGGAGGAAATGGAACACGGAGAAAGCAGGTCCGATTTGAGTTTACGGCACGCGTAGTGCCGTAATTGCAGAGCCACATCTCACCTCATCACAGGTCGAGGTGTGCGCGTTTTACCACAACCTCTCCCCTCCCCATTCCCCCGTGTTGAGTGACATGTGTCGATAGTGTTCCATTTCCCCCGAGAACCACCGGACAGTTCCATACGATCCGTGGTGAACGGTGTGCGTTGCCCCCCTCCCCATCCCCCTGGGCGGAGGCATGTCCAAACCGGCCGGGGGTGCCTGAGGTGGAGATTAGGCTCCAAACCATGGCTATGGCTGACTCGTCACTTGCTGTATTACATGCACCCACGACGGTGGTCATGCTGTGGTTTGGAACGGTTCTTTCAGTCAGCCAGGGCCTGGGAACGGAAGGGGGACGGTGTCTGAATGCTCGGATACGTCTGAGCTAGACACCAGCCGAGAGGTCCTTTCCCCCCTTCCCTCCCTGTTGTAAGTTGGGATCTCTGACAGGGGGAGTCCCTACGTGTTGTCGCCTGTGCTTGCGGCGGTTCTGCCAAACGAGCAAGCCGTCGCCTTCCCTAGCCACATCCGTGAGCAGCTGTGCGTGCTGACCGTTATGTAAGCAAATCGCAGATCGGAGGCACGAGATGCAGGTTGCCTGGGTGTCGCCTTCGATGCAGTAGCGTGCGTTGTGCCCCCGCCCCCCGATGATGAGGATCTTCTTGCAAAGGTTGTAACTGTGTTGAGAGTGGGTTCTGGCGGTTTGTGCTGCAACAGAGTGTGGTGGTGGTGTTTGCCATGGGGGTTTGTCTTGGGTTGGTGTGTCCTGGGATGCTGCAAGCATGTGTATGTGTCACTCCCTGCATCCCACACCCACCTGCAGTGACTCACAACAACAAACCTATTTCAACATGAGGGAGGTGATCTCTATCCACATCGGGCAGGCCGGTTGCCAGGTCGGTAACGCGTGCTGGGAGCTGTACTGCCTCGAGCACGGGATCCAGCCCGATGGCGCCATGCCGTCGGACAAGACGTGCGGTGTGGAGGACGACGCCTTCAACACCTTCTTCTCCGAGACGGGTGCTGGCAAGCACGTGCCCCGCGCCGTGCTGCTCGACCTGGAGCCCACGGTGATCGACGAGGTGCGCACCGGTACCTACCGCCAGCTGTTCCACCCCGAGCAGCTGATCTCGGGCAAGGAGGACGCCGCGAACAACTACGCGCGTGGTCACTACACCATCGGGAAGGAGATCGTGGACCTGTGCCTGGACCGCATCCGTAAGCTGGCCGACAACTGCACGGGTCTGCAGGGCTTCCTGGTGTTCAACGCCGTGGGCGGTGGTACCGGGTCTGGTCTGGGTGCGCTGCTGCTGGAGCGCCTGTCGGTGGACTACGGCCGCAAGTCGAAGCTCGGGTTCACCGTGTACCCGTCCCCGCAGGTGTCGACGGCCGTGGTGGAGCCGTACAACAGCGTGCTGTCGACGCACTCGCTGCTGGAGCACACCGACGTTGCGTGCATGCTGGACAACGAGGCGATCTACGACATTGCCCGCCGCAACCTGGACATCGAGCGCCCGACCTACACCAACCTGAACCGTCTGATCGCGCAGGTGATCTCGTCGCTGACGGCGTCGCTCCGTTTCGACGGTGCGCTGAACGTTGACGTGACGGAGTTCCAGACCAACCTGGTGCCGTACCCGCGTATCCACTTCATGCTTTCGTCGTACGCCCCGGTGATCTCCGCCGAGAAGGCGTACCACGAGCAGCTGTCGGTGGCCGAGATCACGAACGCGGCCTTCGAGCCCGCGTCGATGATGGCGAAGTGCGACCCCCGCCACGGGAAGTACATGGCGTGCTGCCTGATGTACCGCGGTGACGTGGTGCCGAAGGACGTGAACGCGTCCGTCGCCACCATCAAGACGAAGCGCACCATCCAGTTCGTGGACTGGTCGCCCACCGGGTTCAAGTGCGGCATCAACTACCAGCCGCCCACGGTGGTGCCGGGCGGTGACCTGGCCAAGGTGCAGCGCGCGGTGTGCATGATCTCGAACAGCACGGCCATCGCCGAGGTGTTCGCCCGCATCGACCACAAGTTCGACCTGATGTACTCGAAGCGTGCCTTCGTGCACTGGTACGTCGGTGAGGGTATGGAGGAGGGTGAGTTCTCGGAGGCGCGTGAGGACCTTGCCGCCCTGGAGAAGGACTACGAGGAGGTGGGTGCCGAGTCCGCCGACATCGAGGGTGAGGAGGACGTCGAGGAGTACTAGACATAACGCCCGACACGGGACGCGACCGTCCTCCCTCCGTTCTGCCTTCTTCGCATGCCAGAAATGAGGGACCTCGTGAGTCCAACCAACAGCAAAAACTACCCCTATTCCCCTCTGCAGCCTGCTACCGCCTTATATACCCCAGAGCAACTACCGAGGAAGGGCTGGGAGACCACTCTTCTCTGAAGAGGCAGGACACAGGCCAGAGATTTTTTCCCTTTTTTCCCCTGTTTGTCTTCCCGATGTCCATGAACGCTTGTCGATCTCTGTAACCACCACACCCGGTGCTCCCCGCAACGCTAGCTCCGCTTGTCCAGAGCGGAACTGACAGCGGGATCCATTCGGCTGGAGGGCAGGGAAGCGGGGAGTGTGTTAATCAGCCCCCCGTTCCAGACAGAGCCTCGTGACCCCATCCCCCCGATATCCCCTCCATGTGAATTTTGTTTTTCTAAGAAAAAAATAAGCGCAAGCGAGATTTTTTTTCGACCATGTGATCGGACGCGGTGCTGAGCGAGAATATGTCGAGAAAACTTCAAAAAGCGAAGAAGGCCTGATGCCCCTTCCCCCCTCCCCCTCCCCCCACTCACCCCATCCCACCCCGCTGCAGCAACACAGCACCAAACATCTCATGCATTTCCGAGCAAGCGGGATCTCGCGCATGCCGCATCTCCCACACACCTCTCCCACACCACACCTGCAGCGGCACCTGCATCCCAAGCGGAAGGGAGGCCAGTTCCCTCTCTCTTCCTGCATGCCGGGCGCCCGCCACGGCGCCGTGTGGCGATACGTTGCAACCGCAGTGCTCGCCACCACCACCCTGCATGACGCGCTATCCCCCTCCGGGCCCGACCCCGCCTGCTTTCCAGCAGCGCACGCCCTCCTCCCCAGGGCCGACTCCAACCAAACCCTGCCGGTCCTCCTCGACAGCTACAACCTCCTCTACCTCGACAACCGCATCCGGCGCCCCGAGGTATGCATCACCGACGAGTCACGCGTGGACACAACACCCGCACTGCTGGAGGGCGTGCTGCGCTGCTGGCGCGACGCGTGCCTCTGCAGAGGCGGGCTGTGGGTCGAATCCGAGCAGGGCTGCTCCCACCTCTGCAACGGGGTGACGTGCGAGAAGATGACGTGTCACGCCCCGGGGGAGTGCAACCCTCTCACCGGGAAGTGTGGCTACAGCCCACTCCCCGACGGGGAGCCCTGCGAAGCAGACCCAGGCGTCGCACGCCTGGCAGAGGAGGTGTCGCCCGACCCGCAGTTCCGATGCTATTTCGGGAAATGCCTCCACAACACAGCCTGCAGCGGCAGGCAGTGCCGCCTCCCTGCCTCAGAGTGCTACGCCGTGTCGTGCGGGCCTTCCACACCTCTCCCAGGCCCTCCGGGATCCACCTCGACGCCTGCCACCGTTGCCCCTGTGTCGAACGTCACATCACCTCCACCCCCGTTGGGCTGCATCTACCACAAGGTTAACGGGACACTGTGCAGCTCAGGGCAGGGTATCTGCCTCCAAGGCGTCTGCAAGGTGCTGCCGGATGAGGCGCTCCGCGAGGAGAAGGCACGTCTCGGTCTGGAGGTGCGGGATCTGTGCGATGGGGTGGAGTGCCAGCCCTTCTACCACCCCTGCAGGGCGTCTGGGGGGTGTGTCAACGGGAGCTGTGTGGAAGTGTTCCACCCCAACGGGACGGGGTGTGATGACATGATGACGGAGACTGTGGGGGACCGTTGCCTCGGTGGGAGCTGCACAGGAGAGGCGCGTTGTGTGGATGCATCGGGTGGGGTCGTTGTGTGCACTACAGAGAACCCTGAGTGCTCTGTCCCTGAGTGTCGGAACAACGGCGGTGGGTGCTTTGATATCGACAAGCCAGACGGAACGCCCTGCTCCGACGGCAATCCCGACACGACATACGACTTCTGCCTGGCTGGGAGATGCGTCGGGTCCACCGCATTCTACGACTGCAGCAACCACGAGCTGTGCTACGGCCCGCTGCTCCACTGCCTCAGACCCTTCACCCCAAGCTGCCCACAGGTGTATGACGCTCAATGCGAGGTGCTGTCCGCTGTACAGCGGTGCAGCGCAGGGGCGAGCGTGTGTCGGGCAGGCGGTGTCGGTGGGGTATCGCCAAGCCTTTTGATGGCAGCGGCAGCTGTAGCCGCGAGTATCCTGATGGCGGGGTAGAGAAGACGGGGTGGGGGGGGGGTGGGAGGTGTGCGTGCCGCAGGGAAGGCCTTCCGGCACGACCTGTGGGTATGCTGTGGGGTGGGGAGGGGAGTCTGTGGAGACCACATCAAGAGCAAGTGCTCGGTGTGTCGACACTAGTATAAACAAGATTCACGTGTGTATGTGTGTGTCTCAGTGGCGTTGGGGGAGAGGAAGCAGAGCGGAAGAGAGAGCCCCTCGTTCCCAGTTTCACCGGCCAGGGTGGCGTCGTGTTGCATCGCAAACGCACCGTGTCCGCAGCAACCCCACAGCACACGGCACACCACATCCACCCACCACAGATCTATTCCACTTCGTGGCTAACAATGGTGAGCAGGACAGCCCTGGTGGGGCTGGCGGTGCTGGCGCACTGCCTTGCCTCCGTGTCTGCGCAGTGCCGCAGGCCGCAGCATGAGCTGGATGCGTGTGCGGGGTTGGACTTGGGGGCGGCGTGCCAGTATGCAGACAGGCGCGGGCGGCCGAGGTGTGGGCAGTGTGGGACAAACCCCAACTGCGGGATTCACTGCGTCCGCAATGACGGGATAGCCTGCACCTTTGCGCCCCCGCCTAGATCCGGAGGGGGCTACGGCTCACCGAGGAGTTCTCGGAGCTGACGGACCTGCGGTACGGGACAAAGGGGAGATGCTTCTCCACCGACCCGGGGGAGACGCTGACTCTAGTTCTCCAAGGGGAGCCCATCGTGCAAGCCAGAGGAGAGATAAAGGACCTTGGGGCGCAGATCTGTCTGGTGTCGCGGGAGAAGATCTCGGGGATCTGTGACAAGCGTGTCAAACAGGCAATTGAGGTGTGCCGCCGCCTGGAAGCGAAATACCTCAACCTGGGGTTCCCGGCCAAGGCGAAGATTCTCGCGACGATGGTGATGCCGATGGCCTTCGCCGCGATCCACACAGCCAACCCGCTGTGGGGCACCTTGAGCTCCCTTGACATGGCTGTCATGCGTGTGCTGTGGAAGTTTCAGAAGGCACGGCGATGCCCGATGATCGTGCGCAACTTGCTGTGCCCGGCTCACCGCGTGGACCCGACGTCCTACATCCAGTACCAACGACTGGTGGCGATGCACACCGTGCGCCACAGATGCCCGGATCTCTGGCAGCTGGTGACTGAGATCAGAAGCCTACGCACCCCCGCGAGGGGTCCACGGGGGCCGAGCAGGGCCGGTGCGCTGACGGCTGCGGAGATCAAGGCGGCGACTCCCGGGCCGGTGGCCCTGGTACAGACGGCGCTCTCGGACCTGCGCTGGAAGTGGCCCGATGCGGGGCGCCTCAAGGCACGTGACTCCGACAAGGCGATCGATCTCGGGTGCGAGGATCGACCTGCGGTGTTGCACGACCTGCGTGAGATGGTTCGTGCGGCCAGGTGGCGGGAGATTGCTGCAAAGAAACGGGAAGACACGACGGGCATGCGCGACGGGGTCGACTACATGGCTGTCACCCGAGTGTGGTCGGGGGAACCGGAACCATACCGTGCGGGAATCATGCGGGCGATCATCGCTGGAGACCAGGTCACCGAAGACCGCCGCCTCCGCCATTACAAGCAGGGGAATGGCATGTGTAAGTTGTGTGGGCTCGAGAAGGAGGACCACGAACACATGTGGTGGCGCTGCGAGGCGACGGCGGACTACCGCCGGCTACCGGCGTATCGGGATGTGGTGGCGGCGGACAGGACCAACTGGCCCCCCTGCTTGGCTCGGAACGGGATTCTGCCGCTGGGGTTTGTGATGCGGCAGGGACACGGCAATGCGAAGTGCCTGCGGCAGCTGCTTGGACTGTACACGGAGATTATCCTCCAGAGGGAGCGACTCCTCAAGCAGCGCGAGGCTGAACCGGCCACAGGGGTGTCGGTACGCGAGCCCTTTCCTTGGGGTTGGGACCCTGAGGAACCCCTTGAGACCTACGACAAGCTCCCTGATGCCCTGCCGCCGCAAGCCTGGTCTAAGGTGGCTGGGGTGCCGGCCTATTTCGCGGTCCGCGACTGGTGGAGGCAGCTGAAGTGGCCGGACGACGAAAACAACCGCAAGTACCACGTATCCTGGTTGGAACTCGCGGTGGACTTCGAGGTGTTCACCGGCGTCGACGTCGTGTTCTCGCCGGGGAGCAAGAAGAAGGGGCAGCGGGCCCTGACTGCGAGGGACAAGGGTACGCTGATGGCTGCCTGGATGCGCACATGTGAAGCCATTGCGGGACCCGGTGAGTACATCCACCCGGGGAAGAAGGGCGGGGAGTCCAAGTGCAAGTCTCTGGAGCCCTTCATCGGACAGCTGCAGTGCGGCGGGCTGAACCGGCGTCCTCGCTTGCTGTGCACGCAGGCGGTCGAAGCGATGCTCACTAGGCTGAAGGAGCAAGTGCGAGAGGCCGCGTCGCTGACACCGCGCCCGAGCTGGACCACGATGGAGGTTCTGGTCCAAGAGGCGGGCCGCGACGAGAGGAGAGCCGTGTACGAGGCCGCGGCGGCTGGTCATGTGGTGGCACGAGCTGAGCCCCAACCGCGGAGTGGGGTGGAAACCCTTTTCTTCGACGGGTCCCTCAGACGGGGGAAGGGCACTGCCAAGAAGCGGGCGGGCACGGGTGCGGGTGCAGTGCGCAAAACCGCGAGTGGTGTGGTGGTGTGGACCGCGCAGAGCAGACTGGCGCAGGGGTGCACTGTGAACGAGGCGGAGTACGCGGGTCTACTGCTCTGCCTAGATGAACTGATTGACCACCCGCCGGTGGGCGAGGTGGTGGTGTATGGCGATAGTCAGCTGGTTGCGGACCAGGTCAACACCGACACCATGTGCCGGAGCAAGAAGCTCCGCCCGCTGTACGTCAAGGCCAGAGAACGCATCGCCGCCCTGCGGGCGGCCGGCACACGGATCACTCTCGTGCACGTGGGCCGAAAGTGGAATGCGGACGCGGACGCCGCCGCCAACGCGGCAGTCGACAAGCTGGAGGTGGGGGTCACTCGGCACTCGCGAGGAGAGCCGGAATCACCGGTGTGAGGGCCCGGGCGGACAGTAGCAGTCGTCCGCCAGACTGGACACTCTACTGATGCTGGACAAGGGCCCTTGGGGCGCTGGCAACGACCGATCGGTCGGTGATGGACAGCTGGCTCCTGGACGCATGGCTCCCCATCATGCAACGCCACCGCGATGGAGGCCCCTCGTGGGAGCTGTTCAAGGAGCGTTACGCCGCCTACATCCCTGAGGTTCCGCTGCCCCTCCAGCCTCTGAGTGGGGAGCAACTGCACATGGCGGCTGCGGACATGGGCTCGGGGAAGGCGCCAGGCACGGACGGCTGGTACGCTGAGGAGCTGAAGCTGTTGCCGCGGGCGTTCTACGCAGCCCTGGCAGAAGTTCTGAATGGCGTGGAGCTGTCGGGTGAGTGGCCCGAAGCTCTGCTGTCGGCGACTGTATCGATGATCCCGAAGGAGGAGGACCCCGACCCGCTGGACCATCGCCCTATTACGGTCATGTCGGTGATATACAGGGTGTGGGCGAAAGCCAGGGTAAGCCAACTGATGGTCTGGCAGGAGGAGTGGGCGACTGACAGCATGTACGGCTTCCGTACGGGCAAGGGTGCTTTTGGGGCGTACATGAAGACTGCGCTGCTAGCTGAGAAAGCATCCCTGACGGGCGTGCCTCTGCGTGGGGTTCTCCTCGACGTCAAAAAGTGCTTTGACTCGGTGCCATGGGATATCATCTTCGGCCTCCTGGAAATGATGGGTCTCGACGACAGAGTGCGGCGGCCCTCCCGGGCGATGTACCATGGCCTCAGGAGGCGGTTTAAAGTGCAGGGTTCGGTGGGTCAACCCTTCGCCGCCTTCAACGGGATCCTCCAGGGGTGCCCCCTGTCCGTACTGTGGCTGAACCCCGTGATGGCGGTGTGGGACAGGGTGGTCCGAGCAGAGGCACAGTGTGGAACCGGCCTCTACGCTGACGACAAGAAGTTGCTGGACACAGACCTCGCCAAGATCCGGAGGGGGCTACGGCTCACCGAGGAGTTCTCGGAGCTGACGGACCTGCGGTACGGGACAAAGGGGAGATGCTTCTCCACCGACCCGGGGGAGACGCTGACTCTAGTTCTCCAAGGGGAGCCCATCGTGCAAGCCAGAGGAGAGATAAAGGACCTTGGGGCGCAGATCTGTCTGGTGTCGCGGGAGAAGATCTCGGGGATCTGTGACAAGCGTGTCAAACAGGCAATTGAGGTGTGCCGCCGCCTGGAAGCGAAATACCTCAACCTGGGGTTCCCGGCCAAGGCGAAGATTCTCGCGACGATGGTGATGCCGATGGCCTTCGCCGCGATCCACACAGCCAACCCGCTGTGGGGCACCTTGAGCTCCCTTGACATGGCTGTCATGCGTGTGCTGTGGAAGTTTCAGAAGGCACGGCGATGCCCGATGATCGTGCGCAACTTGCTGTGCCCGGCTCACCGCGTGGACCCGACGTCCTACATCCAGTACCAACGACTGGTGGCGATGCACACCGTGCGCCACAGATGCCCGGATCTCTGGCAGCTGGTGACTGAGATCAGAAGCCTACGCACCCCCGCGAGGGGTCCACGGGGGCCGAGCAGGGCCGGTGCGCTGACGGCTGCGGAGATCAAGGCGGCGACTCCCGGGCCGGTGGCCCTGGTACAGACGGCGCTCTCGGACCTGCGCTGGAAGTGGCCCGATGCGGGGCGCCTCAAGGCACGTGACTCCGACAAGGCGATCGATCTCGGGTGCGAGGATCGACCTGCGGTGTTGCACGACCTGCGTGAGATGGTTCGTGCGGCCAGGTGGCGGGAGATTGCTGCAAAGAAACGGGAAGACACGACGGGCATGCGCGACGGGGTCGACTACATGGCTGTCACCCGAGTGTGGTCGGGGGAACCGGAACCATACCGTGCGGGAATCATGCGGGCGATCATCGCTGGAGACCAGGTCACCGAAGACCGCCGCCTCCGCCATTACAAGCAGGGGAATGGCATGTGTAAGTTGTGTGGGCTCGAGAAGGAGGACCACGAACACATGTGGTGGCGCTGCGAGGCGACGGCGGACTACCGCCGGCTACCGGCGTATCGGGATGTGGTGGCGGCGGACAGGACCAACTGGCCCCCCTGCTTGGCTCGGAACGGGATTCTGCCGCTGGGGTTTGTGATGCGGCAGGGACACGGCAATGCGAAGTGCCTGCGGCAGCTGCTTGGACTGTACACGGAGATTATCCTCCAGAGGGAGCGACTCCTCAAGCAGCGCGAGGCTGAACCGGCCACAGGGGTGTCGGTACGCGAGCCCTTTCCTTGGGGTTGGGACCCTGAGGAACCCCTTGAGACCTACGACAAGCTCCCTGATGCCCTGCCGCCGCAAGCCTGGTCTAAGGTGGCTGGGGTGCCGGCCTATTTCGCGGTCCGCGACTGGTGGAGGCAGCTGAAGTGGCCGGACGACGAAAACAACCGCAAGTACCACGTATCCTGGTTGGAACTCGCGGTGGACTTCGAGGTGTTCACCGGCGTCGACGTCGTGTTCTCGCCGGGGAGCAAGAAGAAGGGGCAGCGGGCCCTGACTGCGAGGGACAAGGGTACGCTGATGGCTGCCTGGATGCGCACATGTGAAGCCATTGCGGGACCCGGTGAGTACATCCACCCGGGGAAGAAGGGCGGGGAGTCCAAGTGCAAGTCTCTGGAGCCCTTCATCGGACAGCTGCAGTGCGGCGGGCTGAACCGGCGTCCTCGCTTGCTGTGCACGCAGGCGGTCGAAGCGATGCTCACTAGGCTGAAGGAGCAAGTGCGAGAGGCCGCGTCGCTGACACCGCGCCCGAGCTGGACCACGATGGAGGTTCTGGTCCAAGAGGCGGGCCGCGACGAGAGGAGAGCCGTGTACGAGGCCGCGGCGGCTGGTCATGTGGTGGCACGAGCTGAGCCCCAACCGCGGAGTGGGGTGGAAACCCTTTTCTTCGACGGGTCCCTCAGACGGGGGAAGGGCACTGCCAAGAAGCGGGCGGGCACGGGTGCGGGTGCAGTGCGCAAAACCGCGAGTGGTGTGGTGGTGTGGACCGCGCAGAGCAGACTGGCGCAGGGGTGCACTGTGAACGAGGCGGAGTACGCGGGTCTACTGCTCTGCCTAGATGAACTGATTGACCACCCGCCGGTGGGCGAGGTGGTGGTGTATGGCGATAGTCAGCTGGTTGCGGACCAGGTCAACACCGACACCATGTGCCGGAGCAAGAAGCTCCGCCCGCTGTACGTCAAGGCCAGAGAACGCATCGCCGCCCTGCGGGCGGCCGGCACACGGATCACTCTCGTGCACGTGGGCCGAAAGTGGAATGCGGACGCGGACGCCGCCGCCAACGCGGCAGTCGACAAGCTGGAGGTGGGGGTCACTCGGCACTCGCGAGGAGAGCCGGAATCACCGGTGTGAGGGCCCGGGCGGACAGTAGCAGTCGTCCGCCAGACTGGACACTCTACTGATGCTGGACAAGGGCCCTTGGGGCGCTGGCAACGACCGATCGGTCGGTGATGGACAGCTGGCTCCTGGACGCATGGCTCCCCATCATGCAACGCCACCGCGATGGAGGCCCCTCGTGGGAGCTGTTCAAGGAGCGTTACGCCGCCTACATCCCTGAGGTTCCGCTGCCCCTCCAGCCTCTGAGTGGGGAGCAACTGCACATGGCGGCTGCGGACATGGGCTCGGGGAAGGCGCCAGGCACGGACGGCTGGTACGCTGAGGAGCTGAAGCTGTTGCCGCGGGCGTTCTACGCAGCCCTGGCAGAAGTTCTGAATGGCGTGGAGCTGTCGGGTGAGTGGCCCGAAGCTCTGCTGTCGGCGACTGTATCGATGATCCCGAAGGAGGAGGACCCCGACCCGCTGGACCATCGCCCTATTACGGTCATGTCGGTGATATACAGGGTGTGGGCGAAAGCCAGGGTAAGCCAACTGATGGTCTGGCAGGAGGAGTGGGCGACTGACAGCATGTACGGCTTCCGTACGGGCAAGGGTGCTTTTGGGGCGTACATGAAGACTGCGCTGCTAGCTGAGAAAGCATCCCTGACGGGCGTGCCTCTGCGTGGGGTTCTCCTCGACGTCAAAAAGTGCTTTGACTCGGTGCCATGGGATATCATCTTCGGCCTCCTGGAAATGATGGGTCTCGACGACAGAGTGCGGCGGCCCTCCCGGGCGATGTACCATGGCCTCAGGAGGCGGTTTAAAGTGCAGGGTTCGGTGGGTCAACCCTTCGCCGCCTTCAACGGGATCCTCCAGGGGTGCCCCCTGTCCGTACTGTGGCTGAACCCCGTGATGGCGGTGTGGGACAGGGTGGTCCGAGCAGAGGCACAGTGTGGAACCGGCCTCTACGCTGACGACAAGAAGTTGCTGGACACAGACCTCGCCAAGATCCGGAGGGGGCTACGGCTCACCGAGGAGTTCTCGGAGCTGACGGACCTGCGGTACGGGACAAAGGGGAGATGCTTCTCCACCGACCCGGGGGAGACGCTGACTCTAGTTCTCCAAGGGGAGCCCATCGTGCAAGCCAGAGGAGAGATAAAGGACCTTGGGGCGCAGATCTGTCTGGTGTCGCGGGAGAAGATCTCGGGGATCTGTGACAAGCGTGTCAAACAGGCAATTGAGGTGTGCCGCCGCCTGGAAGCGAAATACCTCAACCTGGGGTTCCCGGCCAAGGCGAAGATTCTCGCGACGATGGTGATGCCGATGGCCTTCGCCGCGATCCACACAGCCAACCCGCTGTGGGGCACCTTGAGCTCCCTTGACATGGCTGTCATGCGTGTGCTGTGGAAGTTTCAGAAGGCACGGCGATGCCCGATGATCGTGCGCAACTTGCTGTGCCCGGCTCACCGCGTGGACCCGACGTCCTACATCCAGTACCAACGACTGGTGGCGATGCACACCGTGCGCCACAGATGCCCGGATCTCTGGCAGCTGGTGACTGAGATCAGAAGCCTACGCACCCCCGCGAGGGGTCCACGGGGGCCGAGCAGGGCCGGTGCGCTGACGGCTGCGGAGATCAAGGCGGCGACTCCCGGGCCGGTGGCCCTGGTACAGACGGCGCTCTCGGACCTGCGCTGGAAGTGGCCCGATGCGGGGCGCCTCAAGGCACGTGACTCCGACAAGGCGATCGATCTCGGGTGCGAGGATCGACCTGCGGTGTTGCACGACCTGCGTGAGATGGTTCGTGCGGCCAGGTGGCGGGAGATTGCTGCAAAGAAACGGGAAGACACGACGGGCATGCGCGACGGGGTCGACTACATGGCTGTCACCCGAGTGTGGTCGGGGGAACCGGAACCATACCGTGCGGGAATCATGCGGGCGATCATCGCTGGAGACCAGGTCACCGAAGACCGCCGCCTCCGCCATTACAAGCAGGGGAATGGCATGTGTAAGTTGTGTGGGCTCGAGAAGGAGGACCACGAACACATGTGGTGGCGCTGCGAGGCGACGGCGGACTACCGCCGGCTACCGGCGTATCGGGATGTGGTGGCGGCGGACAGGACCAACTGGCCCCCCTGCTTGGCTCGGAACGGGATTCTGCCGCTGGGGTTTGTGATGCGGCAGGGACACGGCAATGCGAAGTGCCTGCGGCAGCTGCTTGGACTGTACACGGAGATTATCCTCCAGAGGGAGCGACTCCTCAAGCAGCGCGAGGCTGAACCGGCCACAGGGGTGTCGGTACGCGAGCCCTTTCCTTGGGGTTGGGACCCTGAGGAACCCCTTGAGACCTACGACAAGCTCCCTGATGCCCTGCCGCCGCAAGCCTGGTCTAAGGTGGCTGGGGTGCCGGCCTATTTCGCGGTCCGCGACTGGTGGAGGCAGCTGAAGTGGCCGGACGACGAAAACAACCGCAAGTGCCACGTATCCTGGTTGGAACTCGCGGTGGACTTCGAGGTGTTCACCGGCGTCGACGTCGTGTTCTCGCCGGGGAGCAAGAAGAAGGGGCAGCGGGCCCTGACTGCGAGGGACAAGGGTACGCTGATGGCTGCCTGGATGCGCACATGTGAAGCCATTGCGGGACCCGGTGAGTACATCCACCCGGGGAAGAAGGGCGGGGAGTCCAAGTGCAAGTCTCTGGAGCCCTTCATCGGACAGCTGCAGTGCGGCGGGCTGAACCGGCGTCCTCGCTTGCTGTGCACGCAGGCGGTCGAAGCGATGCTCACTAGGCTGAAGGAGCAAGTGCGAGAGGCCGCGTCGCTGACACCGCGCCCGAGCTGGACCACGATGGAGGTTCTGGTCCAAGAGGCGGGCCGCGACGAGAGGAGAGCCGTGTACGAGGCCGCGGCGGCTGGTCATGTGGTGGCACGAGCTGAGCCCCAACCGCGGAGTGGGGTGGAAACCCTTTTCTTCGACGGGTCCCTCAGACGGGGGAAGGGCACTGCCAAGAAGCGGGCGGGCACGGGTGCGGGTGCAGTGCGCAAAACCGCGAGTGGTGTGGTGGTGTGGACCGCGCAGAGCAGACTGGCGCAGGGGTGCACTGTGAACGAGGCGGAGTACGCGGGTCTACTGCTCTGCCTAGATGAACTGATTGACCACCCGCCGGTGGGCGAGGTGGTGGTGTATGGCGATAGTCAGCTGGTTGCGGACCAGGTCAACACCGACACCATGTGCCGGAGCAAGAAGCTCCGCCCGCTGTACGTCAAGGCCAGAGAACGCATCGCCGCCCTGCGGGCGGCCGGCACACGGATCACTCTCGTGCACGTGGGCCGAAAGTGGAATGCGGACGCGGACGCCGCCGCCAACGCGGCAGTCGACAAGCTGGAGGTGGGGGTCACTCGGCACTCGCGAGGAGAGCCGGAATCACCGGTGTGAGGGCCCGGGCGGACAGTAGCAGTCGTCCGCCAGACTGGACACTCTACTGATGCTGGACAAGGGCCCTTGGGGCGCTGGCAACGACCGATCGGTCGGTGATGGACAGCTGGCTCCTGGACGCATGGCTCCCCATCATGCAACGCCACCGCGATGGAGGCCCCTCGTGGGAGCTGTTCAAGGAGCGTTACGCCGCCTACATCCCTGAGGTTCCGCTGCCCCTCCAGCCTCTGAGTGGGGAGCAACTGCACATGGCGGCTGCGGACATGGGCTCGGGGAAGGCGCCAGGCACGGACGGCTGGTACGCTGAGGAGCTGAAGCTGTTGCCGCGGGCGTTCTACGCAGCCCTGGCAGAAGTTCTGAATGGCGTGGAGCTGTCGGGTGAGTGGCCCGAAGCTCTGCTGTCGGCGACTGTATCGATGATCCCGAAGGAGGAGGACCCCGACCCGCTGGACCATCGCCCTATTACGGTCATGTCGGTGATATACAGGGTGTGGGCGAAAGCCAGGGTAAGCCAACTGATGGTCTGGCAGGAGGAGTGGGCGACTGACAGCATGTACGGCTTCCGTACGGGCAAGGGTGCTTTTGGGGCGTACATGAAGACTGCGCTGCTAGCTGAGAAAGCATCCCTGACGGGCGTGCCTCTGCGTGGGGTTCTCCTCGACGTCAAAAAGTGCTTTGACTCGGTGCCATGGGATATCATCTTCGGCCTCCTGGAAATGATGGGTCTCGACGACAGAGTGCGGCGGCCCTCCCGGGCGATGTACCATGGCCTCAGGAGGCGGTTTAAAGTGCAGGGTTCGGTGGGTCAACCCTTCGCCGCCTTCAACGGGATCCTCCAGGGGTGCCCCCTGTCCGTACTGTGGCTGAACCCCGTGATGGCGGTGTGGGACAGGGTGGTCCGAGCAGAGGCACAGTGTGGAACCGGCCTCTACGCTGACGACAAGAAGTTGCTGGACACAGACCTCGCCAAGATCCGGAGGGGGCTACGGCTCACCGAGGAGTTCTCGGAGCTGACGGACCTGCGGTACGGGACAAAGGGGAGATGCTTCTCCACCGACCCGGGGGAGACGCTGACTCTAGTTCTCCAAGGGGAGCCCATCGTGCAAGCCAGAGGAGAGATAAAGGACCTTGGGGCGCAGATCTGTCTGGTGTCGCGGGAGAAGATCTCGGGGATCTGTGACAAGCGTGTCAAACAGGCAATTGAGGTGTGCCGCCGCCTGGAAGCGAAATACCTCAACCTGGGGTTCCCGGCCAAGGCGAAGATTCTCGCGACGATGGTGATGCCGATGGCCTTCGCCGCGATCCACACAGCCAACCCGCTGTGGGGCACCTTGAGCTCCCTTGACATGGCTGTCATGCGTGTGCTGTGGAAGTTTCAGAAGGCACGGCGATGCCCGATGATCGTGCGCAACTTGCTGTGCCCGGCTCACCGCGTGGACCCGACGTCCTACATCCAGTACCAACGACTGGTGGCGATGCACACCGTGCGCCACAGATGCCCGGATCTCTGGCAGCTGGTGACTGAGATCAGAAGCCTACGCACCCCCGCGAGGGGTCCACGGGGGCCGAGCAGGGCCGGTGCGCTGACGGCTGCGGAGATCAAGGCGGCGACTCCCGGGCCGGTGGCCCTGGTACAGACGGCGCTCTCGGACCTGCGCTGGAAGTGGCCCGATGCGGGGCGCCTCAAGGCACGTGACTCCGACAAGGCGATCGATCTCGGGTGCGAGGATCGACCTGCGGTGTTGCACGACCTGCGTGAGATGGTTCGTGCGGCCAGGTGGCGGGAGATTGCTGCAAAGAAACGGGAAGACACGACGGGCATGCGCGACGGGGTCGACTACATGGCTGTCACCCGAGTGTGGTCGGGGGAACCGGAACCATACCGTGCGGGAATCATGCGGGCGATCATCGCTGGAGACCAGGTCACCGAAGACCGCCGCCTCCGCCATTACAAGCAGGGGAATGGCATGTGTAAGTTGTGTGGGCTCGAGAAGGAGGACCACGAACACATGTGGTGGCGCTGCGAGGCGACGGCGGACTACCGCCGGCTACCGGCGTATCGGGATGTGGTGGCGGCGGACAGGACCAACTGGCCCCCCTGCTTGGCTCGGAACGGGATTCTGCCGCTGGGGTTTGTGATGCGGCAGGGACACGGCAATGCGAAGTGCCTGCGGCAGCTGCTTGGACTGTACACGGAGATTATCCTCCAGAGGGAGCGACTCCTCAAGCAGCGCGAGGCTGAACCGGCCACAGGGGTGTCGGTACGCGAGCCCTTTCCTTGGGGTTGGGACCCTGAGGAACCCCTTGAGACCTACGACAAGCTCCCTGATGCCCTGCCGCCGCAAGCCTGGTCTAAGGTGGCTGGGGTGCCGGCCTATTTCGCGGTCCGCGACTGGTGGAGGCAGCTGAAGTGGCCGGACGACGAAAACAACCGCAAGTGCCACGTATCCTGGTTGGAACTCGCGGTGGACTTCGAGGTGTTCACCGGCGTCGACGTCGTGTTCTCGCCGGGGAGCAAGAAGAAGGGGCAGCGGGCCCTGACTGCGAGGGACAAGGGTACGCTGATGGCTGCCTGGATGCGCACATGTGAAGCCATTGCGGGACCCGGTGAGTACATCCACCCGGGGAAGAAGGGCGGGGAGTCCAAGTGCAAGTCTCTGGAGCCCTTCATCGGACAGCTGCAGTGCGGCGGGCTGAACCGGCGTCCTCGCTTGCTGTGCACGCAGGCGGTCGAAGCGATGCTCACTAGGCTGAAGGAGCAAGTGCGAGAGGCCGCGTCGCTGACACCGCGCCCGAGCTGGACCACGATGGAGGTTCTGGTCCAAGAGGCGGGCCGCGACGAGAGGAGAGCCGTGTACGAGGCCGCGGCGGCTGGTCATGTGGTGGCACGAGCTGAGCCCCAACCGCGGAGTGGGGTGGAAACCCTTTTCTTCGACGGGTCCCTCAGACGGGGGAAGGGCACTGCCAAGAAGCGGGCGGGCACGGGTGCGGGTGCAGTGCGCAAAACCGCGAGTGGTGTGGTGGTGTGGACCGCGCAGAGCAGACTGGCGCAGGGGTGCACTGTGAACGAGGCGGAGTACGCGGGTCTACTGCTCTGCCTAGATGAACTGATTGACCACCCGCCGGTGGGCGAGGTGGTGGTGTATGGCGATAGTCAGCTGGTTGCGGACCAGGTCAACACCGACACCATGTGCCGGAGCAAGAAGCTCCGCCCGCTGTACGTCAAGGCCAGAGAACGCATCGCCGCCCTGCGGGCGGCCGGCACACGGATCACTCTCGTGCACGTGGGCCGAAAGTGGAATGCGGACGCGGACGCCGCCGCCAACGCGGCAGTCGACAAGCTGGAGGTGGGGGTCACTCGGCACTCGCGAGGAGAGCCGGAATCACCGGTGTGAGGGCCCGGGCGGACAGTAGCAGTCGTCCGCCAGACTGGACACTCTACTGATGCTGGACAAGGGCCCTTGGGGCGCTGGCAACGACCGATCGGTCGGTGATGGACAGCTGGCTCCTGGACGCATGGCTCCCCATCATGCAACGCCACCGCGATGGAGGCCCCTCGTGGGAGCTGTTCAAGGAGCGTTACGCCGCCTACATCCCTGAGGTTCCGCTGCCCCTCCAGCCTCTGAGTGGGGAGCAACTGCACATGGCGGCTGCGGACATGGGCTCGGGGAAGGCGCCAGGCACGGACGGCTGGTACGCTGAGGAGCTGAAGCTGTTGCCGCGGGCGTTCTACGCAGCCCTGGCAGAAGTTCTGAATGGCGTGGAGCTGTCGGGTGAGTGGCCCGAAGCTCTGCTGTCGGCGACTGTATCGATGATCCCGAAGGAGGAGGACCCCGACCCGCTGGACCATCGCCCTATTACGGTCATGTCGGTGATATACAGGGTGTGGGCGAAAGCCAGGGTAAGCCAACTGATGGTCTGGCAGGAGGAGTGGGCGACTGACAGCATGTACGGCTTCCGTACGGGCAAGGGTGCTTTTGGGGCGTACATGAAGACTGCGCTGCTAGCTGAGAAAGCATCCCTGACGGGCGTGCCTCTGCGTGGGGTTCTCCTCGACGTCAAAAAGTGCTTTGACTCGGTGCCATGGGATATCATCTTCGGCCTCCTGGAAATGATGGGTCTCGACGACAGAGTGCGGCGGCCCTCCCGGGCGATGTACCATGGCCTCAGGAGGCGGTTTAAAGTGCAGGGTTCGGTGGGTCAACCCTTCGCCGCCTTCAACGGGATCCTCCAGGGGTGCCCCCTGTCCGTACTGTGGCTGAACCCCGTGATGGCGGTGTGGGACAGGGTGGTCCGAGCAGAGGCACAGTGTGGAACCGGCCTCTACGCTGACGACAAGAAGTTGCTGGACACAGACCTCGCCAAGATCCGGAGGGGGCTACGGCTCACCGAGGAGTTCTCGGAGCTGACGGACCTGCGGTACGGGACAAAGGGGAGATGCTTCTCCACCGACCCGGGGGAGACGCTGACTCTAGTTCTCCAAGGGGAGCCCATCGTGCAAGCCAGAGGAGAGATAAAGGACCTTGGGGCGCAGATCTGTCTGGTGTCGCGGGAGAAGATCTCGGGGATCTGTGACAAGCGTGTCAAACAGGCAATTGAGGTGTGCCGCCGCCTGGAAGCGAAATACCTCAACCTGGGGTTCCCGGCCAAGGCGAAGATTCTCGCGACGATGGTGATGCCGATGGCCTTCGCCGCGATCCACACAGCCAACCCGCTGTGGGGCACCTTGAGCTCCCTTGACATGGCTGTCATGCGTGTGCTGTGGAAGTTTCAGAAGGCACGGCGATGCCCGATGATCGTGCGCAACTTGCTGTGCCCGGCTCACCGCGTGGACCCGACGTCCTACATCCAGTACCAACGACTGGTGGCGATGCACACCGTGCGCCACAGATGCCCGGATCTCTGGCAGCTGGTGACTGAGATCAGAAGCCTACGCACCCCCGCGAGGGGTCCACGGGGGCCGAGCAGGGCCGGTGCGCTGACGGCTGCGGAGATCAAGGCGGCGACTCCCGGGCCGGTGGCCCTGGTACAGACGGCGCTCTCGGACCTGCGCTGGAAGTGGCCCGATGCGGGGCGCCTCAAGGCACGTGACTCCGACAAGGCGATCGATCTCGGGTGCGAGGATCGACCTGCGGTGTTGCACGACCTGCGTGAGATGGTTCGTGCGGCCAGGTGGCGGGAGATTGCTGCAAAGAAACGGGAAGACACGACGGGCATGCGCGACGGGGTCGACTACATGGCTGTCACCCGAGTGTGGTCGGGGGAACCGGAACCATACCGTGCGGGAATCATGCGGGCGATCATCGCTGGAGACCAGGTCACCGAAGACCGCCGCCTCCGCCATTACAAGCAGGGGAATGGCATGTGTAAGTTGTGTGGGCTCGAGAAGGAGGACCACGAACACATGTGGTGGCGCTGCGAGGCGACGGCGGACTACCGCCGGCTACCGGCGTATCGGGATGTGGTGGCGGCGGACAGGACCAACTGGCCCCCCTGCTTGGCTCGGAACGGGATTCTGCCGCTGGGGTTTGTGATGCGGCAGGGACACGGCAATGCGAAGTGCCTGCGGCAGCTGCTTGGACTGTACACGGAGATTATCCTCCAGAGGGAGCGACTCCTCAAGCAGCGCGAGGCTGAACCGGCCACAGGGGTGTCGGTACGCGAGCCCTTTCCTTGGGGTTGGGACCCTGAGGAACCCCTTGAGACCTACGACAAGCTCCCTGATGCCCTGCCGCCGCAAGCCTGGTCTAAGGTGGCTGGGGTGCCGGCCTATTTCGCGGTCCGCGACTGGTGGAGGCAGCTGAAGTGGCCGGACGACGAAAACAACCGCAAGTGCCACGTATCCTGGTTGGAACTCGCGGTGGACTTCGAGGTGTTCACCGGCGTCGACGTCGTGTTCTCGCCGGGGAGCAAGAAGAAGGGGCAGCGGGCCCTGACTGCGAGGGACAAGGGTACGCTGATGGCTGCCTGGATGCGCACATGTGAAGCCATTGCGGGACCCGGTGAGTACATCCACCCGGGGAAGAAGGGCGGGGAGTCCAAGTGCAAGTCTCTGGAGCCCTTCATCGGACAGCTGCAGTGCGGCGGGCTGAACCGGCGTCCTCGCTTGCTGTGCACGCAGGCGGTCGAAGCGATGCTCACTAGGCTGAAGGAGCAAGTGCGAGAGGCCGCGTCGCTGACACCGCGCCCGAGCTGGACCACGATGGAGGTTCTGGTCCAAGAGGCGGGCCGCGACGAGAGGAGAGCCGTGTACGAGGCCGCGGCGGCTGGTCATGTGGTGGCACGAGCTGAGCCCCAACCGCGGAGTGGGGTGGAAACCCTTTTCTTCGACGGGTCCCTCAGACGGGGGAAGGGCACTGCCAAGAAGCGGGCGGGCACGGGTGCGGGTGCAGTGCGCAAAACCGCGAGTGGTGTGGTGGTGTGGACCGCGCAGAGCAGACTGGCGCAGGGGTGCACTGTGAACGAGGCGGAGTACGCGGGTCTACTGCTCTGCCTAGATGAACTGATTGACCACCCGCCGGTGGGCGAGGTGGTGGTGTATGGCGATAGTCAGCTGGTTGCGGACCAGGTCAACACCGACACCATGTGCCGGAGCAAGAAGCTCCGCCCGCTGTACGTCAAGGCCAGAGAACGCATCGCCGCCCTGCGGGCGGCCGGCACACGGATCACTCTCGTGCACGTGGGCCGAAAGTGGAATGCGGACGCGGACGCCGCCGCCAACGCGGCAGTCGACAAGCTGGAGGTGGGGGTCACTCGGCACTCGCGAGGAGAGCCGGAATCACCGGTGTGAGGGCCCGGGCGGACAGTAGCAGTCGTCCGCCAGACTGGACACTCTACTGATGCTGGACAAGGGCCCTTGGGGCGCTGGCAACGACCGATCGGTCGGTGATGGACAGCTGGCTCCTGGACGCATGGCTCCCCATCATGCAACGCCACCGCGATGGAGGCCCCTCGTGGGAGCTGTTCAAGGAGCGTTACGCCGCCTACATCCCTGAGGTTCCGCTGCCCCTCCAGCCTCTGAGTGGGGAGCAACTGCACATGGCGGCTGCGGACATGGGCTCGGGGAAGGCGCCAGGCACGGACGGCTGGTACGCTGAGGAGCTGAAGCTGTTGCCGCGGGCGTTCTACGCAGCCCTGGCAGAAGTTCTGAATGGCGTGGAGCTGTCGGGTGAGTGGCCCGAAGCTCTGCTGTCGGCGACTGTATCGATGATCCCGAAGGAGGAGGACCCCGACCCGCTGGACCATCGCCCTATTACGGTCATGTCGGTGATATACAGGGTGTGGGCGAAAGCCAGGGTAAGCCAACTGATGGTCTGGCAGGAGGAGTGGGCGACTGACAGCATGTACGGCTTCCGTACGGGCAAGGGTGCTTTTGGGGCGTACATGAAGACTGCGCTGCTAGCTGAGAAAGCATCCCTGACGGGCGTGCCTCTGCGTGGGGTTCTCCTCGACGTCAAAAAGTGCTTTGACTCGGTGCCATGGGATATCATCTTCGGCCTCCTGGAAATGATGGGTCTCGACGACAGAGTGCGGCGGCCCTCCCGGGCGATGTACCATGGCCTCAGGAGGCGGTTTAAAGTGCAGGGTTCGGTGGGTCAACCCTTCGCCGCCTTCAACGGGATCCTCCAGGGGTGCCCCCTGTCCGTACTGTGGCTGAACCCCGTGATGGCGGTGTGGGACAGGGTGGTCCGAGCAGAGGCACAGTGTGGAACCGGCCTCTACGCTGACGACAAGAAGTTGCTGGACACAGACCTCGCCAAGATCCGGAGGGGGCTACGGCTCACCGAGGAGTTCTCGGAGCTGACGGACCTGCGGTACGGGACAAAGGGGAGATGCTTCTCCACCGACCCGGGGGAGACGCTGACTCTAGTTCTCCAAGGGGAGCCCATCGTGCAAGCCAGAGGAGAGATAAAGGACCTTGGGGCGCAGATCTGTCTGGTGTCGCGGGAGAAGATCTCGGGGATCTGTGACAAGCGTGTCAAACAGGCAATTGAGGTGTGCCGCCGCCTGGAAGCGAAATACCTCAACCTGGGGTTCCCGGCCAAGGCGAAGATTCTCGCGACGATGGTGATGCCGATGGCCTTCGCCGCGATCCACACAGCCAACCCGCTGTGGGGCACCTTGAGCTCCCTTGACATGGCTGTCATGCGTGTGCTGTGGAAGTTTCAGAAGGCACGGCGATGCCCGATGATCGTGCGCAACTTGCTGTGCCCGGCTCACCGCGTGGACCCGACGTCCTACATCCAGTACCAACGACTGGTGGCGATGCACACCGTGCGCCACAGATGCCCGGATCTCTGGCAGCTGGTGACTGAGATCAGAAGCCTACGCACCCCCGCGAGGGGTCCACGGGGGCCGAGCAGGGCCGGTGCGCTGACGGCTGCGGAGATCAAGGCGGCGACTCCCGGGCCGGTGGCCCTGGTACAGACGGCGCTCTCGGACCTGCGCTGGAAGTGGCCCGATGCGGGGCGCCTCAAGGCACGTGACTCCGACAAGGCGATCGATCTCGGGTGCGAGGATCGACCTGCGGTGTTGCACGACCTGCGTGAGATGGTTCGTGCGGCCAGGTGGCGGGAGATTGCTGCAAAGAAACGGGAAGACACGACGGGCATGCGCGACGGGGTCGACTACATGGCTGTCACCCGAGTGTGGTCGGGGGAACCGGAACCATACCGTGCGGGAATCATGCGGGCGATCATCGCTGGAGACCAGGTCACCGAAGACCGCCGCCTCCGCCATTACAAGCAGGGGAATGGCATGTGTAAGTTGTGTGGGCTCGAGAAGGAGGACCACGAACACATGTGGTGGCGCTGCGAGGCGACGGCGGACTACCGCCGGCTACCGGCGTATCGGGATGTGGTGGCGGCGGACAGGACCAACTGGCCCCCCTGCTTGGCTCGGAACGGGATTCTGCCGCTGGGGTTTGTGATGCGGCAGGGACACGGCAATGCGAAGTGCCTGCGGCAGCTGCTTGGACTGTACACGGAGATTATCCTCCAGAGGGAGCGACTCCTCAAGCAGCGCGAGGCTGAACCGGCCACAGGGGTGTCGGTACGCGAGCCCTTTCCTTGGGGTTGGGACCCTGAGGAACCCCTTGAGACCTACGACAAGCTCCCTGATGCCCTGCCGCCGCAAGCCTGGTCTAAGGTGGCTGGGGTGCCGGCCTATTTCGCGGTCCGCGACTGGTGGAGGCAGCTGAAGTGGCCGGACGACGAAAACAACCGCAAGTACCACGTATCCTGGTTGGAACTCGCGGTGGACTTCGAGGTGTTCACCGGCGTCGACGTCGTGTTCTCGCCGGGGAGCAAGAAGAAGGGGCAGCGGGCCCTGACTGCGAGGGACAAGGGTACGCTGATGGCTGCCTGGATGCGCACATGTGAAGCCATTGCGGGACCCGGTGAGTACATCCACCCGGGGAAGAAGGGCGGGGAGTCCAAGTGCAAGTCTCTGGAGCCCTTCATCGGACAGCTGCAGTGCGGCGGGCTGAACCGGCGTCCTCGCTTGCTGTGCACGCAGGCGGTCGAAGCGATGCTCACTAGGCTGAAGGAGCAAGTGCGAGAGGCCGCGTCGCTGACACCGCGCCCGAGCTGGACCACGATGGAGGTTCTGGTCCAAGAGGCGGGCCGCGACGAGAGGAGAGCCGTGTACGAGGCCGCGGCGGCTGGTCATGTGGTGGCACGAGCTGAGCCCCAACCGCGGAGTGGGGTGGAAACCCTTTTCTTCGACGGGTCCCTCAGACGGGGGAAGGGCACTGCCAAGAAGCGGGCGGGCACGGGTGCGGGTGCAGTGCGCAAAACCGCGAGTGGTGTGGTGGTGTGGACCGCGCAGAGCAGACTGGCGCAGGGGTGCACTGTGAACGAGGCGGAGTACGCGGGTCTACTGCTCTGCCTAGATGAACTGATTGACCACCCGCCGGTGGGCGAGGTGGTGGTGTATGGCGATAGTCAGCTGGTTGCGGACCAGGTCAACACCGACACCATGTGCCGGAGCAAGAAGCTCCGCCCGCTGTACGTCAAGGCCAGAGAACGCATCGCCGCCCTGCGGGCGGCCGGCACACGGA
Organism: Rhynchopus euleeides; assembly: GCA_963210315.1. Classification (NCBI taxonomy): domain Eukaryota; phylum Euglenozoa; class Diplonemea; order Diplonemida; family Diplonemidae; genus Rhynchopus; species Rhynchopus euleeides. The sequence continues at coordinate 1,449,241 of OY723286.1, read as the reverse complement.
TCACTCTCGTGCACGTGGGCCGAAAGTGGAATGCGGACGCGGACGCCGCCGCCAACGCGGCAGTCGACAAGCTGGAGGTGGGGGTCACTCGGCACTCGCGAGGAGAGCCGGAATCACCGGTGTGAGGGCCCGGGCGGACAGTAGCAGTCGTCCGCCAGACTGGACACTCTACTGATGCTGGACAAGGGCCCTTGGGGCGCTGGCAACGACCGATCGGTCGGTGATGGACAGCTGGCTCCTGGACGCATGGCTCCCCATCATGCAACGCCACCGCGATGGAGGCCCCTCGTGGGAGCTGTTCAAGGAGCGTTACGCCGCCTACATCCCTGAGGTTCCGCTGCCCCTCCAGCCTCTGAGTGGGGAGCAACTGCACATGGCGGCTGCGGACATGGGCTCGGGGAAGGCGCCAGGCACGGACGGCTGGTACGCTGAGGAGCTGAAGCTGTTGCCGCGGGCGTTCTACGCAGCCCTGGCAGAAGTTCTGAATGGCGTGGAGCTGTCGGGTGAGTGGCCCGAAGCTCTGCTGTCGGCGACTGTATCGATGATCCCGAAGGAGGAGGACCCCGACCCGCTGGACCATCGCCCTATTACGGTCATGTCGGTGATATACAGGGTGTGGGCGAAAGCCAGGGTAAGCCAACTGATGGTCTGGCAGGAGGAGTGGGCGACTGACAGCATGTACGGCTTCCGTACGGGCAAGGGTGCTTTTGGGGCGTACATGAAGACTGCGCTGCTAGCTGAGAAAGCATCCCTGACGGGCGTGCCTCTGCGTGGGGTTCTCCTCGACGTCAAAAAGTGCTTTGACTCGGTGCCATGGGATATCATCTTCGGCCTCCTGGAAATGATGGGTCTCGACGACAGAGTGCGGCGGCCCTCCCGGGCGATGTACCATGGCCTCAGGAGGCGGTTTAAAGTGCAGGGTTCGGTGGGTCAACCCTTCGCCGCCTTCAACGGGATCCTCCAGGGGTGCCCCCTGTCCGTACTGTGGCTGAACCCCGTGATGGCGGTGTGGGACAGGGTGGTCCGAGCAGAGGCACAGTGTGGAACCGGCCTCTACGCTGACGACAAGAAGTTGCTGGACACAGACCTCGCCAAGATCCGGAGGGGGCTACGGCTCACCGAGGAGTTCTCGGAGCTGACGGACCTGCGGTACGGGACAAAGGGGAGATGCTTCTCCACCGACCCGGGGGAGACGCTGACTCTAGTTCTCCAAGGGGAGCCCATCGTGCAAGCCAGAGGAGAGATAAAGGACCTTGGGGCGCAGATCTGTCTGGTGTCGCGGGAGAAGATCTCGGGGATCTGTGACAAGCGTGTCAAACAGGCAATTGAGGTGTGCCGCCGCCTGGAAGCGAAATACCTCAACCTGGGGTTCCCGGCCAAGGCGAAGATTCTCGCGACGATGGTGATGCCGATGGCCTTCGCCGCGATCCACACAGCCAACCCGCTGTGGGGCACCTTGAGCTCCCTTGACATGGCTGTCATGCGTGTGCTGTGGAAGTTTCAGAAGGCACGGCGATGCCCGATGATCGTGCGCAACTTGCTGTGCCCGGCTCACCGCGTGGACCCGACGTCCTACATCCAGTACCAACGACTGGTGGCGATGCACACCGTGCGCCACAGATGCCCGGATCTCTGGCAGCTGGTGACTGAGATCAGAAGCCTACGCACCCCCGCGAGGGGTCCACGGGGGCCGAGCAGGGCCGGTGCGCTGACGGCTGCGGAGATCAAGGCGGCGACTCCCGGGCCGGTGGCCCTGGTACAGACGGCGCTCTCGGACCTGCGCTGGAAGTGGCCCGATGCGGGGCGCCTCAAGGCACGTGACTCCGACAAGGCGATCGATCTCGGGTGCGAGGATCGACCTGCGGTGTTGCACGACCTGCGTGAGATGGTTCGTGCGGCCAGGTGGCGGGAGATTGCTGCAAAGAAACGGGAAGACACGACGGGCATGCGCGACGGGGTCGACTACATGGCTGTCACCCGAGTGTGGTCGGGGGAACCGGAACCATACCGTGCGGGAATCATGCGGGCGATCATCGCTGGAGACCAGGTCACCGAAGACCGCCGCCTCCGCCATTACAAGCAGGGGAATGGCATGTGTAAGTTGTGTGGGCTCGAGAAGGAGGACCACGAACACATGTGGTGGCGCTGCGAGGCGACGGCGGACTACCGCCGGCTACCGGCGTATCGGGATGTGGTGGCGGCGGACAGGACCAACTGGCCCCCCTGCTTGGCTCGGAACGGGATTCTGCCGCTGGGGTTTGTGATGCGGCAGGGACACGGCAATGCGAAGTGCCTGCGGCAGCTGCTTGGACTGTACACGGAGATTATCCTCCAGAGGGAGCGACTCCTCAAGCAGCGCGAGGCTGAACCGGCCACAGGGGTGTCGGTACGCGAGCCCTTTCCTTGGGGTTGGGACCCTGAGGAACCCCTTGAGACCTACGACAAGCTCCCTGATGCCCTGCCGCCGCAAGCCTGGTCTAAGGTGGCTGGGGTGCCGGCCTATTTCGCGGTCCGCGACTGGTGGAGGCAGCTGAAGTGGCCGGACGACGAAAACAACCGCAAGTGCCACGTATCCTGGTTGGAACTCGCGGTGGACTTCGAGGTGTTCACCGGCGTCGACGTCGTGTTCTCGCCGGGGAGCAAGAAGAAGGGGCAGCGGGCCCTGACTGCGAGGGACAAGGGTACGCTGATGGCTGCCTGGATGCGCACATGTGAAGCCATTGCGGGACCCGGTGAGTACATCCACCCGGGGAAGAAGGGCGGGGAGTCCAAGTGCAAGTCTCTGGAGCCCTTCATCGGACAGCTGCAGTGCGGCGGGCTGAACCGGCGTCCTCGCTTGCTGTGCACGCAGGCGGTCGAAGCGATGCTCACTAGGCTGAAGGAGCAAGTGCGAGAGGCCGCGTCGCTGACACCGCGCCCGAGCTGGACCACGATGGAGGTTCTGGTCCAAGAGGCGGGCCGCGACGAGAGGAGAGCCGTGTACGAGGCCGCGGCGGCTGGTCATGTGGTGGCACGAGCTGAGCCCCAACCGCGGAGTGGGGTGGAAACCCTTTTCTTCGACGGGTCCCTCAGACGGGGGAAGGGCACTGCCAAGAAGCGGGCGGGCACGGGTGCGGGTGCAGTGCGCAAAACCGCGAGTGGTGTGGTGGTGTGGACCGCGCAGAGCAGACTGGCGCAGGGGTGCACTGTGAACGAGGCGGAGTACGCGGGTCTACTGCTCTGCCTAGATGAACTGATTGACCACCCGCCGGTGGGCGAGGTGGTGGTGTATGGCGATAGTCAGCTGGTTGCGGACCAGGTCAACACCGACACCATGTGCCGGAGCAAGAAGCTCCGCCCGCTGTACGTCAAGGCCAGAGAACGCATCGCCGCCCTGCGGGCGGCCGGCACACGGATCACTCTCGTGCACGTGGGCCGAAAGTGGAATGCGGACGCGGACGCCGCCGCCAACGCGGCAGTCGACAAGCTGGAGGTGGGGGTCACTCGGCACTCGCGAGGAGAGCCGGAATCACCGGTGTGAGGGCCCGGGCGGACAGTAGCAGTCGTCCGCCAGACTGGACACTCTACTGATGCTGGACAAGGGCCCTTGGGGCGCTGGCAACGACCGATCGGTCGGTGATGGACAGCTGGCTCCTGGACGCATGGCTCCCCATCATGCAACGCCACCGCGATGGAGGCCCCTCGTGGGAGCTGTTCAAGGAGCGTTACGCCGCCTACATCCCTGAGGTTCCGCTGCCCCTCCAGCCTCTGAGTGGGGAGCAACTGCACATGGCGGCTGCGGACATGGGCTCGGGGAAGGCGCCAGGCACGGACGGCTGGTACGCTGAGGAGCTGAAGCTGTTGCCGCGGGCGTTCTACGCAGCCCTGGCAGAAGTTCTGAATGGCGTGGAGCTGTCGGGTGAGTGGCCCGAAGCTCTGCTGTCGGCGACTGTATCGATGATCCCGAAGGAGGAGGACCCCGACCCGCTGGACCATCGCCCTATTACGGTCATGTCGGTGATATACAGGGTGTGGGCGAAAGCCAGGGTAAGCCAACTGATGGTCTGGCAGGAGGAGTGGGCGACTGACAGCATGTACGGCTTCCGTACGGGCAAGGGTGCTTTTGGGGCGTACATGAAGACTGCGCTGCTAGCTGAGAAAGCATCCCTGACGGGCGTGCCTCTGCGTGGGGTTCTCCTCGACGTCAAAAAGTGCTTTGACTCGGTGCCATGGGATATCATCTTCGGCCTCCTGGAAATGATGGGTCTCGACGACAGAGTGCGGCGGCCCTCCCGGGCGATGTACCATGGCCTCAGGAGGCGGTTTAAAGTGCAGGGTTCGGTGGGTCAACCCTTCGCCGCCTTCAACGGGATCCTCCAGGGGTGCCCCCTGTCCGTACTGTGGCTGAACCCCGTGATGGCGGTGTGGGACAGGGTGGTCCGAGCAGAGGCACAGTGTGGAACCGGCCTCTACGCTGACGACAAGAAGTTGCTGGACACAGACCTCGCCAAGATCCGGAGGGGGCTACGGCTCACCGAGGAGTTCTCGGAGCTGACGGACCTGCGGTACGGGACAAAGGGGAGATGCTTCTCCACCGACCCGGGGGAGACGCTGACTCTAGTTCTCCAAGGGGAGCCCATCGTGCAAGCCAGAGGAGAGATAAAGGACCTTGGGGCGCAGATCTGTCTGGTGTCGCGGGAGAAGATCTCGGGGATCTGTGACAAGCGTGTCAAACAGGCAATTGAGGTGTGCCGCCGCCTGGAAGCGAAATACCTCAACCTGGGGTTCCCGGCCAAGGCGAAGATTCTCGCGACGATGGTGATGCCGATGGCCTTCGCCGCGATCCACACAGCCAACCCGCTGTGGGGCACCTTGAGCTCCCTTGACATGGCTGTCATGCGTGTGCTGTGGAAGTTTCAGAAGGCACGGCGATGCCCGATGATCGTGCGCAACTTGCTGTGCCCGGCTCACCGCGTGGACCCGACGTCCTACATCCAGTACCAACGACTGGTGGCGATGCACACCGTGCGCCACAGATGCCCGGATCTCTGGCAGCTGGTGACTGAGATCAGAAGCCTACGCACCCCCGCGAGGGGTCCACGGGGGCCGAGCAGGGCCGGTGCGCTGACGGCTGCGGAGATCAAGGCGGCGACTCCCGGGCCGGTGGCCCTGGTACAGACGGCGCTCTCGGACCTGCGCTGGAAGTGGCCCGATGCGGGGCGCCTCAAGGCACGTGACTCCGACAAGGCGATCGATCTCGGGTGCGAGGATCGACCTGCGGTGTTGCACGACCTGCGTGAGATGGTTCGTGCGGCCAGGTGGCGGGAGATTGCTGCAAAGAAACGGGAAGACACGACGGGCATGCGCGACGGGGTCGACTACATGGCTGTCACCCGAGTGTGGTCGGGGGAACCGGAACCATACCGTGCGGGAATCATGCGGGCGATCATCGCTGGAGACCAGGTCACCGAAGACCGCCGCCTCCGCCATTACAAGCAGGGGAATGGCATGTGTAAGTTGTGTGGGCTCGAGAAGGAGGACCACGAACACATGTGGTGGCGCTGCGAGGCGACGGCGGACTACCGCCGGCTACCGGCGTATCGGGATGTGGTGGCGGCGGACAGGACCAACTGGCCCCCCTGCTTGGCTCGGAACGGGATTCTGCCGCTGGGGTTTGTGATGCGGCAGGGACACGGCAATGCGAAGTGCCTGCGGCAGCTGCTTGGACTGTACACGGAGATTATCCTCCAGAGGGAGCGACTCCTCAAGCAGCGCGAGGCTGAACCGGCCACAGGGGTGTCGGTACGCGAGCCCTTTCCTTGGGGTTGGGACCCTGAGGAACCCCTTGAGACCTACGACAAGCTCCCTGATGCCCTGCCGCCGCAAGCCTGGTCTAAGGTGGCTGGGGTGCCGGCCTATTTCGCGGTCCGCGACTGGTGGAGGCAGCTGAAGTGGCCGGACGACGAAAACAACCGCAAGTACCACGTATCCTGGTTGGAACTCGCGGTGGACTTCGAGGTGTTCACCGGCGTCGACGTCGTGTTCTCGCCGGGGAGCAAGAAGAAGGGGCAGCGGGCCCTGACTGCGAGGGACAAGGGTACGCTGATGGCTGCCTGGATGCGCACATGTGAAGCCATTGCGGGACCCGGTGAGTACATCCACCCGGGGAAGAAGGGCGGGGAGTCCAAGTGCAAGTCTCTGGAGCCCTTCATCGGACAGCTGCAGTGCGGCGGGCTGAACCGGCGTCCTCGCTTGCTGTGCACGCAGGCGGTCGAAGCGATGCTCACTAGGCTGAAGGAGCAAGTGCGAGAGGCCGCGTCGCTGACACCGCGCCCGAGCTGGACCACGATGGAGGTTCTGGTCCAAGAGGCGGGCCGCGACGAGAGGAGAGCCGTGTACGAGGCCGCGGCGGCTGGTCATGTGGTGGCACGAGCTGAGCCCCAACCGCGGAGTGGGGTGGAAACCCTTTTCTTCGACGGGTCCCTCAGACGGGGGAAGGGCACTGCCAAGAAGCGGGCGGGCACGGGTGCGGGTGCAGTGCGCAAAACCGCGAGTGGTGTGGTGGTGTGGACCGCGCAGAGCAGACTGGCGCAGGGGTGCACTGTGAACGAGGCGGAGTACGCGGGTCTACTGCTCTGCCTAGATGAACTGATTGACCACCCGCCGGTGGGCGAGGTGGTGGTGTATGGCGATAGTCAGCTGGTTGCGGACCAGGTCAACACCGACACCATGTGCCGGAGCAAGAAGCTCCGCCCGCTGTACGTCAAGGCCAGAGAACGCATCGCCGCCCTGCGGGCGGCCGGCACACGGATCACTCTCGTGCACGTGGGCCGAAAGTGGAATGCGGACGCGGACGCCGCCGCCAACGGGGCAGTCGACAAGCTGGAGGTGGGGGTCACTCGGCACTCGCGAGGAGAGCCGGAATCACCGGTGTGAGGGCCCGGGCGGACAGTAGCAGTCGTCCGCCAGACTGGACACTCTACTGATGCTGGACAAGGACCCTGGGGAAGGTATTTTTTGCCTGTTGTGTTCCCTTTGATTCATGGCTGTGTTGTGCTGTGTCGTGTTGCTCTTCAGTTTCTCATGTGTTTGCTTTCTGATCTGTTCTGTTCTCTTCTGCTCCGCAACCACACGCACCCCATCACAGGAACACCGCCGAGACACGTGGGACGGACCTGCAGTACCGCGGCGGGCCCGGGCGTCGCTCCGTGATGCTTCCGATCGACATGGCGCTGCGCGCAGACAACCGGCTGCGCAACATCGTGCGCCAGTTCTCGCGTGACCGTGCCGCCTACGAGACACACTTCGTGGCGGCGTGGCGCCAGATCCAGGAGAACGGGTTCCAGTGATAGCCAGAGAGCGAGATGGCTCTGCTCTACCTGACAGGCGCACCTGCCTTGTTTGTTCTATGCAGTGGGCCGCACCCCTTCCTTCCCAGCATGCCTCTCCGTGCACCGCGCCTTGTGCCTGCGAGGGCTGCATTCATTTGCAGGCGTCGGTGCACATGATCAGGCACCCCGTTCCCTGTTTTTCCTTTGCTGTTTGCTCTTTGCTTTTGGTTTTGCTGTTCTTGCATCCACTTGACTCTCCAATAGAAGCGATGCCACATTGGCGTCGTCCGAATCCGAACACTTCCGAACTGACGTGGTCACAACTCTCGACACCACACAACTGAGAACGACGCACACCGCACTGACGGCCTCCCTCACCCCACGAGGTGCTGCAGGGGTGAGGGCACGGGTCCCGCCTGTGCTTGTGTTGCACGCGCCCTGATCTGGCGCCACATTCCTCCGATGTCTTCTCTTCTCTTCTCTTTTCTTCTTTTTTCTTCACTACTTTTGTTTCAAACCCGCAGACCTGCACCACACACCTGATCCACCGGCGTGCGCCTTGCTGCGCACCCGCCTGTGCCGATACATACGTGCCTGCTGCACGTGACGCCCCGTCACTGTGCCTATTAAGGCCTGCCTCCACCGAGCCACAATCTCCACAAACAACGCCGCCGACCATCCCCCACACATCCCTCACCCACCCGTGCTGCCCCCCCTCTTGTCTGACCGGCTGTTTGATACATCCCCTGCTGTGTTGGCCCCTCCAGCCCCAATCGCCTTGCACCGACACACACCTCCCACAGGAATCGCCCACACACACCCACACCCGCCAAACGCCTCCGCCAGCCCTCCCGACCCCACCCCACCAGCCCGCGGGAGGGAACCGCTTCTCGTTGCAGCAGCAGCACCCCCTCCCCCGCCTCTTCCCACACCAACACCCTCGCCCCCCCCACCCCTCCTCCTCAATGGACACCCGCATCAATGTCGATGGCGCCACACTCTGCGCCAGCGTGGCTGACCAGGGCTCAGAGGAGGGTCACCCCCTGCTGTGGGCGCACTGCATGGGCGGCTGCAGGGAATCCGAGGAGGCTGAGGGCCACTTCCCCTGGGGCCCAGGCCTATCAAAGGTCATCCGCTACGACGCACGCGGGCATGGCAGCAGCACTGGCGGGGGCAGGGCTGAGCAGTACACCTGGGAGGCACTGGGGGGTGACCTGCTGAAGGTCGCGGAAACAACATGCCCTGAGGGGAAGCTTTTTATTGGAGGTGCAAGCATGGGAAGTGCATCGTCCCTCCATGCGGCCCTGCGGTTGCGGCACCGCCTGGCGGGCATGGTGCTGTGCATCCCGCCTCCTTGCTTTGAGGCGCGCACCGAGAAGCGTCAGTTTATGGCACAGCTCGGTGACTCGCTCGCCCGAGACGCGGGGTTTGACAGATACCTCAAGATGAACCGTGCGGCAAAGCCTGTCCGCATATTCGGGGATGCCGGGTTGACCCACGTCTGGGAACCCCCTGCGTTCCACCGCGACACCGCATCCCTCGTGATGCACGGCGCTGCCCAGTCGGACTTCCCCACCAGGGAGGCCCTCAAAGACTTGGATGTGCCGACCCTCATCCTGGCCTGGCCAGGCGACACGATGCACCCTGTGGCGAGCGCCGAGGAGCTAGGCAGGCTGCTCCCCAACGCAGCCCTGCATGTTGCGGAGAGTTATGCCGATGTGCAGGCGTGGCCTGGCATCGTGGAGGGCTTCGTGCGCGAGAAGAGCCGTGGTGGGGTGGAGGGGATGGAGGAGGAGGAGGAGCAGGTGGCGGCAGGACTGGGCGAGGCTCTGCTTGCCGGGTCCTGCAGGCCAGGGCCTGGTGTGTCGGGCGAGGGGAAGGGAAAGGGGAAGGGGCGTGCCAGCACGGAACCCACGGATGTTGATGTCACCAACCAGCAGCGTTGCTGCTGTGTTGTGGCGTAGGGGCGGGTGTCTGGGTGTGTGTGGTTAAACCACACCCTGTCATTTTGGTTCTGTTGTCATAACAGAACCGTGCGAACCGCGTTATGTGATTTTGTCTTGTGCAAATCGTGTAGCGCAGCTCTCTCCTCTCTTCGCAACGCTTTTTCTCTTTGCCGTTCAAGAGAGATATATGGGTGTGGAGCGGGGCCGATGCCCCTTTTGTTTTATGCTCATCCACACACACCCCTACACCCGTTCTAGTCACGGGCGCTACCTGCATGTGGAGGGGGGGGGGAGAGAGGTGTTTGGGGCTCTCTGGGGCTTACCTCTCTCTATTGATACCTCCCCCCTGCCCCCTCGTTCTGTCCCTCTGGCCCTGCTTCATGGCTTTCGTCTCCGACGTCTGCCAGCCCCACTTGATGTGGTGCCTGGCTCTTCTGTGCATCGATGGCACAGAGGTGCCTTGAATTGAACAAACACACCGAACCGAATCGAACCGAACACCCATTCACGCATGCCTATGGAGTTGGGTCAGCGTGGTGTTGGTGCAGACAAATCTCGAACACATCCCACCTCGTGTGTGGGGTGCCCGTGCGCCGTCGGGCACCAGCCTCTTGCTTGGGGCTGCCTTGCAGGGAGTGCTCAGCCACCGAGGTGATGGAAGGGGGGACGCGGGGTGGGGGGGGGGCGAGTGGGGATATCGCCTCGCCAGTGGTTCCGCCCCCACTCCCCCGCCAGTTACCCCGTGGTCCTCCATCCCATCACCCACCTCCCTCCCGCCATTCAATTTTCAAGCTGCCGCACGGGGTGCTTTCGTAGAAATCTCCAAAAAAAATATCCCCCCGTCGCACTTTTCGCGCGTCCCGCATACCCAGCTTACCACACCCACACCCTCAGATCTCACACACCGCCTCCATACCGAGTGACGGATCGGTTGACCCCCTCTCTCTCGCTCTCTCTGCGCCTCTACTCCACCCCCACACCAGATGGAAGTCCATGTGACCCAGTGGATATCCCCCGTGGCGAAAAAAAAAATTTTCTCCCAAAAAAAATATTTCTGGAAACCAGCTTGGCGAAAAAAATATTTTCGCCACGGGATTTTTGGCTGGGGGAAAAAAAGTCCGAGTTCCCTGCCCTGGAGGTCAGATTTCTTTTCAACTATTTCTCAAAGCCCTGAACTCTGACGCACAGCAGGCCAAGCTGGTCGATACATCGACAGCGAAATTTGTGTCCTCGGTCGGACTTCACGACTGTGTCAAAGGCAGGCACAGGCCTCCTGGAGGGGGGTGAAGACTATGCTTCGCCAGTTCCGTCGAGAAGTTGCTAACAGTCATGTACACTTTGGTTGTTTATGGTTTACACTTCCCCGCAAGACTTGCTCGATGATGTCCTCAAGTATGCGAGGTTATTTGGAGTCCGGCCTCCCAGTTTCCGCTCTGCGGGCTTCATTTGATGACATTCAGGTCATCCAGACGGACAAAATAATGCAGAGGAAAACCTCGTTCGGGCAATTTGGCAACGGCAAGTACGCGTGTTGGGGCGGAGGTTCCAGAAGGGCGCTCATGACTGACCGAGCGGGTTGAGGTTTCGGCGCCCGAAGGGCGCCGAAAAAAATTGAGGGGTAAAAAAAAATTCTGGCAAAATCGAGGGTCGAGAAAATTTTTTCGCCACCGGAAAAACCAGATTTTGGTGTCAGGATACAGCCTGACCCCACCCCTGTCACCAGGGGGATACACAACAAAACACACAAACTTACACACCACACACAATGTCGGCCGACCTCCCCGCGGTTCCCCTGGGTGTCGGCTCTGCCGACAGCCAACCGGCCGGCCCACCACCGTTTGTGGTAAACCTCCCGGAATGCCGGGAGTATCGCATCCGGCTTGAGGGTGCGCGCACCGCCAGGGCCTACACCACCATCATCGAACAGCTGGGGTGGCAGACGGCGACGGTTGCGAGTGTGGACCGCGGAACCGCCCGCATTCTTGCGGAGAGGAAGCCGCCCCACACCCTCCTCAGGGCAGGGGATGCCACCGCCACCATCGTCGATGTGGCAGAGGAGAGGGCAGAGAAGGAGAGGCAGGTCGCCGAGGAGCGGGCGGCAAGGGAGAAGGAACGTGAAAAGCAAGAATTGGAAAGAGCGAAGCAGCGGGTCGCCACCCTCACCGCCCTGCAGCTCCCCCCGAAGCTCCGCGACCCCCGCGAGCAGCCCACCACCCGCGCCACATACTCCAAAACGGAGATGGTGCAGAGGCATGGGGGGAAGCGCAGGGGCGATGCGGTGTGGGAGCAGGCGAAGCTCGCGTGGCAGAAGTCCCGCACACGCCAGCTGAAAGAGGCGACCACCCACCTCGCACGGCTGCAACCTCCCACCCCCGCGAACACCAACACCATGGATCTCGACCCACAGCCGCAAACCTGCGGGGATATCGCGGCACTACACAGCGCTTTGACAGCCAGCAGGGAGGAGGTGGCAGCGCTGCGGGAGTGGAGAGAGGAGGTGCGGGTCTGGCAAACCCAGCAGGACGCGAAGCAGCACAAGCTAGAGGCCGAGGCTGCCGCGCTGCGTAAGCAGGTAGCAGAGCTGCACAAGAGGGATGACGAGGTGCGTGCCTCTCAGGCCCAAGAGATCGCCAGGGGACTCCACCGTGAAGCGGAGGAGGCAGCCAAGCAGAAGTACCTGGACGATTGGCGCAAAAAGGTGGAGGAATGGCTGGAGGACGCAGAGCAGCGGAGAAAGAGGAGGAGAAAGCCTGCCAAGCGGCTCACGAGCGGCTCGCCGCCCTCGGGAGCCCCGGCAAAGGATGACTCCTCCTCCTGCTCTGCTGTCGATGAAGACGACGACGCCCCGTCGCCACGCGAAGCAGGGGTCTACGCGGGCTCCCCAAGGGTGGGGAACCCCCCCCCGCCCCCAGCTGTCGACGTGGCGTCGAGACACATCGCCTCCTTGGGACGACGGACCCAACTGGATTCCCTCGCTACATCCGCACAGACCAGCCCCTACGGTGGAAAGTCCCCAAAGGGCCGAGGGAGGGGAAAGGATGCAACGCGGGCAAAAGGGGTGGAGATATAAAGGGGACGGGACACCGCACCCCCACCCCCACTTACACACCCCCCCACCCCCAACACTTGCTCCACCACACATCCACCCGACAACGCCTTCTTTTGTGTGCCGGAGATGTGGAGCGAAACCCCGGGCCCCCAACCACGCTGCGTGTCCTCTCCTGGAATGCCAACGGCTTGGAGGGGGCGCGCAGGGCAGAGTTCGAACACCACGTATCTAAAAATCACTACGACGTACTCCTTATACAAGAGCTAAAAAGGGCCCAGACCGCCACCCTCAAGATAGAGGGCTACGCAACGCACCTGCGGCGAAGGACTCGCAAGCGAAGTACGGGTGATCTGGAGAGCGGAGGAGGAGTTGCGACCTTCACACGAAATTCCCTCCACGCTGAGACGGTCTACGTCACCCCCGACTCCTCCTGCACCGAGAGGCTCGACGTGAGGGTGACGGGGAAAGATGGGCGGGCGGTCACAATGGTGAATGTGTACCGCCCGGGTGGTATCGGAGGGTCCCCCGACGATAAACGCACCGACGACTTCGACCCGGAGGACCTCCCCACCGATGACCAAACCATCATCGCTGGGGACTTCAACGTCCACCACGCCACCTGGGATGCCGCAGCGACACAGGATCCGCAAGGTGTACTCCTACACCGGTGGATGCTCCTAAACGGTATGATCGCCTGGAATGACCCAGAGGTGCCGACACGCATCGGACACGGCACGCGCTCCTCACCAGACATCGTGATATCCCATAGCTCCTGGGATGGGTGCACCTGGAAGACGCTTGACAGCCTGGGATCAGACCATCTCCCGATAGAGCTCTGCCTCCCCTTCGGTGGGGCCCCCAAGGAAATGTCCGAGGCGACGAAGCATGTGCGAGTAAGATGGTGCTGGTCACGCGCTGACTGGAAGGGCTATGCGGCAGAGATGGAGAGTAGGGCACCCCAGGCGGAGGCATGGAAAAACCCCTACGAGGCCTACCACTGTTTCAAGGGCCTCCTAAACAACGTCGCCCTAAAGCATATCCCCCAGCAGCGCCGCCGCCCAAATCGGAAACGGTGGTTCAACGCTCGGGTGAAACGGGCCATCGCTGCACGAAACGAGGAGACCCGACGACAACAAGCTGAGCCTCCGACTGCGAAAGACGCTCAGAAAGACGCTCTACACCTGCAGAGACTACGTCAGGAGGCGACCGTAGAGGTGGCGGCGGCCAAAAGGGTGCAGTGGGAGAAACGCTGCGAGGCAGCAGGCGTCAACCCCTCGGCTGCGTACACCCTGATCCGCGAGCTGGATGGCCGCAGTATCAAAGATGCCAACTTCCCACTGGTGAGAGACGGGAAGCCGGTGACCGCCCCAATGGAGAAAGCAGATATGCTGGCTGCGCACTTCGCCGGGGTGAGTGGAGGAGGTACCAAGCTCGACCCCAACGCCACACAATCTCTCCGCACAGCGCCGTCTGCCAGCGATAACCAGGCAGAGCTACACCCCAGCGAGCAGCCTTTCACAATGGAGGAACTCAGGGTTGCGCTCGCGGCGCTGGGAAAGAGGAAGGCACCCGGACCCGATGAAATTCCGAACGAATTCCTCCTCAACCTCGGGCCACGGGCACGGGCAGCCTTCCTCGGCATTCTAAACCTCTCGTGGTGCACGGGAGTCCTGCCCGACGCCTGGACGCGGGCTACCCTGGTGCCGATACACAAGCCCAAACGTCCGGCCACAAAACCGGAGTCATACCGCCCCATCGCGCTGACCAGCACCAGCTGCAAGGTGCTGGAAAGGATGATAAAGGCGCGTCTGGTCCAGCTCATGGAGGACGACACGCTGCCCTGCGCTCAGCACCACCCAGTGCAGGCAGGTTTCAGAAAGCTGCGCTCCACAGAAGACCAACTAGCGCATATCGTACAGCTCGTGCAGGAACCTCCGGATGAAACGGAGCAGACGGGGCCCTACTCCATCAGAATTATCCCGAAGCCCCAGCGGAAACCACGGGTATCGGTGGTCCTCTTCGTAGACATGCAGCAGGCTTTCGATCGCGTAAAACGGGATATCGTACTGCGCAGGATAGAGGAAATGGGCTTCCCGCGTCGATACCGCACCTGGCTCACAGCCTTCCTGACAAATCGACGGGCACGGGTATCTGTGGAGGGTGCGACCAGCGGGCTGTACGAGATGAAGGAGGGGGTACCGCAGGGCACGGTCCTATCCCCTCTTCTCTTCAACATCGTGATGGACGAAATGGCGGAGCTGCTGGCGGGCCTCGGGCACGACGTCCGACCGGCGATATATGCTGACGACATCGCGATTGTAGTATCTGGGAGCAACATCGAACAGGTGGCAGCGAAGGCGCAGCAGGCGCTGGAACTGCTCTGCGCAGAAGGACCGACACGTGGCCTGGAGATCTCGAGAGAAAAGACGGAGCACACGGTGTTCGGGAAACGGGGGGCCCTACGGGAGGTTGCGGAAGGCCCCCTGCTCGCCTACCCAGACGGCACACCTGTGAAACGCACCACGACACCACGCTACTTAGGAGTCACGCTGGACCCTACGTGCAGCATGCAGTACCATCATGAGCGGGTTATAGACAAGCTGCTACAACGCCTGAATGTGGTGAAGATGCTCGCAGGCTCATCGTGGGGGTGTAATGCGCACACACTGCGCACAGCCTACCTCACGTATGCATTACCGGCGGTGAGCTATGCGCTCGGGGTGTACGGCCCCCTTCTCAGCAATACCATGCGGGCGGAGCTGGAGAGGCTGCACCACCAGGCAGCGCGCTTCATCACCGGTTGCCCTACCAGCACGCGCACTGAGGACCTGCTCTGGGAGGCCCACCTAGACACCTTCTCCGCGATCCTCGACACAGCGGTGGCCACAACCTACGAACGCTTCAGGAGGCTCGACGGTACCCCAGGAAATGCGGTGACGACCCTGGTAGGACCAAAGTACAGCTGGTTGCACCAAGCGAGATGCACCTCCGCTGAGTGTGGTTTATCTGGGGAGACCATGCCAAAGCGAGAGGCCGCTCCCCTCCACGTGGCTACCCCCACGCACCCATGGGAGTGGAATGCGATCGCGGAGCACATCGACATCCGCACCTCCCTCCCAGGCATCATCGCATCCCGGACGAAATACTCCAACGACTCGCTTTTCATATCTGCACAGATGATGCTGCGGGACTTGCCTGACTGCGCATGGCACGCGTACACCGATGGCTGCGTCAGCGACGGCCGAGGTGCGGGGGCGGTGGTAATCTATCGCGGAGACACGCCAAACGCCCCACACCTGGAGAGCAGCCACGAGGCTGGCAGAATCGCCTCCAGCTTCCAAGCAGAGTTGCTGGCGCTTGTGCGTGCGATGGAGGCATTGACCACACTGGTGTCACCGGGGGACCACTGTGCGGTCATAACGGATTCGATGTCTGTGCTGCAGGCCCTGCAGACGGGACCTCACCGCGCCCGTGAGGACCTCGAACACAAGCTATGGCAAACCATCCGTGAACTGGCTTTACAAAAGGACACCACGCTGCATCTCCGCTACGTCCCCTCACACGTCGGTGTCGCGGGAAATGAGGCAGCAGATGCCCTAACAAAGGAGGGGTTGAAACAAGCGCCCCAGACCCGCATCCCATTCGCCACTGCGAAGGCAGCGGCGAAGCGTGCCATCCGTGGGGAGATGCCGCCGCCACGGCGGGATACACTGTACTACTCGGGTGCTACAGACGCGCCACCTCGCAGACCCCCGTTGCGCGTAGAGGGCCTCACAAGACTTGGAGACACTGAGATACGCAAACTGAGGACCCGGCGGCATCGCCTGGTATACGACTTCGACACGTCTGACGGGGTCCCTGCATGCACGCTCTGCGGACAAAACAGCACGGTGCAACACGTTTTTGCCACCTGCCCGCACACGACACGACTACGAAGCCGACTAGGTGTAGCGGGATCACCGCATAACATCCTGCTGGGGCAGCCGGGCGCGGCACTGCGATACCTGGTGGCGGCAGGCCTACTGCCGGGCAAGCTGGAGGAATACGTGAGAGTTACACGGGGTTGCCGCCCAGCACAAACGGCTTTACACGTTTAATATTCCTCCCTCGTGCGTAGCTGTGACCCATGGCTGCTTACCAGCATCCGTGCTTCACAGGAAACTCAGCACACAGTGTCGTGAAACAAGGGCCTGCCTAATGGCAACAGCCAAGACCCCTCCACAAACATAACCTCCACCCTCTTTTCTCACTGTCCCCCCTCCCCTAATACCCCCATTTCTTCCTTTCCTTTCAAGGGGAGACGTCCTCGCAGTGGCTGTTTGGCCTGACGCGATTCCCCGCCCGAGGGCCAGAGCAACACGGCACTCAAGGCAACCAGGGAGCGAGAGGCGTCACAAGGCGAAATGCCTCCCACTGTGGCCCGGCGACCGCCTCACCCGCTGCCGCCAAGCGGGGAAGTGGCCCAGTGGGTAACATGCAAAAAAAAAAATGGTGTGCTTCCGGTACAACAACCGGTAGGTACATTCTTGTGCGATATCTGCGACCTGCAGCACCGCTATCTCACAGCAGGGCTTGCACCGCTGTTCCGATAGACTCCACAGGAACCTCTCGGCAGCTTTGAAGGGTGGAACAGAGCTTTTCTTGGCCCATTGCATGTTGATCACGATGAGACCTTGCCCACCGGGGGTGGGCTCGGTACAAGTTGTGGTATGGAAAATTAGGATGGGGTCTGAGAGGGTAACAAGGCCACAGATCATGTTGTAGTGGGGGTATTTCCGGGTTCCGACATATTCTGGACCGGTTTTTCATATTTTTTTGGCCCAAAAATGACCTCCGAGGGAAAGTGGAATTTTGGGGTTTGTCCCCCCCAGTGACCCCCCCCCTATCCCCCCCTCCCCCACTTGGCCAATCCCACCCAACACACCGCCCACACACACAGCACACTATGCCGCGCTTCGACGAGATGTTCGGCGGAAGGTGATCCTCCATCGGGCGTGTGGTTGGGCCCGCCCCTCCCCCCCAATGTTCCAGCAGTGCCCTCACTCCGGTGCCCAGCGTGCTGCATACCGTGTTGGGGGTGGGGAAGGTTGCTGCCCTGCGTCGGTTCGAGCGATGGATTGGCCCGCCCCTCCCCCCCCCAGCAGGTGTTTCATCTGCCTCCTCCTCTCTCCTTCTTCTGGTGTTCTTCTGGTGGTGCTGCAGTGCTGGGGTGTTGTGCCCTGCCCCGGCCACCCAAACAAGCAAACCCCCCACCCCCACCCCCCACACCTCCCTATCTCACCATCCACGAGTCGCGCTTCTACGTCTCTCTATTCTAACCGCTAGCCACGTCATACTCCGTCGCACCAGCAGCCAGCACGAGTGACCAACAGGGGAGGGGTTTTTTTGTGTCAAAAACCCGGCGTTTATTTATGACTAACCATGGGGAGGGGGGGGGGGTAGGGGGGGTCGAAAGCCCCGTTTTTTTGTCCCAAAATGGGGTTTTTCGACATAGCAGCCGCGGCCCTCTATTTGACCTTCTGACCCCCCAGAACCCACCATACCCCGGTTTTTGGGCCCTAGGAGCCCGAAAATCGGACTCCTAGGGCCCAAAAACCGGGGTATGGTGGGTTCTGGGGGGTCAGAAGGTCAAATAGAGGGCCGCGGCTGCTATGTCGAAAAACCCCATTTTGGGACAGGCTTTCGACCCGCCCTAGGCATACTTGTACCCCCATATGGGGAAGGCCAAAAATATGGGGAAAATATGGGGGGAATATGGGGGGTTTTTCAAGTCCTGTTCCCCCATATTTCCCCCATATGGGGGATATATGGGGGAAAACCCAGGGGTTCCTCAGGTGGAAGCAGTCAGCAAACAGTTCTCTTCGTTCTGCTTTTCACAGGGTGTGAAGTCAGCCACTGACAGGGGACGTCTAGCACCTTGCAGAGCCATCTCACCTCGTCGCTTTCTGCAGAGAGGAAACGCCCGGCTGAAGTGCTCGAGTCAGACCACAAAAGGTGCTGTGAGAGTGCCGACCGCCACTTTCTTCAAGTCTGAGTAGCGGTCATCAGAGCATGCTGTCCAGTAGTCCTGTCTTTGCTGGCAGAACAGTTGCGTCCTGCAGCCAGTCCTTGTACTGGCCTTCACAGGTCTCATTCCACCCGGCAGATGCAGCTTGAATATGTCAAGCTGCCTGGAGACGAGCGTCGACTCCGACTTTTCGGCGCTCGGAGCGGTCAAAAGCGGCGGAAGCGCCTGACACCCCAGAATGCACTGCTTGTGAATTCCCTTGTCTAATTAAGGACCCCAGGGGGCAGTTCGCAATCACAAACACACCAGAGGAGGAGGACAGCGAGTGTGAGAGTGAGGACTTAAAAACACAAGAGTGTGTGTTGTGAGGAGCTGTTAACCCTGAACGTGCTATGTGTGTCTGTGCGTATGTGTCCACCATCGCTGCCGCTGTCACTGCGGTGCCCCGCCAAACCGGGAAGCGTTTGCTCTCCGCTGCCGCTGTGTCGGCGCAGGAGAGGAACAGGAGGTCGGTGCGACCCACCTGGGGGATCTTCCAGGGGGGGGCCAGACCTGGCCACACCTGAACGAGCGCGCACCTCCCCAGGATCGGACTCCTGGAGGATCCCCAACAAGGCATGAGGCCGGTTTCGACGCGCACTTCGCGTGCCTGAGTGGTTTGATGTTCTCCCGTTGCAGCACGAATACCCCCATGTCCCCCCATATGGGCCCCATATTTCCCCCATATTCCCCCATATTTTACCGGGTTTTCCCCATATGGGGGCGGGGTTTTGAGACCCCCCATATTTCCCCCAGATTTAGGGGGTTCCCCATATGGGGGGACAAGTATGCCTAGGGGGGGGGGGGAGTTTGTGTCCGGATGCATTCATGATGATGGGTTTCCCTGCCTCTGCGCTTTGCGTGTATTTTGTGTT
Source organism: Rhynchopus euleeides (assembly GCA_963210315.1). Taxonomy (NCBI): domain Eukaryota; phylum Euglenozoa; class Diplonemea; order Diplonemida; family Diplonemidae; genus Rhynchopus; species Rhynchopus euleeides. Next base: position 1,430,015 of record OY723286.1, on the reverse strand, counting down.
CAAAAAAGGGGGTGGGGGTGGAGTGGAGTGGGGGGGAGGGGTAGTTCGCTCTTGTGCCACACACTGTGTGCTAAAACTGTGCCACACTTTATAATCCAGTTGAGTGAGGCGCACAGCGACGCCGTTTTTTTAATCTCACCTCTTTTTTTTTGCTACAACCTGTCGCCAGGTCGCGGTTAAAAAGAATGAGTGATGGCAGCGCACGGTTGAACACAGGTGCGCGCTCACCACAGGCGATGCATTTCTGAGCTGGGATCTGCCCTGCAACTCCCAGGATCCACTTACATCCCCACACAAGGGTCAGCCGACTCTACCAAAAAAAATGCACAACACCGGCTGCTACCGAAGCAATGGCCAACAAACCCCACACACACACCCATTCGTTCAAAAAAAACGTGGTCACTACACACAGACATTCACCCCCCTCCCCACCCCCCTCCCTGCATTGGCCTTTGCCTTTTGCCGCGCCGACTCTTGCTGCGCTGTGCTTCCCGGACAACACCCCCTTGGTGTCTCAGGACGCCACTCCCACCGCCCATACATTCCCCCCTCTTCCCGAAAGGAGGCGGCATCACCTGCGCTGAGAGTGATGGGAGAAGGGTCAGATTCTTGTTTGTGCCTTTCTTTCTCACCGAGTGCGGGGAGGAGGAGGGGGGGGGGGGGCGAACGGAATCGGCTTCTCGCACTCAAAAAAGTGTCAAAAGTGTCAGACCTGTGTGTCAGTTTTGCCACCTATTTTTTGCGATGGGGCAAGAGGGGGGGTGTGCATGTCCTCGCTGAGGGTGCTCGCACCTTGCCCCTTCCTTGCTCAACCCTTTGGGTTGGTGGGTGCTTTTATATGGGCAGCAGAGAGGGCAGCCATAATAGATTCAGGCTTTCTCGTGACGTTGCCCTGGTGATCCTGTTGGTGTGTCAAAAGGGAGGGGAAGGGGGCGGGACATCCGCGTGTCGTTTTGGCGTTGCGTCGCCTGGCTGCAGCTTCAGGGGATCAGCGCGCCGGAGAGAACTCATGTGCGCAGTGCGAAGGTGCGAAAAATAGTGCAGTTTTTTTTGCCGGAAAAAAACGTGCAAAAAATAAATCCCCCCGCCCCCCCCCCTCAGAGCTATTCCAAACGAGGGGTCCGGATTCCATGATTTTGAATTTCAGATTTTTCCTCTGTCTGGCGCGTTTTTTTTTGCACTCGGAGGAAAGAAAATTTCTGGTTAGGATTCACCGGAGTGGAGGGTGCTGAGGGGCTGAGCGGCTGGGGGGATGCTGCCTGCGAGGGAGAAGATGCACCAAGCAAAGACCCGATATGAGGGGCCGTGTGTGGTTATGAAGTTTTAAGGCGGTGTCGCCCTGCACGGGCAGTAGCACCTCCCCTTCAGTATCGCACTCCCAAAGGATTCCCCAACACGACGTGACACCGGTTTCGACGTGTACTCTTCGTACCCCTCCCCCCGGCCGCGTCTCTTCAGCGAAGAACCGGGGATAATCGGACCAGGGCTAGCTAAACCCTGGTGGTGTCACGGGTGGGGTTGGAGAGGGAGAAAAGGAAGAAATGAAGTTGCGAAAAAGTCAAACACTGACACGTGAAATCAATAAAAAGGGTGGTATATATCGCCCCCTTGCTGCGACGAAGACACTAAATAGTCAGGCCGCTTCAAGAGTCTTGAGGGCTTGAAGGAAGAAACAGGTTGCTGATGAGTCTCAGGAGCAGGCACCTTTTGTCCGCCCACATGACCTTCGCCCGAAGGCGAACCTCGTCCAGCTTGGCTCGATCGCCACAGAGAAGGGGATCATTCTCCGCTGTGGTGAACATCTTAAAACCGAGGGTGCAGAGGTGGGGCAGCCCACTGGTGCGACAGCAGGCCGCCCCCGGATAGCTATAACTAGTGCATAGGAAGAATACGACGGCACACGCAACAGATGCCGAAGGCACAACGGCGGGTCACTTTTAACCACCAGAGGAGTGGCACTCCCGAGGGGTGGGGAAGGGGGGGTAGTCACAACACTTTCGAAGGAAGTAAAGGGGCAAATGGGATGTTTTGTGCAAGGTAGAAAGGAAGTCACAACATGAGGCAGGGGGGATTGCTCATCAGGCCTGGGGGAATAGAGGGTTTGTGTGTGGTTATGAAGTTTTAAGGCGGTGTCGCCCTGCACGGGCAGTAGCACCTCCCCTTCAGTATCGCACTCCCGAAGGATTCCCCAACACGACGTGACACCGGTTTCGACGCGTACTCTTCGTACCCCTCCCCCCGGCCGCGTCTCTTCAGCGAAGAACCGGGGATAATCGGACCAGGGCTAGCTAAACCCTGGTGGTGTCACGGGTGGGGTTGGAGAGGGAGAAAAAGGAAGAAATGAAGTTGCGAAAAAGTCAAACACTGACACGTGAAATCAATAAAAAGGGTGGTATATATCGCCCCCTTGCTGCGACGAAGACACTAAATAGTCAGGCCGCTTCAAGAGTCTGAGGGGCCGTGTGTCTGTGTTCAGTGGTGCATTTCTCCGCACCTCAGTGCACTCTCCGACCTGCATGTCTACGGGGGTCTGAGCCCACATGGCAACCCCGAGTAAGGGGTGCAAACAGACACCCCATGGCCAAAATGATCCCACCGCGATCCGCACAGATCCCAAATATTCAGAGGAGCAGGGTTTTGAAAAACCTGTAAGTGGGGTCCCGCTGGGTGGGTGGTGTAGGTGGGCTGATTTCTGGCCTCCCAGTCACATCCTCCCTTCAGAAGTCCCTGAACCAGACCCACATTTCATGGGTGAAACTTGGCACGCACACCACCAAAATGACCCCACTACGATCCGCACGGAGCTCAAATAATGTAATGACGCCAGTCATGTGCGGCGATGCGATCAGTTTTGAGCCCCCAAATAGGTGCCTCAGTAGCGCGTTTTTTTTGTATCCGATTTCGGCCACCAGCCCCCCGGACCCCCAGATTTAGGAAAAGCCCTGCCCCCTACCCTTGCTGTGGGAGACTTGATTTTCCATTCACACTTGACAACTTCCCCCCCCTCCCGCAAGCCTCACAGACACACTTTCTGTGTGCCTCATCTGTCCCCCGACTGCGCTCTAACACGCCTTTACCCCACACGCAGAAGGGATAACACTAGCACACATCCGCAACAATGCCTGCGGGTAAACCCCCCGGCACCTTCGAAGCGAAGGTATGTTCACGTCTGCTGTCGCCTTGCAAGCAAACTGCCATTGATTGGGGAAGGGGGAGGGGGGGATCTCTCGGCAGGTGGGGCAGGCCTGGAGCCACAAGCCTAGAGCAGCCAATCCACCAAGAGAAACAGAGTCCAGTGGCGGGGCTATTAGCCCCGACCCCTGATTTGTCCGAACAGGGATAGGGGTGGGGGCGGTGGGGTAAGCCTCGCACCCGTGTTGTACCCTCCGCCATCACCCACAGGACCCGAAGGAACGCATCCCCGAAGCCACCGCCATCCGGCTTGTGAAGGAGATGGGCGGCCCCGCCGGTATTATCCTCCGGCAATACAAAAAGGGTGTCATCGAGATCCGGGACACGCAGAAGGGGCTGCCCGCACACAACCAGGACATCCAGAGCCACCGGGGGTGGCTGGTCGTGGGCATCAACAACCGCCCTGTGTATACGGTGGTGGAGATCGGGGACCTGCTGAAGGAGTGCTCCTGCGCGGATATCAACGTGGTGATGCCGCTGCCCGGCGACATCCCCCCGGCCCACCGCGGGAGCAAGAACACCTCGGCTATCAAACCCTACTCCGCACACCGCCCGGGGGAGGACGAGGCGCAGCAGGACACGGCGCAACCCCCCTCCTCTGCCCAGCCGCGTGAGGCTACCCCCTCCAGCTACTCGCCCCCTTCGTATGCTTCGAAGTTCCGCCCTGGCAACAGGGTTGACGTCTACTACGGTGCTGAAGACGGGCTGAACGGCGGCGGGGTGTGGTACCCCTCGGAGGTGACAGCCATTCTGCACGACGGGACGTATGCTGTGACTTTCGACACCGGTGAGGCGGCGGAAGGTGTTGCGGCGCATTCGATGCGGATGCAGGGGATGCCCAGCCCGACCAGCAGTGCCATCGCGTCTCCCCGCCATGAGCTGCGGAAGGGCGACCGGGTGGAGGTGTTCTACGGCCCTGATGAGGACGGGTGGTATCAGGCGGTGATCAGCAACCGGAACCGCGACGGGTCGTACACCGTGCGGTTCGACACGGGGGAGATCTCCGAGGGGGTGAGCCGCGACTACCTGCGCCCCGTGGAGGAGGACTACTACGGCAGTGGTGCCTACTCCAGCTTCTCCCAGCGCAACGAGTCGCCCGTGCCGCCGCACCTGGGTGTCAACTCTCAGGCGGAGGTGCTGTGGGAGGGTACACAGTATGTCCACACAGCAGAAGGGGGATAGGGTTGTGGGGTGTGTGTGTGTGTGTGGTTATAAAGTTTTAAGGCGGTGTCGCCCTGCACGGGCAGTAGCACCTCCCCTTCAGTATCGCACTCCCGAAGGATTCCCCAACACGACGTGACACCGGTTTCGACGCGTACTCTTCGTACCCCTCCCCCCGGCCGCGTCTCTTCAGCGAAGAACCGGGGATAATCGGACCAGGGCTAGCTAAACCCTGGTGGTGTCACGGGTGGGGTCGGAGAGGGAGAAAAAGGAAGAAATGAAGTTGCGAAAAAGTCAAACACTGACACGTGAAATCAATAAAAAGGGTGGTATATATCGCCCCCTTGCTGCGACGTAGACACTAAAGAGTCAGGCCGCTTCAAGAGTCTTGAGGGCTTGAAGGAAGAAGCAGGTTGCTGATGAGTCTCAGGAGCAGGCACCTTTTGTCCGCCCACATGACCTTCGCCCGAAGGCGAACCTCGTCCAGCTTGGCTCGATCGCCACAGAGAAGGGGATCATTCTCCACTGTGGTGAACATCTTAAAAACCGAGGGTGCAGAGGTGGGGCAGCCCGCTGGTGCGACAGCAGACCGCCCCCGGATAGCTATAACTAGTGCATAGGAAGAATACGACGGCACACGCAACAGATGCCGAAGGCACAACGGCGGGTCACTTTTAACCACCAGAGGAGTGGCACTCCCGAGGGGTGGGGTAGGGGGGAAGTCACAACACTTTCGAAGGAAGTAAAGGGGCAAATGGGATGTTTTGTGCAAGGTAGAAAGGAAATCACAACATGGGGAAGGGGGGATTGCTCATCAGGCCTGGGGGAATAGAGGGTTTGTGTGTGGTTACAAAGTTTTAAGGCGGTGTCGCCCTGCACGGGCAGTAGCACCTCCCCTTCAGTATCGCACTCCCGAAGGATTCCCCAACACGGCGTGACACCGGTTTCGACGCGTGCTCTTCGTACCCCTCCCCCCGGCCGCGTCTCTTCAGCGAAGAACCGGGGATAATCGGACCAGGGCTAGCTAAACCCTGGTGGTGTCACGGGTGGGGTTGGAGAGGGAGAAAAGGAAGAAATGAAGTTGCGAAAAAGTCAAACACTGACACGTGAAATCAATAAAAAATCGGTATATATCGCCCCCTTGCTGCGACAAAGACACTAAATAGTCAGGCCGCTCCAAGAGTCTTGAGGGCTTGTGTGTGTGTGTGTGTGTGGTGCCTAGCTGCAGTGCGATGACTTTTTTTTCCCATTTTTTTATTGTCACATTCCTGACACTGTCACAGATGGACGCCATGCGTTATTAAGGCTTACCATCCGCACACCAACATGTACGATGTTGACTGGATGGACGGGACGGAGACAAACGGCGTCATGGCGGTGCACGTTCGCCCTGCGTCTGGTCCGGTGTCTACGACAAGCCGAGTCGGTTCCTCTTCTCCTGCATGGCGTTGAGTGGGGCACAGCACGGGCGAGCCGGGAGGGGGCGGTGTCAGAACCTTGAATTAAGTGGGTTGGGTCCAGAATACACTTTCGCTACCAACGAGCGATGCGAAGCGAGGTGGAAGCGAGTCGTCGAACCATGGTGGGTTGGCGGGCCACGGTTCACACACACCCCCTGCGACACGCACATATTTCCTAGCCTTCTTACCCCACCCCCCACCCCCCCTCGACAATGCCTGCCGATTGCGGTGGGATGTGTTGCTGCTCGCCCACCTTTTGGCTCGTTCTCCACAGTAAAAAGGGCCCGTGGCAAAGTCGTTCGGTATCCTGCATACATTCACTACTCACAGTGACCGTTCGGTCGATATTTTTTGTTGTTGCGGCAGGGCCTCTCTGTGTGGCACAACTTGTGTGACACACAGGCAAATTGTTTCCGAGGCTCGCTTCTGCATCTCATCGAAGAACCCTGTGCAGCATTTCTTTTCTGGTGGAATCTCTCGAAGGGCCAGCCTTCTCCGGTCCGTCGTCGATACATCTTCCCTCTCTCGGTTCTCTTATATTGCATGTGTTGGGTGGTGCGCGGGAGTTCTTTCTGGGTTGCGTTTGTTGTTATCCCGTCCTTTCTGGCCTGCAATAATCATAATTGGGTGTGGCAGGAGCCAAGTGGCGTCATCAAAAAAAAGACAAAACCGGCCGGCTGCTTTCACTCGATAGGGCAGAAACGATCAACCCGCTGCAGCAACACCCTCACGTGTCAGTGATACACAGCACGTACTGAATCTACCCTATTGTTCAAATCGTTCAATATATCGCGCTGGTGGTGTGGGCTGACCCAGTTTTCTATTGCGGCAAGATTCAGGTGACCTGCATGCAGCCATGTTCTTTTTTGTGCCTCCGGTGCGAGCCTTCTGTTCTGCATATTGTCGAACTATAAATGGCGCAGTATGTTCCAAGCGGAGGGGAAGAAATAACGGTGCTCATCTCACCCCCCACCCCCCCCTGTATCCCCCTGCCCCTGTCTCATGTCACCGGCGCTTTGTGCAGCAGAAACGCTAGTTCACAAAAATGCCCCATTTTGCCCTGACGGCAAGCTGCGCTCTGGTAGGGCAGCTGGTTCGGGCATAACAGATCGGCTGGCGCCCTCCGCGCCCCCCTCACACAGCGCACGTCGACATCTTTTTAGTAGCTGTGTCGAGCACGGTCTGCTCTTGTTGGTGTGGTCACCACACACGCACGCCTTCACCCATCTCTCTCCTCCCTTCCAGTGCAATCGTAGTTGTAACATCAGAGTTTGAAGACAAGAGTACTTGGCTCTCAAGTGCAGATACGTGGGTGGTGCCCCTCACATCGGCACCGTTTGGCACAGTCCAGACCTCACAGGGTCTCGCAGATAGGCCAGGTTGTGTTCGCTGATCTGCAACAAAACTAGAACAGGGTATTTTGGTGGCTGGAATTTGTGGATTTCGTGTGTACGATTTGCCCACACGATTTGCCGACATCATGCCTTTTTTGCCGAAAGCCGACTGCTCGTCGTCTTGTGTGGAGATCGCAGGTGTGTGCGTGTTTAGTGAACACAGGCAGGGATGGAGTTGAGTGGCTGTCCCGCCTGCCAATATCCCCCCTCTCCTTTTATGATGGCCGTTAAAACGACTCGAACACGCCCACCACCGCCGCCCCACCGCTTCTTCTCCGGCGCGACTGGGATCAGTGCACCGGCCCGTGTATTCCCCATTGGCCCTTAGCCTTGTATCCACCCACCCCCACCCCAGTGTAGGCAGGCCCTGTATTAAACTGTATTAAACACGTTTGTATTAAACTGTATTAAACTGTATTAAACTCGGCGCTTTTTGAGTTTAGTACAAGGTACGTTTGTCACTGCAGGTACGGCACCACACAGACCCCCACACAGGAGGATTATCCATCACAGGGCCTAATCTAAGGGGGGTCGGGGGGGGGTCAAAGACCCCCCCCCCCCCCCCGCAGTTTGGGCCCCCTGGGGGGTCACTTTTAGCGGGGGCGGGGGGAGATTTCCCTGGGGACCAGTAGGAATGGGGTCTCCTGGCTGGGGAGCATGTTCAGCCCCGGTGCAGAGCCGCCTTGAGTCTAAGAGCTGTCTGTCAAGTTCGTGCAGCAAGTCGTTGACACGTGCAAGGAACAGATGCTCACTACCGTGGCCTCCGGCGGCTGGGGGGCTCCGCCCCCCAGACCCCCCCTGTAGCGTGTGCCTGTCTCGCAAGTCCTTGAGCGTATGCGAGTGGCCATCTCCGCGTAGTCTCGGGCGCGCGAAGCGCGCCCGAGAAATTTGCACCTGGGAAAAATGTCGGGGGGACGTCCTGCCTGCTGGAGCCACGGTGAGTTCACCGAGGCGACGAAGTGCAAGCACTGTGGCTTGCGCGCCTCGGGGAAGTCCGCATCGCGGCTCAAGAGCCACCTGCGGGGCTGCGAGAAGGCCCCCGAGGCCGTGAAGCAGAAGGCCACGGACGCCCCCACCACCACCCCGAAGAGGAAGGCCCCGGGGACTGACGGCCCAGGACCGGCGAAGCGGATGGCGCTCGGTGTTCCCCTGCCCTCAGCCAGCGAGAGGGCAATGATCGACATCGCCTGGTGTCGGTTCATCTTCAGCCGTGTTGTAGAGAACCCCTACTTCCAGGCCGGGCCCCCTCTCCAAAGAAGCGACACCCCCTCTGCCCCCATGACCTGCACACAAGGGTACTATAGTGTACAAAACCTGTATTAAACTGTCTTAAACTGTCTTAAACTGTATTAAACCTGTATTAAACTGTATTAAACTGTATTAAACAGGATGCAGATTTTGGGGACCTGTATTATACCTACACTGCCCCACCCCCCCTCACCCTCCCCCACTCCATCAAGGGCAGTGTGTGTAATGCGTTCTGCAGTACGGCAAGAAGACGAACACGATCCAGGCCGAAGTGCCCTTTGAATCGTTACTCATTCATCAGGGCGGTGTCTGGACACGGCTCAAAAATTATTCAAAATCGCACTCCAAAGACCCCGTGCCCCAAAAATGTTACCTGTATGGAATCTTTCACCATCCTATCTGTTCATGTCCTGTGGGTTTTAGTGATCGTGGCCGATCTCGGGAGTGAGGATGGGGGCAGGGGGTTGTTCTGAACACAAATGAATCGTGGGAGATCGCATCAAGAGCAGCTGCCTGGCGCGTTCGTTCTGCGCTCATCCAAAATGGCTACGCGTGTGTATGCAGCTGCCGGTGGTTGAAGAGCCGCCGGTGATTATCACACAGCCCCCCCCCCCCCTCCCCAAAGCTTGCTGGAGTTGCTTCTGCAAAACGTTGCCAGGTTTTGCATCCGTTTCGAGTCGTGTGGGCCGTGCCACACCAGCACGAGGCGCCCTTTGTGCCATTGAAGGCCTAGCAACGCAGATCACTGCAGGTGGTGCTCTCTGTGGGTGCACAAGGGTGGGCAGGAGAGCCCAATATCTTAGTGTGTCCGCCCCTCCCCCCCTTTGTGATGTGTGTGCTTCTAGAGAGGTGGGACAACCCATTTGGGCTGTAGTTCCGCTATTGTTGTGCCTGTTGCGAGTACCCCCCCCCCCCCCCCCACCCCTCGTTGGTTTTCTTCTGTCAGTGAACGAAACGTGACAGGGTGTCCGCCCCCCCACCCGCCCCACCCACCCACCTCGCCTTGCTGGATATAGCATGACGGCGGTTTTCCCGTGGGCTTCAAACAGCATCCCGGCACCAGACACAGCATTGATCGATTCCAAGGTTTCAACTCATTTGCCAGAAACTATACATCCGCCCTTTAGCGTAGCAAAGAGGCAATCTCGGGTGGCAGTGCTGCCCGGTATGCTTTCTCATGAACATGAGTGATTCGTTTCTTATCTCGTTGTTAATGCCGTCACTCCAGCCTGTGGTTGGAAATAACACAAAAAAAAATAGGGCAAGATGTCCTGCTGTGCCGCCACACCGTATATCCGCCCCGTCAAAACTGTGCGCAAACCCTGGCAACTGTATACCAAACATTGTATTTTTCCCCTTTTCGCACGCTCAGCCGGCACAGAAAGAACGAATGGCTGACAACAGCCTCCCCGTGCTGAGTAAGATAATGCAATGAGGATCCCTGCGGTTGTTGCATCGAACAGAAAGCCTACGACTCATTTGTGGGGGGGTGGGGTGGGTGGGGGGGGGACTGGTAACTGTCTAAAATAAACGAGTCCCTAGTGGCCGTCTCATCACCACCAGTAGCGACGGCGGGACTGTCAAGTCTGAAGGCGCTCGTGCGATCCTCGCTCGACTTGCAACCCTTCAGCGCGCTGCCAATTTTGGCATGTGCTGTTCGGTGTGGGATGTGTGCATTCTTAAAATTCTAGACAGTGGTATTGTTTTTTGCGAAGGGTCCGTCGCTGGCATGCAGTTTCCAAAATCAACTCAATTTTGAAACTGCATCTGCGGCTGAACACCTCTCGCCTGGCAGCCTGT